>JAGMWT010000006.1:0-1200000 GCA_020744415.1 Dendryphion nanum
GCACACATACACAAATCACGCTCTCGACAGTCAATAAGTTTGTTCCGTCTCAAGCATTGGAATAAATTCTGACCATGTGCGTCATAGGGCGAGTTCTTCAATTACTGGATGACGGCCGACCAGTATCGCGGGTATGCCATGACAAATCTAAGTGGTTACTATTAGAGAGAGTACTGATAAAGTGTCTATAGGCAAGCGGCCACCGTAATCGGCAGTGAGAAGGCAAGAGCACTGCAGAAACAGGTGTGGAAGGAGGTAATCGATGAGTTGAAAACCAACGTGCCGGAACTGCAGGCTAGTCTAGATGGGATCTGACCAGCCCGCCATGGATACATTGTGAAAGGCTCGATATGACCTCGGGAGGCTCAATAAGTTTGGTTTCTCGTTCGTAGAGGTTTTGAGTTATCATTCCTTTTGCAAACCTTGGGTATACAATGGTGGTTCCATGAATGAAAGCTCTTTTGGATTGCTCCCATGGCTTGCCATGGATACAACAGGATCCTGACCTCTTTCTCGATTCGGAACTCTCAGATCAGCTTGAAGGAGATAGCATTTTTCGGCATATTGTAGTAAAGGCCATCGTGGCCTGCCAGTCTGGTAATATAACTGTATTGGAAGAGCAAAATGAGGAACTCTCAGTTCTTGCCATAGGAGCTGTAGGAGAAAAGGAAGTGGCTGAAGACTCTACGGATATGAAAATGGATGATACCGAGTTAAACATACCCCTACCATCTGAACCGAAACTTCATCAACCAGATCCAACTGAGTCTATAATGAAGGTTCAAAAACCCTCTGATGATATTTGGGGTTGTTTTAATACAGGGCCCAAGAAAAAGAAGAAAAAGAAGCCAGTGTTATCAGAAAAGTGATTCCGCATTCATGGCCTGGCTGGTTCTCATTGTTTACGTAGCGAATGCTTAAACCCATTTTACGTCGGAAATGAGCTCATTAATGTCGGTTGAATGGCATTGCACCCCTTATGATCAAACTTCAAAAGATAACAATTATTTACTGAACGAGCCATTACATGAAACGTTGTACGGAATTTTACTGTTTGAACGGCGGATATAATTTAGCATTCGGTTTGACATGCTCATTCCAAAGTGTACACCGACCCTTCGGGGTGAACATCCACGAAGTAACGTTTACTTTATAGAACACCAAGCTCGATATCTATACTTGGGTGCAGTGATCTCACTTGTGGATCACCGCAAGCGAGACACAAGTTCCGTTTTCGTTCCCGCTGTGGGTCATGATGCCTAAATTAATTTTGTTTACTAGCGTGTCAAACTGGTAGTGCTCTGAGTAACAATCTCTGCACCCGATTTTCCCCCTCGTATCCCAAGGCCTTTACACCTCCTGAGAAACATCACTTATTGATTTATTTCCTGTACCTCCTAAGCAGGGTCAAGGCTAGTGCGTGTCAGTTGTCCTTCTTGCTAGCGTGATCAAGATGTTCGCCTCTTCGCCGTAGCACTGTGGCAAAAACGAACCTATTGTCAACCAAAACTTTCTGGAAGATTCTGTGTGGCTAACTACCAACGATATACTCACCTTTACCCCTGGCACTCTGTAAGGGAGAAATTGATTGTTGCTTATGCAACATAGCGACGAATTTGTTGAAGGTGGAGAAGTGCTCCCATTGCCAGCAATGTTTTCGTTGATAGCTCTAAACGGGTGGAGCCATATTATTCAAGTACCCAACCGAGTCAAGGTGAAAAAGATGACACTAGCTATAACAGAAACATATAGAGTATTGAAAAGTCGAGTACTTCCATGTTAGCGTACTATATGATATTGATTTAGTTTAAATTCCAAAATACAAACCCGAGTTTCCTTATGCAAAGTTGAAGGGATGGCACATGGATGATCCTACGACTTCGCCATGATCAGCGAACAAATAGGTCTAGATGTCGGATAGATCCATCTGTAGATCTATCCATGCGAAGTGCCGATACCGACGCAGAAGCTTTCAAAGGTTCCGACCGGCCCTGGCGGCGGCATTAGTATAAATCCGACTGCCGATAGTGGACCTTTCTTCTTATTAGGTAGCAATGGTACGTAATTGTGTAATCACGTCGAAAAAAAGGAATTGGATTCAAATTATTACGACACTACGTGTCTTCATATGTCAACACACACCTGGGCACAGTTACACAATACCAAGACCTGGTCAAAGTCCCCGAGGTCGGAATAGATCAACAGAATATAACACCTCATGTGAGTTAGAAATAACATTGATTTATTGGGACGATGCATAGGGACATGAAATCCCTCTCTTACAAGTCCTTCCTTGTGTATTCTACCGGTCCGACATATCTGTACCTCCCTCGGAGCAAGAAATACACAATCGAAAAGACAACCACGACACCATACACAAGAATGTTCCAGTTCATCGTAGCTACATCTGGATTTCGGGTCGTGGGGAAGAAGGTCATGACGAACGCAAGCGTCAGAAAAAGAACGCTGAAGATATTCAGCCCCAGTCCAAATTTTCCAAGCGAAAAACGAGAAGGCAGAAGAGGTTCGCCTCGGATGCGCTTCAGGGCAACGCATGAGATGGAAACAATGTACGAGGATATAAGTGCGCCAGTACCGAGAGAGGTCACTATGTTGAAAGCAACGGTGCTCCCGATGTTGATGAGAGACAGCAGCACAGCGAAGACGTAGGAAATCATAATGCTGTTCAAAGGAAGGTCCCATCCAGGCCGTACCTATTTTGTTTTTGGATTGGTTAGCGACGCTTTCACTTTTGTTTTTTTACCCGCATTCTAGGAATGTTATAGATTGAAGGGATGACTTACGAAAGCTAGCCATCCCGAGAATGGCAAACCCTGATCCCGAGCGAAAGCCCAAACCTGTCGACTTGACGTGGCAACGTTCGTCACACACCCAAATGTCGCCATTATAATCATAATTGCCGTCATTACACTGGCCCCCGCCTTGCTACCTGTGCAATTGTAGAAGACCTGGATGAATGGCTGCCCAGTTGGAGAAGCGAGGATCTCATCTACATTTCCGACCATCATGCAGAACGTAACCAGCATGACAAAACCCATACTCCCATTCACAACGGCAGTGGCGACCATAGCTCGAGGGAGAGTCCAGCTGGCATCGCGGAGTTCCTCAGCCATGTGTGTTGCCGAGTCGGGACCGATAAAGGAGAAGATGGGGGACAGCATGCCAACCAAGCAGGATAGCCCCATAGAGCCCCAGCCACCACCGTCGCTGAAGGTTGTAAAGACCTCTTTTGTGTTGCTAGGCTCCCCAAGGACCCAAAGTGGAATAAGGATGGCGAAAAAGCCGCAGATGTGTAGAATCAAAACGATGCCCTCAACTAGAGGCAGTTTCCGTGCCAGGAAGGTGTTGAACAGCTGGCAAAATGTTACAATACCGATAACTAGGAGTGTGAGATGCCATCTCTGTGGAACGTAGTTGGGGTTATTTAAAATTATTAGTCCTTGAATCTGCTGCGAGGAGAGGAAGGCAATTGAAGTGTTGCCGACCTGCCAGCCTAGAACGCAGAGCCAGCCTACGATGTAGGAGAGGAATTTCTGGGCCGATCTTGGTGCAAATTCAGAGACCCAATGGTATTGGCCGCCGGTTGTTGGGGCCCTGCACAGAAGTTAGATGAAGCGTCACGTCGAAAAGATGGTGGTAGTGGTACATGGATGCCATTTCAGCCATCGAGATGATAGCGGCGAGGAAACCAAACAATGTGCCAATGTACGTCCATATGAGGCCACCAGTACCTCCATTTATAAGACCGAATACGTTGGCACTCTACGACATAATCAGTGTCTGGCCCGTCTCGGATTTGGCAATTTTTGGATAGGATAGGACATACTAGTTGGGCTTCCCAAGTAGCCATGAGTACCATGGTGAAGCCGAACATGGTAATAAACCTGAAGTTCCTCCTTAGTTCTTGCACTTTCCCCATGCGCTGCATATCCTTCATATCAAACGGGGTTCCCTTCTTCTCGCTAATCTCTCCAGGCCCATCAATGCCCTCGTCGACCTCATAGGGATCAATTCCGGCTTTGGGAGCCTTCCCGTTCTCGAACAGGGCAGACATGGTGACCCAATTACTTTCAGAGGTGCGCGAACGTTAAAGATGGGAAGAGCGAAGCAATGAAACGAAACGAGCCTCCAGAGGAAATAAACTGGGTAGGTAACGAGGCTCCGAACTGGGTACAACAATGACAGACAGCGACGCGAGTTGAAATAAGGCACAGCCTCCCGTAATCAAGCTCGAATCAGTCGCTTGGCTCCCCCGCCAAGAGTGGAGTATGTGGAGGTGAGAAAGGGAGCGCGGCTCGGCCCACAATGCGGGTCGAAGCATCCGGCAATAGTGCCACCAGGGTAGGCGGTCCACAAGGACACCACTGCAGGCTCTCAATCTTCATCAAGGCCTCATGTGAAGCCAATCAAACCGACGAAAATAAGCGGATCCGTGAATTGCACAGGGCGCGATCCCTTCCGCCACCGACTCCTACACATTCCAAGGTTCCCAATACCTAGATAACTGCTCCGTATTTAGGTCTTTGAGTCAGACATGAACTGATAGCGACAAGAGAATGTAGGGCATTTCTAGGTCGATTGTCGCCCGACACACGCACTGTACTCTGCAGTGTGTACATAATGTGTGGTTCCCGCGACTGTGGTAGCTTTGGATTTAGCCGACGCAATATCATGTCGCTTAGCAAATGCGTCCAAACCGAACGGACCATCTCTCGCATCATTCGTTCGCTTCAACGCTTCACAGCAGAAGGACGAAACGACAGGGGCTAGATGTTGCAGCGTATTCCTATTAAGACCAGAAGAGAGACGTGAGCGCTAAAAACTGTTTTCTGACTGGTCATCTTCGAGAAAGTGACATGATGCTGGGAAGCGCTTGTATTTGGACCTCGTCAAGGGCGGCGGCAATCTCGGCTGGCGGATATTAGATGCAATGTGCTAGGCGCGGACCTAGGTGCATCTGGGAATACCAGATTGCAATAGACCCCAACTTAGAGGAGCTAGGAAAGTCAAGTACACCAATTTGCATACAATATGCCTTGCATACTGTAGGACACAGAAGTGGAGGATGTTTCAGAGTGGTTTTTTTTTGCTTCTTCCTCTTCCTCTTCTTCTTCTTTTTCGACTGTGCTAAATGAAATCATCCCATGTACAGTGTATAGGAAGTTCTGGCTTTGCCACTTTCCCCCCTTCCACCCTTGTAATCTAAGCACGGCAAACAACAACCTATAGACAGCAATTCCCAATCATTACTCGGGATGGTGTGTGCCTGCCTAGGTACGCATTAGATGAAAGACCCTAACATTGGCCATCGGTTTTCCTTAGAGTGCCTAATTATTCTGTGTACCTTTGCCTCGCCCCCGCCATTGCTATCGACATCAACACTGACATGGTAAAGGTGAATCCAAAACTAAACATCATTATGGGGATGATGGACGATATAAGCGGCTATGCTCGGAAATAACAGGTAGTTGTTTCGCCGATTGGTCGCGCGGATGCGGGTGAATACGACGTCTCATCCATGGTGCCATGCCATGTCCACGGTCCACCACTACGCCGCATAGTTCCAAGCCGAGTTCTAACAAGACGAATGCTGGTCCTGGAGGTTCATCATCGCTCGCTTGCACTCATAGACTCGACCATGCCAAATCCAACACCTCCTGGCAACAGTTCTCTTAACTACAACTTCGTTTTCCAACTTCATTGTTCAAGTCACGATGAAACTTCGATTTTCTTACGTGGGACGACTGAGGGCATAAACAAGTGCCCATCGTTCCCATCATGAAAGGACACCACTTCAGCGAAGTCACCGAGAACAACAAGGCCGGAATGATTTGGGTCATTTCCTTGTTGGGTCTGGTTTACTCAATCCTCGCCCTTCTCACTCGCGCATTCATTAAATGGCGTCTACTGGGTCTGGAGGACCTAAGTTTGATTGTAGCTCAGCTGCTTGCCTTCGGACAGTACGGGATACTGTTCGCATCCCTCCATCATGGGCTTGGGAGGTCATCCGATCTCCTGGATTCCCAGTCTCGGATCATGGTATCAAAGGTATGAATGTCTGGGTCGGCTGTCATTGCTATTGCTTCGATTCTGATATAGTGCCTTTACAGACAGCAATGATATCTCAAATACTCCTCATTTTGTCACTTGGACTGACTAAGTGTTCAGTCATATCTCTCATACGACGCGTCTTTACTCGAGATATGATGCACTCGTGGCTTATATGCGATATCATTCTGGGTTTCGTCTGTATATGGACAATTGCGTCTACCGTTGTCGTCAGTGCAGGATGCAATCTATCCAACTATATTCCCCCAGATGGGAATAGAACTTGTTCAGGATTCGTAAATGTCTACCCTCCCCTTTGTAGCAAGACTACAGGCTGAGTTTATCAGACTACTCGGTGGCTTGTGGTCACTACCCTTGACGTAGTTTCCGAGCTCTTGTTATTCGTTCTCCCAATATACTTCCTCTGGACTTTGCAAATGTCTATTCGTTTGAAAGCGCGCGTGGTTATCGCATTCTCCTTTCGACTACCGTAAGTGGGCATCCTCGGCGCTTTTTTGGTAACTATAACTGAGTTTGGAACCCAGTATCACCGCATTTGCAATCATCTTCGTACATCTCTTCACAGCAATCGAGAAGAATCCTAACCGCGGCGCAGCCATCTCAACCGCAATCGTCTGGCAGCAAATTCAAATCTCCTACTCACTCATTTCAGCCACCATCCCGTGCCTCAAATCCTTCATTAGCTCCTTTGACACCAAATTTGGAATGGGCGATGGATCGGGTCAGGGTCAGTATAATTATGGCTCTAACCTTTCTCAGCCAAATCAAAATTCCAGGAACCATCACTTGTCATACAATCAAAGTAAATCGGCCAAGGCATCGTCATCACAGGCCGCGATTGAACTGCATCCGCTCCGAGCACGTTATCCGGAATCTCTTCGCAATGAATCTAAAACAGCTGATAAGGAAAGGAAAAGCTTTGCTATTAGCAAACTGAGGCCGGAAAGATTGAAAGGCTCATCGACCATGTCTGTAGGAATGGTCCCTGGTGACGAAAGGAGGCCTGAAAGTACCGGCAGTGGAAATTCCCAAACTGGCAGCCAGGATTCTATCATTCGACGAGATGTTCAATTTGATGTGACAAGCCATCACATGCATGTACGTAACTCGCATACTGGTGGTTAGTCTAGCGATTTACTTAGGTAAAGTTCTGCTGGGCAGATTGTCTCAAACTCTACAAAAACAATAGATTTCACATCGTCTCCCATAAACTGCTGGGAGCTATGAACGATTATCGGCAGGATGACCTTAGATGACCCTCGCAGCCTTATGAGATTACCGGCGGTAGGTCCCGCATTGTGGACAATATACGGTGTGGGGAACTAGAACTCGCTTATCGCGTTGATAATCAAAAATGTAAATTGAGACGATAGCCAAGACGTCCGAAGTGAAAAATTACAATACCCATCATCAGCTAACAATGCTTGGAACGTGGGGAAGCCTTTGTTCAAATATAGTTGAGATCTTGTAATGACGTGCAAGATTTCAGAATGTATCCAGTCTTCTCTAACTTACACATATGGCAACTACTTCTTCGAACAATTCTATGTTCTAGGTGAGCTTAGCGCCCCACAATAGTAATATAGTAATGGTCACGCAAAGAGGGGGAAGAGAGGGGAAATAAGTCATGGATATAAGAAACAGAAGCAATGAGGCGGCTATATTCTTTGGGGGGGGGGGATGGGGGGCAACATGATTTTTCCCCGACGTGGATGTATTCAAATATAAAGGTGTCGCAAAAACATAGAACTTCTCATTACAGATCCCTCAAGTTATCTTTCAGAGTTATCTTTATAAATTTTACTGTCCATTTGTAAATAAAAAAAATGAGATATACTATCTGTATCCTCCAGTCACTGTTCTTCGTAGGAACTTTTGGACTAGCATCTCCGCATGTTGAAGAAAGACAAGCCAAGCCAAGCGGCACTGGACCTTACTCAGCGGTATTGTTGACCTCCCAAACCCTTCAGCGAATATTTATACCACATGCTGACGCTAATGCCCAGAAATACACAACGCTTCCTTCGCTCCCAAATCATACGTTGTACCATCCATCTTCACTGTCTCTGAACACAACACTTCCGGTTATCGTGTGGGGAAACGGCGGCTGTTCTGCAAATGGCCTCTCGCAATCCGCCTTTCTTACCGAAATCGCCTCCTGGGGGTTTCTTGTCATCGCCTCCGGAGGCCCTAATCAATCAGGGTCTACCACTGCTTCAGTAATGAAGGCCAGCATTGATTATGTATCTGGATCTGCGCTCCCTACTGAGTACGCGAAGTTAGTCGACAATACTAAGATTGCCGCGGCGGGATTTTCTTGTGGTGGCATTGAGGCGTATGAGCAAGTGCAAGACAAGAGAGTAAAAGCACTGGGAATATTCAACTCAGGGCAGATGTCCGAGGACGCCACCAAAAAGGTAGTACCGAATATCCCAAAGGGAAAGCCGGTTTTCTTTTTTTTGGGTGGCGAGTCAGATATTGCGTACAAGAATGGAATGAGGGACTATCGGGCACTCCCCGTGGGAATTCCATCCTGGAACGGAAATCTAAACGTTGGGCATGGTGCTACATATAATGAGCCAAATGGAGGGAAATTTGCAAAGGCTGCTCAACTGTATTTTAGGTGGGTATTGAAAGGAGATGCGGCAGTGTCTTCGTTCTTCACTGTAGACGGGGCCAAGACGGATGGGTGGACAGTGGAGAGGAAGGATTTGGACAAAATTGTTGTTTAAATCATACCTCATCCTAGGTAGGACTGGTGTAGATACGGCAGCATCAAACAGTTGGCGATAGGCCTTGGAAGATAAACTCCACACTATCCTTCATTTTCGGGCAGCTGAGTCGAATTTAGGGATTATGATATTTCACCCAAATGCTTTAACTTGTACAGATGCTTATTGGGGTGCTTGATGGGGTGCTTGATGAGGTTCTCAACTAGCTCCCACCTTAGTAATAGTGTTAATTGCATGTGAAATAGTTAATTGGCGAAATTTCATAGGTAAAAATAGTTAAAACAACTAAGGCTTCCATAGGTGGAGATCTGTAGTGATAGAAACCATGTCACCCTTTGATGACTTTTTTCGAATGCAATCGACTTGTGTTGTATGCGTTGTATGTGTTGCACGTGGAATTTAATTCTTCATGCATAGGTTGTACGCTTATAAGAGACTGTAAACTAACGCAAACCATGGTTTGCGAATGTTAACGTACAAATAATCCCAGGACACTTTCTACTTAGTTTCCTTATGAGTCCACCCTAAAACCCTTTTTGCCTTATCCGTTGTCCAAAACGATGCATTGCCCTCAAAGCTACCACGGATCTCGGTTTCAGGATAGTACCTTGCAGCAAGGTCCTTCGAGCGATGTTCCTGTGCAGTATCAGGCGCTGTGACACTGAATACTTGAAAGCCATCAATGTTATCGGCACTCTCAATAGCCAGAAGACATGCCCGTGCAGTTGCGGCTGGATGCACCCATCCCCATAGTTGCTTCACGCCAGCGTCGTCCCAATTCTCCTTATGCTCTTTCGCCACATCTTCTCGCGGTGCAACCTCATGAATTCGCAGGCATGCAATTTTAGTGCCTGGAAACCAGTTGGAAAACGACCGTGCTTGGATTTCGGCTTCTAATTTCGCTAGTGCATAGGAGTCTGTCGCATTTGTTGGATACTCCTCGTCGATAGGGAAGTAAGGAAATTTCAGGGGTTGGTTTGCGTATGCTAGTCCAATTGCATTGACAGAGGATGCGTAGCAAATCTTCTTGATCCCAAGCTCTCCACAAGCGCGGAACCCATTGAATGCAGACTGGGCATTGTTCTGGTGTACTTGCCAGTCCGGGGTGCCCACAGGGTTCGGAATTGCAGCAAGATGAATTAAGGCATCGGAGTCTCGCAACACATCCAAAGTGTCGTCGTAATTGGAAGCGGTATCCGCAGTGCGCATCTCTGACTTGGGAGTACCGTCGTATTCTGTCTTATTCCGTCTCTGTTCGATTTATCTGGACTGTAGAATGACCAGCATTCGAACACGCCTTCACTACTTCCCGTCCGACTGTCCCGCGTGCTCCGGTAACGGCAATCTTCATATTTGATGGCGATTTTCTTGAGAAATGACGCTGTAAAGTCCACAACGTGGAGTTGGGACTGAAAGTTTTGAATAGTCTCATTTTGCAAATACGATGTAATGACGTTAGAATTGAATCGGGTCTAGTGACGTGTGCTAGATACTGGCTAGACACAATCTTCGGTTTACGCTCCGAGAACATCAGGCGAACATCATCGTGACAGAGAGCAAACCATTTGTAGGCGGAAGGAACGGCAGAAAAGTGGAAGCGGGCTATGACATCATCCGCGGTCATGCTTTATTTCTCATTAACCATGTCCTGGTGTAGGCATCTGCGATCCTATAATGG
This sequence comes from Dendryphion nanum, assembly GCA_020744415.1. Taxonomy (NCBI): domain Eukaryota; kingdom Fungi; phylum Ascomycota; class Dothideomycetes; order Pleosporales; family Torulaceae; genus Dendryphion; species Dendryphion nanum. Next base: position 10,501 of record JAGMWT010000006.1, read on the forward strand.
AATGTAAGTAATATATTATTCTCTCCTTTTTGTAATCATTGGAGCATAAAGAAACATCAAATTCACCCAATCGACGTCTGCCACATCTAGATAGTGGAGATAGAGAACAACAACTATATCCATGGGCACTCAGCCCAAAGGTACCGAATTACCCCGATACATGTTTTGTGCCAAATAGTGTGTATGGAAGTTGACGAACTCACTTAATGTAATTCGTTTAGTAGATAAGCCTTCTGTAATTCCATAGCACTTAGTCGAAAACTAAAATTTACCCCTGGGCATGTTTAAGGATATTGCTTGGGTAGTATAAATTCGTCCTCGCCTCCCAAACCCAGGGGTGCAGTACCTAACTTAATTTCCCCTAGATTGGGTATGGTCCGTAGTTGATTGAGTCTAGCACCATACAGAGACGCTGGCGGCCCTCATACGCTCACATGAAATCGTAAATCTAAATATAGACTCATTGGATCTGCTGTTCAATGTTAGAGATATATGCGCCTCTAATATCTACCCTCCATAATTCACTCATTTACATGCAAATCTAGCTTGTGGAAGGCTTATATGTAGAGAATTTTGATGAAAACTCAAGATACAACGCTCGTAGTGTTAGTAGGAGCCCTGGAATAGGTGGTCTTGTCATTAGGATCTTTACATCGGTATGAGTTGTCGATAGCTGCGAATAATTGCGTAGACAAACTTCTAATAGCCTGTTCGATAAACTTCCAACGCGTTGGATGATGGAACCTGGCGTTGGACGTTCTTTTTCCGTGCCTTAGTCATGCTTATAAATCGTCCAACGCGCTGGATATTTCACATTGATAACTATGCATAAGATCATCATCCATGAGAAGCCCTGGTATAAGTGAGGAGTAGCGTGAGAGCGTTGGTAATTCCATAGGTATGCACCGAAGTGATAAGCATCAAGAATCTAAGCGAAAACGTTAGTTGGTACATTGTTGTTGCTACATAAACGATGTGATTGCGAATGAAGAGAGCATAGTCGACCTTTGACCTGATTTGATGAAATCCAAGCTTCGTGAGACTGTTAGATATCACTAACAATCCCGCGTACCTACCCTTTAACTCGAAGGATGATGTCTAAGCTTAGTTCAGTGAAATTTATTCGATGGATTCATTACTCCTGTTATCTTCTTTCTTTATCCCACATGATCTTTCTACTATAGCTGCTATCTTTGGCAGCATTTTTGGACTCATAAATCCTTGTCCGTGGTCATATCCTTCAAGCCATGCCAACTCCAATCCATCTCCCTTCCATTCACCAAGACTTTTCTTCCACTCCTCCCGATCGCGCCATGTCCACTGTAAACTATCCATTGAGTCGTCACTAGAGCCATCACTCGCAACATAACTCGCGATTGCTTCAGGGTTAACGATGCAATCTTTAGAACCCATGATGACACTCGTTGGGCGCGATAAGAGATCCTCCCGCCAAATAGCATGCTCATGCCAGCAGAATCGCCTCGAGAGCGTAAACATAATGTCAGGCTCCGTTAGTGCGGCCCACCATAACTGCCACTCATTGGCTTCAACAGGTTTTATTTTCATACAAAAGTAGGCCACGTCCGGGAGATGAAGCAGCAGTGCGACAGGGTCAAGCATGATGACGGAGTGCATTCGGCTCTCTAGATAGGCGCTTTCGAGAAATAACTTCGTCAGGAAGGTGCCATATGAGTTGCCAATAAAGACAAAGTCATCAAAACTCTGTTGGCTGATGATATCCCCCAACTCGCGCTTGAGATCGATGGCGAGGGGCATCGCGGTGGTGATGCGGGATGAAATAGGAAGAAGCTCGATAGCAAGAATGCCAATATCTTTCGGGATTTTGCGAAATAAGGGGATATAGGGAAGTAGGCCAATTCCCAAACCGTGAGCAAAGACGATTGGGCGATGTGTAGTAGACTTATGAGGTCGGATAAAGTAGGACAACGTCGGGGACGCAGATTGGGATGGTGAGAAGAGCGTGAGTGGACGAAAAGGGAATGAAGAAAGGAAAGAGGCTCGTGATAGTCGGTAGAAGGTAAAGCCTGAGATTAGAAGCGTGACAGAAGTCAGAAAATCTGCAAAACCAATGAACTAAGAATGTCAGATCCACAGTGCGTTGGTATGAGCGAACAGTGACTAACCATGTAGTAAGTCAAAGTTCGATGAGTTATCGTAAGGTTGTCAAAGTTCAATCTCAAGCTCTTCACTGGCCCATAACCTGGATTAATTGTCCTTCCTAATGCCTCCTCAACCACCACCACATACTCTTCTAGCTCCTTGTCATCTTCACTTGGTAGCCCTTCCCTATCAAATAAAGCCCAGAGGAGCCATTCCTTCAAATTTTCTCTTCGCATATCATAAACGTTGCCCATGCACATCCATTTCTTGACGAACAGCTCAGTGTCTGGGACGAGAGAAAGCGATCTCTTAAACAAAGCCTGTCGCCTCTCACATGACAGAGGTGGAGGGAAAACCGGGGATTGCTTATGAAGATGATGTCGGTACGGGATAAACCAGAATAGATAAAAAAGAATCTAAATGGCGCCCACGGTTTCTATCGCTATGGAGACAGGATGCGAGATGGCCAGCACGCCACCAATAGATATTGCGAGATAAAAGTAGACGAGGCATATGATACCAAGATAAGAAAAGTAATAGGTGATTGCTCGGATGAGAATGTACTCCGCTGTGGACTGTCCAACCAACATCTCGTACCGAAGTGCATTCGTGGTTGTATGAAATATGTGATGCAAGCAGGTTGGTGATAGTGTTATGAAAGGCCCCCGAGATTTGGCTGCAACAAATCAATAGCAATGGTGGGATGGTGTGGCATAGCTGTTTCAACACCGTCTCCAAGATGCGGTTGTTGCAGGCATATTCCCCGCATCATATTTCAGTTTGCTTCCAGATCCTCAAAACAACTACCAGGGTAGCTAAAGAATATCCTATGCCATAATTAGATGTTTGATATTTGTGTGGCAACAGTGCGTTGCAGATGTGAGATGAAAACATGATGAAAATATGTCCACACATAGAATAACAACGCCCTGAAACGAACTCTTAGATGATAGGTGGGTAGCCACTTGCAGTCCTGAGCTAAAATTAATTGTGCACATGATATCCTACGCAAACTGTAAGCGACTAGGAGACTTGTAAGTGTTATCCATGGGCTCCTTCCCAGTAACAGAGAAAAGCTCTCCATCTGTCGATGATGGATTAGTCGGTATCTATCTATCTCAACTTACATGTCCACACATGCATGGAATGAATGGAAACATTACAAAATTTCGGAGATTTAGTTGGCAGTACCCAATTATGAATCATTCTAATCGACCTAAATAATCACTCGGGGTGGCAAGCCGTGGAAGAATAAGGAAATCCATAGCAGAGGATGGGAATGGGTCACATTAGTCTAAAATTTGCGAACTTGCTGTTTGGTGCGCATTAAGGTTTCTCTAAATTCCACACACTCACCAATCCCCTACGAGCTGCCCAGAGCCTTACTCCAGTCTAACCCCCCGAACAGCGTCCCAAACAACGATATAAGCATGGCCACTACGGCGATTATAACCCAATGTAGCCTGCTCAATAGTGGGAATCGCTGCACACGATCCAGCTCAACCACCTTCGCCCTCGCGTTCCTTGCTTCTTGCTTCTCTTCCTCTTCCTGCCACGGACCTTTGCGCCACCAACGCTGAAGCACCTGCTCACTTACTAGTTTAGCGCCTGCTAACACTATCGGTACTCCTGTGCCAGGATGCGTACTTGCGCCGACAAAATACAAGGAGCGGATGGTGGGGTGTTTCGTCTTTGGCCGAAATCCTAGGACGTTGAAAAACGAATGTGACAGGCCAAGAATTGCACCACGGTCAAGATTGAATGTATCTTTCCAGGTCGGAGGCGTATTGATAGTTTCATGGACAATGTGCGGCGCCAGGGAGATCTGGAGACGAGATTCAATAATTTTGATAATTGTCTTCCGTGCACTGGCGACCATCTCTTCCCAGTTCTGAGTTGTACCTTCTGCTTTGGGTGAGCCTTTGTGTTTTTCTGAGGAGGAGTCTAGCAAGTGTCCAACGGGGACAAGGACCACGAGTGCATCACAGCCTTCTGGAGCAGCGGTTGGGTCGACACGAGATGGCACATTGACGTAGAAGCTCGGCTGGTCAGGGATCTGGTGCTTTTTGAAGATGCTGTCAAAACTTTCTTTGTAGTCCTCGGCGAGGAAGATGTTATGCGCGGATAACTCGGGAAATTTCTTGTCTAGCGCCCAGTAGAATGATATACTTGAGCACGACGCTTCTTTCTTGGACAGTTGCCGAGAATAGGATGTGGCTGGTAGGAGGTTATTGTAGGCATATGTGAGGTCGGCATTGCAAATCACAATATCTGCTTGGATCATGTCTCCGTTCTCAAGCAACACTCCCGTGGCCCAGGTTTTGTCTTCTGATAGGAGAATTCTTTTGACCGAGGTATTCATGCGATATTGAACACCTGCCCATTTGCTGATGTCCACGAGAGCATCAACAACCTGCACACGATGAGTAAAGGAATCAACATTTGAAGTACATGCCGGTAGAAGGGACGTACCCGGTGGAAACCTCCAATAGGATACCATATGCCTTCAGCGAGTTCCGTATACTGAAGCAAGCTGTAGGTGCCAGGCGCATCGAACGGACTCATGCCCATGTACATGCTCGCAAAGGTGAAGACTCTTCGGAGCCTCTCAGTCCAGAAGTACTTACTAGCACGGCTATAGATGCTTTCGAGAGGGTGCAAAGTCAGCAAATACCGCAAAAAATCCGGTCTTAGCATGCTGAAAATTGAGTAAAAGTTCTTGCGTAGGACGTGCTTGACCGAGATCTCATAATGGTGATGTGACTCTTGTAGGAAAGAAAGGTAACGCTCAAATCCATCTTTGCCCTCGAAGCGTTCGATTTCCCTCTTCATGGTGGCGAGATCGGTCGAGAGCTCAAAGGACGTCTTGTCGTGGAAGTGGACCTTGTAGTTGGGATCGCATTTGACGAGTTTGACACCCTCGGCCTCCATGGTGGTGCCCAGATCACGAAAAGTCTCGTGAAAGAGCTGAGGTAGCAGCAATAAACTGGGACCCTGATCGAATCTCTAGATTGTAGGTCAGCATACGTAAAAAATGCTCAATGATCGTATGTGATGGCCCTCACATATCCATCATGGTTTATCAGGGAGCAACGCCCGCCCGTGAAGTCGTTCTTCTCAATGACGGTGACATTCAAGCCGGCCTTGACAAGGCGAGCGGCCGTTGCAACACCTCCAACACCAGCGCCGACGATTACAACGCTAGGATTTCGATTCTTTATATTTCCTCCCATTTTCTGGCGAGTCTTGCGGTTGTGTTTCTGCACAAAGTTTGGGGAGACGCGGTGAACGCGCTAAGGGGGAGAAAAAAGTCATGACGTGTAACGAGTCTCGGGGCAAAATCGGAAACTGTGGCTTGGAACGAGTGCAGATTGTCTGGCTGACAAACTCCTCAAAGCCTGCTTCTGTATGGGGAATGCCTACTCATGAGGGTATATTTGTATAGCATTGTTGCTCGAGTTCTTTTGTCCACGGCTGTAGGCGCAAGAATCTGTCACAATTAAGAATGGGTTGATCATGGTTGGCGTGGAGATTGTCCGGCGATTTATCGGAGATGGAAACGAGATTCCAGCTTCGGAACCTTCGGAACATCGGAGCCTCGGCCGGTTGAAGAGAGTCTGGCGCCATCTCATCCCGTGATACGTGCAACAGTCCAAGGTTGAACTCTGTCTTCCACTATTCCTGCCAATGCGCATTTTACAATTGGTATACAATTTCCAGATATTCATTTGGAAAGAAAATCAGTATTAATATTAATATTAATATTATCATTGACCCACACAATTCCCCGTCATGTATATTACCTACATTTCAACGCTCTGCCATCCGGCCTTTCTTTGTCACCGTCATCTGCACGTATGGTAGGTACACAGTATAGGATGTACTAAAGCCCATCAAAGACCTCGACATTCTCCATGACCATCTCACTTTAACCGGACAACTAGCTTCACCCGTGCCCCTCTTACACCCCTCCTTACGCCTCTGGACTGGGAACAATTCAGACTACCACGTTCGGAGTGTGCGTAGGTCCATTTGTCGTGGCTCCATTGATGTGGCTGCTCGGAGCGTCCACGATAGGCCTGTCCGCGTTTCCACCGGTTCCAGCACCATCTTGAAAACCCGTCGTCACGCCATTGCTGTATCCAGCGGTGTCGGTGCCACTACTACCATTAATATGTCCGCCCCTGTGTCCATCCGTATGGCAATTGCTTGCGGCCCCAGCAGCCCTCTGCTTTTCATGTACGCCGTGCATGTGCCCACTCACGCTCGGATCATCGTCATAGTCTCTTATAGAAAGTCCCAGTCTCGCCGGATCAATATTCCGGTGTCCCCAAATGAGAAGCGCTCCGAATATTGGCTTAGCAAGAAAATCCAGGACACCGTAAAAGACAGCTTCGGAATCGGGAGCTATGATATTTCCGCCCTCACATACACCCCATGCAATGGGATACACGATCCACAGCAGAGCTGTCAAACTGCCACAGTAGAGGAAGCACTTGCGAATATCGTCGCCTAGCGGGATCGCGTGCCTACGCGCCTCCCAGACAAGCTGATAGATAATGTAGACCAGTGCCGCACAACCTGTCAAATCAATCAGTCCATCTTCTGATTCTACCAGACAAGTATTACTCAAGCGAATACATTCAACTTACCAAAAGTGAAATATCCCCACTTGTACACACTTGGAACCAATGCGCCCACAAGACCTGTAACAATCATAATCCAATCTACGAGGATGTCCCACAAGATTGTCGGCCACGGCATCCCGGCCGTTAGAAGAAGGTCCAATAGCAGCAATGGGGTCGTGATGAACCAATCAATATATCGAACATAAAACACCTCACGATACACTCCCGAGGCCCTTGGATCCGAGCGGGCGTACTCGACAGCAATTGGTGTGAAGCCCAGGTTGGATCCCATAGTGAAATACGCGATTGCAGCAACGAACACGATGGCTGCTGTAATGTAATGAAAGATTCGGTCGCGACGATGTTTCCGCATCGCGAGGCCGATGAAGATGAAAGCGGAGAGGGCCATCACGGCCGAGATTGCAAAGTAAAAATCTGAGCCCCGTGTCGTGATCGCAATGTCCGCAGTCCTACCATTCACGGTATTGGCTGTGCATCGTGAGTGATGAGGAGGTAGTGCAATGTGACACTAAACGTACTGTTGAGGTTGAGAGCATTATTGCGACGGGCAAGGTCTGACATCTTGCAAGTCATGTCGTTATCTATTGCTAGAATGTTTTGAAGTTGATTGATGGTTTTGATAATTCTGTAGTGATTCCTGGTCCCTCTCATATATGAAGAGATATTCACCAACAGGAACTCGGGCCTAGAGAAAATCATGATGAAGAAACACCCTCACTAGAAACCATGCTGACAATGCTGCTTCAACCCAGGCCAGATTATTCATGCGTCGCCATTCTTTAAAAGCTTGTCATCGATTACAGTCCCGACAACTTGGATCCAAGAACCACCTTTGCCTAGTTAGTGACATAAATATTACTGCCACAACCCGTTTTCGTTAGGAAATGCACATGCTACCAGGGTCAAGCTTTTCACTTCTGGCGATCACTGAGCTTGCTTTCACATCATCGAATCGTCCATTGGCTGGCAGCCTAGTCCGAGGAGATAGCTGCCACACCAGGGGCTTCCGCTGACAGCGCCCGCATAAGGTACAGGGAGATGCTGCATGACGGTTGTTCCCGAAAGGATAAATATTTCTCTTTCTAATGCTAGACTAGGGCGTGGCGCATGAGGGTAACATGGTAGGCTCTTGAGGTAACACGAAAACCAACAGCAAGTTCGCACTCAGTGCTACCTTCTATATAGCAGCGTCCAGTTTTATATTCATGTGGCTAGTGCATAGTTCCCTTTCGTATAACTCTTATAAATATGATCTACAACCTTCTTCAAGATGTTATCCTTTGCTGTGTTAAACAGATCTGTTTTCTTCAAATGTTCCATTTCCACAAGAGGATCTGTGAGGACGGAAACGAAACCTAGTACTCGAAGAAAAGAAGCTTGGTACACAGTATGCCAGTAGCCTCACCATGCAATTCTTTCACAGAACCTTGGGAAGCATTTGTGTTGGGGGGCACATATCGTTGGTTCGCACGTCACCACTTTGTCAAATCCTTATTAGAAAGGGTCACATGTTGAGCAAATTCATTCACTGATCTATGGTTTCGACAGCAAATACTGACGATTATTATCTATCCTGGGTATAATCCAACTAGAGTTATGCCTGCCATTTCCCTTTCAACGCTTTCCATGCGACTCGTAGCCTCCTCAGTTTTGGAACTGTGGCTCTACCTGCTTTGACTACATAACCTTCGCCCCTGAGAACACGTCCAATCTCCATATAACTCTCTACTGCCACTCGAATAGGCCCTCGTGCCTCAACAGGCAATTCCTCAATGGCGTTGCGGGCATCTTCATACAAAGCGAATGCCTTATTAAGTAATCGTGTGCGAAGCTTTTCTATTTGAGGCCCTTGGGGATTTTCAAGGACTGAATCGTAGGAGAGTCCAGAGGAATCAAGCCACACCGAGGGGATATACACGCGAGCCATTTTTGCGTCTACCCCGATATCACGGGCAATGTTGACGTATTGCAATGCAATACCTGCCTGATCTCCTGCGGTTACAATACGATCTTTGTCTGACATGTTGGTTGAGTTTCCGTACGTATCAAATATAAGCTCGATGCACATCTGGGCAACGGTGCCTGCTACACGATGTGCATAGAGCTCCAGATCAGACTCTTCCCGGATAGGCAGTGAACCGGGCTGGGAAAAAAACAGGTCCATCTCGAAACCGTGGAGGAGTTCTTCTAATGGTTTTCGTGATATTTTGGAAGTAGGCAACTGGAGCAGCGCTGATTGAGTGCCAATGGGAAAGTTCTGACGGACATAATCTGACGCGGATATCCCTTTCTTTCCAGTACCGTAGATAAGCTCTATAAATTTATGTAGTTTCTTGATCCATGCACTAGCCTCCGCGTCGGACTGCGCATCATCTACCAGATCATCTGCAACACGACAGAAGGAGTAGAGTAACAGCAAGTCAATTCGAAGTTGACCCTCAAATGTAGAGCTAGCAAGGTAAAAACTGCGGCTCTTCTTTTGAAGACGTAATACGGCCTCCTGTAGACCTGTTATTCGGTGTTGGTCATATTTTGACACTGGGGTAAGCAATGCCCGCATGAGTGCTTGAGGCGATGGCATTGGTGAGGGATTTGGGAACAGGTGTGGAAAGGTGTACAACACGCAGAGGGCATTGTCGACCGCAATCTGACCGAAGACAACCAACGTGTTAGTAATCAAGAAAAACAAGGCCTCCTCGATATCTAGGCCATCCCACAAATGTGAGCCAAGCTTGGTACCATGATTGATCACCCAGGTCCCCCTCTTCAAGGCAAGTGTGTCGACGATCCAAAGATAGATGGTAGGAAGCGCGATGGGTATCAAGGTGTTGGAGAAGGGGAGCCCAATGATGAACTGATATGCAAGACTCCTGTAAACGAGTTAGTGGTTGGAGTTGCTGTAAATTAAGTAGAAGAGGAGATGGGTTACCAAAGAAGTAGTAGAAAGGGTGTTGCCCAAACCAAGATTAAGCCGGTATATGTCCCTTCATGGCCTCCCTGAACCAGTCTAAATCCTAAGGCGATACCGTAGGCAAAGAAGGCCTGGCCTAGGTACTGGTAAAGCCGCCAACCTCGAACGATGGATCCATGAGAGGCAGAAGGGGATTTTTCGGTGCGAAGATAGATAGGCTGAAAGGTAGGTCTACTCAGAATGAGATACAACAGCGAAGTGTTATAGGTTTGGATGACGAAGAAGAAGACCTCTTCCAAGGGGATTTGGAAAAGGGTTGGACCAATGATGACATGGGCAGGGTAGCTCCATATGCGGGTGCGAATCAGGTACGAGTCCCAGGGGATAGTTGAAACGACAGCAATCTATGCATGCGTTAGCAGATCACTTCTCCCAACGGTGCAGCGGCGCGACATCTAGAGGCGCGTCGACCCGAGTGTACCTACCGATATCAGGAATGCGAGTTTGAAGACATCAATTCTAGTTATGAGAGGCCGGTACAGCAGTGTGAGTAGCACAGCAGGCGGAATTGTGTATTTGATATGCCTGGGAACCCCACAGTCAGCACAAAATCGATTGGGCAATCCGCTCCTGGGTAGCAGAGGGTGGCAGATATCACGTACACAAGCGCATATTCGAATCCCATGGCGGTACGATGGCTGGAAGACGCCCCATAAAAAGGAAACAATCCACGTCAATGACAGAAACAAATGGCGGGTTACCGTCTATATGCAAGGGCTGTGTGAATGCCGATGATGAAGCGCAGCAAAGGAACGAAGCAACAGATCGAATAATGGCAGGAACGCAGTGGAGACAGCCATGGAAGAGAGAGGGAAAAAAAGATTACTATTAGAGTGAAGAAGCTAGCAGACTCGGCTTGGACAGGCCAAAAAAGATTGGGGATTCCGATGTCGTAGTGTAGTCATGACGCGTGCAATTGCCCGGAAAGGGTTGAGCTGCCGCTATCCCCAAAGCGGCTCTAGCGCGTCGGAAGTGGCTTCCAGGTCTCCATCTCACCTCTTTTCGACGTCATGATTTCTGTGCCTCATTCACACTTTCACGTGATCCTATGCTCGTCTGAAGAACTGCTTCACATGCGCACCGGAGCCTGCTCCAGTCCACTTGCGCTTAGTACCTGCCCAGGTATGACTATCAATGTCGGCAAAACAGGATCTTTCGGTCTCTGCGGGGGTTTGCCATTTCTACTCTTCGTCATGCTCTCTTATCATTTCGCAATAACCCTCCAGATTTCCTCTACTCCATCGTTACATCTGACCCGCCACCTTCGGATTCCAACGGCCTTCCCCCAACAGGTAAGTACTTTGCCCACCGTTTTATAATTGGCCTGAGATTCACCCTAGCTAATCTTTGCGGCAGTTGGAACTGCCAATCATACCTTTGATACCGCTTGGTCGAAGGACTACGTTGAGGATGCAATAACCTACGCAACATCCACGTCAACTACCTTCATAAGGGCTACAGTGATCACTTTTGCCATCTTCCGCGTTCCCATGGAGCATAAGCATAGGACGAGGACTAGTACTCAAATCATGGTATAGAGCGTCATCTGTCCATATGCCAGCAAGACGCTGCACGCCTTGCAACAACATTCCCATGCCAAAATCACTCGCTATGTCGTCGACCATTGTAGGGAAACGAAAACGTGGTTCGGACCATCCGTAAGTTACGACCGTCCTTAGCCAAGAACCACAACCGAGGTGGTCTTACTCCGCACATCCCTCCTTGGTATCCATACCATATCGTTTCTTGGCAACATTTGTTTACTCATGTTGTACATACTCACACCTCTATAGATATCTGGCTGGTAACTTTTCCCCCGTCACCAAGACTCACAGCCCAACTCCATGCTCCTATTCCGGCCGCATTCCATCTGAGTTGCTTGGTGGCCAATACATTCGAAACGGCGGCAATCCCATCACCAACTCCGACCTTGGCCGTGATGCTCATTGGTTCGATGGCGACGGAATGCTCGCTGGTGTGCTATTCCAACGTTTATCCTCAAATCCAGAACATGTTGTTCCTCATTTCGTCAACCAATACATTTTGACTGATGTATCTATATCGGCTTTTGAAACCAAATCTCTCCAGACCCCTATCTTACCCAGCATCACTACCTTGGTGAATCCACTGGCTAGCCTCGCTGTCATTATATTGAGGATCTTTCGGAGCGTTCTCCTTGTGTTATTGTCACATATTTCTACATCCAGACAATCCATTACGAGGATCAGCGTTGCTAACACCAGCATCTTGTACCACGATGGACGCGCGCTCGCAACTTGCGAAAGCGGACCACCTATTCGCATTCAATTACCTGGATTAGAGACCGTTGGCTGGTTCAACGGTAATAGAGTCGATGGTGAATCAATATCTAACGGAAATAACGTGCAGGAGGAGGCATTTGGTGGAACTGGTCTGATCAGCTGGATGAAAGAGTGGACCACCGGACACCCAAAAGTTGACACAAGGACAGGAGAGATGATCTTATTTCACTGCAACTTCATTGCACCATATGTTCACTACTCGGTATTACCTCCGACGAAATTGCAGCCCATTGGGACCAAAGGGACGAAGCTGATAAATGCCCCGGTTCCTGGATGTTCGGGTGGGAAAATGATGCACGATTTCGGCGTCTCACTTCAACATACAGTGATTCTCGATCTTCCTCTAAGTCTAACACCTTTCAACATGCTCAAGAACCAACCAATTGTTTCATATAACCCTGAACTGCCTTCCAGATTCGGCGTATTTCCACGTCGGCGCCCAGATCTGATCAAGTGGTTCGAAACAACTGGGTGCTGCATTTTCCATACAGCCAATACATGGGACGAATACGACCAGCTAGGAAATCCAGCGGCCGTTAGCATGCTTACATGCCGTCTGACTTCCGCGTCTCTTGTCTTCAGTGCTGGTAATCTACAGCCACCGCCCAATCCTATACGTCGGAAACCTAAGGCCCGTGGGCGGAGGTCTTTGTTTGTAAGATATGATGGAGATGATATAATAGACTCTTCGATCCTCGACTTGGAGAAGCAACCCTCTACCGAACAAACGCCTCTTCTCTCACAGCCATCCCCTTTCACCCCCACTTCCGCTGGGAAGCCCCCAGCACCCCCTATCTCCGATGATGAAGAGCAGTGTCGTCTTTACTACTACCGGTTCCTCCTCGGAACCACTCTTGGCAATCCAATCATATCCCATCAGTTCGCTCTCTCGGTCATGCCGTTCGAATTCCCTGCCCTAAACCCAGCATACGAAATGTCCTCCGCGCAATACATTTACGGCTGCAGCACTCAGAATGAATCCTTCGGAGCTGCACTAGGAAAGGCGACCAAAATAGATGTCCTGGTGAAAGTGGACGTGAAAACCTTGCTCGCGCGCGCGGAAGTGAACCCACCAGAGAACATTATCGGATGTGTGGACAACCGCACCATCTCGCAAATCATCAGAGAGTCCGAGAACCAGGACCCAGCGCCAGAAAATGAAGTGGGCGATCCCATAACCGTATTCACTATGCCAAACGGCTGGTATGCACAGGAACCGCGTTTCGTGGCGCGAACAGCCGCCGAATCGGAAGATGACGGATACCTTCTCTTTTATGCCTTTGACGAATCGCAGCTTGACAAAGACGGCGAGTGCCCCGCAGAGGCCATGTCGGAGCTCTGGATTCTAGATGCGAAGAAGATGCGAGATGTAGTTGCTCGGGTGCGGTTGCCGCAGAGGGTGCCGTATGGATTGCATGGTTGCTGGTTTAGCGAGACAGCTATCCAACAACAGAGGGGAGTGGAGAGTGTGCGGAGAATGCCAGTGATGGCGATTGATGGAGGGGAGGAGGATAGTGCAAGAAGTGGATGGCTGATGAAGAGAGTAATCAAGGCTTTGGGATAAGGAAGGGCAGAGTGTGGGTATGTGTTGATAGTTTGGCGTTCGAGAGCGGTGCGAATTGTACATGGGATTAGTAGTTGTAGCTACTGTTTCTGGAGTCCGGCCCCGAACACAGTTTGACCAAAGCAATGGAGAATATATAACATTTCAGAGATCTGAGCTTGAAATCACGAATAAAAAACATACCCCCGCCATCCCCCCAAATCCTATCAAGTAAGTGCTCTACGGCCCCAGTTCGCCCATCACATCACACCGCATACTCCCCCACCACACTTATACTAAAGACTGTTCCGCCAGCATCCTTCAACCCAACCTAAACACACCTAGCAGTAGGTCCTTTACAACTATCGTTACCTCCACAAAGCTTCTGTGGATACGCAAAGAAGCGTCTCTCACAGTACCAGATGTAGTTCCAGGCCCGCGGCGAGTTCCAGTCGCAATCGTTAAGGCCGTCGCAGAGGATGAAGCGGAGAATTTCGGGGGACCAGTCTGGGCGGGCGGTGTCAGCGAATGAGTTGAGACGAGTTGCAAGGGAAACAAAAGGGAATGGTGACGCGGTGAGAAGTGTGCGTTCTGTCCTCATTTCCATCTTTGTGCTCAGGGCCAAAGGACAGCCGGAAGCTCATGTGGAAATAGAACTTACTCAGTCCACCATCCAACATTGCCCATCCACAGTACTGCGAGCCTGGTGTACAAGGCGTCGGCGTCACGGCGCGGCGGGTCAGTAATGAGTCCATGAGGGCTGGGTTCGGCGAGGTCGCTAAGTCGTCTTTTGTCACGATTGGGCTTGCTGTCGCTATGGCGAGAAGGCCAGCCAAGGAGACGATGAGTTTCATCGTGGGCGTGTGTTGTTACGTTCGGGATTGAATAGAGGAGACAAGAGGTGTGTTCACAAGACACGCAAAGGGTTAGGGAGATGGGAGGAGAGGGAACGTGAATTGGTTTGGATTGAACAAGTTTGTGATGAACTTGAGTACACTTTATACACCTGTCTTGAAATCTGGAACGTAGTGGGCTCGTGCTTATGCCTTCTTATTCCCGCTTATTTCTATCAGAAAATCCACACTGCCTCTTCACGTCTTGCCTGCTTCGTATTCGCTGAATCATTCCTGTTGGGCATTCAAGCTGGGAGTTATCAAATGGCTGTGGCCCGAGATCCCAACCAATTCCCAGACCCCAGGACTTGTACAATACTGACATGCGTCTACTGTATTTGCATCACGTCCAGCACATGCATTCTACCACCTAGACAGCATGAAAAAATATTTGTATCACACCCAATTGGTGGAAGAAGTCCCTCATGCATTGTGACCAAAAAATGAATCGCTGTTCTAGGAATTCGGTGGGGCAGAGAGGTCTGTAGAGTGCAGGAAGGCAGAAATACTCGCGTGGAAAATATAACTTTGCAGATGAACACGGCCGAATGCTGTGGGTATTGGTGAGGTTCGAGCACCGGATCTTCCCCAGCAAAACCATTTCGCCTTGCTTAAATCTTGCATGGTTTGGTAAAAGCGGAGACATGTGTTCCGCTGACATGGTGGCTGGGAATCCAATGATGTGCAATCTGCTTTGCATGGCTCACTCGTGGGAATTATTGATATGCATAAACGAGGCAGGAGGATGTAAAAGTTCACACGGATGATCCTGTCATAACTCATCTTGATATTAGGAGTGGGAGTACAGCGTCAGACATGCTCACAGTAAGTAAATACCGAAGATGACTTGAGCTGGAATCGATACTCTAGAACCGGATTACAACTGAACGCCCAACCTGCAGGCCTCTATACCTGGAGAAGATTGAAAAGGTATGGTGGCGAGAAAAGAAAAGACAAGTTGGGAGATGTAAGCTGAGAAGCTAATGATGCAATAGTTGCCGCGTACTATTGCAACGTTGATATTATCAGTGCAGCATCTGATATAGGCCAGACGCATGTATCTTCGAGGCTGAAAATGAATATGAGATTCTAGAGCGTGCGGATCAGACGAGCCGAGGAAGCGATGGTACTGGGTATAATCAACATGGGAGGGCCCCTGTTTGGTTCTCATGGGCTCTGAAGACAGCTTGGGAGATGTAAGAAAAGCGAATTAAAAAAAAACGATTGTGTGGAGTGCTGTTATGTTAGATGTAGCAATTGGTATCAATGACACCCTCCAAATGTGACCTCACGATGGCTTATTACGATTATGTCATTCGTTGCTTGTGTCGCTAAGAAATCTCTTGGGAGGTGGAAGAAGGTGAGTGCTCGCTTGAGCCTGCGACTTGTAATCAATCTGGTACTTCGCGAGGGCAATGTTGGACGAGGGGGGTGATGTACCTGGGTGTATTAGATTAGGGATTAATGAACAGGCCTCGTATCCACAAGAACATAAGTTCTCTGGTGTCTTCGCGAAGCTATTAGCGCTTGGGCGTATTCTCGTACCAGATTGTCGTCGCCCCCAGAACCATTCTAGAGGGTCTCGCTTCGGTCCGTAGCGCCAAAGCTCCTCGCGAGAATGAAATTGGGTATGACGGAAGCATGGTTCCAGATATTGTCCTTCCATCGTCCGACGCACCTGCATCGTCATGCCATCTGTAATCCAGACCAATATACTGACCAAATAGATTCCTCCAATCGTCCTCGGATATCAGGTATAGTTGGAGTCCGCCCCTGTTCAGTGACGGCTCTACTGTCCAGATCCTTTGTCTTACTGAGACCAGGCATCTATCGATGCCTCGCTTTTATCTTCCGACATGGCACAAGGCCAAACAAAACTCTCTAAAGTCACCCTTTGTCGCCTCTTCGATGTCTTCTTCGACTACTCTGCCATATTTGTCTTCATATTCCTGCGTCACACGCACCAAATGCGAGCGTTCCCAATGCAGGCGTACCAGTCTCGATATAAGTAGTTCATATCGTTGTTGGCGCTCATGTTTAGCCGAAGTGGAGGACTTGCCCGTCTTTTCAGGAGCAGGCTCGATCAAATCCATAAGGGCATGGTGCAACAACATGGCGTCGCGAGCCGGTCGATTGATGACTCCGTTCAGGATGTGAGCTACAACTTCGCCCTAAGATACCAGGTTAGGAATAGTCTCAGGTGACTGCGTGGACTGATATTAGACTCACCACCAGGTTATTACTTTTCTTCAGCGCATCTCTCGCGAAGTTGCTTCGATACTTTCTTTCGTAGGTCCTCAAAACTTCCCGCAGATGAGAATCAGACCTCAGAATAACGACATTCAACATGGCTGTTTCTCCTCCCTCTCGTGCTGATATTGCCCGGTATAAAGTATCCACATCGCGATTTCGGTACTCAGCGTCCCAGACCTCACTTTCTTCTTGGCGCTCCCCTTCAAGCGCCATCAGAACGGCTTTTCTAAACTTGTCTGCCTTGAGTTCCTTATCCATGCAGCGAATGAGTGAGTCGCCGTAGCGCTTGTCCTTGAAGGCATCCTTGATTTCACCAATGTCAAAGTTTGAGCGCCCCATGAGTGCTTCAATGAGCAATTCGCGCCGAGCGTTACCGGACTGATACCAGTAGTTCGCCCAATAGCCTTCACTCTCATACTTGCCCAGTGCAGTGACATAGGCAATTTTACCAAAGTTGCCAGTAGTCTTGAGTTTGATATGCTTGGCGACATTGATGCCCCGACCTTGGACTTTGCAATGGCGTTTGTATTCTGAGCGAAGCTCGAGCATGTTGTCATGGTTCAGGGCCGGGAGGATATCGATGAGCACGTCGGCATTGAGAGGGCGCGCTGACATGGCCTCCACCAAGGCCATTGAGTCCTCATATGCATCATAAAGTTTGACCTTCTTTGCCTTTTCCCGTTCCCGTTCCCGTTCTCGTTCCCGGTCTCGCTCTCGGTCGCGATCACGGTCTCGACCCATCTCGGCGCCGCCATACGCAGCGAGTGCGAGTTTGTCCTTGTGCTTCGACTTGCGCTGTGGGCTGGGCGATCTCCGTGACGAAGAGTGGGTTCGACGGTGATTACCGTGTACAGAAGTACTCGATCCCCTGGGAGAGAGATTGTCGAGCATTGGGAGATGATCCAGATCGTCGTCTAGCATCATGGCGTGCGGCATTGGAGAAAGGGACTGGTAGGTGCCGTGGTAGGCTTCTAATAGTGGACTGGGGGGCGGCAAACCTCCTCCTCCACCACCACCCCCACCTCCCGGAAAGCCACCAGGGACAATGGTCTGTATATCAGGACGGTTTCCGCTAACAGACAATCGATCCATGCGATTCGTCAAGCCATCTGGGCGGCCTCCACTGACCGACAGACTATGCGGGCGCAGACCTGGAGAGGGCGGGGCATTGATTCTGCCTCCGCCCTGGGGTACCATCTCGACTACTTTGCGACCATCATACGGGGCAATGTCTGAGTGCGAGGGAATGCGTTGATGGTCTTGGCGCGAAACATTTGCGCCCATGGGTGGGGGTGGATATGCCTGTTGCTGTGGTGCCTGTTGCGGTGGAGGAGGAGCGGGAGCAGGCGCAGGCGCATGAGGAACGGCTGTATAGTATGGTTGTTGCTGGTATTGAAGTTGGGGTGCGGTTGCAGCGGGGGTGTGTCTTACAGCGGGTTGCTGCGTAGATGATGTAACGGGCTTCGAAGTGAAGGTAATCTTGTTTGGCTGAGGCGCATATTGAAAGCCGCCTCCGCTAGATGAAGAAGGATTTCGGGTGGGCCCTCCCTGGTTCGCGGGGGAGGTGGTGTAGTTGTAGTTTCCGGCGTGTTGGGCGTATTGGACGGTTGGCTGAGGGCCATACGGATACTGGGCTGCTTGTTGGGCTTGCTGCATATATCCAGGGCGCTGTTCGGGAGGGAGGTCGGTGTAGCCCCCCATGGTGACGGGATCACCAGGCCTAGCAGCCATATGGTCAGTATCTTGAGATTTCTTTGGGCGCCCGGGTGGGATGAGATGGTGGATTGGAACAGGGAGAAAAACAAAGAAAACAAAAGAGGAAGGGAAGAGGAAGATAGAGTCACTCACGGGCCATATTGCTGGTCAGACTGGCCTCCTGGTTGCCTGGTATCGTATAGCGGGGTAGGAGCCCCCTGCTGAGCTGACGAGGAGTAATACTGCGGTCCTGGCGAGGGAGCTCGTGAATGGCTGCGGGAACGATCACGTCCTCGACCGGGGGACTTGGAGCGCGATCTTCCCTTTCTGTCGTCGGGTCGAAGGGACATGTCTGGTGTATAGCTTATGGCCTAGGGATTGGTGAATTGGGATCGAGTGACATGCGCAATGGTACAGAGTAGGTACAAAGTACAAGAGATGGCAGATGCGATCTATGGGCGCGTAAGAGGGAAGAAGAGGCCGAGGAAGGTACGCGCATGTGCACAGGACGTGAAATAGAAAATGACTGTATCTAGGCGCTATGGAAACGAGAGGAAAGATGACCCAAAAGCGCGCGTGTGTGCATAAAACAATCGTGCAAAAGATTGGAAGGGGGTTGGGAGGAATGAAGAGTGAGAAGAGTGAGACGAGTGAGACGAGTGCGAGAAGTCAATTGAGGCTGCGGCTGAAGGAAAAGAAAGACGAGGGCGGGGAAAAGGGCCAAACACAGCAAGTGCAACAACTGCGGGCAGGCACGACTCACAAGTGGCGGGGAACTGGGAAGCTGCCATGAACGGTTGCTACGGCCTGGGCCATCCGTCGTCTGCAGCTTCTGATTGGCCCGTTTACGCGCGAGAAGACTGTTGCCGGCTGGACCCTGCCGCTATGAGAACGCTTTCACGATTGGTGGAGGGGAGGCCCAAATGCTTACGTGATTCGTCTCCACGTGACCATTTCTTATCTTTTCGATTGTGACATCCTCGTCCTTTCCGGTAGAAAGATATGGTTTCATGTACGGCATGCCATTGCCAGCCCGGGCTTGATCTGATGATGGTGATGATGGTGATGATGGTGGTCATGGTGCGTCAGCACTATGTACTGACTCGAGGGACGCCCAACAACAGCTTACTATCTATCAAACATGCTCTCCGTACCACAACCAAGTCCTCTCAGGCAACGCTCGCACTCGTCAAAGCTTCCGTCTTCCTTTTCGCCAATGATCTTTTCCCATGTCCACAGAAAAGCAATGGAATTGAGACGCCGACGTAGAGCTAGAACAAAGTATGGAGCAATTAGCTCCATAACGCCTTTTTAGTACATATTTGTAGGGCTGAGGAGAACTCAACCCCCTTCAAAGGCGGTGAAGAGTGGCATTCGGAACCTAACCCCAAGGAATTTCTTAGATTCCGATCCTAGCAATCCACTCGCTCCACCATCACCACACGGGACACTGCCCTCTTGCTCATTGGGGCTTTTCTTGCTTCGGTCTTGGTTATTCTTTTAATAACATTTTTGGCTTGCTAAGACTATGCTCGCAGCCTCGCAGCCCTACACCGATTGCCTGTTTCGTCCATTCCCCCCTCGCTCGCCAAAACCTACGAGCTGAAGTCCAAACCCGACCCAGACCCACAGAGACGCCGCCACGACCCTTACTATCATCATCAGTCCACATATTTGTCCCTACACCTGCATTCGCCGCCGCTCTATGCACGCGGAGCGAATGGCGTTGTCTAGCCTGGCCTGGTCTGGTCTTGTCCATTGCTTTCATGAATCCCATAAAGTTCATCTCTCTCCGTCTCCCCGCCTTCACAGCCTTTCCAAACATTCCCATCTCAACTGACAACCATCATGTCGACCGTTCCAGTAGTTGACATCGCTCCGCCGCAACACCCCCAGCTCCAGTCACCCCTCCTTCGACTCCCCACTGAGATTAAGCACATGATATTTGCATACTGCTTCGCGGCCCAGGGACCCATCATTGACCCAGTCGTTGGCTGCCCCCGTCCGGCTAGCGAACATGCACCTGATCTGGGACTGAACCTCCTCCAGACATGCCGTCGCGTCTACCACGAAGCCGATCGCCGCCCTTTGTTCGCCCAAAACACCTTTCGCTTCACAACCGTCGATCGAGTTCGCAGCTTCCTGACTTCCCTGGGTCCTGCTTTGAGTGGTTCCGTGCAGGATATTGAGATCGATGCGAGGCGCGTCCACAGCGACCATCCGGGCATCGCCCGGGAATGGCTCCACTACCTGGCTTGGGGCGGTGGCACATGGGCAAAGATCCTGGGTTCTCTCCGCGAAGATGCTTCCGGCTTAAAGTGTCTGCGACTCAACTACGAGTCATGGCCAACCATCCCCATTTTCAGAACTGAGCTGTGGAATCTACTGAGGAGCATGCTCCTGCAGGTCGAAGGTCTAGAGAGAGTCGTTGTGATTGGTGCAAGCAAAGGCCTTGGCATGTCAAGACGGGAGCCATGGTCGCCCGTCCACTTTGTTGGCGGAGACGACGTTGGGTCCGACGACCTTGTTCAGCGTATGTGGCGTTCAGTCGGCAAACCCCAAGAGGACGACAACAACAAGGTGATCAGATGGGTTCGGACCAAAGGGAGACTCGAGTTGGAGGTTGTCACCAAGGCTTACTTGGTCGACAAGATCGATCGCCATTGGGCTGGAGTCCATACCAGGAAGACGCATCAAGATGTTTGGCCAGTGAATGGGTCCTGTAGTCTGTTTGCCTACAACAATCGCAATACCGATATTGCAGAGCTTACAACAAAAGGCTTCAATCCCAGCGTCGCCGAATAATGGGTCGCGCAGGATCCCACGGTCCACGGATCTCGTTCTTATACTTCTGCAGCCCGATGAGCCACCAGCTACTGATGCCCATAAAGAGGAATGTGAGAATCCCGCCGAGAACCACACCAGCAATCCAAGCCCCTCGTCCTCCACCCGTCAGCGTCACAGAGACCCCGCCACATGCGGTTATGACGAGTACTATAGTCAATGCAAAGTGGCCATGCCAGGAAATGGTGCGGAGGTGTCGACGGAAGATGGGGAAGAGACCAAACACTTCGATGGAGAAGAGGGTTAGCGAAAAGACGTGGGCTGTTGACGGTAGCCGAGAGGCTAGAACCGTGGAGGCCATGAGCGCCGAGTTTGTCGATATCGATGCTGGAAGGCTACAGGACACACGTTAGTTGTAAACAATGCGTAAGAGCATGTTTTACCTACCGCGCCCCTGACCCTCCACTGTAGTCAAAGAAGGCAACATTCATGCACAACAGCCAAGTACTCAATGCCCAGATAGAGTCACTGGTCGTCGATCGCGTGAGGGATTTGAGGATAGGACTCAGTCCCAGCAGGGCTGCGTAGATGAGCAGTGCCGACTTGGCTGTTGCGAGTCGTTGCTGGTTCCTGGGCGACAGCGAGGATGCTGGGTCTACGTGTGGCGCCTGGTGAGCTGAACTCGGCGATCCAGGGACGCACGGGAGGGTACCATTAGCCTTCTTCGAGGAGATAGATATAGACGTATTGGAGATGACAGATATTGCGTCTTCGCTATGCGAGTGTCCCCCCGGTCCTTGCCTGCTGCCATTGTCCATAGTCAACCCCAGACCCCTAGACTCGGTCGCATCGGTCGTAATAGTAGTATCAATCACATCTTTTTGGTCTGCTTGGCGTGCATCGCCTATTCTTATGGTTGCTTCGACCAAAGTTTTGCTGTTCTCGACCTCCTCTTGACCCATCCAGTGATCCCACAGCGCCCACGCCAGCACCGTACAGAAACTGGCCCAGCTCACTACTGACACGGGCGAGACACGATCCTGGAAAATGGCCACGAAACAGCAGCAGAATATGGCGACCGAGGCCATGTGCTGCACAATCACCGTCGAGTCGGCCATCAGCGACCAGAACTCGTACGGTTGGAGGCGGGGGTTGCGTTGCAGGTGGTCGAGGAACGTCTCCTCGTCCGTGTAGTTGTCGGGGACTGCAGCAGAGGCATACTCGTCAGTACGTGCAAGGCTGAGATTGTACACAGTGCGCCATTGACGACAAGAATCTCGAGTGCTTACAGGGCTGCCTAAACCACAACAGCTTCTTGTAGTTGCCCTTCCGCCTGCGACTGGCACTTCGCGCCCTCTCGCGCCTCTTCCTCGCACTCAAGGCCGCTTCAGCAGCGAGCGGCCTGCGCGGGCCTGGGGTGTAGAAGGCATCTTCGGGTGCAAGTCGGTTTGGATCGTGCGCGGCAGTGGAAGTCGACAGCACGGGTGGCATTCCAGAGTTGCGAGTCGACAGATTTGTAGGAGCTTGTCGCTTGGCTATCGAGTTCCAAGGTTTGTTGTGGTGTGTGAAGCCGTTCGTCACGGGAATGCGAGGTGTTCCTAGGTTGGTTTGATGTGTGGACTTGGGATGACTCAGCACTCTTAGGTCCTTATCGATAAAGCTTCGTTCCGAAGCGTGGGATCCGTTCCGGCAGGTATGTCCCCCCTTACTCGATGGCCACGTGCACCCAAAGGATAACTACACTCCTGGTAACTTCTTTCATTCTGATTGCTTACAACATTTCAATTGGGTTCATTATTAGCCTCTACCCCACAGCGACCACGTATGGCACAAATATAATTGACGATTACTTTGGGTGTTCTCAGTCATGCCTACCCTCTCAATAGTCCTACACCGGGGCATTCACCTCTCTCTTTTTCTTCTCCATGCCCCACGCCCACTGCTAAATTCCATTAATTCCGATACATCCAATGCCCGAGTCTGATTTCCATCAATAAGTACCACTCTAGCAAGCTCTCTCCATGCACGGTTCATCAACATGCATGGATTGGTTTGGCGGGGATAACGGGGTTAAACAGCTTACCATGTGTAACCCCGCGAGTATCAATGAGGGCCTATATTCGACGTGGGTTCACAGTTCCAAGAGACGGGAATCTCTTCCCATATTTAAGCCAAACCATCCCAATACTTAACAGGAAGAAACATTGTCATTTACCCTGCCTACTCAAACTCCAGTCAGTCCCTGAAGAAGAAAACAGTGCCTCAATTCTCAATTTATACAATGGCTTCAACAAATAAATCTCCACTCCCACTTACTATGAACTCCCTTGTCCAAGCCGCACCCTCTCAACCATTCAATTTCGGACCCTCACCCACCCCCTCACCACTCCCCGGAACAGCAATAGTCCGCATCCTACACGCAGGTGTCAACTCCTATTTCAAAGCCGTCTACCAAGGAGACCGCGGGCTTCCCTATCCTACACCTCTGATACCCGGACCCAGTGCTGTTGGCCGCGTTGTCGCTCTGGGTCCTGATTCCACTGCACTCAAGATAGACGACTTGGTCTATGTTGACTGTGTGGTACGAAGTCGGGACGATCCAAACAATCACATGTTTCTGCTCGGATTCATGCAGGGCCTGACAGAGGGAAGCCTTAAGCTGATGCGAGACGTATGGAGAGATGGGACGTATGCCGAGTTTTGTCGTGTGCCGCTGGAGAATGTGTACGTTCTTAATGAAGAGCGCCTGCGGTCCCGCGAAGCAGATCTGGCAAGTTTGAACCGCTATCTCGTGTGCTATGGCGGATTGAGAGGTGTTGGTATTCAGGCTGGGGAGACTGTGGTGGTTGCGCCTGCAACGGGTGGTTTCAGTGGTGCGGGGGTCGCAGTTGCGGTCGCCATGGGAGCGAGCGTGATCGCGATGGGGAGGAACGAGGAAGCGTTGATGAAGTTGACGAAGTTGTTTGGGGATACTGGACGGCTGAAGACTGTTAAGATTACTGGCGATGCTGAGTACGACGCCGAAGAGTTGAGAAAAGCTAGTGTGGGTGGTTCCATTGACGCTGCCCTCGACATCTCTCCACCCATGGCCGCAGAGTCGACACATCTAAAGAGCATTATTTCGGCGATGGGAAGTGGAGGACGCATTAGCATGATGGGTGGCATTCCAGGGGATGTCATGATTCCGTACGGTGCAATTATGCTCAAGAGTCTAACCTTGCAGGGCAAATGGATGTATGAGAGAAGAGACGCACAGGCACTGATTAAGATGGTGGAGAGTGGACTTTTGAGGATTGGTTCCGATGGCGGTGTAAAGGTTGAGGCGTTCAAGTTTGAGGATTGGGGAAAGGCATTTGATAGGGCAGAGGAAAAAGCAGGGTGGGATCACTTTGTAGTGATTGGATCTGAAGTAAAACGCTAGGGAGTATGGTTACGTCTCGAGGCTGTTAATGCACAGTAGGCTTTTCCGCCAGTCACACTTGCGCAAGAGAACAATTTATTGTGACCCCCAACGGAATGATTGAGAGTACTTGGCAAAACAATTTACAAGAAAAGACTACGCAATCGTTACGTGGATGTATGATGCGTCTTCTGATCAACCCGCGATTCTACTATGCAATCTTCGATCACCTTAATATGTTTAAGGAATGTCAAAGAAAAATCCTAGGTAAAAGACTCCATAGATCGGTTTGTATGAGCATAGACTCTATTGGGCGTTTGTTACGCTAACTCTTTTATAATGCCGTGTCCAACGGTGGGCATCATACAGTCCCGCGCATACATATTCGCTAACTGCCGAATATTCACAGCACTGCAATTCCTAGCGCCAAAGTGAGAGTTAGATATGCACACAAGAACAAATGAAAAACGGTTCCGAAGCACTGCAATTCCTAGCGCCAACGTGAGAGTTAAAACAGCACACAAATGAACTAACCAATGGCGGTTCCGAAACACAGCAGTTCTTAGAGTAGGATTGGTAGTACAAGGGCTAAAAAAGGAACAAGTGCATATGCGCACCCTTGTCAGTCCATCCCACCAGCCTGGCCTGTTTACGTCTTGCGAGCCTCAACTGCAAGTTCTAACGCCAGCTAGATGTTCAATCGCCAGTCAGTGTCGGCTAGGTAACTACCCTGGAATACACAAGCTGACGGGAGAGTCGAAAACTCCCATTGTTAACCAGTATGCATGTTACTACCCCCCTTTTGAGAACACCGAAACTCCAAAAAGGTTATTTCTTCTAATTCGTGTCTGTGGAACGCCAACATAAGTTTAACCACGACGTCCATGGCAAGTTCTGGTGCGAGATAGAGCTGCGGGAGACGTTTGACTTGCTTCAAAAGTGGCAATGCACGACAAAGTAGAAGAGAGAGATTGATCCGTTGTCGCAATAAATTTCAAATGGGTATATTTAAACGAAAGCACTCAACCCGCAGATAACGTCAACTATGCAATCAGAAATGATGTATGCTTCATGGAATGTCTCGGAGAGTCCAAGATGTGAAGCAACTCAAACTGCGCTATTCAATAGACTTCTTTCGCCAAACTCACCACCCGCATCCATAACCAGAACCCTCTCTCGATCCTTACTCGCCATCAGTGATACTCGTCCCACGCCATTATTGCTGTTAGAACTAATCCCGACACGCACCCCCGTGTTTGAAGTATATCCCACGCTCATGGCGGTGCTAGGTAGTGCGAATCCAAAATTCAGACTGTCGTCCAGGGCAAAGCCAGTAGCATGCTGCTGTTGCTGTTCAGGCCTCATCGATTCGAAGTCGAGACCAGACAGTAAATCGGAAGGTGGCGGAAGGTTATGCATCGCATTTCGAGCGCTGGCGACGGGAACATGAGGGAAGACAATTGTGGGTAAGTTGGGTGTACGCAGAAGATGAGTATTTGAGGACTGCCTTGGTACTGAAGTGGATGTGTTTGCACCTAGAAAGTGCGAAGCAGGATTGACAAGTGGTGTGTTTGTCGCATTTGGAAGCATGTTCGAAGCAGTGCTAGAGAACTGGCCGACCTGATTTGGACTGAGGTAGGTAGGCAACGCTGAAATATAGTTGCCGTTTTGCATTGGGGCAAGGGGCATCCTGAGTGCGCGGGGATCGATATGCATGTCGTCAATGCCGGCAAAGAGATTGAACGCTGTATCTCCACTAGCTAAACTAGAGATTGAAAGCATGGTATTAGTAGACGAACTGGTCGCTGTGATATTGCTCTGTAAAGGATTAGCATCTGCCCACTGAAATATATTCCTATTCAGCGTCACGGGACTTCGGCCACCATCTCCGTCGTCTTCAGACATGAGATCCGAGAATTCTTGTAGAGGGGTCGGAAACGAGCTGCGGAGAGGTTGTTGTAAAGTGTGAGCTCTTAAATCCGAGGAGGCGGGCGCAGATGAGGGAGCAACCGTCAGTTGATCTGGGGGAGCAGGCAACTTGTCCATTTTCTCCAATGTGTTCGATTGCTGGCTTCCACTGCTGAGCGCCGATGAATCTTGACTACTAGGTTCATCTTTGTCGGCTACTGGTTCCTTTTCTTTCGCTATCTGCTCATCTTTGAGTTTCAACTTATATCCAGCCTTGGCGTACTCTTCCGGGTATCGAATTCGGAACCTATCCCGCAAGTCTGTCGGATGTCGAGAGATAAAATTAAGTTCCTTGTCATCTCTCATGGAATGCCATATCGGCCCGTACTTTTCGTAGCCTTTCCAGAGATTGTTGTCGTCAAAGTCGGTGAACTCTCGACGCTGACGACGCTTCGAGGGTTGGAAAGGGAAGATAATGCCCATTTCGGCGAGTTCAGTCGACGATTTCTTGTGAACATCTGATCGAACCTTTCGTTGAGGCTTTCCGTTGGCTGGAGTCGATATTGCAGATTTTGGCCCTTGGTCGGTCGAACCAGCTTTGTCAGCAGCAATCGGCATTCTGTAATTATGAGACGGTGGTTCCGATGTCTCTCCAGTGGCTAAGAGGATTCCTCTGAGTTTTGAAGCTTCGCTGGGACAGCATGTTCGAAAACGGTCTTTGAGATCGACGGCTGTTCGTTCATTGAAGCTATACTCTGAATCGTTCAAAATCTTTTTCCAGTTGCCAATACCATACTTGCTCACGCCTTGCAGCAAGTCCTTGGTCTCCCCTTCTGACCATTTGTTTCGTTTTCTAGTTCCTTTCCTTTGGGTTGTACTGCCAGCATTCCCCAGAGTTCCTTCAGTCATAATTTCTTTATCCTTGCATGTTATCGGGGCGAGCTTGTTCCCTTTCCTAGGTTTCTCCATATCGATACCGTAGATCTTCGTTACAACCGCTATTTTGGTATTTTCTTTTCCACCAGCTATATCCACCTCTTTCTCCTTGTTTGATTCCCATCCTAGTGGACTTCTCAATGCTCCCATTTCACCAAGGTTCCTGCCAAAGGCACCGCTCTCGCTTGTGATTGGTGGGAACAACCGTGCCTGGGGTGGCAATGGCGGCGGCTGGTGAAGACCTTGCAATAACGGCGGTATCCTTGGTCTCCTAACTGTCTTCTTCGGGAGTTCTGGCGGCTTCGGAAGAGTGAGGAGCGCATTCTCGGCCGCTGGCACTGCCGACGGTGAAGTACGCCGAGCATTGCTATCGACCTTTCGCCGTTTATTTGGCCCCTGTTGTGACGAATCCAGCAGAATGTCCTGCAATCGGCCACTGAATGGTTGTGTGTGGGGACTCGAAGCCGCGATAGACAAGTTAGGATGAGCCTGGGGAATTGGATGCGCGGGTGCTTCGTCATTCAAGACTTCGGCGATGGGAACGCTCGACTTCAGACGGTGCGGCGACGGACGCGTCGGGGGTATCGGTACGGTAAGAACAGACTCAGCGGTTGCGTCATGGCGCCAGCTGGGAGCTGTGAGGCCATCATCACCTCCAAATGTTGAGTCGGCAAGCAGGTGTCTGCGCGTGGGTGCAGAGGGGAGTGGGGAGATGGGATCAAGGACGGCAGACTCGCCTAGCAATGTAGCTATCCGAGGCTCCATTTTTGATTGAAGAGAGATGACAGTGCCATTCTGGATGCAAAGTATTTGGTCTCCGGTGTTAAGATGTTGTGGTCGTGTAAGTTTCGTGGAATATGTGACAAGAGGCCAACTCACGCATATATGCGTATGTGGAGACGGCTGAGGTTGCCTTTCGGTTGTTTCCGATGGTTGGTGCCGAGACCTGCCAGAATCACGTGATAAAGTACACTTCCCCGAGGTCCATGATCTGACCTTGAAATCGTTTATTGTATGTTTTCCATTTGGTTGACAGTATTCAAAAAAAATTAATTGATAATTTGCTTAGAAAAGATTCTGAGAACTATGGTCCTTCCAGTTGGGAACCTTGAAAGGCATGTTTTATGTCAACATGCGGCCTCCTAGGTTTATTCATGTCTCATCACTACCCATCAATGATCCTTTTCCATAACCAAAACATTCGCCGGACCAACGGAAATTCGGTTTGCCATCTTCGTCGTGACTCAAGAAGACATATACCAGGTCCTCATCAATATAAAACTCATGTCTTGGCATGTGATTCACTATGAAGTCGTGATTCTCCGAAGTCCCATGAGACAGTCTCGGCTCCCTCCAGTTCGGCTCATCCTCGTAATACCCCACGATATCCGGCATCAGATGTTTTACCGTTGCTGCTAGCACGGCGAGCATCGTATCTTTGACCTTGTGGTTGACGAGAGACGGCGTCTCAAAGACCAGAGATACCGCGTTGAAACCCTTGGGTCGGTATTTGCGTGGTTTCTTTGCGCCCACTCGTCTCCTTCCAATCTGTCTAGGCCTGGGAGGAGGCTCCGGCCCAGGTCCGTGATGATGGGTATATGCGACAAAATGATGGACCAGACTAGAAATCCTACGCGCAACCAGATTGACATCAATGTCCTCATCGACGAGATGGCCGAAGAAGCTGAGTCGAGCTTCTAATTGGCTGATCTTCCACTCCTCTTTAGTGAGCATAGGCTTCGGTATTGACGTCCATCGAGCCCACAAGTCGCCATGCACGTTGGCCTGTATCTCAGCATGGCATGGAAGACTGTCGCCAATTCGCCGCCACACTTCCTCTGTCTCACGTTGGAGATGGCGACATGTAGCGAGAAGTGGGAACACGGGGAGCAGTGAATAGTATCGCATTTCTGCTGGGTCGTCGTTTTTGCGATGCCTGCCGGAACGTCGAGCACTGCCTGATAATATCCATTCTAATTCATTCTGTCTGGTGGAGGTGTTTCGTGGCCTAGAGTATGGTGGAAGTAGGCTATAATAGATTATTTCTTGAATAAGCTCGCGTGGAAGTGTCAACAGAGACGGCATGGTCATTGCGTGTATTTGTGGGTGAGAGTTGGCAAATGAGGTAGAGGGGATGCGAGAACTTTTAAAGGTTGAGGTTATTAGCAGTGTTCGACTAAAAGGTAAATCTCTCGATCTATCCCTGTCCTTGGCGGCGCGAAGGATTGACTAACCTTACGGTGTTTAACAATCTGTCGTCTTCAGCTACTTTAAGAGAACCAGTTTTGCTATTTTGATGTTTACTTGGATTAGATAGAGTTTATCAACTGTTGGCTTTGTTCATTTCGGTTTGCAATTCTCAATCGTCAAAATTCCATCTCAAGGTTGAGGACATTTTCGAATACCAAATCTTCATGGATGACAAAATCAAACGACTTTAGGCGCAAATTAAATGGCCGCGATTCTCTAAACCCTTTCGATAACACAAGATCTTACTTTCGGTTTTCTTTTTGCGCTACTGTAGCGCGGATCTAGTCAAAGATTTTAGAGACAAATCAGCACAAACGGTCGCAACAAACTGAGATATCTGGGGAGACAATAGTATCATGTAGTACCTAGAAGGGAAAACTGGCTAGAACTAGAATAATATCATCCATCTTATAGCTGAGTTATCAACTAAAGAGACACTCATCATTCTCATAACGTACAAATCTGATGCCGTAGAGTCACTTGCCCAAGTCTATAGAGCAGTAAGAATGGAAACCACTTTGATGTTTCCTTGTGTACACATTGGTTCATCTATAGCTTATCATTTAATATTTGACATACGCTGAGCTAGATGATCGTGGGTGCACCTTTACTTATCCTTATAAATTGCTTAACGTTCACATGTTTTATCCAACGCGTTCGCCAAAGTCCATATAGTAGCATTGGATCAACCACATAAAAGAATATAACAGAAATCATAGCTTAGGTCCCCACCATAGACTATTAGTTCACCCATCTCCTCTATCCCTCTCTCTCTCTGTCTCCTTCTCCCTATGTAGTCTCCCTGTAGAGATAAAGATAGAGATAAAGATAGAGAGATAGAGATGCTATTCTATCTCTTAGATCTTATCTTGAAATTTTCGGTCGTTGTTTTAGAATGTAGCCAATGGGCAAAAACTACGAACCATCGCCAGAATCTTAATTAATTTGATCCTGGTTGCTACTGATCTGATCTCGAATCCTGTGCAGATGATAGGAACGATATTCTAAAGAACTAGTGATATGATTGTCCTGGAGTGCGCCAATATTGCCGACCCAAACTTTCAAACGAGTCAACCCAGCTTGACATTCGCAGAAAGAGAATCCAAGTGCGTGTTCCTGAGAATCTTCTTGTAAGAGATGGACTAGACATATCCTAACAATCTTTGACTACAACATCATATGGGTTCCTACGTAAACCTTCGAGTGAAATCACTCTCAGGGCACGATACACACCAGCCGACATACGGCCAATAGCTATGGCAGGAAGTAGAAGCAAAGAAGCTCTAATATGCATCGCCAGCAAATGTAGGGACAATCAAAATTCCCAGAAAGTCGCTTTTACACGGTATCCCGCCAGTTCGGCCTGGTTTAAAGACTCCTGGAAAAGGTGTTGTTACTGTCAAGACCACTTTCCTAGAGGGACCTGTCTTGTAAATTACTCCACCCACAGTGGAGTATAGAACGGTCGGTGTTTTTGAGACTAGGCGGCATCAAAATGGACCAAATCAACAATTTGTGTTCAGCAATCGCTACATGCAAAAAAAGTCCTTTGGGTGCCTTCAAGGTGAAGATTCTTAGGATGCAGTATTCCCAATGACTGAAGCATGTCAGACCTCCGGAAATGGCTAGATGATCTTATCAAAACAAATGCTCTGCCGAATCTAGTCAAAAACGTTTTGATAGGAGCCAGAGATATTTAGTTGCGCTGACACTAGCGTACTCGTAAGTGTAAATTCTTTCACCCCAGCGGCTCGGTATGCAGCGGAGTAGGCTAGTATAGTGTTCCCGTAAAACAATATGGAAGGCCTCTTGTAGATGAGACTTACATGTGCAAAGAATTCTATGAGTAATTCTGGACATGAAATCCAGTTAACCGAGCTTTCTCCACTTTGGGGATACTCCTACTTGAGCTAGGTCATGGAGTTGCTTCTAACGACACTATGAAGAGGGTTAGCTAGGGTGGGTCTGAGTATGCCGGTGCCGCGAGTTGGTGTTCGGGTCGGTTGTCGTCACTAACAAAGGACTCCAATTTGAGAAAAGATATATTAGAAAGGACTGTGATATCTTTGGAGCAGTGCTATAAGACACTACTATGAGGTGGACTCCTGCTTTTTCAAGGTTAAATACAAATGCTATTCCCCAATGACGCCATGAGTCTACTCTACGCGGATACTGAAATACAATTCGTGGACAGAGTTGGTAGATTTTGTATTGCCTTTCTCGAAGGAAACCCTGTATAAGGTGAAAAGGGTGGCCCTCTGAGGTAGACCTTACTGTCTTTTAAGAAATATATACCCGCTGTACTGCGTACAAAGTCTGTGTGGTACGTCATTTTTACAAAAAAAAAATTGTGTCTTTGCTGTTCCACAGAACTAATAGAAATAGGTAATGATCGTCGTAAATTCACCTTTAAGCGGATGCCCGAGACCCCGCGACATGCCTGCGACAGCCTTGCACGCCCGAATCGGCGAACCACAACAGGAGATATATAATTATGCTACACTCGAGAGGCTCGATTGGCCCACAAAAATCAACTTCGATAATTACCATATCAACATGTTCCACTTGTTAAGCATCGTCTTGGGTTATGCAGTCTCTTGTGTCCTTGTGGGTGTCCTTGTGGTATGTTTTTCATGGAATAGTTAGCAATATCATTCCGACTGTAGTTCGCTAATTGACCTCTAGGGATTGAGTAGGGTCCTGTATAATTTGTATCTCCATCCCCTGCGCAAGTACCCGGGGCCTAAACTATGGGCCGCAACGAGACTCACTTGGACCCGCTCAATGCAATCGGGTCATTTTCATCACGACCTCCATAAACTGCACAGTCAATACGGCCCCGTTGTTCGAATTGCTCCTGACGAACTTTCCTACACTAACGCCTCCGCATGGAAAGACATCTACGGCAACCGAACCGTCGTGAAAAACACCATCTGGGCCGGCCAAGAGGAAAAGAATCATCCTGTCAGTATCGTCAGCACCGATGAGGCTACCCATTTGCGTAATCGACGTGCACTCATGGGAGCATTCACCGAGCACGCGATAGCCGAACATGCGCCTATTCTCGAAGGCATTGTCGAAATGATGATGGATAAATTCAAGAAAGCCGTCGCGAATGACCAAGGAAACGCGGTTGTCGATGTAGTGGATTGGCTGAACTTTCTCGCTTTCGACATCTCGGGTGCCCTTTCGTTCGGTGAGTCATTCCACAGCGTAGAAAACGGACGGGCCCACCCGTGGGTGGAAATCTCGTGCAACTTCGGCAAAGGCATTGTCATGATCGCATCGGTCAACTTCTTCAAACCCCTGGACAAGTTGATGAAGTTTGCGATTCCGGCGAGGATGCTCGAGCAGATGAACTATCACAAGCAGCTAGTGCATGAGAAATTCTTGCAGCGGCTGGCAATGGAGCACAAGGCTAAGGCGCAGGATTATGTGGGTTCCATCATGGCGTACAATGAGGAGAAGGGCGAAGTCAAGATTCCAACAAGCGAGATTGAACAGAACATGACGCTACTCATCTTTGCAGGGAGTGAGACTACAAGTACGGCCATGTCTGCGATCTTGAATCAACTGGTGAGAAGTCCCGATGCGATGAGAAAAGCGACGGAAGAAGTCCGGTGTACATTCGGGAGCGAGGATGACATTACCGTGGCCAGTGTTGGTAAACTCGAGTATCTCGATGCAGCAATTCAAGAAGGTATTCGACTTGGCCCACCAGCATCGATTGGAATTCCGCGGGTCGTTCCAAAAAGTGGAGAAAAGATTGCAGGACAGTGGGTACCTGGTAACGTCAGTGGGTCTGTAATGCCATTTTCAATGGTTACTAACTATTTTATTTTAGACGTTAGTCGCCATCAACCAATATGCGGCTTATCGATCAGCTGCAAATTTCAGCGACCCCGATCGGTTTGTTCCTGAGCGCTTCATGGCCAACACGCCCTATCCGGCGGATGACTTGTCCGTCTTCCAACCATTTTTGACTGGTCGACATAAATGCATAGGACAGAAGCTAGCATGGGCGGAGATGCGACTTGTTCTTGCTCGGCTACTGTTTACATTTAATATAGAAGCAAGAGAAGAAACACGCGATTTTGGCGAACAGGAGACTTATATGTTCTGGGAGAAGCGGCCTTTGAATATTGAGCTGAGGATTAGTCAATGAGGCCCAACCCTATCGACCGCGTATTCTTGTATTTATGTATCTGTGTACACCTAAATCTGGACCGTATTGTTCAGATGTATTAACTGATTAGAGACAATATCAAGCTATCAATTGACGTAGATCAGTTTGGGGGCATTCGTGTCACTTATCCAAGCGAATGGAAACCATCTCAATTTCAAAGATCCACGATTCGATTTTCCTTGAAGTAGCAGAAAAAAATACGAACAAGTATAAACTACCGGAGGACGACACGGTCAGTGCAACCCTTGGGAACGAGGCGAGGCGTGGCATGGAACAAGGCGCAGGAACATCAAGGACGAGGGACAAGATCAGGCCCGCAACTTAATTGGTGGATCCGTCCGTGTTTCTGCTTACGCGCCCCGTTCCTTCTACTCCGTTCCATTTCCGGATCGTTTCACGAACGACGTTGCCTTTAAGTTTTGATGTCTGCGCTGCCCCGCGATTGTTGTTCTTTTTTTCCAGCTTCTTCTTCTCTTGTGCAGCTTATCACATTCACCCAAGCCAGGACAACGACATGTCGTTCACTACATAGTACAACACTCAACCGTATCGTATGAACTAGCAGCCAGCCAAACTACGACTCTACAAGTCCATCAATCGATCCATCCATATCTTATCGGAATAGAAAGGCAACATCATCCCATAATGGCTGTACCGTCGACTTTCCCCACCGATCTGCCCGAGCGGCCAACACAGCAGCCAGCCGGCGGCAGCTGGAAAGAACGCAACTGTCCCGGGATGCGCAGTTGCTGGAGCATAAGCTTTCACTCGTACAGCCTGAAAACCTCCGACAAGATTGTGCTCGCTAGGCGCATTTGCATGATTGCCATCCTCGTCATCCGAACTGCGGTATCTGTTCTGACCATCATTGGCCATGCGTGGGGTGGAAGGCTTTTGAGTCTTATCATGGGAACCATCTTTGCGGTCATTGGCTTCTTCTTCATTGCGTGGTGTTTGGCTGTCATTGGGGATGCGAAGGGAACTAGGAAAGTCTTTGGGTTTAACGTGGTACGTATGACTGATCTTGGGTCAAGGGGATTTCACGATCTGGGTACGATGGTTCATGCTGACTATTCGCAGGAGCGATTGCATTTCGATATCTTCCTGGCTTTGTTCGCTGTTATTCACATCGGAGTGTTTATTAGCGCAT
Source organism: Dendryphion nanum (assembly GCA_020744415.1). Taxonomy (NCBI): domain Eukaryota; kingdom Fungi; phylum Ascomycota; class Dothideomycetes; order Pleosporales; family Torulaceae; genus Dendryphion; species Dendryphion nanum. The sequence continues at coordinate 45,561 of JAGMWT010000006.1, forward strand.
TCTTCGATAACGGTGGCAGCTTGGTCTCGTGGCTTGTCATGTGGTTGATCATTTTTGGTGTTGCGTGGATTGCGACTTGGGCACCTGAACCACAACCTGGCGGATACGTCTAGATGACATCCGAGCAGTCGAGAACACCACTTTGGTCGATTTTGATTACTCTTACCCCTTGTATAACTGATGAATGTTGGTCGATTCTTTCTATCCAATCTTGTTGGGGCGATATCTGCAGCAGGGCTGCAATCCTTACGGACAGAGACACTTCCGAACAGCCATGGATATGCACCTAACTACGTGATTACCATCAGCTGAAGTCAAGTGTGACCCAGTATATATATGGGTTTGCTCCGACATGGTGGTTCTCGAAAGCACCCTTGCTATATTTCAGCTGTAAACTGGACCAATGAACAAATGCGCAGGTATCCGCTCTGAGCTCAACTTATTACTTTGAAAATAGAACTGCTCGACGATAGTCAATTAGAATCTGTGCTGCTCAATGCGACATAGTATTACGAAACCTGTAGCTGGAGACTGATATGCGGTATCAACAATGTCATCTGGTTGCTCATGTTTGTCCTGAAAAAGCCCGTTGACATCTTCGAAATGCCACTCGAAGCCCCTAAACCTTATTACCTGAGCAACGGTAACTGCAATAGCCTGGTGGCGTACAGGAAAGTTGATGTGACATGCTTGGCCAGCCACCGAGGCCAGATGAGTTTTGCTACGAGGTCGACAGTGATCCAGACCTTGGCAGACGGCCAATCTCATTCAAGACCCACGCAGACTTTGTTTTTCGAAGTTACCACGGAAAGTTCCTTCCAGTGATAAAGGATAAGAAGGAGAATGGAAATCTCGATAGCGATATGCATGTTTCAGCTATGAGTAGACAGGTTGTATCGCGGACAATAGCGTTATTGCTGGGTGTCCAATTGGTGAACAAATGTCGATTGTGGAGTGAGAACCTTGGATGGATTGAGAGATGAGTTTTTGCGGTTTTTTTTTTGTATTTGACAGGAAGGATTTTTAAGCCGACGCCTGTGCCCCAATCATCCGGTACATGGTCGAGTCAGCCATTGCATTGCTTCTGCTCTCCCACACACAGCGCGAATGGGATACGTGCACTTGACATGGCAGTCATGGGAATGGCATTAATTGGCGTGCTCAGAAATGCGTACCCATTCTCCAAACACCGCATGCCTTGACTATGGATTTGTTTCGACTTCAGCCTTCCGTCCGTACACACAAAAAATAGGAAATTCTCACAGCTCCTCTCGATTGACGTTATTTTAAGTTTGAGCGCTCCTTTTTCTTTTTCTTTTTCCCCCTCTGAGAATTGAATCAAGTCAACATCGAAGATCAGTTGCGTGAACCAGGGAATTATCAGCAGCCAAACGACTCGAATCACACCATCACTACTGCAGTCCAATTTGGCAATTAACAGACACCCCTTAGCATACATCGTTACCACCCACGTCCACCTGAATCAAGGCTGCCATCAGTGGCGCCTCCTCGAGAGATTCTAGACCATTGCGTGAGTGTTCTCGCGGCCCTCGATGCAAGCACGTTCTGCGTCTTCACGCTATGTGTAACGAAGAATGAGCGCGAGCTCGCCTGATGCAACGACGCTACTGGAATGCTTCTGTCACAATTAACTGGAGCTAGAACGGAATCAACGGATATAGCGATAGATGCCAATCTTTGCGGGAGCCCAGCTGATGCGACAAGGATTGTCGGTGTGCTATTCATTCGCCTGGACCCGTGGACGATGGCTCTCCCGAACGACATGTGGGCCATGTCTTTCGAAAATGGACCGACTGTAGCGGGACTGGGCTAGGAAAGGGTCGATGTCAATGGATGTGGCTGGCGGAAAATGCCATCTAACCCAATATCAGACACGGTTCGGTCCGCGAGGGTGTTGTGGGTGCCAGGGGAAGCGGCCGTGGCTGAGTAGCTCCCCGCATTCAGCGCATCCACGACACAGCCATGGCTTTCATCGTCAGGGTGGACTTGTCGCGTACCTTCACGAATTGTATGCCACAAGACCCTTGGATCGTTCGGCCTCAGGGTCTGGAACTGTAGTATACATAGTTAGAAGCTGAATTCGTGCTCCTCTACGCGAACCTCCCATTCCTCGTTGGCGCCTTCATTGCTCTTCAGAGCAGGTGGAGTTATTGGTCGGCAAGGATGTTAGCGATGGCGCCCGCTCAGCTTCTATGCTGCAAACAGAATACAGTGGAAATGTATGGGGAAGCTCATGTTGGTCCACATTCGGATGCTGAAGAAAGATATGTCTTGGAGCACACTATATAAATCACGATCCTCCTCGACAGATAATGCTCTCCATCTCGTCCGGGTTCATAAGAATTCATCTCCGTTGATCTGACATAACATAAATCTACTATCGCCTATCAAGGTGTAAACACACAACAACCTCTCGTTATCATGGCTACCGAAGTCCAAAATATTGATCAAGTTGTCTTTGCAGACCAGAAGGTAGCTTCTGTTACCGTAGCCGAAGCAGGCGACGACGACATTATCTGCGCATTTCCCGTGTCGAAACCGGTTGAGCTCCCTGTAAGCCAGGTCCTGCTAGCTAATCACGCTGGAGATTACTCTACTGACTGTATCAATACTCTAGATCTCCCAGACCCAAATCTTCAAGGAGTTCGCCTGCGAGTACCCTACCGTAGACCCCAATGTGGTCCGAGTCAGCCAGCCTCTTCCATTCCCCGACAAACTCCAGGATGTTATTGCTTGGACTGATGCTTTTGTCGACCGCATCGCCAGTTTGACTCTCCAACAAGGCAAAATCGATGAGGTGAACTTGTTCTAGCACCCCCCGCGAAGTCGATACCAGAAGTTAACAATAGCTTTAGCTGAATGTTGCCGAGTTGAAGCGCTTGACTACTGAAAACGAGAACCTCCACAACTCGCTCGAAGCTACAAAGGCTGAACTCAAGAAATCTGGCGAAGAGACCCGCAAGGCCAACCAGAAAGCCGAAGAGACAAAGAAAGCAGCCGAATTGGCCGCTACCAAGGCAAAGGCTGCACTGCAAGCCCAAGTTCAGAAGGCCAAAGATGCGGTAAGATTCAGTCTCAAAATGTCTATATCTTCTTGCAGTGTACTAACTTCATTTCCAATATAGGAAGCGAGGGCAGCCAGGGAGACCGTGCGAGCAAATAAAAACCAGGAAGAGGCTACTCGCGTGGCTAACAAACTGAACGCGAAGATTAAAGAACTTGAGAATCTGAAAAAGATAATCAGAGAGATTTCTGATGCTGCCCGTGTGGCATTGGATAAATTCCAACACGAACAGGAACACCATGAAGAGGATCACAAGACTTTGGACAGATTACGCAACGAGCTCGAGAAGGCAGTGGCTGAGAATCATGCCCTTGAGAACAAACTCTCGGACATTTTGGGCGATTTGGCAGAGGCGAAGATTGATCTGGAAACCAAGGAGGCTCTTATCCTCGCCCTCACTTCTACCATTAGCGACATGCATGGCGAGCTTGGATTGGCCAGTCAGAAGATCGATGAGCTCAATCAGAAGCTTATTGATATCACTGGAAAGCTTACAGATGCGGAATCTCAGCTCGAAATCGCGAACAAGGCCGTCGCGACCCTCAGCAGCGAACGCGACACCGCATTGTCCAAGATCGCCGCACTCAGCCTTGATCTCAAGACGGCCAATGAGAAGATCGATACCTTGAACACCAACATCCAGACCCTCACTACAGAGAAAGACTCTGAGACAGCTGAGAAACTCAAAGCCCTAGCCGAACTCGAGACCCAGAAGACCATCGCTGCAGACCTGACTACCAAACTCTCGACTGCACTCGGCGAAATCACCACCATCAATGTCAAACTCGAAGTACTCAGGACTGGGTTGAAACGAGCCCAGACCGAGAGGGACGCCGCCAATGTAGCCAGGGACACTGCCGAGAAAGGTTTCCAAGAGGAGAGGAATACACATAAGGAAGAGCTCGATGCCACTAAGCTACTCACTAATTTAAACGTTGACGACTTGAAGAATCTCCAAACCGAAAACGGCCAACTCAAGGAGCAACTTGACGTTGCCAAAGATCTTGCCGGCAAACGCCTCGTTCCGCATGGCAGGCCAGGCAAGCGCGTCAACATCCTCTCCGTTGAGTATGGAGGCCGTTCCTATGAAACTAACCAGAAGGTTCTTGACAAGCTATACGAGCATGCTGAGAATGGCACTTCATTCCAGATCAGCAACGGTTTCTTCGAGGGTGACCCTTGGCATGGTGTTACCAAGACTGCTTCCATCACTTATTTGGTTGCAGAGGGTGGCGCGCCACATCACATTGTTGCAGTTGAGGGTAAACAGGCCAAGTTTGACTAAAGAGTGGGGTTAGTGAACCACAATATCGCTAGGGCTTAGTTTTATAATTCAATTCAATATTTTCTCCTTCACTTCTTATCTTTTTGCTGACCACTGTGATTACTAATATCTGTCATTACACTGCGAGAGTTCTTTGTTAAAATTGTGAATTTGACATTTGCACATGTATGATCCCGCGCTAGAGGTCACATTCTCTTGATAATCAAGGCTTAGTCAAGATGCGAATTAGTATTGCAATCCGTTCACTTAATTTCGGTACCTCCTTGGGACTTTTGATTGCAATTCGGTCGCTAAATAGTCACCAAGGCAACTTGGGCTTTCGACTAGAAATAGATAACTTAATGTATGTGTAACATGACTCGTGTAAGAGACAGCAAAGGTGGGAGGCAACTACTTCGAAGTGCAGAATCTGATAGGAAGTAATTGGACGACGTATGCGGCCCAGTTACAACTCTACAGGGTACAAAGTTGCGCACAGGGACTGTGAGAGAGCTACAATTACTTTCGTGCAGTGACTTATTTTATATGCAGAGTTCTCACATGTTATACTGTGCGTTAAATCACTTCAGTGGCAACCATCCCTACATGTGGAGAAGTAGTAAATTGAGGAGAACTGATTGAGTTGAAGGTTCAAAGAAGCACTCAGGTAATATACAAGAAAGCGAATAGGCTATTCTATATGGGTAGCTTTAGGGGATAAGTAATGAAGGCACATGATGTGTATGTTCACACTACACAAGTGAACGCGTGGCTCGAGTAACATTTCGCGAATATCCATTCTCATCCTCCTCCCCCACGAACCACACAAAAAGCTTTCTTATCCCACCAACCGCATCAAAACCTCCAAATCTCACCCTAGACTCTTTCGACATCCCACCACGCAGCGACTGCGCATCTCAACCAACGCCGTAAAAATCAAATCGCCCATCCCCGCGAACCGATCCAAGTCAACAACACCATGGGTATCGCGCAGTCCACCATGGATCAAAACATCAACAACCACAACAAGCACAACAACAAAGCCAACTCTAAGACTTTCAACCTGCTTTCACTCCCCAAGGTGATCCGCGAGCGTGTTTACTCTTTCATGATTGAAGACTCCTCCAGCGCCCCCCATTACCCGCTGGTCCACCTCAAGGCCCCTAATCACCCATCGTCCACACCAGAAAATCTTGTCCCGTATGACTTCCGCAACGTGGCATTCACGTGCCGCCTCCTCCGCTCCGAATATCTTCCCCTCTGGCGCGCTACGACCAATCACTCCGTCTGGCATGAGAACTTCGATTCCTACCTCTGCACCTTCCTCCCTGAACCCAACTCGGTGATACGGCACTATAAGTTATCACCTCTGCTCCAGGCGCCGATCACAATGGCCGTGACGATCCTCTACCGAACCACCTTCTCGATAGGTCTCTACGGACAACGCGACATAGCCCTCATCCTCACCGGACACAACGGACAGCGTATCCACCTCCGCTTCGTGTAGATCCCGCCACAAGACAGCGAGACATACACCTGCTCCCACCTCCTTCATCAAATACCTCAAAACGACAAAAACTATGTGTACACGCCCGAAGACAAAGTGCATTTATACACGTGCGACGATCTCGTCTCGGTCCCGCTTCCTCCCAAAATCACCATATGTCCCAAGTTAGATGCGCTCTTCGCCACGACACCTTCGTCATCTCCCGGAGCCTACTTCGCGCAGTTCGCGCCGAGGCTCTATATCATATCTCTCAGCGTCCAGTGTCTGAAGTTCTGCGATTATGAGCTGAAAGAATTCCGTTTGGGCTGTACGTGGGAGAAGCGGGGAGTGAAGGAGGCGGAGGAGGATGAGGAGGGAAAGAAGAAGCCTGGGATGGAGGCGGATGAGAAGGAGGAAATGGGCGAAGCGAATACGGAGGATGAGGAGGGCAAGGAGGATGAGAATACTTCGATGAAGGAGCATGGAAAGGAAGCGTATGAGAAGGAGGCAGATGGGGAAATGCCTACGGAAGGCGAGATTGAAATAGCATTGAACTTGACGCGGGAGAACAATGAGCTGTATATAGAAAACAACCATATCTCGATTCTGTGGAAGGGTGACCAGGACATAGCTACCACGTTGTGGCAGTGAGTCTGCGCGTTGAGGAAGACTCCGTACGTCTCAGGCGATGGCAATCGAGGAAGACACGATGGAAAGACCGGGATGTTATATGAGATTGCGCTGGGCTGCATATCAGTGCGACGAGGAATTGCACGATGTTGGGATTTTACTACGCAGCCTGCCTGGTTCGACATGCGTCCGTCTCCTATAGTCAGGAAAATGGGACTTTAATATAGCTAGGTTTAGATATAATGATAGAAGATGAAAATGTCACAGCATGTCGACTCTTTTACACGAATCAGATTGATGCATCCTATGGTTTGGCAATATCGCCGGGTGGATCGATACTGGATCATGATCTCGAGCAGACGCGAGATGACACTGAGTGAAACGAAGTAGTATGGTTGAATGATCAGAGAAACTGTCAAACCAAATATACTTTCAAGATACCTTGATTGATTAAAAGTAGAGAAATAGATGGGGGATGCACAGAATAAAGAGGTACGTGCCTGTGCAGTGTTTTCCCACCCTGTTACATAGAGAAAAAGAACTTCATTGCCACTCGCATCTATTCTTTCTGAACTCGCATTACATTACCTCATGCATGTACCGCTATTCTAATACGATTCCCGCAAAGCCTAACGAGTTTCCAAAGTTCCGATTATGCTGCCGAAACCGTCACAATCATTGGTTCGCATTCAGCCCTACTCCCTCCAATAGTCAATTGGCTCGTGCTATCAAAATATCATCATGCAAAAGTCTCAAGGATATTAGTTTAGCCGCAGAGAAAGTGTCCAGAGCATTATTTATGCCTGGAGATCTTTGACTCGGTAGTAATGTTTTTAGAATCACATAGGAAATTGTTTGTATTGAGACGATTGTATTGAGCGATGTCTCACTCCACCATAACATGTACGAGGGTAGTGTATTGAACAGAACTGATGTACACTAAGCTATGTAAGAATAGTGAGGCTATATAGAGTAGTGTGAATGGGTCAATATACCTGTGGGTAGGTCTAGGAGTTAGGCAGTCAACGCCACGTGATAGAAACGTTTACAAATACTATCTATAAGGGGAAATATATGTCTCAATTGTTTTTTTTAACATGTTGCTGTTAACGAATATAGCATACACACTATTTTTATCATGACACTCGACCAGACTCTGCAAAGAGCCAAGTCAAGAACAATGCACATAATTGTAGAAATCCACTTCAATGAAGTCCGACTGGAGGAACATCTACTCTCACCCTTTAAATTCAATACAACCTACCAAAGCCCCCCAAAATTTGCTACATTCCTCTCCTCCCCCCACAAACCAACCCCTCACCTAATCTCCCCCAGAAACCCCATCAACTCATCAAACTCTTCTCTAAACCCCCAATCCACCTCCCCTAACCCCTTCTCCCCATCCCCATCCTCACCCTCCCCAGCCCAATCTTCCCCTCCGCCCTGATTCGGTCCAACAAGCATCCTAACCACCTCCTCCGCATCTCCCGCACTTGCCACTTCTTCAGTCAAATATCCCTCCCGCACCCACTTCTCTACCACCCATTCACACGTACGATGCTGATCCGGGTCACCCATTGCGAGATCTGTTTTCGTCTTCCACTCCCACGACTGTCCCGCACTGCCATCCAGGTCCTGCTCATTGAGCCCGAAAAATGTATCCTCGTCTGTTCCGCCCGCAGCCGTGCGCGACACAAAGCGTCCAGACATGTACGTTTCTACATACATCTTATGCTGCGTCCCGAAGAAATCTTGAAGAAGCTTTTTCCGCGTTTCGGGTCCTTTGTAGGACTTGATCCACTTGAGAAGCACGTGCTGGTTGGATTTAAACAACGCATGGACGTCAATTTCATACAGATGACATAGGCCGTGCCAGGGTTGGAAATCGTCATCGACACCCTTGCCGAATCGTGTCCCTTCGAATCCGTGATTGAAGTCGACGATGATTCGATGACTTGTATCCGCACCATGGGAGAGGAAGAGAGCAAGCAAGTCCAGGATTTGATTCCGTAGCTGCGAAGAGGAGTTTAGGAACCTTGGAGACCACACTTCTTCGCGAAGGCAGAGCAGGAATGTTATGAAGGGAGATTGGTTGAGAACTTTCGCGGTATAATTGAATCCGCTGAATGAGGTGGGGAGCAGGTTGGGGTCGGCAGACTCTTCAAGTAGCCAGGATATTAGTTCGCACCAGCGTTTGGGAGACTGTTCCCAGTGCGCGAAGTAAAGCCCATTGCAGGCGTAGCGAAGGATTTCGTTCTTGTACCATGTGGCATTTGGCGAAGAGTCAGCCGGCAGATCCTCGAGGAAATCTTTGACAAAGACAAGGGACCCGATCTGGGCGGCGAAAAAGACGAATGGGATGGAGATGTCGCGCCAAAAGGGTATACGATCCAAGATTGAAGCGAAGAGGTTTAGTAAGGGCAATTCCAGTTGCGGTTCTCGATCGAAAGATTGCGTAAGGAGAGCTCCCGACAGGTAGCATAGTTCACGAATTTTATATTCGAGTGTTCGCGAATTAGGAACAAGAAACATGTCCACTAGCTCCGGCAGTCGCAGTTTTACTACATCTGCCCAGGTGCCCTTTTGGGCATTCAATATCTTTTGCCCGTCTGCTGTGTCTGTTAGAAAATCCCGTGCGCTCCTATGAATGAACGAGACCGAATGCTCGTCCGAGAAGATATCCAACGGTGCGTCTTGGTCATATGCCGATACCTCCAACAATCCAGCCGATCGAATGAGCAGTCGCTGGCGAAAAAGCAAACATTTCTTAACGAGGTATTCATTAGTAATCTTTGTCTTACCACCGCCAGCCAGGAACTCGCGAACCAGCTTTGCATCTGCACATAACATTAATCGGAAGAGTGAAAGCGATGTGTTCTCCATGACCATTCTGAAGTAAATAGCAGCCTCGTAACCATACAGCTTGAGATCATTGTCGTTGAAACGTTTCCACATGTGTGAATACAGATCTGTGAGCTCTTGTGGTAATTGAGAGACACGCGTTGAAAGTTCATCCCAATCGTCGGCACCAAACAAACCTTGTTGTATCGTCTTGGTAACTACATGAACCCACAGGAACACACCGTCTGCTTTGGATATGATCGTTCTAGTAAGTTCCGCGACCTCATCTGGTGTAATTGGTTTTGTTGCACAGTTGTCGAATTCGTCGACTAGCGTTTGCGACACAAATTTCTCCATGTCCGATTGAGTCAGGTCTTGCATCCGAAGTTGTGGGTAGTCGCGAAGTTTCTGACGGAAGATGAGTTCATCACGACTTCCGAGGCAGAGTTTGACATTAGGTAAACTTTCAAGAGTATTGATTAGTTTGATCAGACCTCGAGGTCCATCGTGCTCTTTGGCGTCGATTTCGTCGAGACCGTCGATAAAAAGACATATTGGTAGTTGATGGAACTTTAAAGCGTCAACTAATGTGAGTAACAGATCTGATCGTGACCAGTCTGATATAGATCTCTTTCGTGATAAGTCGACACTTTTCAAAATATGCTCGGCAACTTGCTCGTTTGTAGATAGCAGCTGATAAAGCAACGACGCTAGAAGACCGACCTGACTCCTTTGCAATGGATGTCCAGCATTCCAAATGAAAGAAGACACTATCTTGGCATCTTCACTCCATTGCTTCAACACCGTCTGTGTGCGCTCGTTGATGGTCAAGAATCGAATCAAACTGCTTTTCCCCGATCCTGGTTTCCCAGTAATCCAGAAGATCTTGTCGTCGGACTGAAACCATTCGATGAAGTCGTTCAGTTTCTCTGCTTCTGGGACGGCAGTAGAGCCAAGCTCTGACTCGGAACCGTTGCTTCTGGCAACGACAGAGTTGAAATCTTGTCCTGATCCGTCGCTTCTGGCTGCTGTAGAGCCGAAATCAAGGCTTGATCGATTGCTCCCAGCCCCAGTGGAATTGAAGTCGCCAACCGATTTTTCGTCTTTCGGATCATCTCCGAAAATCCACTGGAATGTCCCCCCATGGCTCTCGTTGATAGCAGCAGCATTCTTCCGCATATTCATCTCGTCGAAATAGAGACTCTGGAGTAGGGTCTTTACTTGCGCGACTGTGTCCTGAAGAGATCGATGCTCGTTCAGGCTCATTTCAATTTGTTGCCTTGTGTTGGTTGATTCTACTATTACGGTCTGCCGGACTGTTTCCAGATGGGTATTGATATGCGCCCTTGATTTCTCTGCTTCCGTATCCACATGTGCTCTCGTTTTCTCCCCGTCAGCGTCCACATGAGTTCTCGTTTTCTCTGCCTCCTGAACAACAACATCTTTCACTTTGCCGGAATTGCTATCAATCAGTTGCTCGAGCTTTGTGTGCCCCTGTTTCAAATGTTGCAAAAAGTCTTGCAGTTGTTTGTCCACATTACTAAAACCACTGGTCAAATCGGCATGATTCTGGTTTAGCTTCACCCTTAAATCAACAAGTACTCGAGTTTCCATTGCTCGCTGTGACTCCTTGAGCGAAGCATCCAACTCTTCGATTTTCGACTTCTTCGAGAACACGAACTTGAACGTTTTCTTGAACGCCGTTCTTTTTGACGCATTCGCACCGGCGGTAACGGCTGCCAACTCCTTTTCCAAATCTGCAGATGTTTTGAGTAGCTTATCTGCGATGGATCGAAGATCGCCATCAGTTGTTGTTTTGGAGCCCGGGGCGCTGAGTGATTGATGCAGGTCCTGGGTAGTTTTCTGTAGAGCAGCACGGCGAGACTCCATATGTGGATCCGGTGATTGTCCATCGTACAGTCTCTTGCACAGCTTGACAGTTGCGGCACCGAACTGAATAGTCTGCATGACGTTGCAGGCAAGGCCGTAGGCTGCTAGAGCTTCCATGTTGAAGATCGTAGCCTAGGGCCAGTATAGTAGGTGGGGGGTTCGCAACATGAAGCGGGGCTATCCTAACTCCCCAACAAGTCTTTTTCTGTAGGTTATACGAGCAAAGCAAACAGACAAGGTGTATATTTGAGAAGAATAAGGACAGGGCAAGACTTAAACGAAGATTCTAGTACGCGGCCCGCCTACGCATAAGCGCTTGAGGCTCACAGCCGCTTTTAGACCCCGAATGACATTGTCTGACTCCTCGGAGCCAGCCTAGCGTCGTCAACGAACGAAACGATTGGGGGCCAAAATGGCTCAAAGTCAATTTATGGTTGCGATTAGGCGTCCAGGCGCAGCGATCCCAAAATACACAGTCGAGTAACAACTAACCAGATATGTATCTGTAGTGAGAGAGAGACTGTGAAGTAGGTTGAAGATATAGCGAGCGAACATCCACATGGAAAAGAAAAATGAGTAGAAAGAAGGGCGAGGAGTCGTGACCAGAGGGAAGACGCGACTTCCTATTACAGTAGGCCTGAATGGACTACTTATTGCACTTCACAAGAAGCGAGCCGCTAACCTTGGAAGGAAAGCACCATGCAAGATGTTACGTGTCGCTCGCCAACATGTGAACATTTCGAATCAGAACTGTAGCATTCGAATGTTCAAGTTAGTGTCCTTCTGAATTGCAAAATCGCAAATGATTCCGTTGATGGGAAGTTTGACCTACTATCTAAAAGGTGCCCGTTCATGAATGCGTATGCACCAAGTAAATTTGAGACAAGATACACTGAACCACGCAATGACTCTGTAATGCACAAATATTTGTCAGGTAATCTGGATATGGAATTGAGAGGAAAGGGTATGTAGGAGAGCATAAGCGAAGTAGCCAGTGCACGACACACGCAAGCCATGCCATCATATGTTCTTTGACCAAAAGGAGAAGAAAAAAACAAAGCCAACAGACCAACCCAATCAGTCAACCGATCTCTTATAACTAGCGCCAGAGCACCCTGGGAGCGGTCGAGATTCTTTTGTTGCCCAAACTCTTGCGAATGGATGGGAAATAAAAGAGTCGAAGCTGCCGTCGAATTGGAGAAATGGAAACTCCCTCGCCAATGCCTATGCAAAGGAAAATGATAATGCCGTCCGACGAGAATATGCTAGCAAACCAAGCGCAACCTATCCCATCGGTCCCTCCTCCCCATTGATCACTCGACGTCCCGCTAGGGGTGGATGTCGTTCTTTTTGGTAATGACATTATTACTGGAATTGAAGGGGTGTCGAGGGGTTGAGCAACATGATCAGGATGTTCCTAAGCCACGAGATCAGATCCCATCTTAATGACCATTTGTGGTGGCGGCCTTGATGGGGACCGTACCGTTGGTGGCCTCTGCCATCTTGGTGTCGGACGCGGTGGGGTTGGACTGGTGGTAGGCCTTGATGCCGTCGGGGGTAGCCTTGATGGTGGCCTGTCCGGGGTTCCAGTTGGCGGGGCAGACCTAGGAAGAAAATGTGTTAGATGATGTGTTGCTTTGAGATTGGTTCTGGGAAAATCGTACCTCGCCGTATTTGTCTGTGAACTGGAAGGCGTCGATCAAACGGAGGGTCTCGTCAACGCTGCGGCCAACGGGGAGATCATTGACAGTAATCTGGAGAAGATGAAGTGGTCAGCCACATGGTCATACAATGGCGCTGCTCCCGTGAAGCTGTTGGCGGTGGGGGGTGATGGTGGTGGTTGTGCCTCGTGGACCGGCGGCGCATCTAGGCCACGCCGTCGAGGGTGGCCACTAGTCTCCCTGATTTCCCACCCGTCCTTCATCGAGAGTTTCGACAACGGACGACTACACACCACCAACATCATCATGACCACGCCCAGGTCGAAATGGGATCTAAGACTCACCTGCCTCACGACACCATTGGGGTCGATCAGGAACAGACCCCTCAAGGCAATGCCCTCCTCTTCGATTAGGACGCCGTAGTCCTTGCTTAGCTGGTGGTTCTTGTCGCTGAGCAGCGGGATGTTAATAGTTCCCAAGCCACCGTCCTTCCTCGAAGCATTTGTCCAGGCCAACAAGCTGTATTCGGAATCGGTACTGGCGAAGACAACGGATGCGCCGCGGGCAGCGAAATCGGCAGCGCGATCAGAGAAGGCGATGATCTCGGTCGGGCAGACGAAGGTCCAAGCCATGGGTACAAAGCCGAGGACGAGCCATTGCTTAGTAGAGGTGTAGGCGGTGAGGCTCAGTTCTGGACGGAGAAAGGGTGGGTTAGCAGGATCAATGGTAGTAGCATGGGCGGAGAGAGGGGCGGTTGAATGATGGTGAGGAAGAAGAGGAATGAGGTAGCGGGTTGGCGATAATGATAGGCCGGAAGTGCTGGATTGGCGGAACGGCAGCGGAAAGGCATGTACGTACCCTCGAAAGCTCCTTCGACGACGGCAGTGCCCGAGAAGTGCGGCGCGGGCTTCTGCACACGAACCTTGGGCGCGTAGGATGAGTAGGCCATTGTGAGTGATGTGCGCTGGCAGATGTGTGTTGTCGTGGTGAAGAGTGTCCAGACGAAAGGTAGGCGATGTGTGGTGTTGGGTTATGGGAGTGAGTGCAGTTCAAGAGGGAAGGTCGGTGAAGGTCGGGGCGAGAGCTGGAGATTATATTGAGGGAGCTTGGGTGCTCGGGGGTACTTGCTTGCTTGCTTGCTGGCTTGCTTGGTGGAGTGGAGCGGAGTGGAGTGCCCAAAAAAAAAGATGACCAGGTCGTAAATTCAAAAGTCGCGGTGTGAGCTAGACTTTAGAGGTATTAGAGATTGGTATGCAGCAGAGGTAGATGGACTGGGACCTCTGAGAAAAAGTGCAAGCACGGGGCAAAGTTACGCAATTCAGGTAGAGAGACAGGGGAATTGCTGGTGAAGAGTAGGTCAAAAAGAGGAAAAGTGGTGATGGGTACTCTGTTCTGTAAGTTGTCAGCACAGGCAGGAGAGAAAAGACGAGGCAAAGGCAGAGCCAAATGCAGGTATTGAGTCAAGAAATGTTAGTTGCGGCGATTGAAGCAGCCAAAGGCGAGAAATCAGCAGACAATTTGTGACAGATGTCGACGCAGAGGGCGTCCGCTTTGGGGTTAGCCGTTTCCACATGAAGCGTGCCAGTGCATCGACCAGTGCATCGACCAGTGCATCCATCATGGTTCCACTTTCCCTTTTTCCCAAGGTCGACCGTTAACCGTTGCCAGTTGCCCATTGCCCTTGCCCTGTGTGTGCGTGTGTGCCTGCCTGCACTGTACGGTGCCTGTCCGTTCCTGCTTTCCTTTGGCCGCATTGCGCCTGCCGGTCCTACTGTCTGTCGGTGTACAATAGGCAAGTACGCCACGCCGTAGGGTTCGGTTCCTTCCTGGCCCTCTCGGCCGCCTACGACAATTCCATGGATTGTGTAAGCAACCCGCGTCTAGAGGGAACACATACAAATCACACACAAAAAACCAACCCACTCCGATATCATTAGAAAGAGAAATCCAGACGCCGAATGCCGACGCCGATTCGGCATGGAGTCTCCCGTCCATTCTGCTTCTGTCGTCTGTATTTGCAATCCAACTCGCCTTCAGTACACTGTCCCATCCTATTCTATCCGATCGCATCATCCCACTCTGCACCCACGCCCTGTTGTCTCCAACTTTGCCCTACTCAACTCCGACATATCCACGAAAACGGTAATAATACTCCGATAACAGCCACGCTATCCCCTCCACAGCCTACGTAGTGGACCCCTTCTCTTCGCATCATCCGTCGTCATCGCACATCTCCACCGCTCATGCTCCTAAAAAAAACTGTCACTACTCCGAAAAACGGAGTCCACGGCATCCTCGTGCTTGTCTGTGTGTGCACTGTGTGTGCTTGTGTGAGTTGTGGAATCGAGGCTCGCCTGCTTACAATAACAATCAAACACTCTCCAATTCTCGACCCCTCCCCCTCCCATCATCCCCCCCTCTTTATATCACCCTCTGCATTTGCACCCCTCTCAATCTACTTCGCCCCGGTACAGTACATCGTACATGGAAACAAGAGTTTAATAAACTGCCAATCTGCCAATCCTCAATATCCTATTGGCTGCCGCGTCCCATCACGAAATCCCGTGCCATGTTCTCCTGCGCGTCTTTCCAGCCTTGCATGTGCCCCTGCAGCCCATACCCTGCCCTGCCAACCTCGGTCCTCCCGCGCCCGCACTTTGCTTGTCACTTGTATGTACTCCGTACCGCCTACCTACATACCACAGTGTCTAGGTACCTTGCAGTCCCTCCTAACTAGGAAATACATACTTCATTACAGTGCAGCCCGAGCCTAGGCACCTTGACTTTCGTAATCCATTCCATACAATCTGGCTCTCACTTACATGCAAAGATTTACAAAAATTGGCTATACTATTTCTTTCCACTACATGTTTCTAATTATAATACAGGCACCCCCTTTTTCCTCTATCCCCTCCCCCTTTTCCACCTTCTTTCGTTGATGCTCATCGTCCTGTGTCCATCTCTACCTACTCTCGGGACTCAACCTCCAAGCCTTCAGCGGCAGCGCCTGGATCCTCGTTACCGCCGGCTTAATGAATCCCCAGAACGTCACCACCCCGATAACAATGCAGAGGATGTTCGTCACATAGTATCCGTCTCGCGTGACGTCGCAATGGCCACCGCCCTTCTTGCATCGGTCCTTTTCTACTTCGAGCGCGCAGGAGAACGCCTGCGTAATCAACTGGCCCTTGAGCTTATCCGCCGCCGGAGGGGTTGTAGGCGGGATGCACGTCGCCACTGTGAACATGTCGATGAACTTGAGCACAAAGTACCGCGGGAAAGTTCCGCCAAGATTCGATACGCTGAGCAATCCGTTAGCAAGCAAGCTTGATACTCTGCTGGCCCACATGGGCATGTGAGCGACAATCAGGGAGGGTCCAACTTACGTCGCGAGAAGAGTCATATACGTCCCGCCGATGACCGGGTCTGAGATCTTTGCGTGGAATGCCGATACCGCTACAAACATGACCGTGTTCATAAACGTCGAGAGCACGTGCTCGCAGATGACGAGCAGCAGGTACCATGTGGTCGTGCCCCCAGGAGGGAAAACCGAAACAACAAACTGGGCGAATCCAGCTGCAAATAGTCTGCCAATGAAGGCCCAGCTCCAGATGTGCATCGGCGGATACGTTTGACACCATTTTCCAATGTAGTAACCGAGGAAGATTTCAATAGGGAAGTCGATGAGAATCGTCAGCGCCAGGTCCTCTTGGCTGAATCCCTTGTCAAGAAGCTTCAAGCTGGTAGCTGCGTCGTTGGTTTGGAATCCAATCTTGGCGATGAGGTGGATCACAATGAAGATCTGGATGTTCTTAAGCTTGAGGATGCCCCACATGGTCCGGTACACTTCCATGATGCCGTCGTTGTTGCGCGTCCGCTCCTCGCGCTTGAAGAGCGCCAGTCCGAGTGTCACAAGCAGATAACCCCAACCCCAGAATTTGAGATAGCCATCCAGTGTCATGAGACCAAATTCGCTCGGCGCATCGGCAGGTCTAAACCACTTGTTGGCGAAATCTTTCGATTCGAATGCCAAAAAGACCGTATATGACAAAAACTGCCCAGCGGTCAAGCCTACCGTTTGTGCAGTGGATGCAAATGCGAGATTTTCCTCCGAAAGGAGAGTCAAAGCCCAGCCTGAGAATCAATTAGAAAAGCGGTTCCGCATAGTTTCCTTCCAGGTGTTCAATCCTTACCATCCACAGCAATATCCTGTGTTGCGCATAGGAACACGAGCGCAAACCACCAAAATGTAAAATTCCATGCGCCATTGCCCAGCTCGTCGACCGAGCTCATCATCTGCTTGACCTGCCCTCCCAGCCATATCATCGAGAACCCCGATATCGTCTGGATGGGGAGAATCCAGCTCTTTCTTCGCCCAAGCTTAGGTGTCCAAACCGCATCTACAATCGGGCTCCAGAACAGCTTCAACGAATAGGGGTATGCCGCGAGCGAGAACACGGCCATTGCCGAGTATGAATTTACCACCCTCTTAAATAGAATAGGCACCGATCCTGTCGCTAGACCCATCGGTATACCCTGCAAGAAATACAAGAGAACGAGGAGCAGGAAGTTCTTCTGGTCTGTCTTGGAGAGTTCCGAGAAGCCCTTGCCTGATCCCTCATCGTTATTTGCCGTGCCCAATGCTGGTACCGGATCATCCAGAGTGAAACTGGAGCGACTGATCAACGACGCCGCCTGGCTCGTCGACGAAGGACTGTCGATGACAGCATGTTTGCGCCTGTGCTCGACCTGTCCATTCATGGTGCCTGTCGTGTTTGCATGCCCGTTCCGTTCCTGCAGCGAATCGGTGGAGCTCTGCCGTACCACGGAAGTGCGATTAGACTTTTTAGTCGCGCGCTTGCTCATTTGTGCCTCGGTGTCGGACTCGAATTCAAAGTCAGAGGACGACGCGGAGTGGAGGAGATGTGTACTTTCGGGAACGTGGGAGGGTGATGACGAAGTAGGGGCGCCAGTTCGCAACGGTGCGGGACGAGGTTTGTTCTGTTTGGATTTGGAAGTGAGGTCGGATTGAGATATCTCTGTATCGTTCCTAGAAGTGATATGTTGTAGTTCAAGATCTCCCTGGCTGGTAGAGCGGCGATGGCGGGATTGCTGGTTCTGTTCGTACTGGGCTCGATGCGTCGATGGGCGGCGGGTGTCAATCGCGGAAGGAAAGGAAGGCGCAACAAAGGAAGGAATGGAGTCGGCTGGAGTAGGCATCCATATAGTGAGAATAGAGCGAGTGACAAATGAGCGACTCCCCGCGGCGTACAAAAAGGTAGGGGTCGGGGAAAGTGTCGTCTCCTCTAGCGGATAAAAAAATGGGTTGTCCACTCGATCGAGTTGTGGAACGTGGCCAGTTTGGACCCGCGGCGAGACGCACAAATGATCGCCGACGCTTCGACCTCGACGATTAGCGTATGATTAATCCATGGAATCGTTTGGGGAAGTTTCAGAGATCGTAGTTAACGTCTGTTTTAACACATGTTCCCTATGTACTACATGAATACCAAGACCTGGCATCTAGAATAAATGCTAACATTCAGTAAGAGAACAATCTAGGGAGCATTCGTCTCAAGTTGTTGTGGACGGAAGCTCTGCATAGCTGGTCACACTTCCTCGGCCCTCACGTGCTGACGTGAACGGCGCTATCCTTAATCAGGATGTACGTGCCATTCCATCATCAACACACATCCTGCATCCTTGAAACCACCACCTGCAACCATTCAATCTTAAATCTTCGTCAATTCACCCACATCATGGCATCAACCGAAAATCTCGACGCCGACATTCTCGCCCTCCGCGCCCGCCTTTCGACCCTCCACTCCCAACGCGCAAACCTATCCTCCATCCTCCTCTCCTCCCCGCATATCCACACGCCCCTCACCGAACGTCCTGTCGACAACGAATCCCAGCGCAAAAAAGCCCTCAAAGCCGCCCAAAAACAATCAACTCGCAAACTTGAAAACATATACCGTGCCTGCGCAGGCGTTACCGCCTACAAAGTACAAGATCCGGATCCGAACGCGGTGGACAACGGCAATGTTCTCGGAGTACGGATTGAAGTGTTTGTCCAGAACAAGTTTGTTGAGACATACCATGTACTATTCAACCGACCAAGTGGGCGGCATAAAACTATGCTGAAGGTTCACCGGCATACGATTCCGCCTTGTGTGCCGTTGCGCGCGCTGGTAGAGAAGTGGCTGCCGCAGAGCCAGAAGGACGGTCAAATGATGGTGGAACAGGATCTCGTGAGGTTTGGACGCGTACTGAGGAAGGAATTGGTTTCTTGGCACTTGAGAATGGGAGCCGTGGAGAATTTGAAGGAGGAGGCGGGAATTCTGGATAGAGAGATAAGACCCCCTAAAGAGCCACCATTTGGGAAGGTGTTGAACGCATTCATCAGCGATGGTGAAGATGAGGACGAGGAAGATAGTGATGGTGCTGCGCGGACTGTGAGAATTGTGGATATTGAAGCGGATCAAGGTGTGCGCGAGGTTCATCTTGTATGGTCTAATGGACAAACAGGGACGGTGACACTGCTGAAAGATGGCCAAGTAAAAGGCGCTGTTTTCAGGTCTGCAGAAGGGTCTCGATTATCGCAGCTGGAGAGAAAGTCTGCTGGGCATGTGGATGGTCTGTTGCAGAGGCTGTCTGCTTAGAAGTTATGAGAGATGATGGTGGGAGACGGATGTGTTATGAGATACCCAATACAGTTTATTCTTTTTCATAGCCCTATTTAATTTGTGACAAGGAATGATTTCATGAAAATTGAGTTGATGTTCGTGGGATGGTATGTCGTCCTATCCTAGTATCATATTCCAGTGGCTTACAATTCAAGATATAATTGGAAAATTGAGATTGAATTTGGAAAGATACAAAAAATAGAACAAATGTATTGTTTTGGGAACATTGTCATGAAAATGAAGACAAAGTACTTGCAGTTGCCAACAACAACTTAAAATATCTCAAGTCAGAGGTGTCACATACGACGCTAGTCTATCTCCGTCTAGCGTTCTTTCAGTCGCTTGTTCCTCAACCTCACTCGTCATCAAATTTTCACCCACAATATCTCAACCCCCATCATCCCATCACCACATTACATGCTGCATCAAAGCTGGGTGCAATTCCATCAAATCATGGCATACTAGTCGACAAGCTATTATATGCCCATGTCTCCCTCAAAAATGGCTGTAACGAAACCGTAGAACGCCAAATAAACCTGGGAAATTCTTCGAAAGTAAAAGAAATCCAATTCGTTGGAATGAGATCATATTTTCCAATCTATAGGCCACCCTCTTCAGTATACGTCGTCCCTCCTTCTCGATGAGGGACTCGTTTGTCACAAGAGGAACATCAACACCGTCCCCGATTACCAATTCCGCGATGCAAGTCCGGACGCCTGTGTGCTTTTTCAAAAGTTGGCGGTGGTGCTTGGGCGGGACATTAACCCCTGCTTCGTTCTGCTTGTCCCCTTCATGATCCGAGGATGGTGTCGCTTCTCAAGGTGTTCGCGGCTATGGAATATAGATGTTCCGCCATTTGTTTTGCTGCGTGATGTCCCGCTGATTCAGCCAGTCGTACCGCAAGTTTGTATTGTTTCCCATCGTTTGCGAGAATATCGGCGCCGTTCTTAAACAGGAATAAGAGCATGTCAACTCTACCATATTCCGCCGCCATCTCAAATGCCGTCCTTCCATGCATCATCGACCCCGGCGCGTTCACGTTCGCACCATGTTGCAGAAGTAGAGCGGCCAGGCCTATGTTTCCATGTTTGGAAGCAAGTTGAATAGCGGTCCCGCCCCCTCGAACTGCTGGTTGTCCATTGGGATCTGCACCATGCTGAAGAAGATAGAGAGTGATTTCTTCCGAGCCAATGTCCACGGCGTGTTGTAGAGGGGTTCGCCGGACATCATAGCGTGCCGGCAAATTAATATTGGCCCCTAACTCGATTATCAGTCGAACCCTCCACAAGTCTCTTGTCGATATAGCGTACAAGAGACATGTCCAACTCTGATCCCTGACTTTGACTGAATAAGATGCTCTTTCAAATACGATGCTATTCATGTCGCATCCATTATCCTTCAGGATTCGAACCATAGTCGTGCTTTCCTTGCTCTTGCTTGTAATGGCTAATCCTAACGCGCTGACGACGCTATCATTCTCATCTTTGAACAGTGGAGTGCGTAGTTGAGTGATTTCCGCAAATAATTTTACCATGTGAAGATCAGCTTTCATAATTGCTTTGTGTAAAGCACTTGTTCCAAAGACACTTTTTCCAGTTGGATGACGTTCGCGGAACGTGCTGATGAAGATCTTCACCGTATTAAGATCTCCATTTGTGTAAGCGTTAAGGAAAACTCTCTCATCCAAGTTAGCTCCCCAAGACAAAAGAGTCTTGACTAATTCGTGATCACCCACACGAACGGCAGCAGTGAGCGGCGACACGAAGCTAGCAAGTGTAGCTCTATGAGAGCCATCGAAATCGACTTCACCACGGTCAAATGGTGCTCCCATTTGCCTCAGTGCATCTGCCATGCCACCTTGACCTGCTAATATTGCGGTAGTCAGTAGTGGCCAATAGCCCTCATCTCCATGTACACCTTTCAGCCGATCGTGAGCCTTGAGAGTTTCACTCTCACATGCCCTATTCAATGGTATCCCCAAGTCACTCATGATTTCAACAAATTCCTAGAATTAAAACGTGTCAGCAAGGAGCTCAGTGGCTCATAGAGTTCATAAATATACTCACCATGTTACCTTGAGCTACCGCGAAATGAACTGCAAGAGAATTCTTTCCAAAGAAGGAGAGTGTGCTCATGATAAGATGGAAGAGTCCAAAGTCACCTATCTGCACCGCAACTTGAAGCGTTTTGGAATCAGGATTCATTCCAGCTTGTAGCAGTTGGGGGATCAGCTTCATAAAACCATTTTGTATCACCTTTTGCATGTCCCAATACCGCTCACTCATTATCGTTTCTCCCATGAAATGTGTATTGTCCTGATGAAGAAGAAGTTCACCCACAAGTTTCTCATTACCGACTTCACACGCTGCAAGCAATGTATGTTGGAAGCCATTTGGGGACTCTGCCAGCTTTGAAAAACACCCCATCTCCTTGAAAAGGGTGACTGCATCCTCAAACTCGACCCGAATCGCTTCAGCCAAGGGTGTCGAGACATCATTTTGATTGACCTCTATTTTGATTGGCTCCCTGGGATGTGTAACAGTCAATTTAGTTGCGCTGAGACCTTTGTCGAGCAATAATCTGACTTTTTCCATGTTATAACCCGCTACTGCATTTCGAAGACAGTTGACGTCGGGTTCCCCACCAAAGTCTATTAATGCTTGGAAGATTTCATGATTGTTATGATAAGCAGCATTGGAAAGACCTATGGTCAGTGTCGTTTGGAAAAGCTTTTTTCTTCGGACTTCCTCTGGCCATGGACGATTAAGAATGCATAACACTGATGCCGTTATTGCCTCATTTCTTGGTCTGTATAGCATATCTGAAAGAATACCCGAACAAATTAGAATGTTATAATTGGCACCGGGTACGTTCTCGACAATCGTAGTGAGTAGTCGGTGATCCTGGAACATACGGACATTATGAAGGAACATACGGTTGAGGTCAATAATTGGATTCGTCCGCAGCAGCCGGCCGGTGATTTGAAGTGCGACGGCTGACGATGTTCCTTCGTAGTCTTCCTGAATCAAGACACTCTCCAGAGAATCTATGATATGGCGTTTACTGGAGTCCGGAAACTGGTCCAAGATAACGTCAACCACATCGGCATGCTGTAGATACGAGGCTGCCACGAGAGGTGCCTTGTCTAACACTTTAACATTGTCAAAATTTATCCCTCGTTCAAACAGACACGCGAGAACTCCCGCGGTGCCCATTACGATGGCAGCACAGAACATGGTTCGTTCAATTCCATACCTAAAAGGCTGCGGTACGACATCAAGAAATTGATTGAATGATTTCTTCGGCAGAGAAAGGAACTGTCCCAAGACTTTCTTGTGTAGTAGATCTACCGCCGTCTGAGGTTCTCGGAGGTGTTCAAGTGAGATCATGTTATTGACAAATTGGAATAGAACAGTATATACAACTTCAACATGCAAGGGCTGTGGTTGTAGCTCATGGCCTGCTGCAGTCTTGTAACTATTGGCGAATGAGAGATCCTTGGCGCATATCAGTTCTTTTTGGTCGGAAATCCAATCCCTGACGATTGCAAACATTGGCGTGATGGTTTTTTTGATCTTCTGCAACATAGAGGCAGTGCCTCCAAGGTTGCTCCATTCCTGGAATTCAGGAATGGATATTGGGATTCCGAAAGGTGGAGAACTAGCGAGCCCAGGAGAGTTTGCGAAGAGTCTGGCATTGAATGAAGGGGAGCCAAGACGTCCAATACCGTATCCATTCTCGGGAATCCATGGAGACTCAATCATGGTGTGACACATCAACATTAGATCTTCGTCAATAGTATTGTGGTGGTTGTATGTGGACGAAGTGATGCCTAAAGGATCGTATAACATGTTTGTTACGTCGTCAATGTGTCCTTCCATGGCTAAAGGAATATCTACATCTGGATCAAATGTGAACAGTGTCGGGGAGGAATGATCTATAGGGTCCCTTGGCATATTCTGGGGAGAACCGGATATGGTCAATGCTCCATTTCTATCATCGGGTGGAGGAGTACTAATTCTGAAGCACTCAGGAAGCCGCTGGTTCAAAGCTAACTAAATCAGCACCAAGATCGAGGCTATTGTATTCCATTCGTAAACTGAAGTTACACTCACTCGATTCGTCCAACCTGGATCTTCCAGGAAATTTGTATCGCATCCGCTGCTTCCTCAATTTCTCACTAGTCACTATCTCTTCATACAGATAGACATCTGTCTCCTTTCCTGCCGCTTCCCGGCTTTGTAAGCATCTATCTAGTTCTTGCCATTCACGGCTCGTTGCGTTCTTTTGAAAGCCCCAATTCTTGAGGCGTGTTTCGTACTGGGATTCTCTAGAAAACAATACTTAGCACTTACACCTTTGACCAAGGGGCAGGGTAGAAGTGATGGGCAGTATTCATGACGTTTATTAAGGCATTCGAACTTACGTCGCAAAGAATCCATGCAACTGCGCCATCTTCTGCCTAATTCCCGCATCACCCTTGATGGGCAACTTCTCCACGAGGAATAGTCGCCGAATATCCTCTTTGTGAGACTCCCATACAGCCAGCGATATACGAGTTCGCCGCGGTCCTGGCGTATCTCCTTCCATTGTCGTTGTGATAATAAGATTTCAATGTGAACCAAAAACAATTCAGTAACACGCAGCAAATAAACACGAGAACTTCAGGGAAGACAGAATCTATTCCACCGCACAATCGCCATCTGTATATAGGTATTTTCTTCCCCAGGTCACGCTGGACAAAATCTGTTCCAGCCTTGCAGATCAAATTCCGGTGAACCAAAATCTGCTCCAGACCCCTGCGGCCCAAATCTGAATTCGCCCTCAGCTTTTGGGGCCGCGTTGTGTTGATTGGATCTGACGTATAGCATATGCAGGCCCTTGACGAGGCTAGCCAATAAGTGATAAGCAGGTAATCAGACAGCAAAGCAGGCTGAGGGTGGCGGGTAGCCAAAATCGGAGTTTAATTTTTAGGCGATTCAAGACTGTGAAAAGAGAATCCGCTATAGAATGAACTGGCCATTTTGCGGCGCATAAGGCTGGCATTGAATGTGAATCTATGGCTTTGAATAAATGGTTTACTGGAATGAAGTTGCGAGGAAGATTTGCATTGGTGAAGTTCTGAAATGCTTCTGTTGGAGAACTCGCGTGGTATCAAAGAACACCAAACGAATACTTCATTGATCCTATAACAAATAATTCTAGAAATCCTATTGGAACTATCACGAGAAAACGGGAAATCTATCACGAAAGAAGTAAACATGTCTGGGCCCAGTGATTTCCAAGCCTGGTGAACTTCCCGACCCCCAAAATTACACTACAGTGCATCCGTTTTTTCCTTGTAAATCGTCAAAAACCTTCCCCGCCAGCGAACCCTCTCTGAGCCTGGCTGTCTCCTACGATCCATTCGTAGCCCGCCATCGGGGACCAAATCGACTCAACGAGCAGCAAAAAGCCTGAAAGTAGTCCAGTGCACTTTAAGACCCTCACTTCTAAGCCCAATCGACCGGACCAATTCTATGATCGCGTCGTTCCTCCTAGTCGGTCCCATACTGACAGCCATTCCTGGTCACAAGTTTGGCGTTAAAGCCATATCGTCCATCCACCGCTCTGCTAACGATCTATCAACGTAGATGTCCAGAATCATGATCGACACGCTTATTCCGTTCTCGTGATGCGGATCCTGCCATTCGAGTTCCACGCGCTTAACTTTACCGGCGTGAAATTGATGAGTGGAAGAAGGGAAACCAGTTTGGGGGCTTAGTGCGTGAATATACTGGTACTCGTAGGAATATAGAAACCCAACTTGCTCTTCATCATGTCTACCGAGAAGCAGATGAGGCAATTCCATCCTAGCATTGGGTTTTCACCTATCCAGGTGATCAACACGCGATAGAGTGCTGATCATGATTCACGAATACAGCTATATCACAGAAAATTCTCACGCAGTAGACTTAATGTGAAGCGATCTGGATTTGGCACTCCATCAATAATGAAAAAGTAAGCACTGCCAAAAATCACAATCAAATTAACATGAGTGTGACCTTATGAGAATGAGAAACGCAATAATTGGCACCAAAATACGCGTTAGCAAACTGTACAATATCCAAACATGGAATCAAAATGAAAAAAATAGCAAGCACGGATTGTATATGACACGTTTAATAGTAGACCAGTATCTAGTTGACATTCCAAGTGTTTCAGTTGGATAGGTTTATTTTAAACATGTCCAGACACGGTAGACACAGACGCGAATCAAACATCACCAACCTAATATACTACTTTGATCTGGCAAGCGGCAAAATGTTCAAGCTAAGGAGACCGATTGTATTTTCTCCGCGCAGACTCA
The DNA here is from genome assembly GCA_020744415.1 of Dendryphion nanum. Lineage (NCBI taxonomy): Eukaryota > Fungi > Ascomycota > Dothideomycetes > Pleosporales > Torulaceae > Dendryphion > Dendryphion nanum. Next base: position 71,453 of record JAGMWT010000006.1, read on the forward strand.
ATTGAGTTGGACCATGAGTTGACCAAAATGGTCATATCTTTTGAGAGTGTCAACTTCTAGAAATTGCGCCTCGCTCATTTTCCCGTTTGACTTTGACCTACATGATATTCAATATAGAGCATGTGAGAGGAAGAAAGTAAAAGAATTAAAGTCATGCGCTGTCACACTGTATTATATAAGAATGTATGCAGGTCACTCCCCTACTAATTCGCTTTCCGTCTTCTTATGTAGTTCCACTTTATTTCCTTTCAACATACGCCAAAGAAAAACATATTCCAGTACTTTCCTATCAAATCATGAATATCAGTAAACACCGTGCTCCCCCAAAGACTATCCACCACTAACTTTTGATCCGAAGTTTGACACAATTTTTGTCAGTGGTTCTCCCCAATACCGAAGCAGCAGATCAGCGCCAAGATATATTCCAACCACGCGGATATTCAGAAGAAATCGTACGCGGACAAGAAATTGTATTTTCATTTCCGGACAGAAGTACCTCCGACACGATGATTTCTCTTAAAAGGAACCTTGGTATTAATTCTACATATTGCTTTCAACTATGTGTCTGATCTCCATAGAAAGCCTTATCTGTTATCGACTAACTTCCATTATCTTAAACCCATCCTTTTGCCCACATTCCAAAGATATATATGTTAGCAAATATAGCCCTTACTGAGCTTTGAGATATAGATAGGAGTATCGATCATAACATTACCTGTTTTTACAAAAGCCCTAGGTAATAAGATCATGCCCTAATGCAGCATAGGCTTTTGAGCTCTCCAATAAACCGTGTTGGGAACTAACATGTTTTCAACAGCTTTAAACCTATCCTTTTGTATACCTTCCAAAAAGGGTTGTGATGGAAATCTGCCGGACTTTAATGTCTTATAGAACCACTGCCCGTCTACCAAGCACTTTAACGTCATCTCATCCTCGACAACAAGAAATGCATACCAGCGCATCGTATAATCGCTAGTCATCTAACATACCTGCAGTGTCGCCTCATTGAAAACATGAGCTTCGGTCTCTTCCTATTGATGCAGTCATTAACCCTCCAGAGCTCTGCTAAGACCACGATAGCGCATTGTCTAGCCGCGCACAAAACAACAGAAGGTGAAGCTGTATCTTACCTCAAGTGTCTGTCTGTTGCCAGCTCAACATTACGAAGATAGATCGCCTAATATGAATTAGATATTAACAATTTGTTGCCTACTTCTGTAAATCCGCTGTTTTACTCAACCTTGACATCACAACCGCACACGAAGCCTCAGACACCTGGACCAACGAACCCGCTTTGTGTGACACTGGAGGTGAACTCCGCCACTATGGACACTGGGCCGAAAACCTTCATAGAAAACGCTCTCGAGAAGCCAAAGGCCCAAGTCCAAAGTCCCCTTTTGAAGCTTCCTGGCGAAATCCGAAACCGTTTATATGAGATTTGTTTACAACGCCCGGGACGAGTCGACGAATCCGACAAGCGTGTCTTTGTGCAGTTGGACGACTACCGAAATGTCAAAGACGACGGTGAAGACGAAGCTTCTGTCAAGTATATACTTCCTATAAACCGTAGTCTTACGCAAGTGTGCCGCCAAGTCCGGGTGGAACTCCTTCCAATATATCTCTCAGTAGGGGCTTGCAGTCCGAAAACAATGCGCGGAGGCATTTCTGAAGACCTTCTTCACTCAGAACAAGATCAAGGTCAGCACCACCATCTACATACTCGACAGTAACATAGGTGTCGATGACTGGGATCGGGAGTCGTGCGACCTGACACCGATTCTTCGTGAATGCTTATTGAGCCCGGGTCTAAGTCTTGATTTCATCTGCATGAAGAGCAGACGGTTGGAGTTTGACGAACGTGTGTACAAGGCGACTACCTCTTTATTCGACCGTGATGGCCCATCCAAACAGAATCACCAGAATCGAGCATTGGAGTCACGCCACAGACTACCGAATGAAAATTCTTTGCAGGACGAAAGAGACTAAAGGATGAACTGCGAAAAATGTGGCCCAAACTATACGCGTAGTGCCCATTAATCTCAAAGGCAACGAGACAATCTTCCAACGGAGAGAAGCTCCAAGCTTTGAGGGTTTTATCAAAGAGGCAGGGATCTTGATGGTCAAATTCAAGGTGGAGTTTCTCCTGGCGAAAGCAAAGTGGGATGGTCGTGGAAAGTATCGATGGGAAAAATGACGACTATCTCATGAAAGAGATGATGTCACACGCGTTGTTGCGCCTTTGAGCTGTTGGAGTCCCTTATTTGCCCACTCAAACATCCGCCAGCACTTTGTTTGTTCCTCTGTACAGTTTCCATTGATAATTTTTGCCCGCACATACGGACATGAAGAATGTAAGATCTGCTAAGATGGCTTATTCCTTTCCTTAATTGCTTATATGAGCTGAGTCTTTTGACCTTGGGAGTCCGTACGAGCACCTGTACATATAGACCACTTCTTATAGTTCTACAATAGACAGTGACCCACTCGATCTCCTGACCATCCATCCTCTCACAGATGGCCAACAAGTACGCCCCTAATGGCTTCGGTTCCATCCTTCCTTCTGGATGAGTGCCAAATTCAAGGCTAAGGTGCTCATGGCAAAAGTAAAATGGCATGTATCCGGAGGGTGTCAGTGGGTAGATTGATAGACGGGTTAAGCAAGAAATGGCGAAACATGTACACCCCGAGTGGCTTTGATGTTGTTCTCCATGACTGTGGATGTGATAGGCGTGACAGAGATGGAAAGGAGAACGATATGTACGTTGAGAATACACAAAGAGAACAACGAAGGAAATGGGATAATATACTAGGATCACTCGGTGGCCTTCAGTGATGGGTGCGGAACTTAAGGGTGTGAAGATTGAGGAAAACACTAGAGAAAGTGGTGATGAAGATGACTAAATGAAATGCTAGGCCGGCCAAGGTGAGCATGTTCAGTTCCGCCAACAGTGATGACTATGACTGTACACGTGTTCAACAGAGTGGGAGACAGTGAGGTTGGAATGGCATGATCATGTGCAGCATGTGCACGTGCAGTGTCTGTTTGCTAAAAGCCATGGCCATCTTGACCGAGTGAACAAGCTCTCGGCCGCGGAGGCGGACCGCATGCAGATCCAAGCGTAGGCCGTGGAGATCGTCAGGGCGGCAGGGAGAGAGAGATTCGTGTGCGAAGAACAATGAGGCTCGTGGCAAAGGATCGAGATAATACAATAAGATGGGATGGTTGGTGCGACGGATATGGGGGCAGTCAAGAGTGAGGATTGAAAAGGGACGCAGCTGGGTGCGTGATAATGAAATGGAGATGAAGATGTGGGGGCAAGTGATGTCATACCCCAGATTTCTTGGCACGTACAAAAAACGCTAACCGAAACAGGACAGGAGCTGTGATGGACCTGTTGATGGGGGTGAGGGGAAAATGCCGCCCATTCGCCTCAGCACAAGCACTTGAATCGAACCCATTATCCTCACGAAATGTAACTCCTTACAAACAGACATTACACAATTGTCGGCTATTTCTAGGAAAAAGCACAATCTAGAGACGGGAACCCGTGCATTGGTGACAGACTCGTGACCACCACGACGACTGACTGAGCACCAGTTGACCAGAGAGAGTGCCTAGCCTGCAGCTACACCTTCCCCCGCACACGCTAGCAACACACATCGTATCACTACTCATTGCTCATTGCTTCTCACCTGCATTGCTATCCTCCACTCCTTCCACTCCTTTCACTTCTTCCTTCACTCACTCTCTCTGCTTCGAATAAGAATCACTCCCACGGTTCTCGAGGGCAGCACCTGAGCACTTTGATTGCTTTTGCTCGCTTCTTTCGACATCAATTGCAGAACGCCCACCACCATACCACATCTCGACATCTTTCTCTACCACAGCTACACCTCTCAACACCACAATCATCTCTCCAGCCGCCATCATGTTCGCTCGTCGTGCTTGTGCCAGCGTGCGCAGCATCGCACCCGCTGCTCAATTCGCCGCACCCGCCAGGTCACGGCCATTTGCTGCCCTCGCAGCTGCACAGGCGCAGGGCTCATCACGAACACCCGCCCTTGCCGACATCACGCCCGACGACGCCGCCAAATTCAACGAACGTCAAACTGAATTCCGCGAGGGCCTCATCGCTGCCCAGCAGAAACGGGAGCAGCAGGAGAGTCAGTCTCTCCGATTCTTCCTGCAGTCACTTCACCTGCTAATTTGATCGCTTACAGGAGAGGCACGCGCACGTCAGGAGCAAGACGGCAAGGGCAAGAAGACGGGAGCATTGTCGTCGCTCATCTATGGCACGCCCGAGGGCCGCGAGCTCGACAAGGACATTGAGCGCAGCTTTTCGCAGGTGCTCGCCCGCGGCAAATATGTGCACTCGATCGTCTTCCATGAGGTCAAGCCCGACAAGGTCGACGAGTACACGCAGCTGGTCAGCGAGTGGTACCCACGTATGGCCTCCACCCCCGAGCACAAGGTCCATCTCGTAGGCAGCTGGCGGACTGAAGTGGGCGACTGCGATACTTTTGGTAAGCCATGGGTCCTTCCCACATACAAATTACATGCACACGTGTGTACAAAGCAGATCATCTCATGGCTGACCTTTGTTGATTAGTGCACATCTGGGAATACCAGCGATACCAGGGTTACCATGCCTCGCTCAATGCCATCCAGCACCACCCCGACTTCCCCGAATTTGACCACAAGCTCAAGTCGCTCATCACCGCCAAGCGCACATCGCTCATGCAAGAGTTCTCCTTCTGGCCAACGACCCCCCCTCGCAAGTTGGGTGGCCTCTTCGAATTGCGATCGTACACGCTGCACCCGGGTAATCTGCTCGAGTGGGAGACACATTGGAGGCGCGGGTTGAAGGCACGTCGGGAGGTTATGGAAGGTGTGGGCGCGTGGTTCGTGCAGATTGGCGAGTTGAACACTGTGCATCACTTGTGGCAGTTTGCCGATCTGGAAGAGCGCAAGGTTCGCCGTGAACAGAGCTGGGGTATCGAGGGCTGGGGCGAGACGGTGCACAAGACTGTACCGCTCATCCAGACGATGAAAAGCAGGATTTTGATTCCTTGCCCATGGAGTCCGGTGGCCTGAGCACACAAGTGGACACACACCGTTGACACATGCGACGGAGGGGAACAAGCGAGGCGGATGGTGGAAGCGACAGTCGAAGAATGACAGATGGATGACGATTTCGAGGATCATATCATTGCAACAGGAGGAAAGGGAATTAGCGATGGAGTAGCGGAGTCGGACGACTTGTAGTATAACACAACTTTGAGCGACAGGCAAGGCAATCTAGGTTCAAAACAAGCAGAAGTATTGTGTAGAGGCCACTATGTGTCTAGGTCCAGATAGGCGTTGACTAGTCGGAACAACACAAAGTATTCCGCTCCTATGATTATTGCACTTTCTTGCATGCTGATCTGTTTACAAATATAAACATTGCTTTGTTTCCCCCTGATGGACATTATTTTTGCCGCAGCCGTAAAAATTATAACATTTTTTTGGGAATCTTTGTTGTTGTTGCACGGCGAACCACCCCCTGGACCCCACCCACGTCATGCCGTCACAAGCCAAATAACACAACGCGCTTCGGCCTTGAAATTTTGGCGGCCGCACCACCGCTTCGCTCCCACAACCTTATCCAACCCCACCACCGTCTGCGGCGACCACCACCACTACAACACCAACAACACCAGTATCACCACACTTCTTCTTTTCTCCCTCACACCCGCTCGAATCGTGTCGTTTCAACATCATCTTCCGCGTCTGCTGTCGCTAAGATGGTGTATATTCGCCAGGACAAGCTTCCCAAGCTTAAAGAGTACAAGTACTCAGGCGTCGACCACAGTCTTGTCTCCCGCTATGTCATGAAACCTTTCTATAACAACTTTGTGATCCATTGTTTTCCGTTATGGATGGCGTAAGTATATCATCATCTCTAGTATCATATCATCTACTAACAAATGCCACAAGCCCTAACCTCGTAAGTTCCTCAGACCCACCAATACTCGTGCCTCCCCCGCCCTCCTCGCGCCAACAACGACAATATACGCGTGCTAATGGGTTCGCCTCATAGATCACATTATCAGGCTTTGGATTCGTCGTTGCGAATTTCCTGACGCTACTCTGGTATACCCCGACGCTGGATCAGGATTGCCCGCGGTGGGTGTACGCCAGCTGGGCAATCGGTCTTTTCCTATACCAGACCTTTGATGCTGTAGATGGAACGCAGGCACGCAGGACGCACCAGAGTGGTCCTTTGGGAGAGCTCTTTGACCATGGTATGCATTGCAACCTTACGAAAAGAGAATTGTATGGCTGATTCAGACAGGCGTCGATGCCATAAATACCTCCCTTGAAGTCCTACTATTCTCTGCGACTATGAACTTCGGACAAGGATGGATGACAGTTCTGACACTCTTTGCATGTAAGTGCCTCGTTTCCAAACATAGTTGAACCTTGGCTCATGACTCTCTAGCCCTTCTGACCTTCTACGTCCAAACCTGGGAGGAGTACCACACCCATACCTTGACCCTTGGCATCATCTCCGGCCCTGTTGAAGGCATCCTCACCCTCTGCATCGTCTATGCCACAACAGCCGTTCTCGGCGGTGGCAGTTTCTGGCAGCAATCGCTTCTTGAGAGCATTGGTGTCAAGAACTATGATTTCATTCCTGACTTTTTCTACAACCTGGCCTGGAACGAGTGGTACATGGTGTACGGTGGCTTCGTGTTGGTATTTAACACCGTTTCGAGGCAAGTCTAGCCGTACCATTTTTATTGATGACATCTAACACATCCTAGCGCTCAGAATGTCATGGAAGCACGCCGCTCCCGTGGCCAAAAGGCCCGCGTCGCTCTCATGGGTCTTCTCACTTTCGCCGCCGCCTGGGTTCTTATCCCTCTCTACCTCCTCCTCCAACCCATGATTCTGCACCAGCACTTGGTTCCTTTTATCTTCTACGCTGGGCTTGTCAACGCCTTCTCCGTCGGCCGCATGATCATCTCTCACTTGACCAAATCCCGTTTCCCGCGCGGCAACGTTCTCATCTACCCGCTTATTTACGGCGTCATAGATTCAGCTGGTCCGTGGTTGCAGCACCATGTTGGTTTCGGATGGCCCAGCGCTCTCGGAAACGATGTCTACCAGGTCGCGTTTGTCTTCATGTGTCTTGGTCTTGCTGTGGGTGTCCATGCTAGTTTCGTGGTCGACGTCATCTGGACTATCTGCGATTATCTCGATATCTGGTGCTTGACTATCAAGTACCCGCATCAAGAGAACGAGGAGAAGGTTAAGAAAGCGAACTAGGGGACCATAAGGTAGCGGAAGATGGTAACTAGCAAGCAGAGACAATGATCGGAGATGCTATTCGGGTGATATGGCAGAGGGAATAATTGATATCTAGAGATCTTGGAGGATGCCGTGTGATTAGGATTTGATGGTAGGACCCTCCTTTGTTTTTCGGTGCATACATATTATCGGAAGACTTTTCAAGTTAGAACCGGTGGATCTGCGGGTGAGCGAACGGCGTGGTTTCGTTTCGGTCTGGAATAATACCCGGTAGAGCTTTTTTTCGTTATCGTTGTGTACTTGATTGTTGTACTTGCATTCCCGAATCCGATACGTTGAATATTAATAGCATGGCTTTGGTTACTTCTTATTTTGGGTGTTCTGAGACGCGTTATATTGGCTGGTGTGCTCAGTGTCCGTATTATGTATGGATAGGCGCAGGGAATGATCGTCTTGGCGATGTGGCTTGATTGGGTTAGTGGGTGTATGGTATTGCATTCTATCTACCATTGATTGGGACTAGGGATGGCCTAGTCGAAACATTGACACTTATACTTTCCATTAGTGTGTATTAGAGCAGATCTTCGTGTACTACTTTTGATCTCGATGCTAATCGACTACGGAGTAGGAGTATTATTTTATAAAGCTTGTGTACGTAAAGTCTATTTGTAATCCTTACGACAACATCAATCTAATCGCTTCGTTACATTGACTTTTATGCTTAGTGTAAGGTTGGTGAAAATGTAATCGAACCCAAAGAGATGATTCTTGCTTTGCAAAACCCAAGCTAACCATGCCATATGCTCATATTTTATTACTCGTGTCTTTTGTGAGCAATCTATATCTTTCGACTTTTTATAGCTACTACATTGGATTACCAGACCTCATTCGTAAAATATTTCTTCTTTGTAGTTTGCTTACTGTTTAGGAAAGCATATATCTTTATTTCGTATTTTAGATGATCGAAATGGTAACTCAGAAGTGTGAAGAATAATAGGGGAATGTTGTCTAGGTTTGAAGAAGGACTAGTGTGCTGAACTTTGGCTTACAGGATCAGAAATACGCACAACACTTTGAAAATGCCGACCTCAATAGCCACCATATTAGCCAATACTTGGCAAGACGATGAAACCATGAAGCTCTGAGAACGGAATATGCTATTGATGCTTACTCATGAACATTCTATGCCATTATTGATTTATAGGATGTACATGGAATTTCGTAAAAAATAAGGCCCCCTACATGATAGTAATAGTCTCTCTCGAAGATCGGATGCCTAAATCAAAGGTCGAAAAAACAAGGATCCCGATCCGCTTGTACAACTTTCTCGATTGATCCGCATACGCAAGAACCAGCGCATAATGTTCCTCGTGCACACTGAAAAACTTATCTACCATTTCGAAGGCGGCTATGGGCATGAAGATCGCCTCACTGTTTTGCTGTTCTTGATATTCTTGGACAGTAGTGTTGAGAATAGAGAATGGGTTAGCCCGGTCGTCGGCGAGTAGCGGGTGTGCAAACTCCTCTTGGTCGGCTGTTCCTGCAATGCGAAACTTGTATGAAAATCCCCGCCACCCTTGAACATAGCCTCTGTATACGTCACCTGTAACAACAAGTGTGTCTAGATTGGTTCCTTTGGTTGGCATCTCGGAAGAAGATTTCGAGCAGGTGATACTTTCGATGTCAATGTAACGGTCTCTGACTGATAGTTGTCTGGCGTTGCTAGCAGTGCATGGGAACATGACGTTGGCACCCAGCCATGACCAGGAAGGTACGCGTTGCTTGAGCACCGGGGTGCAGTTCATGTATGAGCTGCGCCAGGTTAGGTCCTGGACGAAAGAATCGCTCCATAATCCTGCTATGTACTGTGCATCTTTTGGTTTTTTCCGCGCCATTTGAGTTGCGAGGCCTGATAACGCTGGAAGCAAATCCGAGGCCATGGAAAGCTTCAGCGTCGAGTACTGCTCTGCGACGAATTGCCATTGGGTGATTAGATCCATGGTCGAACCTGACCTTATCCCTTGATGATGCTCGGGCTTTCCCAAGGATTGAATTCGGCCACATTCACATGAGGTTTCCTCCCTACACTCCCAAATCAACTCTGGCTCACTAAGATGGAGCACTCGAGACGATAGGAGTCTTTCTTGAAGCACCCACCCCCGACCTAGTAATGGCCACTCAGGCTGCGATGATCCTGATTCTACATCCGGATGATCTTTGATGAACTTGGAAACGAACACGCGATAAGGCGCCTGAGTCACCTCTGATGTCCCAGATACCTCCACGGTCACAACCCCTTGGCCAATTTTAGAAAGATCAGATAGACAGTTTGGCGATGATGTCGTTGCGATTGTGAGATAAGACCACGAGTATACATCACACATTTTTGCCGACTCGCATGCCCAGTCTAATTCGTCGTCTTGCACAATACAAAGGCTAAGAATACCAGGTTCATCAGATTTTAGTTCAGTCATAATTCGTGACTGGAAGTCTGCTTACGAATCGATCCAAATATATTTGATCCCCATACTTCTCGTGAACTCAATCGCCCATCGGAATGTGCTTGGAATTTGCTCCCAAGGAATCGAGTCGAGATGGCTCTGCAAGTTTGCGCGTTGTGTTTGAAGAGGTTTTGCAACCACCCCAGCAATGACTGAGGGTCACATATCTTCCTATCTCTCTCAAATTCGATGCCTCGATCAAGAGAACGTCATTGTTGGTGTCCCCAACGTCTATTAGTCTTCCCGGTAACTGAGGAGGACTTCCGAGATTGCCGCAGAGATGATTTGCGACACAGTAATTGATTGCATGTATGGCTTTCTGTTGCATCCCTGATATATTCTCAAAGACGGACAGCTTTTTGGAAAACTCTCCAGTAACGGTTTTTTTCACAAGCTCTGAATCTTCATTTGCGCGGAGGAAGAAATTCCATGGGCAAAGAAAGCCTGATTAGAGTCAATGATTCTACCTTGAAAATGAACAGCTGACTGCAATGCCTATTACGGACCTTGGGCGACAGAAAACGATAACCAATGTTCGTGATCGTCATCCGCACAATCTACCGCAATTACACGGTCATGGCCGTGGTCATCCAAACTCGCAAAATTGTGTCTGGGATCTTTTTGGATTTTCAACTTCTGACAATGTCCGCCCCAGTGCTGCGAAACTCCACAATAGAGTATTTGGCACACGCCACAATGTGAGGTGGAGAGCTCAGATAGGGTCACGGACACTATTCCACCCCAAGTCTCGTCCCGGGTTTTCGTGCATCGTGCGCATATTGGCTCCACTTCTTTAGGCATATCCGGGAGGGCTCAGCTTTTTCTTGGAAGGATTTAGGCTTTTGGTGTTGGTCTGAATGAAACCCGAGCGCTTGGAAAATAATATGCGCTGATAACAATGTTGAATAAACCAAAAAAAAACCCGGTTTAGATTGGTTAGAACACCGTGCGTGAACAATGAAGGATTGCATCTACATATTTGAAGCATACACTGGATTGTAAACAGATTTGTGTGCAGCGGGGTACGTTGTTCGTATATGTGCCTATGTGGCGGGGTTTATCGGCTCATCTAATTACCGACTAGTCAAAAGTCCTGACCATGAGGCAAGTAGCGAGCTTTCGCAGAATCTTTAGCCTTGAGATAACCAAACTATCTGCAGTGTCATGATTTCGCCTTGAAGTCAGTGCTGGGTGAACGCTTTTTTTTGGAAACTTTTGCACGAGTAGTTAATAACTACTTGACTAGAAGCTTGAAAGAGTCGTTTCTAATCTAGAATGCAACAGGTGATGAAATACTTGCATGCATGCGCAGGGGGTGCATTCGAGTTATTCAAGCATTTATGCACCACGTGTGCGTGGTCGGACAGTGCCAAGCTGTGAAAGAAATGATAGTTAAATCACAAACATGCGTACCAAGGTAATTACTAGTCCAATCTTATGTTTACCAGTATGCTCTCTGGTTATATAGCGTAGGAACTCATTGGTGTTCCTGAAAAGTTCGGTGATTATGCTTGTGGTCACTATTGTCCAGAGGTCCACAACCGTTGGGGGTTGGAGAAGAGGCGATAACGCATTTCAAGTGAATGGAGTGAGACATTGATAAGGCGTACCAGTCAAAACAAGCACTTGCTAGAATCGACAGGAAAAATCTTTTGACAGTGATTTCTTGGCGGATGCACCTCTTGGTAGATGCTGAGAGTGGTCCAGATTACCATCATAATGTGTATCGACACTTGAAGCCCTTAAACAGGTCTCGTTAGCGCTCCTTCCTACCCTGGTTTACCTTGATAAACGAGGGACCAATACAATTGAACTAAGCAGCACATTTTGTGATGTAAAATTACACAATGTTGTTGTACACAACAAAGAGCAAGAGGACCGGATGTTGGTAATGTGCCAATGCATACCTAGTGAATTATCATTTGTTTGTTGAAGTCCGATTACTGCAGGATCCTTCCTACGGAGCTTCTATAATGCATTCAAACTCGTGTTCGCTTAGTTTCTTTCCATCAGTCGTATTCATGGGAAAGGATTCCGAACAACGGAATCTAATCAAGTCTTGTATTTTGATATCAGCCTGAATCCTGTAAAGTGTTTGCAGAACAAGAACTCCATCAAGATATCAAGCCAATTCGAGGTCTTGAAATAACATACCAAGTCTTGCGACTACAATTTTTGAAACCCGTCACACAATTTTGGTTCTCTGCGTAAGATAGATGATTTTCTTGCTAAAATCCTCTATTATTTCTACAGAAACCAAATCTGTTATCATGAGTGCAGCACTGGATATGTCACAGTGAGAGATATTTTTACAAAACAAGCTTGAAAAGTCCGGGCGACAAATCTCTTGTAAACATTGGCAGTTGGTGGCGCGGGAAATCTATCTGTCCGGATAATAGTCAATCATTCACTCCGTCTGTTTTATACACATAAAACAGATCAGAGAAGCTTGGAGACAGGTGCTCATGCGCACCAGTGTTCTGTTGGAGCTGCATGCCTGGTGAAAAACCGGGTAGATCTGTTTCCGCTAACCTAGAACAGATCTCAGGTACATGCCAAGTTATCTAGATTAAGAGATTGAGCATTTCCTGAGCATTGATTGTGAAGCTTCATCGAAGGAATTGGATACTACAACCTTGACATTCTTTAACACCTCGTGTTGGTTACATAACGGGTTAGGGGCAACCGTGGAACTTTGGAAAAATGTAAGAGAAAGAACTTTCTGTTCCGAACCAGGGGTCAATCATTCGCAGCGTCTGGAATAGTCAATAGTCTATCCTACAAGCTGTTCGATTTTCACTATTTATTTGCCCTTTCCCGCACCTGAAATACAACATCATCACATCCGTTCCTACTCGCATTTCGAATCACTCCACTTCAATCAGATCTCTCACTAGACGTCCAATATGAAGCTTAGTTTCGCTGTTCTGTTTCTAGCTGCTGCTGTCAGCGCAATCGATATTCAGGGCTGCGTTGAAACAATCCCAGAGGGAGAAGACCCGGCCAATGTAAGCTGGTGCCCTTTTTCATTCATACCACAATTCAACCCAAGTGTGGATGTGTTCCGTGTTCCGCAGAAACTAAAAAGTCTTCGCAGTACAACTTATGCCGCGAACATGCACTTGGACATGATACACCGGTCCCCGAAGTTGCCCTAGCTCGCAAGGCGCGAGTTCAGACTCCCAAAGAGATTGCCGACGAGTGCGGTAGCCTGGGTGTCATGGAAGTTCCTCGAGGAGAGAACGCTACTGAGGTATGTTGCCTCCTCTATTATAGCTCATGGATCCATCCATCGCTTCTTGGTAGGATTTTCAATGAGTTGACTGGTTTCTAACTTGAGTTATTCTCCAGTATCGCAAGTGCCGCGACCATCCCCTGGCCTCCAAACAGTCTCCCGAAGTTGTGCCCAAGAGAAGCGTTGGTTCCACCTCTCCTGCCAACACTTTTGAGCGTCGTCGCAGGGCCGACATCGAAAAGCGTGCCTGTTGGCACGGAGCAAGCTTCGGCTGTTCTGACAATTGGTGTTGGAGTATCTGTGACCATTACACTACTGGTAAATGGTGCTGGCTGGCGGTCAACGATGGAAAGGGTGCATGGGCTAAATGTTCCGCGGCTAACCAGTGCGATCCGCTTCAAATCAGAGGCCTAAAGTGTGGCGGAAGGTGCAGTTGCTAGAGGAACATAAGAAGGCTGAAGATGTTCTGAAAATGCCACCTTGACTACTGGCATTCTCAGATCTGTTGACATTTTCGTATGCTGTGGTCGCCGCAAAGTTAGTTAGCATATGTCAAACCTAGCAACAAAAGTCATAGCTTACATTATGCATTATAACCCCAACGAACCTAAGAGTGCAAGCGCATTGTGAATGAATTTCATGCGAAGATTATTCAGGTCTGGAATCTATAGCAGATAGACTGCCACATAATTGTTACGTCAAAACGCATAAACCTTGCGCGCAGAGTGATGTGTCCTAACGGGCGGATCTTTAGAAGTTTCTTAGTCGGTTTGTAGTCGTTGTGAACAGTAACTTCCCTTTCATTGCCGATTTTCTGGCTCTCCTATAGTGTTTACTTAACCGCCCCGATCCCGTCTTCCATCCTCTGACACGGCTCACTCGGAAATGTCTCTTTCCATACACATCCGTTACTGTCGTCACGCACGAATAGCATTTGGCCTGAATTGAATTCGTTAATCTGCATACTCCTACCAACAAGTCCTCACATTTCTATCAAATCATGGCGAACAGTCTGTCACCAACCGAAGAAACTAACGAAACCCCTCACTTAGCCAATGTCATCTCGGCCCATCAACATACGCCCTCTCGGACTTCTGAAAATAGAGAAGACGACAGACCTTCCAACTCTCTCGAAGTCGACCGCCAATTCGGTCATAATACCAATTTTGGGATTTTCTAGCAAGGAAAATGTCACCAAAGGCCCTAGTCAAATGTAGTGCAGCTTGGCAGAGAGAACATAAGCCCAGTGTCCACTTCACACAATTATGTCAAGCCATTCGATAGCGTCAAAGACCTTCCAACTTCTAATCCTATCCAAACCCCCAAGTTTCTACAGTTTCCGCTCCTCTAGGTAACCAAGAGGCGAAGCTGGAAAAAGGCAGTCAAGCTTGGGCTGCACTTTTGCTTCATGCCTCTATTTGCTATTTTTATTTTCTTAACTTACTCGACAGACACAGTATCGCGTGAGTAAATCCCTACCTTAACTTCAGACCTAGAACTAAAGATCTAACACTCGTGGTAGTCAAGCTCATGGAGGTGGTCTGAGCAAAGATTTGCACTTGTCAGAAGGGCAATATTACTTTGCGCTGTTGGTTCTGAACATTGGGTATATGACTATGTAAATATCATCGAATGTAACACATTCCGGCTCCTCTATCCGCTCGAGTATTTTTGTCTCGATATTGGTCCTGCTCTGGTTACTTGTTTCATTAGGTATGGGTTTTGTCTAGAACCCCTCTCAACTCGTTGTGGTACGCTTGTTCCGGGGAATTCTTGAAGCACTATTTTTTCCTGCGGTAAGTCACTGAAGTGCGACCCATTCAAGAGTTGATAAATTGATATTCTATCACCATAAGTCATATTAATGCTTACCTCTCAGTACGATCATAAAAATCTTGATTTTCGTACCGCGTTATTACATTCGGGGGCTGTATTGGGAAGTGCTAGCTCTGGACTGATTACGCCTTCTGCGACTAAAAATATTAATTGCAACACGGCTTAGATGCATGGCAATGGCTCTTTGTCATTGCAGGATTTGTAAGTAGTTTCTTTGCCGTTTTTTCTTTCTTTTCTTTCCTGGACTTTCCTAAGGACAGCAGTGGAGTTGCAACTTTGCTCGATGGTAGAATTCGCCTGTTTCGTCTCCAATCAGAATTTTCTTAGTTTAAGATGCTTTCAAATTGACCATCAAGTGCCTCAGAAAGGCCTTTAGGTTTCTTGGACTAGTTTTCATAAACCCGAAATTAGCTTACGTGCAATACCGATCAGCTAGAACAAAGTTCTTTCTCACTCCAGTTGGCTAGGACCTCCTATCAATCTGCAAGAAATATCGCGTTTGGACTTTCTTACATCTAATAAACAACCTTTTCTCTCGTATATCTGTGTCTAATGATTTTGTATGGGGTTTTATGCTGCTATCGAATCATTCAGCCTATGATTTTATCGACTTCTTTCCACTGTGAGTTCTCTGGAGTACAATACGTGGAAACTTGACGGACTAACCCCTCTCGATTAGCGTATTCCAGTCAATGCCACTAAGGAAAGGAACCAACACACCTGATACGCCACCCAAAGCAATTCGCTTGTCCATCGCTCAGATGGAGAATCTATGAAATTGGAAACAGGATCATTGTATGAAGATGCGGAGAAGCCTATGCAGGATGAAATAACCGCAAAATCATGCTAGAATAGATATTTAGGTAGCCAATTCACAGACTGTCTCGAAATTATCAATTTTTCATGTACATGGTATGAATTTGAACTTCTGTATAAGACACTGAAAGCATGGAGATCTTAACAGAACTATTGACAAAATTGGAAACCGCAGTAGAACCATTGGAGAAATCAAGTTCTTTCTGTACTTGCGGTGAGGCAAGGCCGAACAAACTAATTGTTAAAACTAGTGGCCGCGATCGAGATCAAAATCAACCTGTGACAAATTGGCACCAAAACGAGTAAGGGCACACAGTCCTCTTACCGGCATTATCCGCTACCTCAATAGTGTGTCACATACATTGCCATGTGGTTTCTCCTATCTCTTGATCTAGTCCGAGATCTTACGTTTTTTCATTCTTTCTTTGGTACCAGCGAGACCCTACTGGACGATTTCGCTCGCCGCGATGATCTTTTCCTGTTTCCAATCCTTGGCGACATGGGGAATTTCGCGTGATGGTATAGATCGTTAGTTCAATGCTGTTAAAAGAGCGTAGTATGTTATAGACCGACACTATTATTATCTAACTTCCTGGTTCTGTCTGCGAAGTTAGAAGTTCGGGTGGTCCTGGATACATGTTACGGCGCCCATGGACTGGTATTTGCCATGGCCGGTCCAGAATCATCTGAGCATATTCTTTGGCTAGAGAAATGCACGGGCCTCGACCTAGGCGGATTGAACCTTCCGTGTAAACCTACAGAATCAACCTCCGCGTTGTCACGAACGATCTCTCTGCCATCCGATTCCATCTTTTACCGATAACTAAGACTGATACCTGGTAGCCTTTTCCTTCTGAAAAGATCCATCCTCCCCCTTCCCTTTATGCAGGCACTAATGCAGGAAAGCGCGCCTGGGAATTTCCGAAACGTCTAAAATTGCACTCGGTCTGCTCCATCCGAAGCTCGAATCTTCATTCTCAGCGTTGTTTTGTCAACTGATTCTGATATTCTCACTGGATCAATGCGAGGCTTTGCTGTAAATGAGGACTCACATCATGATAGGTCTAACATTTCCAAAACCCAGATCTTCGTCTCCGTGCTTACACTCCTATGACCACGGGCAAATACAAAGAAATCTCCCCGCACGCCAAAGTATGTTCGCAAAAGGCCCGCGCCCAGATGTCATGACGATCGAACCGCTCCGACCCGTATGCCAGGATCCCATTTCGTGGACAGATAAGAGCGAGGCCATTGTGAATGGCCCTGTTAGCCCTCGACGAATGAGGGATGACGGGCAAGCCTCATGACCACCTGAAGCAGACGTTCGGCACCTGAAGATCTCATTTGAGCCCCGCAGGAGGCTGCTGAGGCATGCAGTGCATGGAATCAACTGTCAATGTTCGAGAAAATTGCCCGTGCGGTGGTTGAATAGCAGAGGCGCGACCTGAAGCGTTTCAGGTTAGGCGTTGGCGATACAACCGCACTGGGGGCGTTTTCTTCGCCATAGAACTTCAATTTCAGCCTCAAAAAGCAACTTCCTTGCGAAGCAATTTATTCTGAATCTCGAATTTGTCAAGAATTCGATGCGTCAGATCGGGTATGATTATAATTTTCTATATCGCGTTCTATTTCCGCATCAATTGGAAGGGGGCGCATCTTCCCGCATTGCAATATGTCTCACATCTCCACCACCAATGCCGACGGAGGTCCGTTCGAATCTTGACCTGCAACTTTATCTGAGCTCGACAGACGGAGAAGATTGTCGTGGACGTTGAGTCGTTATATGTCTACCTTGGCAGGTCTACGCTCAGCGGCTGTCACTCGTCTGCCAACGTCGCAGCATCAGACATGGAGACCCCTGGGTCTCAGGATGCGTTTCATCCAGTGCCGACGACCCCCAGGCCCCTCACACCACCGGCATCAAAAGCTCGTGATGCGCTGCTAAACCTGAGGAACTTCAGACAGCAAAACACAAACGCTCTTTTGCATTGCGCCGGCTACGCTCTGCCTTTTTCACGCTTCACTTTTTGTAATACTCTAATCGCCCTTCGCTAAAAAGTGGAACCCCTACTTTTCTTCTTCTTCTTCAAGAGACAGCTATCCAATTGCTGTTATTACAAGAGCAGCTCCCCTCGTTCGTGATCACCGACAAGGAAATGTGGACCGCAAGTCGTGCTCCCGCTCGCCCTCAACGAACACCGTCCATCAACTCTGTCGCTCCTGTGCTATCGACACCGAGTCGACCTACCTCAGTCTCCATGCAGTCTCCCGAGTTCCAGCGTCGGGCCAGAGGCTACGAGTCCGACCAATCCTCTGACACTGCCAATGAGGACGATATTGCCAGCTTCCCGGCGGTACCAAACAGCAACAATAATACCATGCCTCCCATGTGGCAAACACAACGACAGCAGTCAGGCTCGGCTGTCTCGCGACTCAGCCAGAAGTTTGGTGCCAACGCCCAGCTTGCAGAGATTGGTGCACCGGCACCACTTCGTACCCAACATCGTCACCAGCCCTCCTCTATCGAGATCTCTCCAGACGATGACTCTCACTCGCGTGCTTCTACACTCGGTGACGAGCAGCACGACTTTGACTATCCCGAGAAGACACCCACTCTCCTTCCTAAAAGATCGCTGAAATCACTCTCAAAACCCATTTCGAACCATAACACCGCCGAACCAATATCTCCTGCTCCCGCCCCTCATATCCCCGGCCCTCTGGAATCTCAATTTGCCGCTCTGATGGGCAAACTGATCTTCATGGAACGTGAAAACCCCACTGTCGCCGTCACTCCAGAAGACTACCAAGCTATGGTTGCCGAACTCAAAACTCTTCGTGAAGAGAAGAAGACATGGCAAAAACGACATGAAGCCCTTTACGCCCTCCGAGACGAAGATGTCGAAAACAACATCAAGATCCGTGGCATGCTCGCCAAAGCCCGCCGTGAACTAGAAGGTATGACCAAACTCCGCGACGAGGATTTGGTCAACGTTCAAGTCGTACGGTCTAAGCTCGCAGAAGCAACCCGCAAGATTGAGCGCATGGAGGGCCATGGTTCTAGCGGTAGTGGATCAGCAGGTGGCCGTACAAGTCCGAGCCGCATGGGCCGACCTGGAAGTATGATGATGGAGAGACGCAACACGACCGATCTATTTGCAGCAGCACAAGCAGCCGCATTCCAACAACGCGCCCTCGATCTCGAGAAGCGAAATTCCGATCTCCTCGCCCAAGTAGAGCTGCTCAAAGGCGGTGCCAGCATCGACGACCTCAACCGCCTCACAGCCCACAAAGCCTGGAAAGACACAGTGACCGATCTCGAATCCAAAGTGAAATCCAAAGACGCTGAAATATCCCGTCTTCGCACTGGCGGCCTCGTGACTGGTGCTTCATCGGCGGGGGGAGGCTCGTCCGCAACCCCGTCGTCCGGTTTGGTGGAATGGCATCGCGTCGAGGCCATCCACGAGGAACATGCGAACTACCGCGAGCGGGTGGGAAGCAAGATGCAGGCGTTGAGGGGCGAGAAGGAGGCGTTGCAAAGAGATCTGCATCGCAAGGAAGACGAGTGTCATGGGTTAGAGGTCAAGGTGTCGAGTCTGCAGAGGAGATTGAGCGTAATGTAATGCAGGATCAAAGGGAGAAGAACAATGGGGTGACTGGGAAGTGGATAAAATTGGGTGGGAAGAAAAGCAGAGAGAGGTTGAAGGAGATTGAATGGCTGTAAATTTCAAGTGCGAAGGAGTTGATAGTGTGGATACATTGGGCATTTTGGGTTTACACTGGGTTGGGGTTTGATATCCCGTCATGAGTTCGCTCGTATGAATCTATCAGGAGCACTTTGGAGCTCTCGTTTTCTTTGCAATACTCTTCTCTGATGAGATGAGTAACTGAGTTGATTGGTGGATCTAGAAAAGGCCAATCAACGTTATTCGATCCCTATCAATTTTAGCTGATACTGCCTTGTGAAACCCCTTCTGTCTTTGCACCTTAGGACACTATTCAAGTGAAAAACCCAATGCCCAATGAAAAGATGAATGCTGTCCCTTCGCGCAAAAGAAGAAAAGGATTAAAGAAAGCCGTAACTCCAGAAACGCCCACCACCATTTGCAAAATGTTCAAGCCAGAGACTCAAATCCAACGCCGCTCACCCCGAGTGTACACCGAAACCCAAGCATACCGTCCAAACCCTCACTGTTTGTTCAGAATGTATCCTTATTCTCCGAATCAAGTGTGAAAAGAACCCGGCTCAATCTTGAACCTTTTCAAGCTATCATCCTCGCCATCCAAGCCCCTGTGAATTCCGCCATGATTGTCTTCACTAGGACGCTGACGAGTCAAAACAGGAGGTAGACTATCAACCCCCACAAAGGGCCTGGACAACTCCCTCGAATCACGCTTCAACTCCGGCAGTAATCCCCTAAGCATACTTCGAATATACCGATCAGGCAAGTTCAAGATTTCGTAGTCAGGCGGCAAGCGCTCACTAATGTGTTGATCGAAAATCTTGAACTCGTGGAAAAGATTATCGGTGAAATTTGTGAATGCAGTTGCCAACGAAGCCTTCGTGGATTCGTAGACGGAATCAGAAACCTTATCAAGCACAGTTCTGCCATCCGAGTCTTGGGCTGTTATTTCCTTGACCAGGGCTTTGCGCTGTTCAGTGTACCAATTCGATTGATGAGGCATTTTGTGGACTTTTTCAAAGACTGGAGCATTCAGCATAGCTAGCGTGAAACGTGTGTCGGTCTCCAAGCTGGCCGTCTTGAAAACAGTGTCGATGTGCTGGCGGAACAGGGGTTGGAATTGGGATGATTTTTCGTGGATTTTCTGCTGGCGTTTATTCCACTCCTCGGATGCAACCATCTTCAAGTCAGGCACTAGGGATGAGTTTTCGATAGACAGGCGTACTTCGTCGCATGTTTTCTTGATGGTAGATTCCATGATATGAGCGAGATAAACGACTGCTTGGGTCATCTTGGCTTTCCAGAGGAGAAGGTCAGGGTGCATGTCCTCGCATATCTCGTTATTCCAGTTGATGGTACCACCCTTCGATGCATAAGAGGCAGCTTGGGTTTTCTTCACGATACCTTTCTCGCGGAGCACTTTGTTAAATGTATTCCAGCGGACCGAGTCACCCCAGTGAGTGACTAGAGCTTGAATAGACTCCATGCGGCTCTCTTTTTGAGACGGTGCACCCCATAGTCGACAAATATTATTCTCGAGAAAATCCACCATGATAGCTTGCTGCTTATCTTGAAGAGAAGCAACAAGTTGAAGAAACTCGGGTCGAATAATGCCGTATGCGTTATCTTTCTTTTCATCCGTAATGCGTTCAATTCGTTCAATGATCGCTCCAAGAGTATTTGTGATGTGATTGTGGTAGTTCCTCTCATTATCTTCCTCGGTGAGACCGCATAAGAAGCGTCGAAGGCCCGGGATTCCAGTCATCTCTGGGCTGAGAATAGGTCTCTCTTTCTGACGTGTCTTCATCCAATTAATGTAGCTGCTAGCAGAAACAGAAAGAACATTTATGGGGTCTTGATCCAGATCCTTGAACTTCGAGCGCATCGCTTTCTCAATGTGGGTAGCTCGCTCATGAACAAATGCACACTGCGCGGTTTTCTTGAGGTACAGATTGTACGCATCATATGTCTCATCAAGTTCGTCCAACTCGTTGCACGAGTGATCATCATCGTCATCGCTCTCTGTGACCTCTCTTCGCTGTTCGAGCACAGCAATGTGGTCCTCTGTTTCTTTTACATAGTTTCTTATGATCGGATACGGATGGTTGTAGTTCTTCTCGATCATCGTTTCAATGAAGTGATCGTCGGCGAAAAATTCCTTTACAGGATCAGCTAAATGTAGATTGTGACAACGGAAATCCTCACATCAATTTTGGTCAAAACCAGGAGGACATTTTTTGCACCATGATATCGAATGGCCTGCTTGATCTGCTGTTCTACAACTTCTTCGGTCATGACTCGGTCAGACTTGGCGACAATAATCTCAAAATCGCCTTTTCGGCGGAGGGAGTTGGTAGCAGCCGTGCGACTGTGATTGAGGTCTCCCAGCCCTTTAATGAAAGTCAGTGTTTTTGCAACATATACTTCATTCATGGCCGAGCTTACCGGGCATGTCAACCATGATAACACCATGGCTTAGAAGTGTAGATCCCATGTACACTTCCACATGATCTACGATAGGCCAGAGAGAGTAGTAGGTATCATGTTGTGAAATGAATGTTTCAATCCGCTCGAGCAACTCCGCAACAGTCATGTCGTTGAAGTGCTTCGCACGATCTTTGTCAGCACCGGCGTCTTCGATACGCTTCCTCGCCAGAGTTAATGAGCCTCGAGTGAGCTTTCCACATTCAATCTGCTCAGCGCTTAGGCGACGAGTTAGTGTATCCAACGCGTTTTTGCTGAGAGCAACTTGGGTAGCGCTGAGCTGGTCATTGTCATCCTGAAGATGGAGCATTGTCTTATACAGCATGTGGAAGAAGTCCTCTGCTGTCTTTGCAGACCGTTCCTCTTCATCGTGGTATACAGGATCGACCTTACTAGAGTGATGGAAGTGAAAGTATCGTTGAGCATGCTCAACGATAATCTCAATTAGACTCTCATCATTCATGAACTGGATCAGTGCATCGTACGTCTCACTAAGATCTTCTGCACCTGGCTTGTGAATGTATTTGATGGCAGACGCAGTGCATGCTCCACCAGAAGCCGAGGTTTTGGAAAGATTACGGCGATGGAGTAAAGCATTGATGAGGAGGCTCTTTCCCATGCCTTGTTGACCTACGATTGAAACTGTCCTAGGAGGAGTAGCAGGCACAGGTTTCAGCTCGTTGAGGGCATCTCGTAGAAGGATGAGTTCTCTATCTTCGTCGCGCGCAAATGCCAGCTCGTAGAGCGCCTTCGCAAATATGTTCTTAATCTTAAGGTCCATATCTTGTTTCGCAATACGCGACCACGGTGTGTCTGGCTTTTCCTCATCTTTGGGATCGTATGGAGGTTCAATTTTAGACGCCTTAGATCCTCGCGAAAATTTGTTTGCCTTCTGATGGTTGTAGATAGCCGCCCACTCGTCGAAGGAGAGAACAGTGGAACTCGAGGCCATTTTGCTACTATCGCTCTTCGTCAGCATACCACTTGTTGAGAAAGTATAAGTAATGTCATACCTTGCGATATTGAGGGTTGAAAACAACCACTCAGCTAATGAATGGCACTACGATGGAAGAGGTGCTATATAAAAATGCCCGAAGAAGAAATAGGCGGTGATAGAGTCGCGCTTGAACTCGAAAGCCAGGCAGAAGGCCACGAAGGAGTAAAGTAAGGCGATGGTAAAGGAGGTGGAGATGATGGACCTTGCGGCTTGGGGTTTTCAAGTTGGCTAGATGAGTCAATAGAAGCCGTGGTAAATATGAAATGGATATTAGTAGAGCGGTGAACGGTGAACGATGAATTTATAGAATTTGGGAACATGTAAAGATGATTGGTACGCCAAAGCATTTTGGGGAGATCCGCGCTTTAGAGGTGAGTGAAGAGTTAATAATGCAGAGGAGAGCGGTGAGTCATGGTATGAATCTTCTCAAGTGATGGAGATAAAGATGAACAGATAAACTTCAAAATTTACGGTGAGATCGCTTGTACATTTTCGGTTTCTAGTTTCACCAAACTACTCTTTTACTATTACTATGCTCTCATACGCATGTAATCATGTGTATCACAATGATCGTAGTAACGCCAGGCTCACAACCATTTTTGAAGTCAAGTTCTGTATTACACGACGTTAAGACTAGGAAATTTAATGGTTTCCTAGAAAATACGTGAAGAGTTTTCAAATGTTCTGCACGTATCATCTTGCGTAATAATTGTATGATGAACTCATATCCTACTGTCATAAATTGTGGTTATTGGTCACTCCGGGATCATGTCTTATGAATTACCCCGTGCGATATTTCACATCATATCGTGCACCAAATTCTCTGCTAAATTCATCCTACCAGTTTCCAGCTCGTATTTCTAAAGCCATAATTTATGTCTAAGTCATCTTATTATAAACCAGCGCTGATTTCAACATCTTTTATAATTCGGTTCTGCGCTATTTTCGCATCTGAGTAGAGGAATACCGTCGGGATGCTTTATGTGTTCAGGGCAAAATATCACCTGTAGGAAAGCTATACTGTGAACTTACACATCATGTGCTTCATTTACTTATTCTATGTAAGATTTAACTATGCCCAGCACTGTGGGAAGATAAAAAACCACAAAGCTTCCCTACCTCAATAGTGTGAAGCAGCATGTCTTCGAGAAGAAACAATCGCGATATGATAAATGGTGAAACAGATTTCAAGACAACAACCATAGACATTGACCCAAGTCTCGCCGAATTATAGGCCTTTTTGCACTTATATACACCGTGCTCCTGTACTCATTTTCATGACCCGCTTTCCGATTCGCCTGCATGACTGAACTCAAATCGCCCAAAGAAAGGAATGTCTTTCAACATCACCATAAAACGATCCTTTCATCGATGTATGACAAATAGCAGCCGAAAGAATGTCTATAACCCTATTTCAATCTTACAGAACATGTGTGCTTGGGCTTTCGTCTGTGGGATATTGGAAACGTACCTCGAGTGCTACTTCTCTAAAGGTGCCGATGCAAACCTTGTGCTGGTTCGCAAAGCCCTTCAGAATCACAAAGAGTTCCAGGACAAAAACATGAAAGACTGCGTCATCAAAGATGACATGATCATTAAGAAAACAAGGCTCATTGCGCAAATCTCCAGGTTATGCTAGTTGCCGAGCCCTCTCAGACCATGAGCAAGTTCCTGGCGGCGGAGGTAAGTATCACCTATAATCGCGGTCAAGTCTTATTTCTAAGTTGTAAATTAGGTGCATTTGGAATAACTAATGACACTTGACAAAGCTAGAGTACGAAAACTCCGACTTGGGCCAGCAGCATGAACTTTGGTCTCTTTTACCTCATTCGCGGTAAGGTCGAGGAAATCGAGCTAACCAAAGCAAATTAGAAAGTCAGGAAGAAAAGTGAAGCCCGTAAGAAAGTGGCTGCGATGTGGACAGAAGTAGATGCTAGTGCAGAGCAGAAAGAGCTCGATGACCCAAAGGCGGAAATTGTGAAGCAGAAGAGGCCGAAGAGGCTGAGAAGAAGGCATTAGAGAGGATGAAGAAGTTGTCCGAGAAAACGAATGCAGCCAGTGCTAAGGCACAGTTGGCAAAACCTAAATTGGTTCGTCACAAGACATTCAAAAATCATTGGAATTGTTCACTGACCTATGGATATCATCAAGGCTGAGATCAAAGTGGGAAAGAGAAAAAGATATGAAGATCATAAGGAAGCCATGCGGGTGCTGGTACGTGGCAAAGACGATAAAATCTGGTATCATGTACTGATTTCAGATCTTATAGCTCAAAATTCGTGTTACCGATCAATCTGGATGGCAAATTCACTCTTGAGTTAGGATATCTGAATGGAATGAAAGTCAGTGATATTTAGTTGCTTAACTTCCGCGAATTAATCAACTAACTTGTGCATTATAGGTGAAGATAGTGGAAACAACACAAGCGGAGGATGAAAAACGGGCTAAGGTCACAGGCTATTTAATATTTAAAAGATTCTTAAAATAGACTACATTCCTTAGAATAGTCTTTTGCCAGAATGATGAAGTAGGAGCAATGATGGAGCTTGGAAGAATCAGCTATGACAGCAGCAGGAGGAAGTAGATATTCAATGGAATGACTCCTAAGCCTAACGCGGGTGCCAAATTTAAAAGAAGATATCCCACGAGCCTTTCGTATTAATAATCTTTGTAGCAGTATGTCGAAGTTTCGCGACTATGCTAACGTGTAGATTTTTCTAGTTCATCTATTTAACGAGATCTTTACAGCTCATTAGATCAGGGTGGGGATATATGTTTGAACCCTTACTGAAAGGTTCCTCGACGAAACTCGGCTTATAAGATATTATAATCTCACGTTATACCACACTCTGACTTTCAATATTGTGTTCAATCCAGCATGCCATAAACAATCCATCAACATATTCTATGAATGGCCCAAAACCGAGAAATCAAGCCTCTAAGACCAACTTCACCAAGAAAATACCCACCTTCTACCGCTTGAAAGAAAGTGTGTGATCGATTTAGCAAGATCTATTCCCAATGGTTTATGAGCAACATCCTCGTCTCCAGATAACGTCTAAGAATTCTACAAGTGTATGGGCTATTCAGCTTTTCCATTTAGGAAAAGATTACCGCAGGATACAGTAATATTAGACTGGACTGAGAGCTATTGTTGTGCTGACTGCATTCAGCGTCTACAAAGGGGTTCCAATGGTGTGGCAGATATCGTAATGGAGAAGTGGAGTAAATGAGGCCAGGAGGAACGCGCTCATGTCGAGATCATGCTACATAGCGATGGGTAAACTTCTATTTGGCACACGGAGCGGGTGATTTAAGCATCTTCTACCTCAGTGTCAAAAAATACATTCAATGTGCCAGATAGAATCTTTTTACAAACGAGAACATAAGAAGTCGGCGGTGATGCAATATCCGGCCCAAGAATATGAGGGATGCGAGCAAGTATCTTCAATAGTGGTACATAATAGCCAAAGAGATTAGCAGCTTAAACTACTTTGAATCGTGAACTCATTCACATATCCAAAACAACCTAAGTGGCACACCCACGCTGGATCGAACGACCCATTCCATTCAAACCCTTCGTTATCAGGGTCTAAACTTCGTCTATACACTAGTCTAGGTGACGAAGTAAAGTGCAGCTGGCGACGATCAAATTTTCCCACCCTTTTTTCCCTATTTAGGCTTGAAAGCCATCCTGCACGGTGAATGCTTATGCACAGAATGCTTAGGGTCATGGACTAAGTCTTGATTATGACTGTGATTCGTTATAGGTCATGGGGTGGAGTCTTTCTAAGAGATCGTTAGCCAATAGTAAATGAACAGATGTTTGTTCTCTATGAATATTCTTACCGCTGTTGGCCGCAATCTGGACGCCAAGAGCTCGCCGTCTTTCACTTCTTCTTCTTCTTTCCATTCTTCTTTCCTTCCTCATCTTCCAATTCCCTCAGCTACTACTTCAATTTTTCTACTTCAAAACACCAACATTTGACATGGTAAGCCTGTCGCATATTAGATTCACCGAAATCCCTCACAAATTATAGGCCCCCTTCCATTGTTACCTTATAGAGCCATACCGCATCGGCATGCTATACAGGGCTCTCAAATTAATCGAATATAACGAGAACGGCACCCGCGATCACGTCGAGCGCATCCACCGCCATTATCAGCCATTCGGCTCGCCTTTCTTAGTCGACCCGCAACACCACGGCTGGGCCGAATACGTCGAAGCCATACGACAGATTGAAATCGGTACCTCTAAAATTCCCGATTTTGACATTTTGTTGGAAGTGTGTGACGAGCGAGACCCGAATATTATACCACTCTTGGTGCCGGCTTGCTTGAACCCAGAAAAGCAAGGTCTTACGCCAGGTGTGTATTCATTCATACCGCCTTTCCTTTCCTGGGTCGATGTTCTGTACTAATTGTTGTCGACCAGAGGAGAGACAGTTTCACAGGGACTTTGTACTTCACATTCATGTCACGCAGGAAGAGGAGTATGAGAGGAGGAAGGAAGAATTGCGGTTAAGGAGGATACCGTACAACGTCGAGGAGATGAGGGCTACTGCTAGAGAGACGGCGGCCAGGATCCTGCGCTCCATGGAGAAGCTGGCAGATTAGACCATCATACACTGCGAGAAGGCTTCAACGTCTAGGAGTATCAGTTGCGACACGATGGACGACGGGTGCTTCTTCTGGAAAGGTGTGAGGTATCTTGACCTGAAATAAGGGGCTCGATCTTAAATGAGTTATAGAAGAACCTGCAGCGATATAAATATGGTAGAAGACCAGCAGTTGGAATTTATTCTGTCGCCATAGTCACATGCGCTTCCCTACTCCCAAGATCAAATTTCCACTCACTGGTCGTTATAGCGTGTTCATCGGTGATCGTGCATTTTTCGATGACCGGGATCGGTGGGGGTGCACGGCTACTTTATACAAATGCCGTATGACTAAAAATATGGCGGAGACGATTGGGTGCTATGTGACACGTCGAGGGGGAATCGGGTGACGCATGAAGATGTGCAAACAAAAATATGGAGCCGAGTCCATTTTGAGTAAAAGGGAGTAGCGGAGGCGGAAGAACTCGTTCAACTTGTATGGATAGAGCAAATTGGAGACCCGTTATCAGTGATGGGGAATTGTTGACACAGGATATGAAGAGTTAGATGTTCGGTCTTATTGGTTGATGAATTATTGTTACCGTTTGAACTTTTGCTTCACCGACTGGATTTGATCGGAGAGAATCCTCGCTAAGTTACCTGTTTAGGCTGGAACTTACCGTAGTCTAGGTGTTCAGAAGTCCAGGGGTCTCAGATTTGTCGCGTGACAAATGGTAATGTTTGATGTTTGATGCCCTACCAGAAGGCGATATTTCGGAGGTATGGCTTGTCCAAACATATAGATTTACTCCCGCCGGACGTAAGTCATATCTTGATGGGTTCGAAAGAGGGTAGCCCACATAATTTTCGACCATGCACATGCTCCTATCCATTGGATAAACAGTAACCTGCACACCTTTACTTCTCCGATATTCCACGGGCAGCAATCTACCCTCAATGATCTCGACATATCTTCTATCAGTCTCGAACAGATATAAATAGCCCTCACCACGTGGAAATTGCATGGTCTTGCTACTGTATCTTCGAAAGTATCTTCGAAAGATTGCACTCGTGCCGTGCGGTGGATGCGATGGAGCTTGTCATCGATAGTTTCCACTGCTGTGACTTGCTGCTCGCCGAATACGTTTTCGTGAAATGACTATTTATTACGTGTTTTAGGACATGCAGTGTAGGTGACGCCATAAATATCCGATTCTATGATGTAAACCTTGTGAGGATTGATTCCAATTATGGGTCCATATCGGTCATGTACCTTGGGAAGTAGAAACACGTATTGTCCATGGCAGATTACATCTTGACAGAATTCGTACCTGAAAGTGATTCCGTCTGTATTGGCACATATCAAACCTTACACAGCATTCGAGAGGGCTATGAGACAATGGGGTTGGGACCGCGCCTTGAGCTACGCTGATTGGCGGATAGCCAGATGGAGGATTGTCCGGGCCGCAGTTTGATGCCATACTAGTAGGTGAGCTTAGCCCGAAAGGGACTGGGAATGAGAGCAACAGTAGAAAAGAAGAGCCGATCAACTCCAACGATGATACAGTAGAAGACTGATATTTATGAGAAGTATCAGTAAGCTGGTAGGTAAGGGAGGTTTTGGAATGTCGAGGTGGTGATGAAGCTGGACATACCGACAGGCCAAGGTGGAGTCCGTTCAGCACTGGCGAGGTGTCACGTAAGCTTGTGCAGTACAAGGTTGCTTGAAGTTGCTCGGGCTGGTTGGCTGGCTGGCTGCAACTTCTTGGTGACTGTTGTAGCTCCTTGGTGTTTTGTTCTAGTGAATGTGTGTGAAGAGTGAAAGGTGACAAATATGGTGGCCAGGGTCTCTAGCGTGTCGTCTAGCGGTCTTAGGGTCTTGGTAGACTCTCCACTTGGTGTAAACGCACGTGCCATCTCTCTTCGCCCAGCACCACCCCAGGCTTCCCGCCCGTCTCCCTCCTCCATCCTGCTCATGCTCCCATCTCCGTCCCTCTTCTCCGCGCCCTGCGCCTCACCTGATCGGTTGGTTGCTCCAGACTCACGATATCTCGCTTCCCCTCATGTTTTCCTCGAACCGGGGCTTGCCCTGGCGCACTTATTTACCCATAACTCGAGGAGAATGTGACGGGTCGGTCAACTGGTGACAGGTGGAAATTCGATGAGGATCACCATGCCATGCACCTTGTGCTTCACCAAACCACCAACCGAGCCGTTAGCCCGCCCAAACGGGTATGTTTTGCAGGGTCGGAATTTGACTGCAACAAGCGTGTGCGCAATCACGACAGCAGAATGCTAAATGGCCGACACACCAACAGGTCATACATGTCCAACATCGCCGCGTCGCCGCCACCAATTTGTCCTACAGATTCGCAGCTCGAAGGGGCATCACACTCGTTCAAATGTTCACATTGTTCATAGCTCTCCGTTTGTGTCACCGGAGTCTTTCTACCGACCTCGCTCTAGATTTGACTTGCGTGTCTCTACGCTGTTAGCCGTGGCTTAGCGACCCAAGGGACTCGAGACGTCGCCGTATAATAGTAGCTACACACCAACTAAATATCTAGAGCTTGTCTCAATAAAGAATAATCCTCCAGACCCGTCTCTCCTCGGACCAAACAGCTGTCAGAATGCACTACCGGCTAACCCGTGCCGTTGGGTCCGTCAGACGGGAAGTCAGACGGGGGGCGACAGCGATGAAGTTGATGCGCTCTGATCTCTCCAACCGACCTCCCCAGTGCTCCCCATCTCATCCCATCTCACCTGGGCACCCCATTCTATCCCACCCCGTGATGTGACCACTCCGTCGGTTGTGTTGTGGACCCACTTCACCCACTTCTACCCCAGCCCGCCTCCACATCAGCTTTTCACCTCTCCTGTCCTCCTTTTGTCTCCTTCCCCTCCCTTCCTCTCGCATTTTCGATACCACCACAAACCTGCCCTCGGGGGGGAGCCGATGCGCATAACTCAACCTCAGACGACGGCGACGATGGATATGGTGGATAGCTAGATCCTACGTCTCCTTATATCACGACGACGACTCTCCATCAACGACCATGTCGGGTTCGTCCGGCCCGACTGGCATGTCCAGTCCCAGCAACCGGTTTACGGGCGCATTCGACTCCACCACCCTCACCGTAATCGTCTGTTCAGCACTCGCCCTCTACAATGCGCTCGAACTCGAGCTCCTTGTTTTCACAACATTTCAATCGTACAGCGGGCTTTATTTCTGGTCTCTGGTCTTGGCTTCTTTTGGCATCATTCCTTACGTCCTTGGCTTTATGATTGAATATTTCCGCCTTAGTTACATGGCCCTCGGCATCGCAATTGACAGTACCGGATGGGTGCTTATGGTCACTGGCCAGTCCGTCGTTTTGTACAGTCGCCTGTGGCTGGTCTTTGGCGGAGGACATCGGAAGCTTCTCAAAGCTGTCAAGTGGATGATTATCGTTGACGCGATCGTCTTTCACGGCACCACCATGAGTAGGTATGCGTTTGTAGGAAGTCTTTGTTCTTGCTAACCTCACTTGCCCAGTTGTCGTATACGGGTCGCACTATGGAACAAATAGGCAAAATTTTGGTCAAGCCTATAACTATGTAGAGCGTGTCCAGATGGTCGGGTTCTGCATCCAGGAATTCATCCTTAGCGGCCTGTACATCTGGAAATCCCTCGATATCATCAGCACTTCGCACAACAAAAGGTCGCACCGACTCATGTGGCAGCTATTTTCAATCAACGTCATCATCATCATTCTCGACATCGGTCTCCTTGCGATCGAATTCAAAAGTATGCACGTCCTCCAGCAAACGGTCAAAGGAGTTACCTACAGCGTTAAACTCAAGCTCGAGCTCGCTGTACTCAACAAATTGGTGGAACTGTCCACCGCCAACAGTAGAGCTAGCGCATTAACGCTTAGCAATACGAATGAATTTCTCGATCCCACTAGGACAGTCTGGGATATCACACGCTTCACACCTGCATTCTCCAGTAGCATGCATACCTACCCAAAATGGATGTCGGACCTTGAACGGTCCGGCCTTCAACGACTCGACAGCACATACTCACCAGCCGATGACTCTTGGACACGTAACAAGCGGAACACGACCTGCGACGACGATGAAGTGGAGGGGGTTCCCCATTCTCTACGACTCGTTCCAACGCTCTCCGATCCAAGATTGAACTCCCGCGAGAAAGGATCCGCCACAGACCTTCTCTATGCCGACGCTGTAAGGAGGATTGCGGGTTGATGATTATGACTAGGTTTATTTCCTGGACATATACAAAAAAACTTTTGTGGGCATAGGCAGATGTGCATTTGTAGTCGACACAAAGTCGGCTTCGCGACACTCGCATTCTCGTGAGCTACGCGTAAGTACTTCATATGATCAATCTACAAGACTGTTCCTGTCTAATAAACGTAGCATCAGACACAGCATGGATCCGAATACGTTACCTTTGGACCTGATCCCCAAAGTGAAGTCTTGGTAGATTCGCGGCAAACAAGACGAATGCAATCCTCGCGATCTGCATTACCAAAACGGGGCTTGATCCACTGAAAAGGGAATTACTCACCACACCTCGGATGCTGTTTTCTTCAGAACCACGATCTAGAACGTTGTCTCACAGACATGGACTCACGCTTCAAGCTCCGTCTCTGACCCTCGGCTGTATGAGAATTCTGTTGAAAGCCTGTGGGTTCCCTTTCATCCTGAAAATGGCCTCACGTGACGAAATGCGACCCTTGATAAGGGTGCTATATGCGACGCCTAAAAGTAGCACATTACTGCCGCTCCAAGTAGGAAGCCGCTTGGGAGAGAAAGTCGCCAACCTATGCTGATTAGAAGAAACAACTATTATTTCACGGCGTAACACTTGCCTTGTGAAAGCAGGAAGTGTTGGATTTCCCGTCATTTATCGACTCAGCTATAGTGTAGTCGAAGGCTTGTCCTGTGTGCCGATCATTTGCTGGAATCTTGAATGTATTAATCGCTTGACGCTCTGCTGCCGGTAGGGTGGCCGCGTATGCTAAGAATTCATCCATTCCATTCCGACTAGGACGTGCGTCGTTACTTTGATCTTGCAGCATTGCCTGTCCCAGTATCTTGATATTGTTAATCGTCGTAGGTCTGAAGCCTTTCCGCATGCGATGCTGCGCCTCCTGCAATGGTTTCAGTCTGCTGCCTTTTGGATGGGCGAGAATGGCATGAATATCGGAGATAGAAAACAAATGTCTGCTGAGAGGATTACGCATGACCCCGCCCGCCGACTCAATTGCTTGGGCAAGTTCTTCAATGTCCCAAGCATAATTGTCTTCGGTGACGAAGAACTGGTCTTTGGGGATGGTAGAGAGCGGTTGGTCCATCAGCATGGTGCCTGAGTTCACATACGTCTTCTGTAACAGGTCCCTCTCGATTGTCGCAAACGCAGCTAAAAGGGTGGCAGTCATAGATGTAGGAAGTGCCGCTTCCATTAAAGTTCTTCGCCGTATTAGTCGCTTCCTTATTTCGTCGTTGTCGGGTGCAGGGTTCCGGCTTCGATTCCACTCTACAACCAGCTCAAAGTCTTGTGTCAAGATGTCTCGAGCATCTTGGGGTGCTGCCTTCACATTTCTGGCGACCTCTCGAGCAGAAAGTGGGGCCACGATTGGTATGACCGTGCTGATCTGGCCCTCTACGATGTGATTCAAATTTTCCAGCATTTCAAGTTGTTCCTCTGACCCTCCAGAAGCGGCCTGTAGCTCATGTAGAACAACCGATGAGTCCAGTTGCAGCTTCGTATATCCTTCTTCTAATTTCTTCTCGACTTTCGCCCAGTCTTCATCGCTAAGTCTTGACGGGTATGTAGCTGCAAACGACTGCAACTTCGAATTATCTTGAGGGCGCGCCATCCCCTGTGCCATCCCCTGTGCCATCCCCTGTGCCGCTGCTCTTGTGTGTCTGCTGCGTAGATATCTTTTCGCAATCTCGTTTTGAGAATCTAGCTGAATCAACGCAGTCGCGATTCCCAGGGCCATTTCACCGTCCTGGAGCCCAATCCATGTCTCAAGAAGGCGCTCATGAACATGGATGTTGCACGGATCATCGTCGAGCGCATTGTATAGGTCAATAAGGATGTGATTCTCCCCAAACGTACTCATAATGACTGTTCAAGTCTAACAGTGCAGGTGCAAGCATCGTAGAACTGGAATCAAGCTCGGGACTATCCCCTGGCTGTCCCTCTAGCGGCTATATCACGTTTGATGTATTGACTTATATTACATAAATTACTGATCCACGGTACCGGAATAATCGAATACGAGGCCCGAATCTCAGCCTGATCGCCCGCCAGCTCCGGTTCGATGCACCAAAATCCCCGAAGAACATCATCATGCACAGTCGCGTATTTACACGAATCCGGCGGATATGGCATGCCTTGAGTGATAACGAAAATCCAGACTCTCTTTTAACACCAAAGCTTGCAGCGTTGACCGGTCCGTCCAAAACTATATCTACATTAGGACGGCGGTGGCTTCGGCGACTGGCTTGATCCCGGTGAGGCGCAGGTCACGTCAGCCTTCGAGACGATTCGTCGTCGTGTAAACATAGCCACTTGTACAAGTAAATATTGATTTTGCGCCGTTCCCACTCCGGATTTCATTCCACTAATCTGCCGCTGTCCGATGGAGTCTTCGACGCCCCTTGGCCGCCCGGTTTTTTCCGCTTCGAGCCTCTGTCCTCAGTCGCTTCGCTTTCTCCTCGCAACCCCTGCGGCAAGCAGCGAAATGTCTATGCAGTGCCAACTTTTCATCACCAGCAGGCCTGTCTGCATACCCGAATCTGCCTTGTCAAGCGTCGACAGTGTTAGCTTAGCATCTGATTGATTTCGCAGCGGATTATCTAATTGCCGAGTGTCTTCATCCTCTTGTAACTCCCCTAGGGACTGGCGGAGTACTGTGTACGACGCCCCAGTTTCGTTTTGTAAATAGATGGACATATCTTGGTATTGCAACCGTTATGCCATGGTCCCTCAAACGCATCGTCCGCTCTACTCCCAGGAACAATGGCCCTGTGCCAGCCGTACCACAACACTCAATCGAACGTAGACCCGTTGCAATCCACCGAGCAACATGGCATAAGAAAATCAACGACTACCATGATGTGGCGGGATATTTGAATAATGGTCAGAGCATTGACCTCGCGGCGGCAGCGACGTACATTAAATCAATCACGAACGATTATCTCCAGGAACATAGTACCATTCAGCCTCTGACATCGGAATGCGATGACGTTTTGGAGAAATTAATACAGGAACATGGCTTTCAATACCCTTCAACTGTGGATATTGCTACTGCATCTTGCATGCATGCAATGCGGACATCCACTGCGCAACAACATCTCGAGAACCGGCAGAATGGAAACCCAAGACACGATATACTTCTGGTGTCACTATTCTCTCTCGCCAACTCTACTCTACTATTACCTGAAGAAGCCATAGCAATCCAGTCCACCTCTCAATTACTCTGCGACGCGACGCCTGTGGTTCGATGTTTCCAAGAACTTGCACGCGTAATTCACGTATTGCATACTCGAGTACAGCTTCAAATATTGACACCAAACATGCTATTGACCGCCATCGCGGAATCCCGATGCGATATTAAGCTTCAGCAATATGTCGACGGTATCCTTCAGGATCATCTTTATCTCACTGCCATCAAGGCAATGGCATGGTGCAATAAGAGTAAAGAATATGCCTATGACGAACGAGTTGCCCCAGTTCTCGACACCTTAATTCCAAAATGGCGCTGTCTATCTACGTGGGAGCCCGACATTATGCGTGTTACCATATTAGAAAAGATTGCTAAAGACCAGAAAGTTATACTGAGGTCAATAATTGAATTGGAGGGTCCGGATACCATTACGGGATTACACGCGAGACTTGTTGGAGTTGAGTTCAGCTCTAGGACGTGTGGTCTTGACATATCGCAAGCGGACTTTGTCCTAACCCTACTGTCGCGTTGTCAATCAGTCGGACCTCACACAGTGGACTTGTTTATTCACTTCTTCGTCGACGCTGACGCACGCTCGCTTGAAAAATATGGAGATTTTGTTCAGTTTGCAGTGGGGGTTGGAGATGACAATGCGTGTAGAGGCGTGTTACAGTTACTGACAATGTCGGTTCAAGACATCGATGTCGGGGCTCTGATACGCTCCCTGGCGGAGCACCTACCGATTCTTGAAACATCAAGCGATAACTGGTTTGGTTGGCATGCTCTTGAATCTCCAATCCGATTCATTCTTAACGCCGTGGTTGAACAAGCCCAACGTACTTTTCTCGACGCGCTGAGGACAAGTTCTGCAGGTTTCCGAGCCATGCAAATCCAGAACTTGGTGCAAACTATCGAGTCGACAAGATCTTTGCATAGAATTCTGACTATAGAGTTGAGAGAAATGATCCAACAATTTCCTCCAAGGGGGACGCTCATTACAGTCCTCGAAAGAATCAGCGCAAAGAGTGCGAAATGTTCAATCCAAGACTGTCGGCTCAAATCCTATCTCGCATCTGCTCTTGGTGGACAAGAATTCGATTTGGATGATGGAACTAGTCTGGTCACTATAGAGAAAGAAGTTGCGTTCTGGAAAGCGAAACCAGACGTTATAAGGGAGGCTCTGGTCGCGAACGTATCATCAGCGAGAACAATCACCTATGCATTGTACACTTCCTGGCTCGCCACGGTTCTGCGCGAAGAGGATGACTATATTCGCGATGTAGAACGCCTCCTTAGCAACGTTGATGTTGGTGTTTTAGACTTCGCACAGTACCTCGAGGTTCGAAGGCGGTTCGGTCGCATGCAAGATGATACCTGGTTGATGGTCTTTGCTGGTCTCCTTGCAGCTCGGGGACCGAATTATCTGCGAAACATTGCGGCCCAGAAATCGATAGATGAATGGCTGGATCTCATGGCTGGTTTGCGTGCCTTGATCCATCCCATTCGACATCAACTTCCACGGTCCGGCGATGGGTTGACCCGAAGCCGGTTGGAATGGTGGGACAGAATAGAAGGAAACGCTTCGACCGTTCAAAGATTGTTGCAGAACCGCAATGCAACATCTTTCCCATTGTGGTTGTACCTACCCGATCGCCCAGAAGTAGTTTCCAGACTCATACGTTCTCTAGATATTGGAACGGGGGAATTGCAGGATATCTACGATGGTCTCATTCCTCATCTTGACTCGGATGGCAGTAACCTGACACTCGTTTGCGAAGCTATCGAATCAGCATCTCGGCTGTCTTCATTCGGTGTCATTATTTACAAACGAATGATAGTATATACTAGCGGCCGTTTCTCACCCGCTGCCAAACGCGCAGTCATTGAATTCTGGATACAAAACGTGGACTCCCTGACCACAGATGACGCCATAGCATTGACGTCTCTGGTTCAACTCTTAAATCTCCCATCATCCGACCCGACAAGACTCGCAACCTTTGCATCTTCTCTTCGCGCTGAATATCAAAATCTGATAGATGAAGCTTTTGCATTAGAGCGAGTGCGAGGGGCGCTACAGAGAAGCAATCGCGACCGAATCGAGGCGCTGCTATCAGAATTGCACATTGATAGTACCATGGTTAGCCCGTGGAGTGATACTGAGCTTCCAGAAGGACTTGTAGATGCTGTAGAAGTTGTTGATGATCATATTTGGGAGATGTCATTTCCAGTTACCGCGCTCAACGAACTTCAGCGAGCTGCCAAAGGAATCCCTCTAGATGCACGCATGGTCATTGTCTGTTTCGACTGCCGGCCTTATCGATCGCGTGGGAATCGTGGGCTCTGTATACACTTTGTGACCGACGATGACCCATCGATTCGGCACAGTACATCTAGTACAGTTGAGCCCACCGGTTATAGAGTGCAGAATTGTTCGAGTAGATCCATGCTCTTCGGGTACTACCTTTCGAAACATGTGGGACGTCTCATTAATCAAAACGTTCGTAACTGGGAGGATGTACATGCTACAATTGAGGTACTCATTGCATCTGCACCAAGAAGTTGTCTTCTTTGCCTCAACCAAATGCATCAGCCACTTTGGAAACCCACAACTTGTTCACGAGCCTGCTCTCGGTCTTTCCGCCAGGCACCACTCGAAGTCCGCCTCCATAATCTCCTTATCGACCCTGATGCAATCGACCTCCTCTTCACATCTGTCTTCCTCGCCGTCGCCGACCCTCGCTCCGTCAATCTCCTCCCTCCCTGCCCTATTCCCGTGACCTCACTTCACACTGTCATAAACTCCTTCCCACCCCTTCAGAATCTCCAAACCGCCACGGATCTCCGCACCGCGATTCAATCCACCGACACACTTGGCCGTTCCCGCGAACTTTTCCTTTCCTGGCTGTGTCTCCACTTTCGCTCCCTCATTCTTGCCGCGCCCTCCAACTACCGCATTCCCAGTCTTGGGCCATCGACAAAGCAATTTCTCATCCCAAATACCACCCACGACCGCGAATCTACTTTCCGCATGCACTACGCGACGACCAATACTTCTACACCTGTTTTTCATGGAACTCGTGCATCACGCCTCTTTCCTATCCTAACCGATGGCCTCCGCGTCGCTGCGAACAACAACACCCTCATGCTCAATGGCGCAGCGTACGGCCAAGGTATATACTGCGGACACGAACCTTCGACTTCGCAGGCCTTCGCCGGATCCACGGGACAAAGCTGGCGCCATAGCCAAATGTCGAATCTGAAAGTGTTGTTGGGTTGTGAGCTGGCGCCTGCTACGCCGCCCACGCATGCAGGGAATGTGCATGTTTTGACGGATGAGGGGAGGTTGGCTGTGAGATATGTATGGTTGACTCCCGTGAATGGGTGGACGCCGCCCATTAGGGGGCATGTGGAGACGGGGATGGGAAGTGCCTTTGCGCGGTTGAGGGCTGGGATGCAATGATTTATATCCATACGATCTTCTTCAACTATATCAGCAACGTGATAACAAAGTGATAATATGTACAATAATTTCATGCCAAATAGCGAAGCAAGATATTACATGCCGAACTCCTGGCTTTGCCTAATATTTCCGCGTCAACAAGCTTCGTGACACAGCTCTTATGTTTCTATTTTTCGTGAGGATCATAGCAAGATTACCATCACCCGACGTCAGCCCCAAGTCGGGTTCGTTCTCATCTAACGATCAAGTGGCCATCTCCTGTCCAGTCTTGTTAATCGGCGTCCAATCTCCGTATCTTTTCATCAACCGTTTTATTTCCGCCTTCGTATAAATATTCGGTTCTTCCCCTTCGGCCTTCTTGAGTAAATCTTTCATAGCCGGCGCTATGGCTGGTTTTCTACTTTTGCTCAACGGCGTAAGTTCCTTTTGAATTCTGCGCTGCACTGCCTTGATAGCTTCCGTCTCGGCGAAGTGTAACTTATCTCTCTCGATGGACTTTTTGTCATGAAGAATCGTAAGAGCCATATTGAGGGCAAAGACTGCACTGCAGAGATGAAACAACACCATCCGTGCGCGCCAGATAATCCGTAGGTTCTTAGGCGAGCGATCGAGTTGGCCGACGAAAATAAGCTCACAAAACGACCGTGCTAGCAACGCCAGACAAGTCCAGATAAGAAAGGGGTGCTGTAAGATAAGGTAAGCCTCTTGACTCCTGATAAAATGTTCGAGTGAAGTTTCACATACAGTTTTGTCCCTAACCTTTGTGAGACTCCTTGTTTTCACACTGAGTGCTCCACCAGCAACCAGTATATACAGCACAAACTGCATGGCCTCGAACGCAATAGCGAATCCGTTCCTCGCCTTAGCAAGACGTTGTATAGATTCTAGATCCGCAAAGTCCAGCCACGCAAAACATGTGCCGAGCTGTAAACACAAAAAATAGATTCCGATGGTCCATAGCGGAATTTCAAAGAACCAGAGTTGGTTGTGGAAATTTTGACCACGCAGATGGTTGTAGCGGATGATTAGCGCCATCATGCCCCAGAGAACAAATATGGCAGAAGTGATGCGGAAGATGTCGGAAAAGGCGCTAAAGAGGATGTAGGAATATGTTACGGTGGCGGACGTGGAGCGGATGGTTAAGTCGATCCAGTTGAGTACTGTCCATCTACAATTGAAATTATTAGTATCAATCGATCAATATCCGTGGTTTCCGGATGACACGGGAGAAAAGGAATGGATTAATGCACATGCAGAGAAGAATCATGCCAAAATGTATTGTTTGTACGCGTTTCCATGCTGGGGGACAGATATGGATGGCAGTGGCGGTTGCGGCAACGATGACGCAGCTAAAGATACAGTTCACGACTAAAATGCCTATGCCGATGTTGTGCGTGCCCGTGGGGACTTTATGGAGGCCTTTCATTTTGGGCGAAACTGGGAGTTCATGGATGGTGTTGGTGATGTGTTTGAAGGTTTGTCCGACGGATCGTGAAATTGTATACGGTTGAGAATGAAAGTCGATGTTAGCGACGACGAATTACACCAATTGGACTAAATTTTTGCTCAGTTTTGAACCTAGCACATGGAACAAGAAGTACCTAGTCATGTTCCAGAACAATTATATGGGTAAACGAACAGACATAAACCGTTTGGTTTTCGAATGAAGCAATGAACAGTACATCAGAGGTCCCAGTTGAAGGGAAAACATCACTTGACGTCGCCCAAGACAATCCAACCTCCACAAGGCTGACAAGGGGGAAAGGTCCGCGTCACGCTTCCTCCCCGTGCAAAAAGCGGGGGAAACGAAAAGACCCTGAAAGCGTGCCCGCAAGGCACCACAGCACCGGGCGCAAGGCTGAGGCAGACTTATACGGGAGGCATACCGACTGTGTACACCGAGGCAACATAAGAAATCATGGGAAGAGGCGTGAAGCGGGGTAAACAGCAAGAAAGATTACAAGGCTGAAAGATAACCAGGCAGATTCCGGTGAAACATCGCTTATCGTTGAGGTTTGAAAACCTTGGAAGGCTAAAATATGCGAAGTGGTAGTGATATTGGGCGCCAAAGTTGGTAGGGGTAGTTCTCAGCTCGCTTGTGGCGTGACAAGGGCAATGCGCGGATTGTTTTCGTGTATTATTTAGAACAGCCCATGAACAGCTATGGACTTTGGCAGGTGGACGCGAAGCAGATATTTGGAGGCTTGTTCTAAAATCTCGTCAACTAGGGGGGGGGATAGAGTTGCTGAATCATTTGAATTGGCTCAGTTGGGAATTTCGAAATTGGCGGATAGCTACAGGTCTGAGGTAACGCAGGTTGTGAAGTACAACCCAAATATATCTTCTATCAGAATTATTTGTGATGAACAATCACTTGCCTGGAGACACCTTGATCGTATGTAATCTTCACTAGAGCTGGTGCCGGGTCGCTTTCCCACACTGTCGGATGTTCCAAGATCAACTGCGCCGAGTGAATGCCACACTGCAAGGCCATCCTTTCCGCAACTTCAGTTACCTGACGCACTTCCTTCTCGATATCACTGCCTACAGTACGATGGGACAACGCCGCAACAGCTCGAAGATAGTCGATGATTTTTGCATTCGTGGTTGCAATGTTAGACTCGCGCAACTTGTCAACAGGACGTTTCCCGGTTTCGTCCGTACTGGAAATGCTCTGGAATGTGATTTTGCGCCATCTGTTAGCAAGTTTGCTGTGCTCGAAGATTTTGAGCATGTCTGTCTCTGTTCTTGCTGCACAGATGATTAGACACTTGATGAAAGAATTCGGAAATACTGAACACCAATAAACTCACCGGAAACCACGCTCGTTAGGCATGTTTCCCCCCACAGACCAAATTGTTTCAGCAGTTCTTCTCTGCCTGTACTAGGGCCCAGTGCTCCGAACCCAAAGGGTGAGCCGAATAACTGAGAACGAAGAATACGCCAGACAACACTTTTGATGAGATAATGACCTTTAGCTCGGGAGTTTTTGGCGAAGAATCCATCGTAATCGATATCAGGTCCTATATTTCCGTGTTCTGGGAAATGAAGTTCTGTCCGACGCGGCGACGCTAAATCGTTGACCAGCCGGTGCAATTTGAGAAATCCTAACTTGAGTTTGTCGTCTTCCCATTCCTCCGAGTCGGGCTGATTGATAAGTAATTGTGATACGAGTCGATCTTGTTCAGTTTTGTTTTCGTCTTTGAGCGATTTGATTGTCAGGCCGTGTTCAAATTTCAATGTGCTCGTGGTCGTTTCATGGCGTGTTTTCAGGCGTTCCATTTCTTGTCCGTGTCGTATAATTAGATCGTCGTAATCCCGAAGAACTTGCTGTAGTTTGTGCTGCTCTTCATCTAGATCTCTGCCTAAAGTTTCATTGATGTCAAGCAGGTCCTTCCGTGCTTTTTCGGTTTCACGCAGTGCATGTGCTTGAGCGTTATATGCTGCTTTTTGTACAGAGTACTCATGTTCGGTTCGACTTTGCTGCTCTTGCAATCGTGATACGAGATCAAACAGTTCTTGTAGTGGGTCTTTACGTGTTAGGATATTCTTCCAGCTGGATTCCCCAACTCTGTCGAGGAACGATGAGATACGGCGATCATAGTCATCGGGACTAGGTTTGGCATTCTTTGTCCACTTCATTTTTGTTGAGCACTGGCTTTTATAATTGTACGGGTAAGATTGATGTTGTCTGTCGACTCCCGACAATCGACGGTGTCTCAGGATTAATCAAGTGTGTGATCACTAGTCCTTGGAGTATTCACGAAGCATGTCCTGGGAGGAGTTTAAGCTCTTTCCGACTTTTAGAAGTCACGGTCGGCTAATATTTCCTTTCAAGATCTCACGACACTTTCTTGCTTTTTACCATGCAAGGATACAGGGAGGGCTGGCTGAAGCCTTGATTGGCCAGCCGCTTCGGCACCTTCCCTCACCGGAAGGCGATACTACTACGGTTTAGTGAAGTTGTGTTATTAGAAGCTCTTCCATATTTTCCCTTCAAGTTTTTGCTCTTGATATTCAAGTGCGGCATGCTAAGACCGAAGAACACAATGTCCCATCGTCATCGATATGCTCGAAGAGAGAACTTAAGTTTTCTACCACAGCAAGACACAGAAGAGGAAAGCCCAGCATATCAGTACAATTCAAGAGGTAGATCAAGACAAACATCACCGGTTGTAGAAAGAGATGCCGGGGTGCATCGCGAAGACTTGACGCGCCCTAATGTAGTTGTCATTGGTGTCGACTATGGAACAACATTTTCAGGTGCGTAATGATCACATCATTCACGAAAAAAAATCAATCCTCATGGGTGAGCAGGAATAGCAAGTACCATCATAAAAAATGGT
The DNA here is from genome assembly GCA_020744415.1 of Dendryphion nanum. NCBI lineage: Eukaryota > Fungi > Ascomycota > Dothideomycetes > Pleosporales > Torulaceae > Dendryphion > Dendryphion nanum. Next base: position 114,169 of record JAGMWT010000006.1, read on the forward strand.
GAAACCGTCGGAAACGGCGATATCAACGTTTTTACTGATTGGATTAAAAGATCTTCGCAGAAAGTGCCGTCGCAGTTATCTTACGGCACGTCTTTAGACAACTCGTCACAATGGGGATATGATATATCCACGGATAACAGTCACCGTACATTTCGCTGGACAAAACTGCACCTTACTGGCAATGATCCTGCCAAAGAGTTGCATGTTCTGAGCAAACTTATAGGAAGCCTTGGGTTGATCGAAAAGTACACCTCAGGCGATCGCAGTGTATGCAAGGAACTGCCAATTTTTTTAGGTAAAGGCGCAGAGGATGTAGTTCGGGATTTCCTTTTCGTGATGTCTAGACGGTTCTTTGATCGCTGGAGAGGTCAGACCGCGCTCCACAACACACCTATCGACATGGTCATCACACATCCAGTGGTAATTTCTCTTTACCCAAGTCCGCCTGTATCAACGCTCATAAATGGACAGGACTGGCCATATGAGGCACTTAACCAGATATACAGAGCAGTCAGAGCTTCATTCTCAAACAGGATGTACACCAAGATCGAGAATGTCTACTTGACAACGGAACCAGAAGCCGCATCGCTATACGCGATTTCAGAGCTTACCCGAGTACGCGAAAATCCATTGATCGAGGTAAATTGCCATATACCTAAGTAGTTCATAAAGCAGCCCCATTTTGCTGATCAGACAAGGGCGATTGTATCTTGATCTGCGATGCAGGTGGCGGAACTGTGGTATGTTAGCACCCAAGCTTCCACAATATGGCCTGTATCTAATGTGTTAGGATCTCGCTTCGTTTTATGTTGATTCAGTAAATCCACTGAAGTTGACAAAGGTTGGAGAACTACAAGGTATAAATTCAAAAGAATTTCATGAGAAAATAACACATATAGTTCACAACGGCGCTAACAGCAAAATAGGAGATGCATGCGGAGCAACCTGCATTGATCGTGCTTTCTTAAGATTGCTGTCGCAAAGACTTGAGCGAGATGATCTCATTCAGTCTGGCGCGGACATTGGCGGCCACGTTATTTTTACACCACTTGGAAACCAATTCCTGGAATCATTCGAAAAATACAAGCACGAGTTCAGTGGAACGGAGGATATAGATATCGACATTCCGAATGGCTTAGCTGGCAAACCGGGAATTCCTGACAGCGGGTTGATAACGATTACAGCGTAAGTTCCAAGTATCTCTATTTTGCACAGGACTGATAGCATGAAGAAAGGAGATGCAAGATATCTTCAGTGAGCCGGTCAATGGTACTCTGGAGATGATTGACAAACAAGTATATCATATACGAGGCCTAATTTATGATCAAGCTCCACTACATGTTTCAGTAAGGCACGAAGATTTGAGTTACTCGCACCTCAGCTAACAATGCGAAGGTAATCTGCATTGTCGGTGGACTCTCTCTTAATCCATACTTTGCCTCACAAATCAAGAAGTGGGCAGCGCGTCATGGTCAAATCACGGTTAAACAACCCGAACACGCGTCAGTGCATTCAAAATTTAAATATTATTCCCTTATACTGATATTCCGTATAGGTGGAGTGCAGTTTCACGAGGGGCTGTTTTGGCTGGTGCGGGAGTAGGGACAACCAAACCGCCTCCCGTGAGAGAGGCGCCGCGCTATTATGGATTTAGTATCACGAAAGTGCACGAGGATTGGAAAGATGGAACCAGCGCCGATTTGGTTGAGAATCATTTCGATCACAGGACGATGGTTCCAGACCCAATGACATGGCTGGTCCGGCGTGGTGATTTGATATTGCCCAATGAACCAATCACTCGCCAGATGGAAGTAGACATCAGGTTTACGAACGCTATGAAGAAGCACAATACGACTGTGCAGATGATTTTCGTAGCTGCCCGGCTTGACGCTGCATTAACGGAGAATCCAGAGGGTCCTCCAGCAAGGTTGATGGATGTTCCTCTTAGTAAGTTGACATTGAGTAATCATGCAACGCATCAGAACTTAAGCTAATAGTTCTTATACAGCAAGTGAGATTGTTCGAATGAACGTTCCTTTGGGGCAGTTCAACACCACAGGTTTGATTCCACAGAGGACCCCTAAAACAAAAGTGAAGTATTTCACAGTAAAGGCAACTATCAAGCTTCAAGTCGGCATTCAGGATAGTGTATTCATTGACGTCGAATACATGGGGAAAAGTATCTACCATTACCAGACCAAATTAGGCACAGAGTGAAGTACCGAGATGGGCACTGGGCGTATATAACACTAATAATTACCATGGACACTGCACGCGTAGAATATGCATATGCGCAGACAGTCACAAGTCGCTAGTAAAGAACATAATCGATATTTTTGGTGCTATCACCGGCGTATTGAAAATTCCGAGTATTGGTGGCGTGAAGGTTAAACCACCTTGACTCGCACTGACCAACTTCATGCATCTAACTTCGTTTCCAAGCATGCTAGGCTGCAAGGCTGAAAGCGCCCAAATTTTAATCTTTCAGGACGCAAACCCGATCTAGCTCACCCTGCGGCACACTGTTATAAAACACGCCACAGGCTTTCCGAAGCTCTTTATGTACGTAGGCTGCCCGCTTGTGGTCCAGCATCAGTTGCGGAATGGAAGGCTGGAAATTTGTCGACTACACCAGTCTCTCCCCCATCGTCGCACTCAGTTTGACCACCGACCGCTGGGGTCTTGATCCCCTTCCGAGTAACTTAAGGGCCACCAACGAGACAATTGATGACCTGATTAGACGAAATCGCGAAAATATCATAAGCTGGGAATTGACAAAAGGCTGTCAGCTGCCACCAAACGCCTGGAAATATCCTGGGAATATCGATACCAGGAAATCTTTTCTTCCTCTCACTGCACCTTTTTGTGCCGAAGCGAATAGTTGCAAAAACACAAGGGGATGTATTACATTGATCGAAGGAATTGGTAAAACGACCTTCGGCCCGCGCAATACAGATATCGTCCAGTTCACTCACGGGATTTCTTTCGTCATTGTTGTTGTCTCCACACTTATAATGGGTTGGTTCAAAAGAGGCCGCGAAATGATCGAGCTGAAATTTCCACCCAAAGCAGAGGGCATTGGGGACGATGATTTCAAGCAGCTATACAATCCACCGCCACCACCCCAAAACGCCACTGCACCAACCACAATAATTGCGCCTCCGGATGACGAGAAAGCGAAACAGATTGCTCATTGCGCGGGGCTTTTGCGACAGATGTACAGTCTGGATATAGCAGTCTGGACGATGGACAGCAAGACTATGTCAGAGGATGCAAGAAATAGACAGTCACAGAAGAGGGAGAAGGCAAACGCATTGCATCGAGAGATATGGCGGATCGTATTTTCGTGGAAAGCGACTGAGCCGGGGTACTTCACGCAGGTAGAGATGGTCTATGTTGACGAGATCTGCAAGGCGATGGAGAATTATAAGCGATACCCGGACGCGATTAGATGAGGCCGTACTAGTTCAAGACAAGCGCTGACAGATGCATTGATAATTGATATCACAAGTTTCTAGGTGTTTCTGTTTTGGCTCCGATTCTCAAATCGTACTTATGAGTGTATGAGAGCTTATGTTCTCTCTGACCTTGTAATACGTACGCAGTTGTGGACCTGTGAAATGGCCATGAATATCACACTGTTTCACCAAATTATTCACCGGTGCGGGGTAGTATAATGTATAACAGTGCCCATGTAAGCATGAAGGATTCGGTTTTTTCGTGCCTAGATGTGGACGGTTGCATGGTTCCAAAGTTAAGCGTTCACCTAGGTAGGTTCTTTCCAGACATTGTCAGTGGTTAGCATGGAAGTTGGGCAAGAGCGATTGGGTACATGCCCGGGATGATAAGCACCTTCTAGTTCTCCTATTCGCCCCAGGTCTCTTGCCACCCCCAACCACTTACATGAGAGGCGGACGAAAGCCAATATCCTACTTTTAAATAGCTAGATACAGTTGCACAAATGCAGTGAGGTCTAAGTGAAACGCACTCAGCCTGGCAGAAATCTGGAAAATCAGCCTTGGAGCCTACTTTTCTCCTCGCTCCCTTCCTACACACTAGACAGATATTGACACCCCACTTGGCACGACAATCGTATTTTGATTCAACTCTCTAAAGTTTCATTTGTACTAATCTTTCGATGCTCCCGTCAGGAATGCACTGCCCGCCATGGCTGAAATACTCGCAATCGCTGCGGCTAGTCTACAACTCTCCGAGATATTCCTCAAGCTCAGCACTCGTGGTGGAAAATTGATCATTCGACTAAAGAGCTCCAGAAACGATGTTGAATTGAAATCTAATGCCGTTGAAGATTTCCAAAAGTTCTGCGAGTCAAGCCGGCGTCTACTCATTGAGCATGGACCGCGTTTCGATGAAATGATTCAACCGAGCGCTGTTCTTCACATCGAGGACCTCCTTCGAAGAGCGGAATCTATTGTAGATGCACTTGATAGGGCTTTATCGGAGCTCTGCCCTCAATCTACCGATGGTCGATATGGAGCGTTGCGAAAAAGCATCAAAGCAGTGCAGAGGACTGAGGGTATTACCACACAATTCAATACACTTGCAGACATCCAGGGCCAGATCAATACCTACTTTATTCAACATGTTATAGCCTTGATAGAAGACAGAAGGTATGTATTATCACCTCATTTGTGAACCCTGGGAGCTTCATTGCTTACATTGGAAGGTAGTGCGAAGACTGAAGCAGGTATCTTGCAAATTCATACCTCTCAAACTCGGATCGAAAAGACTCTGTTCACGATGGAACAGCAGCAAAGCGTTGATCAGATCTCGATCGTTGATCTCAAGATGGATATTAGTTCCCTGAGCGGTGTCCAGCAATCTGTCTCAAGCCAAATGCCTGCGACGGTCGCAAAAATTGACGCTGGGTTCGCCTCAATAGAGCAGTCATCTAATAATACCCAGGCAATGATAAGGAATACAAGAAACAGCCTTGAAGATTTTATCAATCGCCGAATTCAAGAGTTGCACATTTCCTTAAGAGGCGACATGCTGTCAAACATTGGATCAGCGCATCTTGTATGATTCTTTTGTTGGAACCCTTCGTATAGTAAATCACAATGTACTGACTGGGATACTTATAGGCCCGAGAGATCAAAGAGTCTGATCGAATTCAGCCTCTAGCGCCCACTCCAGTCTTCACCTCCTTGAATCTACATGCTTCTCCATCCTGCCCCTGTCAACGATCCAGAAGAGCAGATCAACTTACGGTAATTGGGCCCATTACCATTGTCAGTCGGAAACCGAGTGGTCATCGACCGGAATGTCGGTTCTATCAGAATAACCCCCACAATATCATGAAAAGTAATATTGGCATTGAGCTGAGTGAAGGCTACAGAAACGGTAATAATACATATCTTATGCGGTTTTTGGTTGCCACAAGTTCGTTCTTAACAGGTTTCACTCGTATGACTAGATTCGTCAACGATCACGAGAAAGATGCACCGGGGTTCAAACATATATCAAAGGCAACTTCGGGAATACGAGCTGAGCTGGGCTTGGATGGTGATGAGCCGTATCCCTCCATTCGTCATGGTCGTTTGTCTCCAAAACAATTGCAACAATGTCGGGGGTTGTTGATGAGTTTGCATAATTCCTTGTTGGAAGACTTCCGCAGGTCTCAAGATTGGATTTCCATACAAACCGTAGGCGGTAAGACTCTGCTACATGTAAGTTCAATCATATATACGAGTTCTGTATTTTAGAGATACTTGATCACTCATCGAACGAATAGGCGCTGAGCGATGCCCTGAAATACATTTGGACTGTACAAGAGGAGGTTTCAGACATTGTTGATGCGATAATACATCTACTAGTGAAAGGAGGTACATCAGTAACTGCATCTATCAGATCGTAAGTCGTTCAGTTTACGTCCATACTATATCGAGAAGATCATGCTGACATGCTTAATATTGGTAGAGGGACTGACCGACTTTTATCTACCCCGGATGGAAAGTAAGCATTCTATCTGATACGTAATAACCACACCGCTAAAAAAGTGATCACTTACCTGCTCAGGCTATTTTTTGAGACTCGCCACCAGACGGCACTCTCATCTTGTATTCATGATTTGTTTCATGGTTACGATTTGACCAAAAGCCGAACTGTATTCCTACGGATGTTAGCTAAGCATGACGTTCCAGCAATATCTAGCAGTACCGACCATATGAGTCTCTGGGCAGTCCCTAGATTATTCTCTGCAATGCCTGATTTAGCATTCGGTACGTGATTCTATTGTTCTTGTGTCATAATTAACAACTAAAAATGTAAAGAGTATGGATGCTCACGCCTTTGCGAAGCCGTTATCGAGAGAAGATATGGCGAAGTGGAGCAACTGCTTGATCAAGGGAGAACTGGAGAGCCGTCAGGAATCTATACACCATTACTGTTTGCAATGGAGTGGATTCCGGGGATAAAATTATTACTGAAAGCGGGATCAGATCCTTCACAAGCAGTACACTGCGCCATTATTAATGGAGCTCTCGAATCACTGGAAGTACTTATGCAGGCAGATACATGGTATTTCCGTCCTGAAAATGAGTCCAAGAAAAGTTCAATGCACCAGTGTCCGTGGCAAGAAAGATACGAGGTCGATTCGTTGATCGAAGTGGCTCTGATGCAAAAATACTACATGGAGCACGACCGAACGATGTTGAAATTCAATCCCAAAATACTGGCATTCCTGATAGAGCGAGTTGCCAACGCTCGAACAGAATTGATGAAGTTGGCCAAGCAACATTTCAAGTTGTCGCAGCTGGAAAACTGGGGATGGTGCAATTCAAACGACCCTTATTGCAAACTCGACTCTGCTGCTATAGTAATCTATCGGAAACTTGTCGAATACGGTATTTCTTGTCCAAAGAGTATATTCCCAGGTACTACAAGCACCATATACCACAGTCGATGGATCACGAATGAGATCGCCGACGCATTCTGGAACGTGGGGTTTCGCGATATCGATGTGTACGACGAACAGGGGATGACGCCGATGTGGTTAAGTACCCAGGTTGGGCATGGGGGCCAGGCAATAGATCTAACGAAAACCTCGCGGATGTTAAACTGGTTCCTTATACGGGGAGCAAGAAATTTGATATTCCCGGCCTTGAAGAATGTCTCCCTGGTTCACAAGTTAGCAGCCATATTTGGGAATACGTGGCCATCGAAAAAAGTGGATCCTATGGTTTGGCTTCCCGATATTCTTCATTTGTGTGCCCAGCACCTCCCGGATTTCCCACGAGATGATTGTGTGTGTTATTGTACTGACGCCGGTTGCTCCCAAATCACTTCACTTATCAAGCATTTACCGCACTGGAACGTCAGCTTGCATTTTCACAACCAAGGTGTCGGAACATACACCTTGTGGGAGACGAAAACTGACTTATTCCGCCTATGGATGAATTGCTGTCCTCAGTCTCTCCCTTACACATGTGCCTTCTACGATCTATGTCGCATCGAACTTTTTGACCGCCTCGGAATGAGACATACCTGCTGCGAATTTGAGTATGAACCGTACAGCCCACGCCTAGGGTCAAAACTACATGTGCTAGAATACCCTGAAGCTATGGAATTGCGAGAGGAAGACACTTACTCGGAAGTTAAACTAAGATCACTCATGCGGCTGTATGACAAATTTTGCCTCGATTACAAGAATGACTTTGAGACATTCTGGAAGACATGGTGGATTGTCTTGGACAGTTTCGTTCCCGAAGCTCGGTTTTCAAGCACGCTTCGTCCTCGCCCTATCAGAATACTGCCGGAATATTTACCTTTGCCGTTCGACTCTTTAAACGAGGCACTGTTGGAAATTCGTAAGCATGTTACTACCTCCATGGAAAAAAACTTAGGCAAACATGCCATCTTGCCTTTAGAAGCCGCCTCGAGGGGTAGACGAAAAAGCATATAGATGAGAGTATTCTATTTGAAACATCTTGATTTGAGGAAGTGTAGACCTTGAATAATTAAAATGGATCATATTCTTGTTATTTTCCTCAACACAACGCTACACCAAGCTGAGCTGCTGTACATGAAGCGAATCACAGTTAATAGAATCCTAGCTCCTACTACGTGGGTATGACGGAATAAGTCCCAAATCCCAGAGATTCACGAAGCCTCGCTTCAAGGTCAATAGATGAATACAGAATTATTTTCTTTCACTCAATCTTGTGAAAGTATAAATAGTCGATTTGCCCGCTGCCCCAAGTAAACTGATTCGCCTGGCTTCTTACTCTGCTTTATCAATGAGCGATTGTAATGTGGAACTAATAATGGCACCGGACAGCTCGAATTTCGCGCATGAAAAACCTGAATATAGCAGGAGATCAATCAGGCTGCTTTGAGTACATTCAGTTCCCTCGGACTAAATTCTCATCCAATGCAGTATGAACAACAATGAACTTGGCTAATATTGCGTGTATACATGCCTGTCCTACGAGTAGGTTTCGTCCGATCAGCGACATGAGTTATTGGCCAGCGAACCTCCATTTCTCGTTACGATGAATCTCTGAAATTCTTTTAGCGGCTAGGACGAAATATTCAAACCGTCTATTCTGGATAGATGTGGTAGTAATTGTATAATGAAATGCTTTAACATGGTTGGCCAACAGTCATTGTTCAGACATGCATTGATTAAGATAATTTTAGCGGAAAAACATCACCAAGTAGCACAGATGGATCGAATCTAGTTGAACGCCATACAAGTCCTACCTTCACCAGGTCCAATTCAATCCGTTGTTGATTTATTTGAGTACTACCCCGCTTGGTCATATGAGTTTCAGAATGTATGAGCATCATTTGTACGTATAAATACGTGGTCGAATTGGAAAGAGAACCATCCAAACGCGGCCCAAGGGTTGAAGAACCTTGCCACTAATGTATACTGGTTTCGAGCTTTAATAATACAAGATTTCTTTTAGCTCGGATCCTGGGCCTTGTTGTCAGCAGTTTCGAGATAACACCAAGAAGAGCCATGAAGGGAGTTTCATCTCAACAATAAAAGCAGGCCTTCGAGCAACATCGAGAGTCACCCATGGTTATTGATATTTATATCCTACTTGATAGGTAAAACTGTGGTGTACCGGCTACGTTCAAAGTATACATTTTCTCTGCTTCTCGAATTGCATGATCGACAGAGTCAAGATCTGGGAGACAATATTTATTCAGTACTGTCTCTAGCCTACGCCGTCCGACGTTCCGATTAACTATGCGAGCGATGCATCTCAGATTCTTCGTCCGCTCGTCCAAAATCTTCGACGCGTATATGCTTCTGCACACTACAATCAATTGCAGAGCCTTAGGTTGCAATCCCGAATCTATGAATCAAGAGGTCAGCGAAAAAGTTTTTAGTCTCCGTTTTGACAATGGTGGGGATTCTTTCTTGGAAACAGAACTTTGCCCGAACCAATATTGTAAGGAATGCACTCATCCCACCAATCGTCCGTATTCTCACGGGGCTCGAATTACATCTAGCATTGGAATGCAAATTGCCTAGGGCAATCTGTTTCTCAGTGCACTCGACAGCAATCTGTACGTTGACGGCATGAGCGAGCCCATAATGTCCTAGTCATGGGCCATTGATCACTTCTAACTATGCCTCTGGACGAACAAAGCATAAGAAACACTACTCTAGTTGGACATTACACTTGTCTATTCATACGCTCCTGAAGATTTCGGAACATTGTGCGCAAGGAATTTCCACAACGTCCAAATGCACAAATCGGACCTAGAGAAATTCAAATTTCTTTGTTTCCAAGGTCTTTGGGTTTGTACAGGCCAGTAAGGCAAATTCGGACAATGGATAAATGGAAGGAGGGTCATTGAATTGGCAACAACAAGTGAGACCAAAATGTTGCTGAAGATATTTGCGACTCGGGTGATTAATGTCCTGATATATCAACGAAGTGTTCGAGTATAATAAACAATAAGAATCATATATCTCATGGTTTCGTTCTTTTTCAATTTGGAATTCTAGGCTTATTTCTTCACCTGATGATTTAAATATCGATCGAATGAGCATATGCAGTGCGAAATAAGCAGATGACCTCAGCTAGGCGTGGAGAGCATAATCTTGCAATATTCTATTGCCCAGCCATCATCTGATCGGCGACTGATGCTGATGTTGATTAGAGGCTTGGTAAAATAAGACCGTGGAATGTTCGATTTTGTAATAATGCCAAGTCGCTTGGATTGAAAACGAATGGATGGACGGCGAGTGGCAGTAGGAATTGCAGGGATTGGCCGTATCCGCCGCGGAGCGACGCAGTTGCTGCACGCAGTGTGAGAATTTATCTGCAGCATTTCTGCAGTGAGATTCATTTGCGGAATCTTGGCTCTTCCCCACTCATACTACGTTTCTTATTAGAAAGACAAGTGTGGAGATTTAAAGGTTGCTTCCCGCTTTGTGCACGACCCAGGATCGTCTTGTTCTGAACCGCTAACCAACTACACTCCACCAATTGTTATTTCGGGGCCTTTTAACATTTTTTCAGGTGTCCAAGTATTTGATACCCATTATCTTGGAGAATTCTTGCTGAAATGCCGCTCTCTGTGTCTTTTTGTGTCGACGAAGACTCTGCTCGTCTCTTCGAAATTATATCCCTCGCCTTCGGCCACGAACATGCCTACGTCGAAGCCCTCTGGCCCAACCACGACACCCCCGCTGGCCGCGAAGCCGGCGCCGAAAGACTTCTTTTCGCAAAGCAAAACCAACCTTGGGCAAAATTTTTGAAAGTTGTCGACACAAACGAAGATACGGGAAAAGAAGAAATAGCCGGGTTCATGAAGTGGGATGTATATGCGCAAGAGGACGGTAGCGGCATTGTGCCTGAAGTGCCTGTGCATATGCCGGAGCAGTACTATGAGAACCAAGATGCGAATGATTACGCGGATTACATATGGAATGAGTTCACTAGGCGCAGATGGGACGCGGTGCGCAAAACCGGGGGAAGAATCGTGTGTAAGAGACAATCAATCCACATGTGAGCCATAAACGGGCGTAATCATATGCTGAATCAATCTACTAGCATTGGACATTGCAGCCGTGGACCCAAAGTACCAGCGACGCGGGGTGGGAAAGATGCTTATGCAATACGGCGTTGATGTCGCAGACAAGCTTGGTGTAGAGGTGCGCTTCTTTCCTTACCTAGTCTTATCTTCCTTCCCTAGTTCAATTTTGCATCGAGATACTAAGTTCCTCCAGAGCGTCGTGGAAGCATCCAGAAGGGGACGATTTCTTTATCAGAACTTTGGCTTCACTATCCTTGAGGATGTTACGATTACGAACCCGCCGAAGCAGAAGGGACAACAGGAACAGTTTATCCATTGGATGCATCGACCTGCGAAAGCGTCGACTAAAACTGTGGATAGCACTGCTCCTTAAGATGAAGCCTTTTTGGTGGTCTGGTTTACAAAATCTTTCTACATAAGTGGTTTGATTGAATCACGACAAGAAGCAAACCCGATGGGGGCGAAGGGAACCAGTATTGTTTAGGATTTCTTCAGAACGTTTAATGAAACCTTTTTTCCATGTATGTGTGCACAGCAATTGTTAAATTCTGTCGTCGAATTTACGGCCTATGAATTTTACGTGCTAGCTTTCGGCTGTGAGCTTCCTAAAATTCCATGATCAACATTGTGCAGAAGAAGGTTTTCTCAGTTCCATGACCGTTTGTTAGTTGAATTTATGCTTGGCGTTCATTATTAGCCTGTTTTTAATGTGACGGGAAATGAATTTTTTTTTCTTTGGCTGCAATCACGAAAACACTACAGTAGACATGACAGCTCAGATCTTGATAGGACAAAATCCCGTCATTTAGTGCTTCCTTCAGGTGTATCCATCTCACTACTTCCCCTACCTACTAAATCAGTAATCATCGCCGCGGCTGATGACTTCTTTCACGGTTGGCCGTAGCAAGATCGTCTTTCGTACAAAATTAGCTCAAATCCCCAAAATTCATCGGAAGCTCACTTACATGCTCGAACTGGGCCGTGTAAGACCCTTTCTTATCCACCAGAGGTGGGTAATCTTCCACAATTCCCGACTTGACTAGATTATTCAACTAACATCCGTTAGTTATTGCTCTGTGAATCACATTTTTGGATACACTTACGCCAAGGAGATACTTCTCCTGTCCGAGTCTATCCAGATATCGACGGCAGAAGGGAATCGTGCCAAAGTTCTTCTCGATCGTTTTCAAAAGCAACTTGGCTGATGAGAGGCGCAAGTCCACCTTTGGCGCATCGCCACGAAGAGCGTAATGCGAAACTTCGCCTGCATCGTGGCAACGGCCATTTCCAGTACTACCGAAAGTCTCGATGGCAAACACATCGCCTTCTTCCATCTTTGTGGTGTCGTTGGTTTTAACTGGCGGGACGGATTTGGTGCCGTGGATCGAATATGGCAAAATGTTGTGGCCAGTCAAGTTACGTATTGGCTTGATCGGGTAGGTGGTACCATTGATCTCGCATTCATAACTCTCCATAGTCTCTTGGATATATCCCCCCAACTCACCGACACGAACGTCGATTCCTGCTTCGCGAACTCCCGTGTTGGTGGCATCCTTCACAGCGGCAAGAAGGTTGTCATACATAGGATCGAATGCCATGGTGAAAGCGCTGTCGACGATCCTGCCCTTGACGTGAACACCAATGTCAATCTTCATGACATTGTTTTCTTGCAATACTTTCTTGCAACCTGCATTTGGACTGTAGTGGGCAGCGATCTCGTCGAGGTTTAACCCAGTCGGGAAGCCCATTCCAGCAATTTTGGCGTCGCCTTCATTCAAACCGTCGTGTCCTACGAGACGCCGTACACTGTCTTCGATGCCATTAGCAATCTCAAGGAGGGTCTGGCCCGGCTTGATGTTCTTTTGTGCCCACTGGCGAACCTGGCGATGGGTCTCGGCGGCCTGGCGATAATCTGAAAGAAATTGCGGGTCCAGATTGTCAAGGTGACGCTTCTCTTCGTTGGTGGTCCGATATAGATTTTCATCCTTGTATTCAACCTCTTGTCCTTTGGGATAGCTGTTGTTTGGGAACAGTGTAGATATGAGGACCGATGGTGGGTCGGTTTGGGCTGTGGGTGCCGCCTTCTTCTTCTTTTTGGGCCTCTTCTTTTTCTTCTTCTTGGCCTTGGTTGCCTCATCACCAGCGGCATTTGCTACGTTCTCATCTACATCATCGTCTGAATCGTCGCCTGAGTTCTGTGCAGCATCTCCATTGGTATCTCCATTGGTAGCACCCTTGGCACTGACGGCGCCTGCACCGTTCTGGTCTACGTGTGCAATTTGCGGTTAGCGTCGGCTAGAGCTGCCGCATCCAAGAAGACGGAATGGAGAGCGACGACGTACCATTGAGTGCCTCCACATTGTCAGTGGAGGCTTTGGCGGCCATATTGACGACGATGTCTATCTCTCCTGGAGGTTGTGAAGAGAAGGTGGCTGGACGTGCAAGCGTTGGGGGATCGCGGGGAATCGCTCAGATTTACGTTAGCAAGGCAACGCCGTTGCCGTATCCCAAGCTCGGAGTTGCAGGCAACGCCGACGGTCACGTGCGGATGGTCACCATGGCGGTGTTTTAGTGGGGAAAAGGTGGGGTGCATGAATTAGCGCTGAATTGAGGGTGAATGCTCGGTATTTGATCCAATCATAATTCCAAACTACAAGTAGTAGTAAATAATGTAACGAAGGATTATCTTCACTATAGATTTCACATATCGGGATTAATTCAACGAACACTAATCTCAATGGTCCTGATTCATGGGCAAGGAACAGAAGGCTTGGAACTTGAATGGCAGTGTGGCCTAGGTTGACGATCTCAAAGACACCCTGCAAGGAAATCCGTCTGCGGGATGCATACCTCCTCTTTCGATACAGTATGCTCGCTCTCCGTTGACGTGGTGTATTCCCTTGCTGGGATGCATTCGGTCCCATTCGTCGTATGCATCCTTCACATCAAACTCGCGAATTGTCAGTGCAAGACCGACTTTGATGTTCACAACGGCGAGCGTCTGACCTATGCAATTCCGCATTCCATGCTCGAAGGGTCGCCACGCCCCCTTAACTGGATGGAGTGGATGGCCCTGGGGAACCAACCAGCGCTCAGGGATGAATTTATCTGGTTCTGGCCAGTATCTTGGATTGCGGTGTAAAGCCATGTGAACGATCCACACATGGCAGTCTTTCGTCGGGTACCACTTTCCGTGGCGGTCGATAAGATCGACATCTGGACGACCCAACCGCATTGACGACGCTGGTGGAAACAGGCGAAGCGTTTCTTTGATGACGGCGAGCGTGTAGGGTAGTTGATTCAATAAACTTGGATCCGACGAAAGACGGTCCGGCACGCCTGCGATGTCTTTGCCCAAAATATCATCATGTTCCTTTGAAATCAGGGACAACGCGTCGGGATTTTTCGAGAGAAGATAAAAACAGTAGCAAATTGTGGTACTCGTGCTATCATGTCCAGCGAATAAGAAAATCCGGATCTGATAAGTAGCATATCGACGGAAATTCCTGTCCATGTTGGATTCGTTGATGTCAGAGTGAAAATCTTGCATATAAGAATCCAGTGCAAGAGAGACTACAGATCGCGATGCATCTAGAAGTGGTCCGCTATCATTGGTTCTTTTTTTCCTTTCGCCGTATCGTTTATCCAGCTCTTTGCCAATATAACGGTTCATAGTCCAACTGTTAAGGCGTTGCATGATTGGTCGGCCTGGGTGCCATCGCTGCCATGGATTTACCTCGTTGCCAAAGCTATGCCAGTGTATCTGGCTTCGCATCGCATCAGCCAGTGCATTAGGCCCATGCTGGTATCGTAATTTTGAATCTCTATCCATGTATTATTAGCACATACACTCTCGAAATCTGTAGTCCCACGATTTAGAGCTTACAGCACAGTTCTCCCAATTAAATCGAAAGCTAGGCGTAACGTAGCTTCGTCAAGAGAAAACATGTCTGCCTCCTTGGCGTGTGTCCGAAGCATCCCTGTGTATGTCTGTACCTCTTCAACAATACGAGGCACGAGACTCAAGATGTAACCGTCGCTGAACCCTGTGTTGAACACCCTTCTCCATGGTTTCCACTCCTTCTCCGGCATCATGAACATATGAGGGCCCCCGCTGAGATCCGTCATCAAATCATGGAGAATGGGCGGCTTGTCCAGGTTGTGCACCTGATTTGCTTGAATCGCAGCTTCTGGATTATTGACGATGAGCATTGGAACGGTCATGGGCCAGAAATCCAGATAAAACATGTCGGATTTCGAAAAATCTCGAGCGATAGCTGTAATGGTGTTATCGATCATGGCGTCAGCGGGTAGCCGCTCCACCACTGCTTTTGCAACTAACGAGTGACCGAGCAGCCAACTCCATTCGGGCATAGGCTAGAAGATTTAGTGCAAACAACTAAGACCATGGGCATTGATCACTTACAAGTCCATTCTTTTTCAATACATGAAATGATCTTCTGGATTGTCGCCCTTTCACCAGGATGTACCCGATGAAAGAGGTGATGATGGCAACAACCGCTACATAGTGCTTCGATGTAAGAGATGCCATGTCGAAAGTATGTGCCAGGAGAATAGCGTGATGAAGATGAGAACTGTGTGGAAATATTGCCAAAACGCTGCAGTTGCCTGTGGAACCACCATGAACTGGGGCGCTGGCCTTTGTATTGCGACTCTACCACAATATTCATTAAAAGAATTGACAAAGACCAGTACCATTGCGGCGTATCGGCTTGTTTGTGTAGATGTTACAATTTATAATCTCCTATGATGGCAAGGTCCTTCATGAGATGCGTCCTACGCAATGGACTACGGCGAAGTTTGGAGGACGTCTGCACAGTGCCAAAGTTGCGGCACAGTGAGACAGTTACTACAGGTGATCGTGTCATACGTTATATACCAAAATGAGTCCAGAAGACGTACAATTGTCTTTAAGTTTATACAGTCTCAACAATTTGTTATCGCCATCTAACAATGCTGCCCAGCGAACGACTTAGAGAAATCACTGAATACATCCGAAAAGGTTGATGAATCCAGCACGACACTTCCAATTCTACTAATTTCTTTAGCGAATGTTGTGTGCCCCATCATGCTCGAAACTTGGGCCCTGCATCCGAGTGTGTTATTGGGACTGCTATCAGTATGCTGTATTCGTTTGGAATTCGAACCGCTAGCAAAAGGTATTAACCGTAAAGGTATTACTTGGTACAGTGGATCCCACAGGGCCAGATTTCGGTGTATCCTGTCTTAAATAGATAGAAAATGACGGATGCTATTTTAGGTCTGGAGTGAGGAGTTTCGTTGTGAAATCTGCGCAGTGGACACTGATACGACTTTGGGATTCTTTTTTATTGACTTTCACTTATACCAGGGACTAGTACAGATCGTTGCAATGAATGCCCGCACATCACAGTCTTCATCTGCACCTCCTCGCCCGCGTTAATTGTAGGTGGCAACACGATTGCGTACGAGGCATGGCCTATTCCGCAAGTGAACAAAGATGTGTTGCAATTAACAATGAATTCCTGTGTATATGGGGATGTCCGATCAGTGAGAGCTCGAATTGAAAGGAGCTGGCGTGGTAGTGTAGGGTATTGGTACCGCGGAGATTTATGAACTATAGTGTATCTTTGAATATTTCTGGAGACATATCAAATCTAGCGGGGGCTGTGGCTGTTCTGTAGGGTGGGAAGGATGGCCAATGGTTGCCCGAGGAGGATATTTGCCTGGAAATAGGGAGGGAGATCTGGCTGTTGTTTTTTGGGCGCTGTGATGAATAGTACAACCATGCTGAAAAATACGTATGCAGGCTTGCGAAGCGTCAGACGTTTCGCAATCGTTATTCGCACGTCCGTAGAGAAAAACCACGATGGATGTGGTACAATTGTATTTAAGCAAGGCTGAGATCTTTGCGGAGAGTATTTCTCTAGGTAAGGAAATGCATGGACAACGCAGGCAGCAAGATCTTATCAAGTCTTGAAACGATTGCCATATGAAAGTCTGAGATGGCATTTATAATCAGGAGTATCTATCAGAGAGCATTTGTAAATTGGAAACATCAAGTAGAATTTCCAATTGCATTTTATCTCACTCTCAAGCAGGATACGAAATTTGTACATTTTGATTCCATTACTGGGAGTTCACCACAATTATCAGCCCCGAATCAAAGGGTACGTACTCTCCTCGTGAAAAAATTACTCCGTGCCTGCTCATATTACCAACCGAGTTATGTGTTGGCCCTGCTCCGCCTCTTAGTGGGGTCATTCTGCAGAGGGTGTCGTAAGACCAAAGGCTCAAGAGGTCACAGTTCCACGAACCCCGCTTCGCTAGATATCCGAATGCGGTTTTTGCGACCCTGAGTAGGCGTTCTCGTGAGCACAATATATTCATGGCACTTGTATGTCGAAAACTGTAAATCAGATCTGTTGGGGTTCCGGACGTTGGTGACGCGGCAAGATAGATTACGAAATGTTTGAAGAGAGGATATAAAGGGCACCGATGCGATGGATGGAAATATCATCGCAAATCTTCACGACAAACCATTCTTAACTAAATCGTGCGACCTTTTCGACATCACCGAGACGAACTTCTGCAATAAACAGAATAATCGCCATGGACTCGCATGTTAGGAGCCAATCCCCAACCGAAATGACAAGAGAGAAAAACCAAAACTAACTCGAGACTAGTCCGACCACACAGCCAACAAGCAAGTGTCTACCCCTACCACAAAGGGGACTTTCCAGAGATGGAGGATCTGGATCATCATCCTTGCAATCCTCGTCGTGATTTCTGTCATCTTGGTGGCAGTTCTAGTTACCCAATTGCACAAAATGCCCGCGCGGGCTTGAGAGGTAAGAGCGCTGTAATTTCCATTGGGGTAAGAGTAGAGAGACTGAATGTCGAACAGATAGTAGTTGAGTAGCGTGGCTGATGATAATGGTTACAGAGAATTTTTGCTGGTTTTGGAAGACTCCATAATGGGTACTCAATAGCTAGGTATTTATGGCAAAATATAGTTTAGCATGGACTTTGCCTGTGTTTCTGTGGAATTGTATTTTATTAGTGACTGGATTTGGACTAGCGACTACACTTCTCATTTCCTTAAAGAGCATGAGATTTCGGCTAAAAATGCAATTATCAAATATGCACCAACTGCTAATATGGCTGCCCAGCGTGACAAACTTTGTGGACTGACTCGCGAACGGATATCGTAGCGCGGAGATGGTGAATGACGGGATAACATAATGGGTATAGAATACAATAGTCATATCAGAGCCTCTGAGGCCCTTCATAAATATTTAGTGCCAGGCCATAAGATACCTTGACACACACAATCCTGTGCTGCTGGCGCAGCAGGATATATCCCAAGAAAATGTATCGCAAAGCGCAATCCCAAAAAACGCCAGTCTTAATGACATCCCAAGCCCATCAACCAAATATAACGCCTTTTCAAACACAAATTCTAAGAGTTGAAATCGTTCATACTCCACTAGAGCCCCACTTGCGCGTTGTCACTATATTTTTCTTCAGCCCTGGTTGGCGCGACGCAGGGCGATCCAGCGGGCCCTCACGCCGCACCTCGCCGCTTCCCTCAACCACACTTTCGCTATCCGCAACTCCACTTCCCGACCTCTCGCGGGCTAGAAAATCCGGTTCTTTTCCTTTGGTACTTGAGGTGCTTGCATTGCTGCCCGGTTGTAGAGGATATTCGTCCAAGGCCTGGAAACCGCCATTTGTCTTCTTTGCGCTTCGCGATGTACCGCCGCTGTTTTCTCCGCTGCCAGTTTGCTTCGAGCTTCTCAGAGTGCGGAACAACTGAGGGAAGAGGTTTTTGAGAACAGGGACACATGCGAGTGTTATGCCGATGGAGGGTTCGAGCATGGACCAGATGAGGGCAGAAGTTACGGAGTAGGTGATATCGGTGTAGTCTAGGGTAAGGAGGGTGCGGAGACGAATTGCGGAGACGATGCAGACACTGTCGAAGATGAAATTTAGTACACGCTTCCGGTGAAAGAGGGGGTATCTCGTCATGAAGTCGATGAAAGGGTCAGAACTTACAAGAATCCAGTGGTGAATACCACGACAAGACCGATTTTGCTGGCGGTGCGCATCTGAAGCTTCAAGATGACTGGCAACGGGAGACACAGAACAGCTACGTCAGTGATAATGTTCAATACGCCGGTCAGGATGTAGGACAGCACTCGGTTTCCGCAGACACCATTCGGAATTGTCTGGTCCCAGTTGAAGGCAAATGGCCGACACAACAGGAAAGAGCAAAGGATCACCGTCGAACACCAGAGGAAGACCACGACGGCAAGGATTTTTGCAGTAGCTTGGAGGCGCGGGATAGGAAAGACCCTGCAGTAGAAGAGGAGAATGGAGCACTTGGTCGCGGCGAGCGACGTAGCCCAGAGGATTTGGACGGGGACGAGGATCTGGCCAGTGTATCAATATGGTGAATGGATAAGGGGAGATGGACGATGGGATGCGCAGCATACCTTGAAAAATGTAATGAGGCGATCCGGACCGTACTTCATAACAACGTCCATGACATGCATCCCCACGCCGCAGTATATGGTCCCTATCATGTCGCAAGCGATGAGGCCGCAGGAAAGAACCTTGAGAAATCCAGTCAGTATAGAAGATCGCACATCAAACACGACCCACGACTTACCAGTGCAATGATGATCAGATAGTCATCCCATTGTATTTCGACGTCTTTTGCTATTCTAGCCCATATTCTCAATGTGACAGCGGTAGTGCTCAGTATCGCAAAGGTGATTTGCACGCCGAGCAGCAATCGCTGCGAAGGGTTCTCGATGGGAACGAGGTCGTCCGACATGGTTCGTGTAGCTCCGGCCTGAGCCTTAGGTAGGGTAGCGAGGTTGATGTGTGTTTGTATTCGTGGTTGTGTATACAATGCAATACAACGTCCAAGAAAGAAAGACTGGTGCGCTAACGGACGTCAAAAGTCCAAACGGTGGGGCGGGAAGATTAAAAGGCAGGGAAATGGTAGTTTCAGCGGTCGCAAGAAAAACGTCGTCGAAGTAAACTGTTGGGGGGCACGGGGGGAACGGGCTGGGCTCGACGTGACTCGAAAGCTCGATCGCGGAAGCTGGTCCGGTATGATGATGCAGGCGCCCTTATTCTTATTTTGCAAAAGAAATCTTCCGAGGAAACACGCAAGAACGCCCAATTCGCATCCAAGCAAGCTCGGGGCGTACAGAAATTATGGATCAGGGAGATCAGAAATGTGCGACGTGTGGGCGTTGTCCTGCTGAAGAGGTCAAACCATCCAGGAGCACTCCTGGGGTCCCCCACGATAACCCATGGCTAGACCCGCTCCTCCAGACTACGCCACACGTGCCGAGGGGTTGGCTGGGCAGAATGAATGGGTGTGAATGGTGGGGGAGGAGGCCGTGAAGGGCCATGTGCAGCTTTGAACCCGATCAGACTGCAAAGAGAAAGGTGCGCGGCGTCGGGGCTCGTACCGAGACTGGGGTTGTAGTGCGACAGGACAGGTACCTTGCTTTTTGTCGACATCCTTGGGCCTTGAGCGTTGACCCGGGAATAGTTTGGGGAGATATATGTAGATCTTGGGCCGTGGTGAGTTTGAGTCCATGTCTGCGCGGAGATGAACATTTCATGTTTGAGTGGAGGAATTACGGAAAGGCAGAGGGCCCCTTTCCCCACGGCCTTGCGTATTGCCCTTAGTACCATTCAGCAGAGAAAACAGACCCTAAGGCAGACGACTTTTGTTTTGCGTTCGCGATTGTTGGGAGCAGCAAAGCAATTCCACTACTATGCACTGTATTCCTTAAGGAGGTAGCTCGACAGCCGGGCGCGCAGCTAGCGAGCCGAACCGCAGGGGGTGGATATTGTAATCAATCGCCTGCACCAGCTGGCACCAAGTGGAACCGTCAACTCTGCCGAGATGAATGTTTGGCTGGAGAGGCACAAAGGCAAAGAGAACGTTCTCAGTCGTTCACTGTCGTGAAAGCAACGTCACTATCTCATTATCGCAAGTGGCTGCTCCCAAGACTACAACATGCAAAACTAACCGGCAGTGTTATGCCACTTTCAGCTCCGAATCCACGATTTGACATGGTCAAAGACGATAACGGGACGGCGACACTTGCGCGGCTTCCGGCGCGTACCTTAGCCAGCCGGTGGCGGATTCCCCTGACGGTGAATGGCTGCTAACCTGCACTGTACGCCGCCTCCAGCACATCTGCTCTGTGATGGGCCCCTAAACGCCTTAGGCGAAAACGAAAGCTCTCGCCATCCCAGACCTCCCCATCCCCAGAGTTTGGGTTCGCCTCGTACGGTCCCTCATTTCCTGCCTCACGGACACACGCGCGCTCTGCTTGAAAGAGCGAGACGAAGAGATAGAGACCTTACCATGTTGTACTTGCTGGCCTCACTCGGCGCAGCCTTGTTGGCTTTTGTCGTGTTTCAGCGCCGTTATCTGTCCAACATCTCAGACGTCCCCGGCCCATTCATCGCCTCCTTCTCACGCGCATGGCAGCTCTGGCGCATCATCAAAGGCGACATTGACCGTCAATGCAGCGCGTTACATGAACAATATGGTGTGTACGGCTCGACACTATTCGCACTGCTACCACGGTTGATGCTTATGCACATTGCACACAGGACCCTTTGTTCGCATCAGCCACACCGAAGTCAGCGTCTGCCATCCTGACGCTGTTCGAAAACTCCTGTTGGATCCCCTCCACAAGGTACGTGAGGGGCAAACTCTAACTACCTATGCAATCGGTGCCCGCTGCGTTGGTATGTAGGTCGGAATTTTTCTGCTTACCCACCATCTTCTTGTCTTAGGGAGATTGGTACCGCGTCGTAGCCTTGCCCGATCATCGCTTCCAGACGCCAATGTCAGAGACGGATCCGAAGCAACACGTCCTGCGCACAAGAAACCTGGCTGCTGGCTTCGCACTGTCCCACGTGATCAAGACTGAACCCTTCATTGATGATGCAATTCTCTTGCTCAAGAAGAAGTTATCTGGATTAGCCGAATCGAAATCGCAAGTCCACCTGGATGCCTGGTTCAATTACCTTGCATTCGACGTCATCGGCGAAGTGCTCTTCTCTCAGCAGTTCGGGTTCCTCGAAGCCGGCAAAGATCTTGGAGGATCCATCGCGAACTCGAAAGCTCTGACACTCTATGTCACATTGGCCGGTTTTTTCCAGAAACTCCATCGCTGGACTTTGGGCAACCCGATCCTAAGCGACAAAAAACTTATGCCCAATCAGCACATCTTTGATACCACTCTTCGTGCAATCGATGCCCGCCAGAACAACCCCGATGTTCGCAAGGATGTCTTGTCCATCTGGATGAAGCAGAGGGAGGAGAACCCAGACAAGTTTTCTGAGAAGGAACTGTATGGGTGTATCAACATGACTGTTGGAGCCGGTGCCGATACCGTCAGCGCAAGCTTGCAATCGTTCTTTTACTATTTAATGCGTAGCCCGCAGCATCTGGCCCGTGTGAAGAAGGAGATTGCGGATGCGAATCTGACGGACGACGTCATTTCATATGCTGATGCTACCCAGCTTCCGTTCCTGCAGGCTTGTGTACGTTTCCCTTAACTGTTGCCATGATGACTACGTTGAATAAATCTCTAACTTGTATCTGTAGATCAAAGAAGGATGGCGCATGTTTCCTCCCGTACCGTTTGGCCTTTCTCGCGTTGCGCCTGCCAAAGGCCTAACTCTGGGTGATCACTATTTTGCACCGGGGGTAATATCACTAAACTCTCAATCAAGGTGTCTCACTGATGTTTTCTTAGACAACTCTCAGCATCAACCCTCGCGTCTTCCACCATAGCCGCGACATCTTCGGACCCGATGCCGGGGAATTTAACCCCGAGCGATGGATCGGCCCGCGTGCAAAAGAAATCGAGAAATACTTCATCGCTGTAAGTTCTCAATATTCCCTCCATCTTCTCGTCCCCGGAACTTGTTGCCCGAAATGTACGCATACTAACCACTCTGTACAGTTCGGCGCCGGATACAATTCCTGCCAGGGCCGCAATATTGCGCAGCTGGAGATTACCAAAGCGACAGCGACCCTGGTGCGGGACTTTGATTTCAGGCAGGTGGATCCTAAGCAGGATTGGAAGTATGAGGCTCTGTTTGTGGCGACGCCTTATGGATGGCCGTGTTATGTGGAGAAGAGCAAGTAGTGTTGAGTAGAGAATTGAGAATTGAGAATATCAGAGGAAGACAATATCTTATTTTCTGACTTTGTGCATGAACCTTAACATTTACCGGAGCGGATGGTTCTCGACGTTCGCTTCACACACTTCACAACAATAGTATTTTCAAGTCCATCGGCTTTGTTGAAGTAGGTAAAGACTTTTGAACATATTATTCAAGCAATCCGAATGCTGACAAGTAGATCCTTTTAAACACCATTTTCAGATAACATTAAAACCGCTCAAATTATTTTTCATATTTACAGGACCCAGAGAAAAGATAATAGTGTGACAACGGCAAGAACAAATCCATTCAAAGACAGTAAATCGGGCGCATTGAATCAAAGAATAGTTATTCCTCCATCGCTTCAGACTTGTCCATCGATCGGAGATGCTGGACATATCGTTTGGAAGCCATATGTCCTCTTCTCTCGGCAAACATTAATGCCCTCTCATACTGTGTACCGTTCACGGGCTCATATTCATCGCGATCTTTAGGCCAATAACCAACCACCTCATCACCAGTGTCTAATTCCCAGTCAACACCCCAATGTGCCAGCAAAGCCATCATATCAACCCGGCCCCATTCAGCTGCAGCTTCAAATGCTGTTCTGCCGTCTCCCTGTGCGGGGAGATAATTTGGATCGGCATCGTGCTCGAGCAGAAGCTGTGCGATGCCCACATAGCCGCCTAATGCAGCAAATTGGAGTGGGCTCCCGCCGATGTAGAATAAATCCCCATCTACAGGCACGTTCTTGTCGAGAAAATATTGTACTATCTCAAAACTGCCTATTTCGGCTGCCCTCTGTAGTGGCGTACGTAAGAGCCCCAGCTTGGGTGGATAATCGAGTTCGGCACCTTTGTGAACTAGCAACCGTATTATATCCATATTTCCTATGTCTATGGCTGCTAGCAGCGGGTTGACCCGTAGTAAGTCGCTATGGGGTGACTCTTCAGCATCGTTATTGAATATTCCATGACATGACACGATTGCATTGGGATCGGCTCCTCCTTCAAGCAACAGCTTGACTGCCCGAAGATCGTTCAACGCAATTGCTTCGCCTAAAGGGCTAAGAAAAGTTGATTCGGAGTTCGAGGTATGATTGGTCAACCAAACAAGGCCGGTGAGATCGATATTGCGTATTAGTAAGGCCATGGTATCGTAATCCCTGCCCTGAATCGCTTCCCGGAGCGTAGCGTACCCATATCGAGCTTGTTTGGTGTCTATTTTGTTTGCAGCGGGGTCAAGAAGCAGGGTAATTATCTTGCTACTCGCTTTGCCCTTCACAGCTCTGGTCAAGAGGGTTTCGTTCCATTTGACAGCGGTGGCGTTTAGCATAAAACGCACCCAGTCGATTTGGTTCCGATCGATTGCCAGCGTGATCAATGGAGGCAGTGTAACTTCTACTTGAGATCCACGATAAAGTGGACTATCGAGTCCTCGTAAATGTGGACGTATTTCGATAACTGCGTCCATATCTAATCCAACTGCCAGTAGCCAATCAAATAGCGTGAAATCGTTCTTCTCCACGGCATAGTGCGCTAGTGCGTGTAGTGCAATTTGTTGGTTGCATTCGAAACCAAGTCTGATTCGGGCTGGAAACAGAGGTTCGTCTTGTAAGGGCTGCATTCGATGAAGTAGATCGTCTAACGGAATAAAGTCGTTATCATCTCTGGCACGATTCAGAGCGTCGCTCCATTGATCATTACCCTCCATTAGGGCTGTGACTGCAACAGTTCTTCCACGCAGCAGCAATTCCAGGAGCTCGCCGCGATCTTCATATTTATCTTGGTAGGTCTCGCTGGAAAGAATCGCTGCAGCTATCCGATCACTCCCTATTGAAATAGCTCTTTCTAGAACATGCCGCCATTCATGCCATTTCCCGCTTCTTAGTTTGATGTTGATGTAATCAACATCATCATTTTCTATCGCCTCCTTGAGCTGTTTTCGTGCTTCACACTCAAGCTGCCATTCTCGCGTCATCTCTAGATTGTATGGAGCGTTCTTTGGGTCTGGATCTGTCTGGACAGCATTCGTTCTCTTATGTGCGAAGAATTCGGTCGTAGTATGGGTTCTTGCCACACTGTGGGCAGAGATCCAATCCTTTTTTTTACAATGTTCTATAACAATGCTATTGACGTCTTGATGGAGTGAGGAGTATTGCAAGCGCACACCCAATCGTGCGCAAGTCTCAAATATGATTTCGGTGGTCCAAGTCAGCCATGTTTCACGTCTTATAGCTGCTTCAAATCCGCTTTGTAGTGCTGCCACAACATCGGGATCATCTACTATGTCAATAAGAGAATGTTCCTCGAATATGTAATCGAAAATCGACTGCAAATGCTTGACATAAAACCCTTTTCTCCCAACCTGTTCGATACATTCACGAAGTAGGCCAAGACGAAGCCATTCTTTCAAACCTGCAGGTTGTCTAGCAAGAAACTCTCTTGCCAATTCTGCATCATCAAGTGCTGTCATAATGCATGGGATTGTAGGATCGGCCCCAGCGAGTATTACTTTTCGGAGAACACTTAGCCAATCAGCACCAAGAAGTACCCCCGAATGGAAATCAAGGGTCTCTCGCGTTTTGATGATCTTGTCTCTTAATGAATTCAACTGGATATTAGATTCTCTTTCGTCAAACTGCGAGATGTACAAGTTCAGAACAGGCAATTGCCGGCGGTCCAGAGCTAATTGAAGAGGCTCAATCGGCTTGTGGAATGTGTTCGAACGAACACCAATCTTGTCTCGAAAATTGATTCCAAGGTCTAACATGGTCTTGATGGTGGCCAGATGACCATCATCTACGGCTGCGGCAAACATCCTTTCCCGCAGAATCTCCCATTCTTGAATCGGAAGACTCTGGAAGAATCGAAGAGCCTCAGATTTTGGGATAGCTCTGAGTAGATTGTGCGCATTCTGGATCGTCGTAATACCAGGGAGGCTCATGTTGTTGAGAAGAGCAGAGACCATGTAAATCGGTGCCAAAGATGTGGCCGTCGATTGATTGACGATGGCGG
The DNA here is from genome assembly GCA_020744415.1 of Dendryphion nanum. Classification (NCBI taxonomy): domain Eukaryota; kingdom Fungi; phylum Ascomycota; class Dothideomycetes; order Pleosporales; family Torulaceae; genus Dendryphion; species Dendryphion nanum. Next base: position 140,427 of record JAGMWT010000006.1, read on the forward strand.
AATTAGTTGAGTAGAACAAAGTGTTGTGAGCACTTGTACCGTGGCCAGTACGATGGATCAGATTCTGACTAGGTAGTAGCCATGGCGAAACCAGTTCCCAGGGCAATCTTGTTGCCCAAGAGAACGGGCTAAATTCCGTGCGCATGGAACGGCTACCAATGGGATTTACGGTCGATAGCTGGTATGGCATGTGTGGAGACAAGTTTTCGCTTGATTGCAGGTATTCAATGCCTCTACGGAGAGGAGCTATAGCGGTTTCTGAGACGAGGTTGTCGGTGATTGTGGTGCACGCTGCAGTGGTGTTGCTGTGTGAGGAAGTTCCTAGAGAGGCAGCCATAGCCGTTGCATCTTATCCAGTTAGCTATTACTATTTCAAATGAAGACAGCTTTTCACCTTCGAAGAAACCCGCATCATTTGATTGATAGCGCTTCTGTTCTCTCTCTATCCTGTCCTTCGAAATGATAACCCCCTTGAATACAATGTTAGTCTGTTGACTGTGGGTAGGTCTTTGCGAGAATTCCCGGAAAATCGTGCGCCACTCTTTCCTTGTAATGTTCTTTCGAACGCGCCACTTCCGGAATTGATTCTCGTACTGCGACTTTCTAGTAGACAGTTAAGGTAATCAATGCGATGGCAAATGTGCATTGTACTTACGTGGCCGTGAAATTGAAGTCTCTACTCATTACGAGAATTACACCGTTTTGTCCACCTAGCTGCTTGTCTTCATGCAAAAACAGACGCTCGATAGTCTTGCGTTGCTGCTCCCAAACGGCGTCTGGTATCCTCGGAGCCATCTTTCTTGAAGCGCGACTCATGTTGAACGACAGGTAGTATGAATTGAAGCAGAGGATAATAGTGAAGGAGGAATTCACAAAGTAGCTGATCGAGATTATCTGGGTACGGTTTTGTCAGATAAAAGGGAGAGGAGGACAGATAAGAGTGAAAGGTTGTCGGTGCTGAGCTGAACTCAGGTTTTGCTTTAGATCGGACATCATGATGTCGCTCGCCGACACTTGAACCAATCATATCAAAACCTGAGTTGATCAAAGCTAAGACTAAAGCAGAACCTGCATTGTTACATTACCTGATTCTTCGGCGCAGGCAAACACGAATTCTATTACCCAATAGAACATAACCGGAGTCCGATTTAGCACGGGAAAGAAAGAAATATGACAACACCAGTGAAAGTTCCAAAATCTGTCTTGGTTGCAGCGAATCATACAAAACCTCCGCCCCTCAGAGTGATCACGCGTTGAGGCGGAGCGATGCAAAGCCGGAATTGACAATGATGTCGTCCAAGATTAGAAGACATCATTCTACAAAACCTTAGTTAATGAATCAGAAGAACAGACTCGGAGTTGCAAAACCAGACATGGAACATACATAAATCGTAGCCTGTCCAGATGCACGACAACTGGACTTCCTTCCAAACCTTTCAGATCCCTCATACAACTTCTCACCCCAAACACACGTAAACAACGCATACTACTCACTATGGCGCATTGGTCGATCGAAGCCGCTATTGCACTCATCGCCCTGTTCGTTGGATTTATTCCTATGGCAATACTCCTGTGGCGATTCCTCATGCGCAAGTGTCGCTCTCTACGCTCGGAAGGTACATAGTCCCATCATCACAGTGTAATCAAAAATGACTGACGCAACAATTTCAAGATGCTGAGCTCGGTCGCATCTCTCGACGCAATTCCATTTGATAACTCTATGGAAATTACGAGGGCGTGGAATATCCGAATCACGTGAGTATTCTCCCAGCCAAAGAGCAAGTAGTATTGGGTAGCGAATTAATAATTTCCGAAGAAGATAATACGTAACGGGTGACATTACGCCTGGGTGGTTTCTACTAAGCGTCTCATTTTGAAGGGTTTGTCACTGCGTTTTTTTCTTGCAATGACGTGTTCGAGCTTCCTCGATTCAAAGACTACACCTTTGCCGTTCTTCGTAGAAGCATCGGATACCATATTTAGTCGCTTTATTTATGACTGAAACGCTCCGTAGCTATTACCTTTGTGACAATCGTCACTCGACATTTGCTTTGAAGGGATCAAAGATTGATTTCGTGATTGTTCAGTTTCACTACTGGCTGGAAGTACGATAACAGCAATAGACAATGAATGGAAAGAACGAATAAATTAAAACTCTACCAAATCACTCCATGTTTCCCCCTCCATCGAAAGTAGGATCCGTCAACGACCGAAGGTGATCGATATATGCTCTTGTAGACGGAAAACCATTTCTCTCAGAAAACATTATTGCTCTCTTATACTGAGTACCTGCCACCGATTTGTAATATTCTGGATTGCTAGGCATAAAACCAACAACTCCATCTCCAGTGTCCAGGTCCCAATCCACGCCCCATTGTGCTAGCAGCGCCATCATATCCATTCGACCCCACTCTGCAGCAACTTCAAATGCCGTCCTGCCGTCGCCTCTTGCTGGTAGATAGTTTACGTCTGCTCCATTTTCTAGTAGAAGAGTGGCAATACCGACATAACCCTTTGCCGCGGCGAATTGGAGTGGAGTGCCGCCGGTGTAGAATGGTTTGCTATCTGCCAGAACTTGCATATCCAGGAGGTACTGAACAATCTCGAAGTTTCCCACTTCGGCCGCTCTCTGAAGGGGTGTTCGTAGTAATCCGAGCTTGGGAGGGTGGTCAGTCTCTGCGCCATTGTCTACCAATAGACGTATTATTGGCATTGTCCCCCAATCTATCGCCATTAAGAGTGGGGTAATATGATCGATATCACTCCGGTACCCTTCGATGTAATCATATCTATCATCGAAATAACCATACGTTATTGGCCGACTTGGTGTTTCACTCTTGTCATAGAGAATGCCCTCGTAGGCTACTAGCGAGTTCGGATCGGCTCCTCCATCGAGCAACATTCGGACAGCTCGATCATCATTTTGGAAGATAGCTTCGCCTATAGGACTCATAGGACTGCCAAATGGCTTCGACAACAGTGATTGATGCGGCAGCGTAGACTCTTTAAAATGCATTACAGCCATGCTGTTAAAATCGGTCCGAGCCATGAGCAGAATGATAGTATCATAATTCCTATTTCGAATAGCTGTTCGAAGTGCAACAGAGCCATATCTGTTCTTTTTTCTCGTTTTGATATCGACTGGTGTATTCAGAAGCAGCTCAATTGTTTGGGTGCTTGCTTTGGCCCTTATTGCCAGGGCTAGTGTACCTCCGTTTTCATCGCTAGCCCCAGCATCGAGCATGAATCTGACCCAATCAGTCCGATCTTGAGTAGCTACTAGAGTGAGAAGAGAAGATAAAATTTTATTTTGCTTGGAGTAGCAAATCTTCTTCTCGCCAATCTCAAGTCCCACTCCAAGTAACCATTCAAAAAGGGTGATGCTGTCCATACAAATAGCATACTGAGCGAGCGCATGCAAGACGGTGGACTTCTCCATCGGAGTCTCGATTTTGGTGCTACCCAGAAAGACTGGATCTTCCTGCAGAGTTTGCTTTCGGTGGAGAAGGTCGTCGAGCGCCACGTAGTCTCCGCTCATCATGGCAAGAGTTAGGGCCTGATCCCATTGCTTGTTGCCAATTACCATGCGAACAAGCACATTCGTTCTTCCATGATTTAGAAGATCTAGAAAAACAGGCTCCGTTTCAAAAAGTGTCTTTTCTTTCCGAGTTCTCTTTGCGTCAATGATCCTCTGGTGGATCATGAAGCACACTTCGTCGCTGCCAATGGAAACAGCGGAATCAGCGAGCAGAAGCAAATCCCGTAGACCGATGTGTTGACCAAATAGTTGTCGTTTCAAATAGCCAATTTCATTATTCTTAACGGCCAGGGCTAAGGAATTGTACGTCGGAGGATCTGTCGATTCCGTCAATTGCAACGGTATCCCATGCAGAAGGAGATGGGATCTTGCCTGGTATAGCTGATAGGCTTTATCCCATTGGCTTTTTCGACATGCGCTGGTGAAAGCATATTCACGATACTCTCTCATACGCTTCCAAAATGTATTATGATGTCTATTACACCATTTCTCAAATGTCCCTCCGATCTGGCTATTCCAAAAACCTCTTGTGGATTGATAGAACGTCGTTAGCTCAAAGAGCAGGTCCATATCACCTATCTCATCTACGAAGGTATTTTCTTGAAACATATATTCCACAATAGCGATCAAAGCTGCATTGTAATTATAATTGCCGTTCCAATTATAATTGCCATTCCAATTAACTAGCCTTGCAAAATGGTGAAGTAGCCGAGTCCGAAACCATGCTGTTCGACCGCCTAATTTTATTTCAAGAAATTCTCTGAGGACATCGTGGTTGGTGGATGCTGCTTCAATGCAGTAAACATCCGGATCTGCCCCGGCGAATACGACATCGCGGAGCATATGTAACAAGTCATCTCTGTAATAATACTCTTTGGGTTTCATGACGAGGATTCTTTTGATGGCATTCATATCAATATTGGGAGATACTGTAATGGCATGCGAGACAAACAGCTTTGCCATATCGGAGTCGTCGTGACAGAATGCCACCTGTAAGGGTAGTACAGGTTTGGGGAGCCATTTGCAAGGCACGTTGAACTTTCTCCAGTAATCGAATCCGAGATTTAGCATCAAACGAATTACATCCAGTTGGTGCTCGTTGATGGCTGCAACAAAGATCCTTTCTTGAACGATCTGCGATGCGTAGGCTGGTAAGTCCTGGAAGAATCGAAGAATGGCATTTTGTGGGATTCCAAATAACAGTTCATGTGCGTGCTGAAGGTTTGCGATACCAGGCATGCTCATATGGTTGAGGACAGCAGTCATCATGTACTGAAGTATCGATGTACTCGCGTCTGAACGGTCGCAATTCGTCTTAGTGGTAATGGCACTACTTGGGTAGAACATGGTCTTGTACGCGCTTGTACTTTGTCCAGGACATCGTATTAGCTCATGTGCCGATGGCAGTGATGGTGAGATGAGATCCCAGTTCAGTTGATTAATCCATGCATATGGCCTAATTCGTAAATCAAGCGTTTGCTGTAGGATAGGATATATGCGGCTATCGAAGGAGTCCTCTAGAAAATCCATGTCAAGAAAATCACTGTATCGCGGGCTTGGAACCGGCGTCGGAGTGCCTTGGCGAGTGATAGTGGGCCTGATCGTAAATATAGACTCTTGCGTAGATGGAAAGACCACAACTGAAGAACTGGTGATCGTAGCGCCTTGCCAATATCAGCATCTGTATTGAGTTAATAGGCAGGTGTATCATACTTTGAGCGAGCACAGATGTGAGTGATCCATAACGTTTGAGCTCTCTTCCCAATCTCTCTTTCGCAATGATCATGCCATTGTACTCAAACTGGGGCTGATCTCCTTCGAGTGCATCTTGTGGCAACTGTCCGAGAAGTGTATGCCATTCTTTTTTCGTGAGGTTCTTCCTGATACCCCACTTCTTCAACTGGCTTTCGTATTGTGACTTACTGATATATAATTAGTCAACATGCTTGGGTTAAGAGATATACTGACGTGGCGTCGAAGTCGTATTCTTTGGTCATTGTCGCAATGACACCATTGTCGCCACCTAACTTCTTTTTCTCTTTCAGGAAAAGACGCTCGATTGCCTCGCGATGGCGTTCCCAGGTGGCATTCGATATTCTTGGTGCCATCTGTTTGCGTGGGCGATTCATGATGAGTGAGTATACGGCGAATGGAATTGGATGAGCTTTGTATAAGCAGGAAGGACTATCAGATGCCAGGAAAGACGAAGAATAGTGTGTTTACTAGATGGAAGATGAAGAGGGAGAAGTTGTGATCAGGCTGGATGCGGTTTCTCTTTCTGTTTCTGTCATGTCGCTTCCCAACCAATCAAGCAAAACCTGCATTTCAGCCGCCTCGAAAGCAAAACCTGAAATGTTTCATGCGCTTGTGTGGCTCAGCCTTTCGGCTTATCGGCCAATGAAGTACAATCTGCAATTTCTCAAATGCCGAAAAGGAGGCAAAAAGACGACATGAGTCGAAAGCAAAGACCGGCGGAGGCGTCAACGACGAAAATCTATCTTAGTCCAGCCACCTGGTGGATAATACGATGCTTGAATGTCCAAGGCTGTGCTTACTGGTCGCAGAAATCTGCAAAGCACTGGTCTCTCAAATCAGTTCGACAAAACCAGAATTACAGAACCAGAATTGCAGAACCAGAATTGCAAAAATAGAGTTTGATTGTTATAGATCAGAGAACGATGTCTGCAAGCCAAGCCTCCATTCCTGACGAATCCGACATATCCTCACAATGGCATCTCTGTCGAATGAAGCCACTATCGCTCTCGTCTCTTTGCTCCTTACGTGTTTTCCCTTAGGAGTACTTATTCGGCGCCTTTTAACGCGCAAGCACCGCTCTCTAGGCACGTAAAACCCATAATCACGGTTCTATCAACCGTAACTAACGTAACCATGGTTCAGATACAGAACTTGGTCCTATCACTCGTCGCAACTCCATTTGACAAGTCAGAATACAAATATCCAAACCATGTATGTTTCTTCCATTCAACACTTATGCAATCTCACTAATCCTAATCGAGGGATCGGATACTGTCTTACGCCGTTCACTGTACCTTGCATGAACATTCGTAACGGATCGATTGATATAGGATTGGAAAAAAGGGCGGGCGATCGTAAAACAGGAGTTATTAGGCTTTGAATATAACAATTGTGTATGGCAAAGTTGGAGCGAGGATTTAGAATTTCGCAAGATCTATTTCTAGAAGGCGAACGCAAATATACCAATATAACTTACCATCATGTTTCACAACGCCAACCTCTCTATATCTTTCAACAGCAGAATAAGACATCACATCTTCCCCACACTCTTCAATCTAAAACCATGCGTCACCTTGCCCGTCACAACCCCCGCAGTATTAAGCAACACCGGATGACGAAACCCCTCCAACTGCCCTCGCACCTCCGCCGTCCCAACCCCAAGCTGCTCCAAAATCTCCGCAACAGCCGCATACAACATATCCAGATTCCCATCCTCAATCTTGACCGCAATCCCCATCGCGCGGCGTCCCTCACCCTCGCCCTCGCCCTCTCCCCGAATCCCAACACCATAACATCCATCCGCACCCACTTTCCCCACAACAGCGCCTTCATACGCGCCCATGAGCGCCGTGCAGAACCGCCCCGTTCCGCCCACCATATCGGGATACATGGCCATGGACGAAAAGATGCGCGAGAGATATTCGCCTCTTGTCCCCGGGACATTTCCATCCCGTGCATTCGCCAGCTTCGCAAACATCATCGCGAGGGTGCGGAGAGGCAGTGCCGGGGCGGGGAGATTGCAACCGTCGATTGCCCATAGGACGTCCTTTTCGTCTAGTTCGCTGAGCTCTTCGACGACTTTCTTCACGCGCTGTTGCATGGGATGGCTCGGTTCGTGGTAGTCGTGATAGGGAGCGTCGAGACAGATGGATCCCGCGATCATGCCGGCATGTTTGCCGGAGCAGTTGTTACATATCCCGGTCGGGATGTAGTCTTGCTTGATCCAGGTCTTGTTTACGGCGGGAGAAATGGCGGGATGGCCGCCGCATCTGAGGGCGTCTTCCTCGGCGCCGGTTCGGCGAAGCATGGATTGGGCTCGCGCGATGTGGTGCGGTTCGCTGTTGTGCGAGGCGCACATGAGGGCGATGTCGGGATCGGAGAACTGGTAGCGGTCTGGGGCGCCTGTTTCGAAGATGGCGAGGGATTGGAAGGGTTTTGCGGCGGAGCGGATGAGAGTTGTGCGGTGGGGGTTGCCGATTGTGAAGAGGAGGTTGTTGTTGGCGTCGACGATGGCGGCGTGGACTTGGTGTTTGTTTTCGATTATGCCGCCTCGGTCGATTATGATGACGTCCTGGTCGTTTACAGGGGATTTGTATTGATTTTTTTCATAGGGAAGTGGGACGGTAGTCGTTCCTGTTGCCTGTGACAAGGACTGTTCGGTGTCTGTTGTGTAATGCATCATGTGAATGAATGGAAAGTGAGGAATGAAATTTACAGCGTCAATGGCTCTCTAAAGTACTGGTAATATTCCAGTGCTGTGGTTCTGCGTGGGTAATCGAAGTTAAGACTCATAACGACTAAGATAAGCTAACCTAATATGTATCTGTTAGCGTAACATTTATGTTCCTGGTAATTATTGTGTAGTGTAGTGGATCGATCGGCAATGGACGGAACGGAGAATAAGTATGGTCCGCGCCGATTTCAAAGCAGTGATGGTAAGGGAAGGATAATTACGTATCGCGAAATTTGGTGCTCATTTAGCAGAAATAAGATCATACAGCTCGTATGCTAAAGTTGTATCAAGATGGGATTCTATCGACATGCCTGTTCTGTATTAAGCGGAACCAGGATTCAATCTCGCAACCGGGACCTGAAATCTCTTGCGCCCACTGATGCACCAATCTAGCAAGGCACCAACAATGACTGCACCAATAATCGGACCAGCATAATTGAAGTTGAGCTGGTCGACTGGTAACATTGTGGGAAATGGCATCCAGATAATTGAGAAAACAAGATAGCACATAGCACCCAGATTGATGAAAGGCCCAAAGAATCCGAGCTTGAAAGGGCCCCATTGGATAGACGATCGTGCTCGAGACAAGCGCCGCAAGAAGAGAAAGAAGATTGGGAAGAAATACGATATGTAGAGTGCCAAGGCGGGAAGTGAGATAAAGGCGTTGAATGCAGCAGAGGAGCCAACGTTGATCAGAGCGAGAATGCAAAGGCAGGATGCGACAAGTACTAGCGCGTTGACTGGGACTTTGAATTTTGGGTGGACCTGTGCGAATGTCTTGGAGAATGGAAGACCGTTGTCGCGTGCGAAGGCCCAAAGAAGTCGAGAATCCGAAGCAAGGATGTTGATGAGGGATACGAATATAACGATAGCGAAGACTGACATGAAAAGATTTGTTGCTGCCTTCGATCCAGTTGCCTGATAATAGACTTGGATAATTGGTAAAGGGTCCGCAGTCACCTTCTCTACATCGCCAATGGTGAACAAAACTGTTAGCATGTAGGTGAATTGCATGATGGAGTTCAAAACCACAGAGGTGATCATCGATCGTGGGACTCTAATCCTAGCTTTTTTGACTTCATCAGACATGTGGAGAACGGCATCGAAACCTGCAGGTCGTTAGTGATGTCTCGATCCAAAAAAAAAGAGGAATTGTGAGCATCACCTGTCAGTGGATAGGCCATTGTTAATAGGCCGATTCCCCACGCAATAGCAGGGTTTGTCCACCCACTTGTGTCATGTGTCAAAGTACTAAAAACGTAGCTGGCAGGGCTTTTTTCTGCCATCACCAGAAGCGTGATAATGCTAACGAAGAAGAAGACCACCATACAGAATGCACCGACGACTTCGGCATATCTGAGAATTCTCCTAAGCCAAAAATTTCCGAGAAAGGGAAGCACTGTAATAGCCCACATGATCAACGTGGCATGCCATCGCTTGGGTACGTATTCGGTGTTGTTGAAAGTGGCTAGACTGACTATGATGTTTGAAATCAGGGCTGGATTGGAGGTGCCCGAACATATCCATGCAAAAGAGGTGATCCATCCTAGAATTTGTCAATGCCTTAGTGACCATATACTGAGTATCAAGTACCTTGCATGAGGCCGAAAAACCGATTGTACTTGGGCGCGAACGAAGCTGTCCATCGATATTGAGCCCCAACTGTCGGGTCCCTGCGAAATCTCAGTACCAATACATAATGAAAATACGAATTGATTCTCTTACATTGATGACATTTCTGCCAGCGAGGTTGCGACCAAGGTCGTTCCAACACCAGCAAAGATGCCGCCATACACGATCGATGCAGGCCCCCCATTTGCAAGTGCGAATTGAAACGTCGCGCCAGATGCTATCCATGAAGATTGCAGGATGAACGAAAAATTAACTGCGGAAAGGGAATTGATGTATCTCTAAGAGAAGTTAATAATGCTCAATCTAGATGGGGTGTAACTGTAAAGATTTGGTGCGACTCGTACTTCAAGCGCCCCGCCGGACTGGTTCTGCGCCGACTTGATCTTCTTATCTTCTATTGCTTCACGGGCAGCGATGTCGTCCACCTCAACGATTTCATCGTTCGGGGTTACCGCGATATTCTTTTCATCCATTGCTTGATCGCCTTGAGGAGACCGGGTCGTACAAAATAATAAAACCTTCCAGGGTTCCCATCGTTTAGAGGGGAACCTTTCATTCTTTTACATACAGACGACTGCCGAGCCCACGTAGCATCTGGCAGGGTTTCATGCATAATGCGGAAGAATGTGCAGTCGCAATGGGCATTATGTCCTTGCGCCCCGTCCCGCCCGCAGTACCATCAAGCCTTACGATAGGATGGCTTTTGGGGTCTCAAGCAGCGGAGTGTGACTGATTGCTGCAGGCTGACTGGATGGCCAGAGATGCTGTGGTTGTGATAGGAGAGAGGCCATTGAGCAGCGTCTGTGGGGACTCTTGGGGCTACGGTAAAAGCCTATCGGGAGCGAATATCGGTGAAAGATATGTATGGATTTTTGTATTTGGTGATTGTGGCTCATTCTGAGGAATTGATCTCAGCGAGGGGAGGGGAAGAACCGGATGATGAGTCGATACCTAGGTACTCCCTGACGCTAAGCCCTCCTTGGTATGGCTGTACGGGACATTCCTGGATGGGGAACCAAGTCAATGAATGAATGAACAGAACTTTCTTTCTCGGTAGAACAGAGACTATGTTAGTAGTCTGAGTTAGATGTATTTAACATTTGCAAATACTAAATCTAGATTCTACTGGAAAAGCACATGACGAGGTCGGAGGTTGCCAGATTTAATCGCCGATCTGATGACGTTTCGAAATTATCCCACAAGGTCAGAGTTCAAAGATGCGACGCCTCGTCCCACTTGAATTCATCAACCCACAAAACCATGTGCCAAGATGACGAATCCCGACTTGCAATGGAGCTGGAACTTCTCGAAGCCATGTACCCAGATCAAACTACTTACAGTGCAAGAAGCCGCGACTTTAAATATAACTCGCACGCCGCATTGCTGCACCTCCGTCTGCCAGAACTCTACCCCGAAGCAGGCTTCCCCGAGGTGCTTGCAGCGAATGATGCGTCGAAAAGAGACATAAGAGACAAGACAAAGGCCTCAGTCCGCGCTCTCGAACTAGGACAGGGCGAAGAATCGCTTGATGCTATAATAGCATGTTTCCAAGAACTTGTTGCTGCTGAAGAGGAGCGAAATGATTTGCAGAATAATCCGCGCATAGATGATACGAGCGTCGCCCACGCCCCTCAATCTCCCACTTCGGAGCCGAGTAAAACGGTCGTCGTCTGGCTGCACCACCTGCTTGCGCTCAGCAAACGCAAGTTGGCCACCTCGCCTCCGCGGCATGTCTGTGGCATAACCAAGCCGGGCTACCCAGGTGTCATGGTGTTCGCGGGGCCCAGATCTGCAGTCAATGATCATGTCAATACTCTCAAGGCAGAGAACTGGCAGGCGTTCCAGGTGCGATACGAAGGGGACGAGCTGTGGGAGTTTGGGCACGGCGCGGAGACCGTGCGAGAGGTGGAGACAATGGCAGAGGTAGTGAAGATGCTAGAGGCCGGTGAGCACGGTGCAAGGCACAAGGGAGAGTTTTTAAAGGCGGTTGGGATCAAGTGAGAGAATGATGGGGCATGGTCGGGTTTCGGTGGATTGTTTCGAGCATGGAGCATTAAATGATGAGGTGGAAGTCATCCTGTTTGGTTCCTGGACACCATGATAGTGCATCGTTGGCCCGTGGTTTCTTCGTTCGGCCGCATGCTATAGACGGCGACGGCAGGATATTGTCGACCATGCTGACTGCGCTGCAGAGGGCAGGGTGGATCGGATGGGTAGAATGGACATGGCATTTTCATATAGGTGAGACGGAGGGCCTATATATGGCAGTCTCTCGCGTGGCGATCGTCTTCGTCGAAGATTCGAACACAAGCAGCCAGGGGTGTTTCAGAGGGTCAGTGAGAAGTTGGAAACAGGCCCACTTCCTAAAAACGAGAGCTCTGACGGCCGCCTCACGCCGCTGTGGCTCGGCCAGCGAGAAGGGCCGGTTTCAAAGCGACACGAAGGAACAATGGAAGGGATAGACAAGAACAAATTCCAGGTGGGTGGGTTTCTTGTCACGTTACGGCGATGAGGCGTCGTCAATATTTCTGTGTTTGGGTACAGCGTCCGGCATCCATCTCCATGGCTTTCGTATGTCGGCCTCAAGGTCTTATATGAAGCTGACGGGTAATCTACCTGGTATTACACGACGCACTGTTGGGATTTCGCGTGCAGAGAGATATGGTGCAAAGTCCAAGGAGACAAAGACTCGGCAAGTCGAAGATGATGGGGAGCGATCGCTGCAGCTCATCTCCGATGTCTTGCCCGCCAAAAGGGAGGGCGTCGGATGATGAGAACGAGTCAAGGCAAGCGATGCGATATGCAAAGCAATTCGCCTGGATGGAAGGGTTCTTTTTTTGTGGTGCTGCATGAGGAGGACATTGTGCTACTCAACACCTGACAGTCCGAGTCATCTTCATGTGCTATGCGCAGATAGAGGGCAGACTCGGAAACGAAAAAAAAGAAGGGGATGGGGGATATGCATACATGTTGACCATGAAGATGAGAGATGAGCGAAAAAGAAAGGCAAGGGCACCCATAGGCACAGATGTACTTGAAAGTCGGCTTCCGAGGCAAGCAATGCAGAGCAGAGCGGAGAAGCGAGACTACTAATTACATACAGTAGTATGTAAGACAAGGGCAGCGAGAGAGTGGGTGGTTCAACGGACCGACCAAGCGCCCACTCTGGTTGCAGAAGAGCGAACTCTTTTTTCTCGATTCATCTCGTGCTGCGGCATAGACTCCAAGGCCACCTGTGGGATGAGCGGAAGCACAGCGACGAATGACACGGTAGCTAATGCGATGAGGAGAGAATGCGAAGCGTGGCGCCAGTGTGCATTGAACGAGGGGTTTGGAGGGCTGCGACACACTCGGGATGAGGGTTGGCGTCTTTTATTAGGAATCATTCTGGAGAGCGCCAACTGATGCTGATACAGACAGGTTACTACTTTTGGGGGAGGGGGGGAAGCATGGACCACAATGAGGAGGAGGTGGTGGTGACGGTGGTGGTGGTGTGGGTGTGTTCATGGTGGTGAGAGTGGACAATGGTCGATGGGTGGTGAGGGGGCCGAGAGTGTTTTAGCGGGACCAAGCGGCCGTGGGTAGTGGCACGAGGGGGTAGTGCCGCAGTGAGCGGTAGCGTCGCGTCGACGTGAATCACTTTACGCGTGAAGCGTGTGCGGAGCGCGCTACTAGTGCGAACATTGGAGAGAGTGCAGGGCAGGAGCCACCCGGGCAACCTGGCGACCTGGCGACCTGGCAACCTGGCAACCCTGGGCGCACCTTCCGAACAGCAAGTGTAAGCAGGAAGCAGCTAACCAGCAGTGGCAGAACCAGCAGCAGCGACGGAGCAGAGCAGAAGAACGAAAGAAAGAGCAACCCAGCGACTCTCGATAAGGGCAACTGCGACTGCAACTGCACCGCACCTGCACCACGCCTGCCCATCCATCGCTGTTACGTTGGCTTTACCCATCACTCGCTTTCTACCCTTCACCCGTCCACTTCCTACCCAGCAGTACCAATTGCACCATCTGAAGTCTCATTTTCCAGCTCTCACCACCAACACCAGCATTCCCTTTCTTTTGGCCTTTGTCTTTGCAATCTCTATTGTCGACAGCGGCGTTGGTTTTGGTCTGGCTTGGCTGGCCGGTGCCTCTCCGCCCGCCCTGCGCAGTGTGTCTCTAGTAGCTCCCCCCTCGCAACCCGCCGTCCTGAGAAGGTGCACGCACGGCCTTGGCCTTCACTCCCTCCCCCAAGCAACCACAACCCCCCAGGGCCCATCCACCACAGCAACCGCCTAAGACCAGCCCAGCTCGCCGCGAGCACCCTTCCAATCCCGCTTCTTCTCTCTCCACCACAACTTCTACCACCCAGATACCCTCGATTCCACCACCCACCGCCCGTCTCATCTTCCTCGTCCCCGTCCTCGTCGTTCCCCGTTCGCCGGCAGCCTCGAAGCTTCATCGCCGGCCACTGCCGCCGCAACAGCAACCTTCACCATGAAGGCTGCTCCACTGCTTGTGTCCTGGCACAACGACAATGCACCCATCTACTCTGCCCACTTCGAGCCCCATGGAAAAGGTCGACTGGCAACTGCCGGCGGAGATAACAATGTCCGCGTAGGTTGTTTGCCGTTGTTGGTCTTTGCCAATAGGATTTGCTGACACCTGCACAGCTCTGGAAAGTAGAAGTATCTGGCGAAGAACGCAAGGTTACATATCTGTCCACCCTCGTAAAACACACGCAGGCCGTGAATGTTGTCCGATGGTGTCCAAGAGGTACGATTTCTTCTGCGAAAAAAAATCATTAAATTCCACATCTCATGTTCGTCTCTAACAACCGTCGCAGGAGAAACGCTCGCCAGCGCCGGCGACGACGGCAACATCCTCCTCTGGGTGCCCGCCGAAAACCACACAGCACACACCAATTTTGAAGAAGGCTTCGAAGATAAGGAGACATGGAGGGTCAAGCACATGTGCAGGTCGATGGGGTCCGAGATCTACGACCTTGCCTGGTCTCCTGACGGCGTCTTCTTCATCACCGGCAGCATGGACAACATTGCCCGCATCTACAACGCCCAGACAGGTACGCCGCCGAGCCCAATGCGACTACTCCAGCTTCCTCATTAACCAACCTCCAGGAACCTGTGTTCGACAAATCGCCGAACATCACCACTACGTCCAGGGCGTGGCTTGGGATCCCCTCAATGAATACGTCGTTACCCAGTCCTCGGACCGCTCTGTCCACATCTACACCCTCAAGACGAAGGACGGCCAATTTTCCCTGGCTCAACACAGCAAGGTAACAAAAATGGACCTGCCGGCAAGACGCATCTCCTCAAACAGCCCCGCCCCACCAGACTTTGGCACTCGCGCTTCGTTCGTCAACCACGAGTCAGCCCTGACAATTGGATCGCCTGTGCCATCAGCCCCTGGTACGCCTCAGTCGTTGGCTCTTCCCATGAATCCTCCCCCCACATCACACAGTCGACGGTCTTCGTTCGGCTCATCGCCATCGATGCGCCGCTCAGCTTCGCCAGCTCCTTCGATGCCACTCCCAGCTGTCATGCCAAATTCTCCCAGCATCGGCAGTATCGGCACGCTCGGTGTGCGAAACGCCCCAATATACGCGAATGAAACCTTGACATCATTTTTCAGGCGACTCACATTTGCGCCAGATGGAAGTTTGCTCTTAACACCCGCTGGGCAGTACAAGCAGCTTCACCAGTCTCTCGTAGAGGCGACGAAGCCTACTGAGGATATCATCAACACAGTCTACATCTACACACGCGCCGGACTGAACAAGCCCCCAGTGGCTTACCTTCCGGGACACAAGAAACCCTCTGTAGCCGTCCGATGTTCGCCGATCTACTACACCCTCCGCCAATCAGCTCCTCCCACTCGACAAATCACCATCGACACTTCCTACGCAGAGGATGAAATCCCAGCCTTGCCCGAACCTGCCATTCCGTCCAAGGCACCCACCTCTCATTCGTCCATGGATCCACCACCTTTGACCAGTGCCCCATCACCATCTCCAAGCTTCGCAGCGGCATCCCCCAAGCCAGTAGAGACTGACGCACCAACCTCAGGTGGAACGCCTGCAGGTCCTGCGCCTGCTTTCAGCCTACCGTATCGCATGATATATGCAGTCGCTACACAGGACGCTATCCATGTGTACGATACGCAACAGCAGAAGCCGCTGTGTATCGTGAGCAATTTGCATTTCGCTACCTTCACAGATGTCACGTGGTATGTAACTCGCCCGAACACAGAACTGCTGACGTATGCTAACCATAAACAGGTCTAATGATGGGTCAACGCTATTGATGAGTTCCTCGGATGGTTTCTGTTCAGCTTTGACGTTCTCGCCTGGAGAATTGGGAGAAAAGTATACTGGGCCACTGGCTTCGCAGCGCGTGCACCACCACACACCTTCAACTATCAACACAACCGCCTCACAATCATCAAACCACTCCACTCCCACGCCCACTCCAACGACATCCAGTATTCCTGGAGCATCGACAGCAACAGCGCCCCCAATGGCGAGGCAACCCTCAGCCGGCTTTCCTGCATCCCCCAGCTCTTTTGTCCCAGCACGGCCGGGAAGCCCGACAAGAAGCAATTCTGTTTCAAGCATTGCCACAGCATCATCATTTGCTCCCGGAGCTGGTGATGCACCAACCCCTTCCATGTCATCCATACCCGGGATCGCGGCAACGAATTCGGGACCAGTTGGGGGCATACCCATGTGGACACCGCCCCTCACACCCGCACACGGCCAAGGCGGTACTCACAGCGCCAGCAGCTCCGTCAGTGGCATTCCTGGAGTTGTCTCTGCGCGGAGAGAGAGCGAATCGGAGCGCGAAGACGGGCCTTCGGGGGCCAAAAAGCGGGACTTGCACGCGGTACCCGAAGTCGAAGAGGGTCGCGAAGGAAAGCGACGACGGATTGCTCCTACACCGGTCACAATTGGGGATTCCAACGACGGCGCCGACGATGCAATAGCGTCGACTGAAGACAACACGCCCACTGCACAGACACCGACTCAGTAATCATGTCGACCAAAAAAGTATTATTGATAAGATAGTTACATGCATGGACTATGACGGTTTGGGTTTCGGACAGCGTTCTGGCGTTTTGGTTCTGCGATATGGAGTCTTGAATCTTCACGTGGAGTTGGGAGACAAATACCCTCTCTCTTCGACAGGCAGGCATGGCGTTGATGGATATCATTTTTCACATTTTACGGCAAATTGGTCAGTGGAGCCAGGTTCTGGACGACGTATTTGTACCATACTTCACCCCCTGCCGGAATGTTGATTAGAGCATCGGAGGGTTATACTGTATCTTTTCACGAGTGATGGCGGTACGGCGAGACGAGGGGGATGTTATCGTAGATTCTTCATATCGCCGCGTATCTTTTTGGTTATGTCAGGGTGGGTCTAGATAGCAAGGGAGAATAAAACAGAAGTTTTCACCAGGCCGTGCGCCAAGAAGGCCGTGCTCCTGCTGATGCAACATTGAAGCACGTCTCTGCTGACCCGGAGTGGGATATCGGGGATATGCCGATCGCTGGTTTGCTGAGATACAAGTTCGGCTACGGCGGCGGACTGGATTGTGCATTATCCAAAGAGCCAGAGGGGAACGATTGAACCACACGACGTTAGGAGGAGCCAGAAACCCATGTCGATCCACACCCCTCACCCCATCCGTGCCCCTATAGCCAATCACAGGTCACCCACGTGCTCCTATCAACGAGGACTTTACCAACGACCGACTGTAGTTTAAAAATGCGGAACACACACCCTGTTTTCTCTTGAATAAAGGAAAGAAATCCTTCACTTCCTTTCTACTTCCTTTCTACTCATCTCTCACGCCATTTAGGTTGTGTGCACAGCTGCAAGATTGGCCAGGTGAGTGAGGAAATCAACATCGGCAAACACGACCGCTGGGTTAGAGCTGGCAGATATAACCCCAGCCACCAGTTAACAGTGGTAGATCCCCGAAGAGGCATGTGACACGGCCTTTGACACAAAGGTTGAAGCCGAACCCCAGATACGTCATTGCTATTCCCCCCGGTTGCGGTCGCGCTTTTTCAAACTTAAGTATACGCCAAATCAACTTACATGTTGTGTGGAAGACCGGCAGTCGCATTCCTACATCCTATCCAACTATTCGCACGCTCGGTAGCGACCTTAGATCTGATCTCTCCATCTTTTCGTACTTTTCTACAGTTACCTATCGCAAGACAAACAATTGCAAGAAGAGAGATAGACCTCGATCCACCATGGCGACTGCAGCTTCTGACGACGACAAGAAAGTTCTCGAGTCGGCACCCAACGATGTCGAGCGCAGCTATGATGGCGACAATCTCTCGGTCAGCAAAGGCGATATCTTACAACAGGAGCATGTGGACCCTATCCTAAACGCCAAAATGCACCTCGTTAACAACGCCATCGACGAAATCGGCTTCACCCGTTACCACATTAAGCTGTTCATCCTCAACGGCTTCGGATATGCTGTCGACTCGCTCATCCTACTTATTCAGTCCATCATCGCCCGCCAAGCCGTTCTTGAATTCAGTCCCTCGTTCGAGGCGGGCCTTACCATCACGGCCTATGTGGGCATGTTGGTTGGTGCGTTGTTCTGGGGGATGACAGCAGACGTAATTGGGGGCAAGTCTGCCTTCAATTTCAGCTTGCTGATATGTTCCATTTTCGCCATCGTTGCTGGCGCGAGTCCCCATTGGTATGTTTTGGGGTTGTTCGTGTGCCTGAGTGCGCTTGGCGCTGGCGGAAACCTTGTCCTCGACACTGCTGTATTCTTGGAGTATTTGCCCGGCAAGGATCAATGGTTGTTGACGTTGATGGCTGCTTGGTGGGGTATGTTTCTTGTCTCCCTGTTTCCGTCTATCGAGGGTTCTCTGCCAGTGATCAGCACTGACTCGTCCAGGAATTGGGCAACTCATTGCAGGTTTCCTTGCGTGGGGATTCCTTCCCAACTATAGCTGCCCTGATCCGGCTATCGTCGAGGATGCACCGACATGCACCAAGGCTAGCAACCAGGGGTGGCGTTACGTCTGGTATACCGCTGGCGCACTCGTCTTCGTCATGTCTGTAGCTCGTGTGACTGTGGATTCGCCTCAAAGAAACACCCAAATTCCTCATCAGCGAAGGCAAGGATACCGAATACGTCGAAACTATTCAATTCATAGCGACCAAGTACAATCGCCCATGCTCACTTACGCTGGAACGTCTCACAGCGTGCGGGGATATCAATGGTCGCGGAGCGCCTCTCACAATCGTTCCAAATGGTCCTTTGGCGAAATCACGGTCCATCTCAGAGGCCTTTTTGCTACCCGACGCATTGCCATCTCCACATCTCTAATATAATTCTCGTGGCTACTCATTGGCCTCGCATACCCTCTCTACAATGTATT
This sequence comes from Dendryphion nanum, assembly GCA_020744415.1. Lineage (NCBI taxonomy): Eukaryota > Fungi > Ascomycota > Dothideomycetes > Pleosporales > Torulaceae > Dendryphion > Dendryphion nanum. Next base: position 159,506 of record JAGMWT010000006.1, read on the forward strand.
CCTTCCGGCCTACCTCTCATCCCGTGGTGCCTCCTTTGGCCAGACCTCCGCCTATGTAACATGGCGCAACTACACTCTCGTCAATTTCTCCGGAGTCTGGGGCCCCGTTCTCGCCGTCTACTATGGCACGCTATATGCGTATACACCAGAAGTACTGCCGAGCGCGCATCGCGGAACGGGCAATGGGATTGCAATTGGATGGAATCGGGTCATGGGTATTTTGTCGGCAGTCATTGCGACGGTGGCGGATACCTCGACGCCGGTGCCGATTTATATCTGTGCCACGCTGTATGTGGGAAGAGGAGTTCGTAGATATGGATATGAAGACTGGAAGATTTTGAACTGAAGACCAGTTTTTGGCTGGTGGGGATTTATGGTACAGGTGAAAGGAATGGTAGAGGACTCCATGCTTGGATAATGATATTGAAATCTGCCGCATTCACACCAAAATGGTATTCGATACGAGCAGTTAGTCAAATGCTGCGCCACAAGTCGTCTAGGCACCACCAATGCATTGATTGGCCGAGAGTGGCAATGAGTGGTAGGACAGTGGTGCTGTGGCTTGCCAAGCCCCCCTCAGCCCCACCAATGCGACTTCTCATAACTGTATGTTCCTTCCTAAGCTCACCTCAGATTGAGCGAACATGAATTCTCTGTAAATCTCTTTCTGAATTTTCGCTCCCACTCTCTCTATTCTCTTAGTAGTTCACGATGCGACGATTATACCCCTATTTCACTCTACTCCTCCAGGCATGTCTCATCCTCGCCTTTGCAGGCAGCGCTCTCGTCGCCCATTTAGCTATATCTTTTGAACTTCAACGGCGCATGAAGGCGATCCCCAACGAATGGGCTTCGTGGCTTTCTACGCTGGTGGTATCTCTTCTGCGCAACTATCTCTTCGAGGTGGCTAATGGCTCGTTTCAATTCCTTATCAAAACCGCTGGACTCGAATCTGGAAATACGGTCTTGGTATATCCAATTATATACGGTCTTGCGTCTGTATACGCGTATTTTGGGGGGGTTGCGGCGCATATCGATCCCATGTCTTATGGGGAGATCCTTTATGCCATCTATGTTATTATATTGACGAATGCAGTGAGGAGTAGGACTACGCCACTTTCAGATCGGGCAAAAGAATTGAGGGAACAGACAGCGCATGCTACGCTTCTGGGGGAACCGTTCCAATGGGATGTCAACTATCGCTATTCTCGATTAGAGAGTCCTCGATCTATCCGTATCTTGACTCTCGCCTATTCTTCTTCCTTCGAGGCTCCGCTCGAGTGCATCGTTACCGAAGTTTCATTGGACGAGGGAATCCAATACACAGCACTCTCCTACGCTTGGGAATCTGCGGAAGGGACTACGCCTATTCTCTGTGAGGGGAAGTATCTGGATGTCACCAAGAACTGTTCCAGAGCTCTTCACATTATACGACAGCGCGCGAGGACCGATATCAATCTGTGGGTCGATGCCATATGCATTGACCAAAACAACACTCCGCCGGCTATTGCCGAACGAACACAACAAATCCAGATCATGGGCGAGATATACAGATCAGCCGCACATGTAGTGGCATGGGTTGGCGACCACACTGGCAACAGTCGCACCATATGTGATTTCCTTACTTCGGTGGGAACATTGCTCGACTCTGGACCACGAAATGGCTGGCAGTGGGAACGATGCCGAAGCAGGGCGCTCTGTGAATCTCGATATTGGTCTGAATTCTCCGCTGCCCATCGGGACTTCTTCCAGAGATCATGGTTTACGAGGATGTGGCCGATCCAAGAGGTGACTCTGCCTATCCCATCCCGAGTTAGCCTGCAATGTGGGGATTCTTTTATGCCGTTTGAATACATTCGGTACGGATGGCAGGTTATGGAAGATATCGGATCGCCAATTGGAATCAATCTCGATCAATCCGTCGCGCTTCAGTTCTACCTTGCAGATGCTTTGGCCCTCAAACGGAACCCATCTGCAAGTAGAGAGTCGTTTGCACGAGGCCGTCCACTCGTCACCGATCTTTCTCAAGTCTCGCTCACGAGTATAATGCGAGCTACACGGTTTAAAGCTTGTTTCATCGCCAAGGATAAATTCTTTGCTCTCCTGGGAGTCATTGACGAGCTCGAAATACCGCACAAGATTGATGCATCCAAGTATGCAGAACTGACCGAAGTTGAAGTATTCAACGCAGTCTTCGAGTCATGTACTGATCTTGACGGCAATCTAGACATTCTCAGGCTCGCTCAATCCCCCGAGGGATATCTGAGCCATGACGAATTCTGGCGAACGAAGCTGAGCCAAAATGACTCCTTTGGAAATGCCTTGATGGGAACATATGCAAAAGTCCTCCCGTTTCTGACCCGCGGTATCATCGACAACGTCCCAGAGTGGCGGAAAACTCTCCCTTCCTGGGTTCCTGACTGGGTTCAAAATACCAATGGGCAGATTGACGACCGAGATATCGCTCTGTTTCGTACTTCGCAAGCATCGCGGGAACTTGAACGATTCTGGAAAAATTACTCAGCAAACAACCAGACTCTACCGACCAGGCAAGAAAATAAGCAAATGCCACCTCCTTTCCCAAACGAGATAAGTCCTGAAGTGAGATACTACGGACGAGGCGACGCTAGCAGTCCGGTCAAACTTCAGCTAAACATCAAGATACTGGGCACCATTCGTTCCGTTGGATCCGTTGACTCTTTCGTCCTCATCTGGCAAGGAATCAGCGCAGTCTTGTGCTTCTACCATATCAAACTCTACTGGCTCACTCGCAAGTTCCCCAAGAGAAATACTTTTCGAACCACGCCAGATGCATTCGCCGCCGCCCTAATCCAAACCATCAAGAACTTCGTCATCAACTCCTGCTTGGAACCCGTCCTCATAACCCATCGCATGTTCCAGGAAGCCTGGCCTTCCCACCCGTTAATGCGCTACCTCAAGCTCTCATTCCAGCTCTGGCACTTACGTCCCATACTCATCTACGGCACATGCAAGCTTCTCCCGGATACAACGACTTGCATTGCGTATCCGCGATCGATATACACGGTCGTGTTCAATCTTCCCATGGTCCTGCTCTACCGCTTCATGTTCGACTCCTCGAATCGCACGATTCCTCTCCTTACCGTTCTCGCCTTGTACACTGTGATTCTCGGTTGGGAATTCCGGATCCCGATCCTGTCGTCCATGTATGGCGGGTACTTGGGTTCCTGGAGTATGGGCAGCACCTGGTCTGGTCTTTGGATTGGCATTGTGCAGGTAGCGTATCTGTCCGTTCCAATGTTCGCTTATGTTGGCGATGAAGTGTTGGTGCTTTCCACACGTGCTATTCTCTCTGCTGCCGATCCGCTTGTTGTACTGACTATTCTATGCTTTCCTTGGATCAGGATACTTCCTCTATTTTTACTCGCGGCTTTCACGTTAGAAACTGTACGTTCGCCTGTGGGAGTTGTGAAGGAAATTCTGTGTACGGAGCGGTTCGCGCGAAAAGGGAGTTTTACGTCAGGGATCCATTTTTGGACGGCGGATACGGGACTGGCGGGGAATACGAGTGCGCCGGTTAGGAGGTTTGATGTTGTGGTGAGGGTTAGGGGGGTGGGGGATGCGATGGTTTTGAGGAGTGTGGAGGGCGAGGAGGGGGATTATGAGATTGTGGGGGGTGCCTATGTGGGGAATTTGGGGGAGATGAGATATTTAGAGGAGGAGGAGGGCTGGCGGACGGTGTATGTGCGGTAGAAAGAGGAGAATGTTGATTCAGAGGAAAGGAAGAGGTGGATAGGGAACTATTTTGAATATATTGACGATATAATCCCACGTACCTAAAATGAGGAAGTCTAACCTAGACAATTCACGAGCATCAAACTTCCAGCATTTACATAGACTTATCCTGCCCGTTTAAAGATGACATCGATAGTAATCATATCATTCATATCACCTGCCTCCAATAGTTGCCGTCTTTAACAACCCTGCCAACATAATATCCAACACAAACTAAAGAAGCCATTGCAGAACGCTAACTTTGCCCTGCGCTAAGAACAAGAGAATGGACCAGTGCATTGTTCGGATGGAAGTGGAGTCAAGCGGAATAGCGGTCTGTGCGGCGGCACGTGTGTAATCTAGATTCTAGTGCGCATGAGTGAAGTTGAACCAGGAATAGATGCGTCCGCAGGCTGTTCCCTGCTTCACAGAGCGAAGTCACCAGAGAGCGTGTTTTTGCGCCTGTATTTTGTTGATCGATCGTTCGAGGAAAGAGAAGGAATAACCAAACTACGAAAAGGATATGGACGAGAAAAAAGGCAACGGAAAATGTTGGATTTAAATTGATTTCTCGTGTAACGGCCGCGCTTGTTACGCCGTCCCGTCGGGTGTAAGCGCAAGCCCCAGCCTCCAAGTCAGACACAAGTACAATAGTGACTAGCTCCAATATTGTATTCTTCCGAGGGTGAGGGCGGCGTAGGGACAAGAGCAAGGCGTAGCCTGCCCTGGCCCGTATTCGAACTGTCATTGTACGCCCCACGCTCAGACAAGACAGCACGGCGTGCTTGAGCAGGGCGATGGGGGGGGGTTTATGGACTCTTGTGTGGAAAGAGGTTGAGACATCGTCTTGCAAAGAATCACCATCCAAAACGCTACGGCTTGGTTTGCAAAGCATAGCCCCAGCAAAGCCACAACAAGGATGCTCAACACAAGCGTGAGCGGCATCGCGCATCGTGCTGCTCCCAAAATTCAGCCTCACCCCAGCCATAGCCGCCCGCCTTATTGCCACCAACGCAGCGCTCAGGGGCACAAACAATGTACTTCGCAACTCGGACCCCGGTTCGTGCCTCCCCCTCCCAAGCAGAATCCAAGCTTTTGACCCGTTTGATCATCCCATCCTCTCCCCGCCCTGCCATGCAACTGTCGTCGACCTTGCTCCCACTCTTTCACTCTTTTGACCTCGACCTCCGCTCTTCAAGCTTCCCTAGTCCCCGTCCGCTTCTCCCCATCGTTCGCGCACGCACGCACGCCGGGACGCCTGACTCGATTTCTTTTGCTGTCTGGATATGAATATCTAGCATAGAGAGCCTATTAATTCCTTTTCCTTTTCCCTTTCCGTTCTCTTTCCTCGCCATGAGATTCGGATTCGCCCGGACGGCAGAGACGCTCGTCGTCGCCCTGTCGCTCCTCTCGTCTTTCCCGGCGCTCGCCCAGGTGCCGGTGAACTTGGAGGATGTGGACCCGCTCAAGGACTGTAAACGTCGTGAGGTTCAATGTATGTTTGGTTGTGCCTGTGGAATTTGGTGAATTGGATGGTTGGCTAACGTGTGCGGTTGTAGTGATAGAGAGTGGTAATAAGGTTTACATGTATGGTAGGTAGTGCCGTTGCATTGTCTTTGGTGTCAATGCCAGGCTTCAATGCTTTCCTAGAGATATGAATAGGACTGACTCTGATTTTGCGTTGTAGGAGGCCAAATATGGTTGAAAAATGGAACACAAGTAAGTTTTTATTTTATTGTATTTTTCGTTCCTCCTATCCCCGAGTATTGGATATGTTTGGGAATATACGCTGACTTTCGTCGATTGCAGAGACCCTACCAAGTAACAAGTCAGTAGTGGTTTTCCAACAACATCTTCAAGATACAATGTCTGATATTGACTCCCCCACGCAGACCACTTCCTCCGCATCGTCGACTTCACAACCGCTCGCGACATGAACGACCGATCCATCCTATCCGTCAAAGACATCCCTGGCACAGTCACGATCTTCCAGTACGGCGCTTTCTGGGTCGACTCCAAACGCGTCTACATAGTCGGCGGTTCCGTCAACGACGAGGCCTGGCTCGCTCGCGACGGTCAATTCTACCCATCAAACTACACAGGCTTCAAAGGCGGCTCCGTCTTCACATACGACATCGACGCCGATAAATGGGCCTCCGAGACCGCCGTCCAGCCCACCGAAGGCAACACCGTGACCGACTCCTTCTGCTGCGGCTCCTTCGCCTACAATGCCGTTTCGCGGAAAGCCTTCTACTTCTCCGGCACAAACGGGGCCGGTGCCAGGAGATCACTACCCAACGCGACTCCCATCTATGTCGGCGTCACCAACGAGCAACTCTTCGGCAACAGCAACCTCCTCACCTTCGACACGGCAGCCTTCAAATGGAAAAACGTCACCGTGAACAAACAGCTCACCACCACGGGCACCATAAACGGCCAATTCGTCTTCCTCCCCGGCACCCAACGTTCCAACGGCGGAATCGGCGTCCATATAGGCGGAAGACGTCGCGACACGGATCAGCTGGAAACTTTCCGTCAAGTCCTCGTCTACGACTCCGCAAACGACACATGGTACAATCAGGCTACCACCGTCGATGGCGGCGGCAATTTCCCCGCAGGCCGTGTAGGTTTCTGTGCCGTGGCTACCAGTGCCGCAGACAACAGCAGCCACAACATTTACATGTACGGCGGGGAATCCGAGACAAACACCAACAGCGCGTTTTCCGACATGTGGATTCTGTCCATCCCGTCCTTCCGCTGGATTCGCGTTAATGTCGATCTGCCCGCGCGCAAATCGCACGGGTGCACCCTCGTGGCCCAGAAGTATATGCTTACGTATGGAGGCGTGCCGTCTGGCTGGGGCAGCGAGGGCGACGGCGATGAGTGCGACCAGGACAATTACGGAATGAGGCTCTTCGACATGTCGAATCTGGGGTGGACGGGCCGCTACGACGGACCGCCCCAGACGGGCAAGAATGCGTATACGGTCCCCAAGGTGGTCATCGGCGCTATTGGCGGGAACGAGCAGGGTGGTGCTACGCAGACGGCTCCCATCGCGGGCTTCGAGACTCCATCCATGTCGTCGCTGTTCCAGAGATCGAGTCCGACGAGTTCGGGACCGGCGACGACGAGCTCGGGGAGTTCAGCCGTTGGAGGAGGAGCAGCGGGAGAACCTGCGAAGAAGAAATCGAATGTCGGGGCGATTGCTGGTGGAGTTCTGGGCGGGTTGGCCGCCATAATCATCATCCTCATCGGCGTCTTGTTGCTGCTGCGACGCAAGAAGAAGCAGAAGCAGAGCGAGGCGGAGCAGGCGTACCCCCCAATCCCCTTGTGCGAGGCGGATGGTCGGGATGCGCATACGGGAGAGCTGCCGGGGGCTATTAATGGACAGCAGGGGAAGTGGGCGGCGCATGAGATCTATGGGAGGGAGAATCTCCCGCCGCAGGAGATGTATGCGGGGAATGTCAATAGACCGGAAATAAAGCAGCAGGGGTTGATGGGCCAGAGGGAGAAGTAGATAGACTGTCGAGAATAGATAGATAGATAAATAATGTGATGTTTTCGGGCTGCTTTGTGGATCTGGTGGGCTAGACGTTCTGCACTGTTTGCTGTGAGTTGGATGGCTTCTGGGTGCTGTGGCTGCTTCCTCCTTCTTCATCCGGCGCCTCGGTCGAAGGATTGGGGTTTTGAATTCAAGAGTGAATGAGTGAATGAGTGAAGGGTGGAATCATTGGAGAACTTTTCATACACAGAACGGGAGCAGACACATGAGCATGAGCATGAGATGGAATTAAGGTTGCACGTGGGTGTGGGGAGGCTGGACAGGGATTATTTTGGCATCCATTTCTTGGCGTATCATTCGCTGGGGAGATGGTGGTCCGGTCTTGACCTGGTCAGTGAGATTATAGCTATAGAAAAGAACCTCTGGAATAACGGTAGATTTACAAAGAACTACTGAAGCTATATAACGAATGAATGAATTGGATTACTAGGTCTACTTCGAGGGAGTAAGCCCTGGGGTAATCTAGGGCATGTGCATACACTCTCACATATTGAATCGTATTATCTGGGCTATTCAATCAAACTAGCACTCCGATACGTCATCTTTCATATTTATATTCGAAATACCAAGTCTTTACATGTCAACCGAAAAGCCAGCATTCAATTTAGGTATGTGATGTTACTTGAGTTTCCATCCGAGACCTGTTGTTGCAAATCAATCTCAAATAGAACTAATCCTCATTCCATGAAACATATATACTATCCTTCTCAAACGAGAGTAATTGTGCGATCTTCATATTCTGCAAGGATGCTTTCCACCTCCGGTCCACCTGACCACTGTCTGTGTAGAACCCCAATGCGAATATACGCTGGTTTCGATTCGTCAGTCCGTTTTACCACGAGGTGCTCTATCAAGGAGCTAGTCTTATCTTGAGGGAAGTCCATCTCATAGCCCTTATATGCATACATTGCCACTGCATGGAATTCGGTAGTTGCAGCTTCCGCATCAGCCATTTCCGGATCTAAGAAACATGTATCCCACCTCCCAGGACCGATGTTGTTGATTTTCCTGTGAAGACCATCTTCATATAGTGTCATAGGTAGGTGGATTCGAATGAATTTTCCCGTGATTCTTAAAGAACACTCTATGGGATAAGATGCCCACTCCTTACCTTCCCAAGCCAAGTTGATAACTTCGACTTGAGCGCGGTACATGAAACTGAAGTTTTTTTCAATTGGGAGAAAGGGTCCGGTAATGAGTGCACTCCCATGTTGATATGACATCCAGTTCCATGAGGGGCCATGGCTCTTCGAGAGGGCAGCTGGTAATGTGTATGGCCGCCGTACGTTCCAGACCAGATGGATGTCGAGGTCTTTTTTCCAGAGGCCAACGACTGGCTTATCTTTTGTGAGGCCTTCGAAAAGCCTTACCACACCAGATAGAGCAGGATAGTTATCAGTCGTATGGGTTAGTTTGCGGTCGGTGAAATCACTGACCCAGATCCACCAGAGCCATATCATTCTAAGGGAATCGGTATCATTTTCTGCTGTTGAGAGGTGGCTATCCAGACAGTGCCAGCGAGACCTGCCGGAAAAGGTCCCCATTTCCACCGGAGTATCTGTGTGATGCGCATATCCTAATCCATCTTCAGACTCAATGCATGCCCGACATTGCCAAACGAGCTGCCTTTGACAGAAATGAACGATCCTGCGAGACAAGAGCTTTTCCTGAAATATCCAAGCTCTGTCATGCAGGGCAGAATCTTCGAACTCATATTTGATTCCGTCGAGCTTCCCTATTCGAACCCAAAATTTCTCTTTCTTGCCTCTAATATGTAGGACTGTTGAGGGCTCAATAGCAGTTTCGATGCCGCATCCACCGTGACAGTCAGAGCTGCCTGTGGCAGAAATCGTAAGGTAAGCGTCCCGGAATATATCTGACATTTTCACTGCCTCTTTTTTCCAGTCTTCCCTATTGTCCTGGATGATGCATAGCGAATCTATCCACAAATATCTCACTCCAAGCGCGTGTGTGATCATGATGGCGTCCGAAAATGTAGGCGGTAGCGTTTGGAGGGAAATTCCATCCAGATAATTTGTCACATTGGCATTCGTTGTTTTGCATTTTGGGTCAATATTACCCCAGCAGTGACTGAGTACTACATATGGCGCTGAAACAAATCCAACGTCCGTAGTTGAAACCAGACGAATGGTAATTTTGTCTTTTTGCGAAGATATTTCCATAAGTCTTGCCGCTGCTGGTATCTTGATATCTTCACCGTGTACGCAAGTCGCACCGTGTTGGGTATTGCACTCACTGATCCAATCGAGAACAGTTGTCAACCTAGACTGAAAGTCTATAGGTATAGGAGAGCTCCAATATGCCCGGTGACGTCTTTTGTCTGTGCATGTCCGTAAACTGAGTCGATGAGGTGTAAATAGTAAGTGTACTTACCGCGCATGGAAACTACCACAAAAAAAACCCAAATTGAATCAAGAGACAGATCTGGAAAATGTTCCCACAAATTATGGTCAACTACCAAATTTGCATTGATCCCTGTCCTGCCCTCGTCGTCTTTCGGGTTCGTCGAGTCGGGACGTTCATATCCTTCAATAAGCACAAAAGTTTGAAGCATGTCCCGGAGTCCTATCATGGTCCCTTCTTTTTCTGCAATGGTATGTAATTGGTGATTGATGACCTCGTCAATACCATTATAGATCAAAGCGCACATCGCGCAGTCTCTTGCCGACGCCATGAGTTCGCGGATCTGTCTTTTCTCTCTTCTAGTCGTCAGAAGAATGAACCCAGCACAACACGCACAACAGTTAGTATTCTCTTGGACATCGAAAGAATCATGGTCGCTTTCGATCCTTGAGTTGGTAGATAATAGAGTGCTCATTACGGTACAGGTAGCTCGCAGAGAATCAAAATGTTATGGAGAAATTCGTTGGTATGTAATTCTTTGAATATCAGGCTTAGCGGCCTACGTGGAAGTCGTGAATTACGTTAATTCTTGATGGCCCATAGATTTAGGGGGCTTTGAGTAGTGTTGAGTATAATTAAAGCCGAGTGTTTTCAGCCGAGTGTTAAGATGTTTCTGTCAGCCCACGTGTCATTACGTCGGCATGCGCCTGCCAGATCCGTAAAAATTGAGCGTCTTAGAATTTGGGGGCTAAAATAGTGGGAAAACCTTACTGGTGCTTTTGTGTCTCGGCGGGGAACCTCAAGCTGGACAGATCCACAGATACTCTAGCGAGATTTAATCATACAGAGCCAGAGATTATGGACCACTCATTGAACCTATTATAGTCCTGAGATGATTCTACGAATCTCTAAATTTTACTGTACCGAGGACATGCGTAACTTGCGTACTGGTGCACACACTTGGTCATACCAAGTAAGTAAGCAAGATCTTAAATGAGAGTTTGGACGGATAAATATTGTATTCCATGCATGTTCTGGTCTAGCGAGCGTCCCAAGAAGTGACCTAGAGTCTTGAATCCAGAAAGTGACTCAAAGAACCAAAGTGTAGGACAGAGGGAAGTTCAAAATAGAAGAAACTGTAGAAAGGTAAAGCAGCAGCGATTGTAGAACAGGAGCGAACGAATGTAAATACAAAGAAGGAGAAGAGTACTTAAATGTGAAAAGTAAGAGACAGCGTCAAATATTTACAAGAATTAACGGCTCGAGAAAGGTTGTCCAGCTGAAGTGAAACAGTAGCAAGAGATGAATCTAAGAGGACAATGCCCAAGGGTCCCGACTCTTGACAAGACATCTCATGCGAAGGACTGAATGCTTAGTTTGAAGGAAACTTCGCCTTCAAGTTGTCGTACTTCGAATTCGGATAGTCCAACTCATTCTGGGTTTGATCTAGCGCACCTTCGCCGCCAACCTCACTTACAAACTACAACATGTCAGCAATATTCTTCACAGGTCAAATCATGGGAAACTCACCGAAGTAACCAAACTGTCAGCCCCGGTCTTGTCTGCAGAACTCTCCCACCACATACCTCCTCCTAGCCCCAGCTTCTTCACGAGAGCAGCCTTCTTCCTGATGATATAAGGTGTGTCAAAGCTCACCATCTCACGCTTTGCCGGATCATAACTCCAACTAGCCACGATACTGTCGTCGGTTTCTATCCTCGCACCTGCCAACGGCAACGCCTTGTAATCATAAACACCGGCCTCCCAAGTGCCCGGCCCAACACCAGAGTACGGCTTGCCCGGCCCATCTGTTTGCTGGAACGCGCGACCGTAGAGCGGCATACCGAGAACAATTTTGTTTGCTGGAACGCCCCGGTTTGTATAGTCAGTGACGGCTTTGCCAGTGTCGAAGGGAGTGGAGCTTGGGTTGGATGTTGATCTGTTCCAGTTGGCATTATGGCCTGCGAGTGTGTCCCATGAGCCGGAATAGTCGTATGCCATCAAGTTCCAGAAATCGAGATATTGGTCCATCTCGGCAAGTCTCATGATGTCATAGTTTTTCGAACCGGCGGGTGAAGCGACAGTCAATAGAAGATGTCTTTGAGGAGAGTAGGCGTTTAGAGCCTGTGGAGTGCGTTAGTTTCGTTACTGATGTGTAGTGAGAAGGACTTACTCTGCGGGTCTCGGCGAGTAGCGTTACATAGTCTCTAGCTTCGTTGTCGTCTACAGAGATGTTAGTGCGTTGGTGTACAAGTGCTGCTCAGGCGACATACTCTTCGGATATTCCCAGTCAATATCGAGGCCATCAAATCCAAGATTCTTCAGCAGTTCAACAGCACTGCTCACGAAGCGAGCTCGTCCGGCTGCAGTTGAAGCTGGCGCAGGAAAATTTGCGGAATAGGTCCATCCACCAATCGACAATAAAGTCTTCAACTTTCGGTTTTTTTTCTTCAATAGGAATAGCTGCTTGACACAACCGTAGACATTGTTGCCAACATCGTTCCATGAATCTCCGTCATAGTGCTTATCCGTATCTGACCAAGTATCGGATAAATAGACCTCTCCAGTCTCTGGTCGAACATTGGCAAATGAGTAAAGGACGTGGGTCAGCTCATTCGCTTTGAGATTCTGAGGATGGAAGTTACGTCCGTAGATTGCCTATATGAGTTTAGTGATGGAGGAATCGTGGATATCTTACTCAACTCACCCAGTTGACAAAATATGCGACATTTCTGTACCCTGTAGCGGCTTGCCTAACCTCCTGTGAGACAGGTTGTGGTAGTGCGGCCGACCGAGCCAATGTTACAAAGGCCAGACTAATGGCGATTGCAAAGCGCATATTGAGTTGTCGAATCGCTATAGCAAGGGAAGTGATGAGAAGTTTTAGTCTGCAGGTTGTTCGACAACGTTCAATGGAGGATGCTTCTTAATATACCAATTTTGTAGGGGGTGTAGTCGTAACGAGGCGTGATAGTGTCGTGCGAGAAATCCAGACACAACAGTTGCACTAGTCTATGACTCTGAAGCTTGTTGCATTGATAAGTGGGGTGTGTTGCGGCCAGGGGGGGTAGGTGAACAGATGCAACCGCACAGGTGAATGCAACTGTACAGCTAGAAGCCTATCGTTGAAGGGAAGCCAGTTAGCAGAGGAAACCAGCATAAGTCATCGTTGAGCCGTAACTGGATATACATATGGGCGCCTGAAAGTGCATTGTATCCTGATGCCATCTGAAAGTGGCATCTGCCCATGTAGGTAATCTCCTACCCGGAATGGCGAAAATAGATGACCTAGGACCTGGGAAATCTTACCATCTGATATTTGGTACCGGAAATCACGCCTGATAGCACACCCATACTGCTCGTCGACGCCCACCGGGAACAGGGAACAAGGAACCATGAACGTTCATCTGCGCAGACGTTGTGATAAGCTCGCACGACACAAGCATGAGTGACTACCCTTTTGAGTTGTGTAGCTCAAAGATGCATTGGTGTTTGCAGGAGAGACATTCAAGTCCTTGTGCTCCACACAGTATGGGCGACATTCTAGATCAGGGTAAGGGTCGGGATGTCCAATAAGAGCAATAGCCGAACGGGATACATATGGATGTATCAATTGATCTGGATAGAGACGGCTAATATGAGCGGCCGGCGAAGCGAACCAGTTGAGAAAGAAGGGTATAACAAGGATATGAGTTCTAAACAAAGACGACACTCGCCCTTGTATTGATAAATCAAAGCAGCATGAAGTGCCATAGTTGTAATGAAGACTAAACTTAGGATTGATAGTTCCCTACACAGTTATCTAAAGACAGACGGCGGGAACGATGGCATGAAAGCTCCGGAAAAAACATCTCGATGCTAGTCAGAGCGACATCTGACTTGTGGCACCAAGAACTATGCATGTTTTGATACAGAAGTTGGTCTAGATGCAAGAATTGTTGCTCAAGCTTCTGACACATGCGGCCTTACCATGTGTCCAGGTACCCGATGTATCGAAGGAAAAGATCGTCGGCCCCTCACGGCAATGCAGGTAAAAGGGCGGCATGAGACGCTTGAGACAACCACAAGTTACTACTTCCAAAATGCGACCTATAGATAAGAGAGCAACGCAACATGAGATAAGGGTAGAGCGTGGAATTTGGAGACTGTTGAAGACATGATGGGGGGTAAGTAATACTACCTCAGACGGAGATGATAAATGAAATGCAGGGGACAGCAGGGTATGAACAGCACAAGGCCAGACGTGAGGTCTAGGAGCATATGTTTCCCGCGCCAAGATAGTGGTAGGAGAAGAAGCACATGACCTTGTGTTCAGGATCCATGCGTCTACGTCAGGTTTGACAACCGCCTGATCGAAGAAATGACAACTACACTGAAAAGGAAGGAGATTGAAATCGAAGTAAAATGAAATCGAAATAAAATGTAATGAGTAAATAGTAAATGGATTAGCAAACACGATCGCAGAGAGTAACCAACTTTTGATGAATAATGAGATGAGAGCGCGGAAATGGTTGAGTGGCGAGAAAGAGCTAAACCACTTTAGCCAGGAGCTGACCAATCAGGAAGGACAGTAAGTCGGTATATGATTGGGACTTCTTCGAAATTTCAAAGGACAACTGCCCCTGTCTCCCGTGCCGCCGATGAAGCATGTGCCAACAAGAGCCACAACGGCCGCGAATAGGGCCTGAATGTGATGGAAGTTAGAGAAATCCGGGGTACCTGACACTTGCTTCGCCCTGCCGTGCGTATACGCTTGATGCGCACGGTTTGCGCGGGTGGGATAATTAGTAGGTAGCTCGTCAGTCTTAGAGTCCGATCTGGTGCTCCTATTACTAGCATGGTTATGAGTGTGGACACTATCGCTCACTTACAATGGATATGGACATGCAATGTCCGAGCCAGGTACGTGCTGGCCCAATCCAAGGTTCTCGTCGATATCTGTGTCTTCAAGATCAAGATAACGCCGTCCTCCGCTTTTGTATGGGCTTCTTCTAGTATTTTTGAGTATCACTGCTTCGCCTAGGTCTATACCTGTGACCGTATAAAAGCGCTGTCGCCGTGTTTGGTCGCACTCATAAGATGTCAGAATCGCTATCCCGCGTCATGACCGCGTCCCCGTAGTGTGGTCGCCCCTGATAACCTCCACGTTGTAACCCTACTTTCGATACCTTTCTCCCAGCTGCGACTGCGACTGCGACTTCAAGCCACCGATATGCGGTTCAGTAGCGCCTGTTCTCTGGATTGGTTGAGGATCGTGTAGAAAAATCGTAAAGCGCGAGGCCGAGACCTTGTGGGAATGTAGATAGTCAAGAGTCATGGTATTGGCACACCGTGCATTGGAGAATGAAATTATCCCCACGGCATGTTGCCGCATCGAGACTCGAAGTGTACTCGGCCGAGAATTGTGACGGCGTTATATCAATGTGGTTGGAAATGAATGCTACCTGTCGGTTTGAAGAACTCGGAGCGGTCGAGGTCGTAGGTGGGCAAGGTCGCAATAGCGGGGTTGAGAGACTCCGGGCGGGCGATGCAGGGGTTTTCAGGAGAGAGCTGGTGTTCCTTCTTACGGCAAGCCGTATTGGTCCATGTGCCGGTATACTGTTCCTGAGAGGAATGAGATACAAAGGAGACGTGCCAAGGAAGTCTCCCTCCTTCACTGAAGAAGCTATGCCAGTGAAATATCCGTGGTTGCACCAGCGAGAGCACTCCAGGAAATGGAGTCACACGTCAGTGGCACCACGTCGGAAGTCTTGCGCAATGACACAGCATCCATCATCCATGAACATTAATCTTCATCATGATTCGCCTGGAGGTTGTCGTTGGTAAAAGAAGGTGAAGTGGTGGGGTGCTTGGTGGGCGCATCAGATGAGACGACCAGGTGGTCATTCCTGACTGGTCTGTGCACACATGTGCATGCAGGATGTCATGAAGTCACGTGCCGTCACATCACCTTCAGTTCTGCAAATGAACGCAGGCTCTTTGATTAGCCTTAGAGCTAGGCTATCTTAGATCAGATAGTAGAACTTTCACGTGCTAAGCTGCGTTGTGGTGTCTCCATTAATAGGTCCCACACTCCAATTCTAGTGGAAGAATTGAAAATGGACGCCTATAATAAGGGCTTCATTCGAAGTTTCATGTTCGTTCTCGCTCTATCAACCTGTTCTTTTCATCTTCACCTCTCCGAAAAGCTTCCGCTTTCTCCTCATTTAATTCTGAGTTGAGTCTCCCAACTCGGTCCCTTAATTCGGCGATTTTGATCTGATCCTTATTCTCACCTTCTGCAGCGTGAAGATCCTCCTCGGCCAACTCCCATGATCTCAGCTTCTTAAGCCAATTGTCTAGAATTCTTGCGCTTCCGAAGCATATGCCAAACCCGTCACAGTAGCAAGAGTTCATGGATGGGCAATATTCGGCGTTCCGAGTGAACAAATACTGCCACATGTACTCCAGAATTCGACCTGAGTACTTGTCCTCGATTGGGGTCTCGAGAAGCCAGTTTCGAATATGTTCGTACATGCTCCTGGGATTATCCCGAATGCGCTCGCTACTCACGGCAAACTGGGCACAGCATGCTTGTGACAAGACCGGTGGCGGTCTATGGCCTGGGAATATTGTTTGAAACAATTCAAAGCTGAAGTGTTTCTCCTCAGGTTTGATGTGGGAGTCGTAATCTACTTCAGCTCGGTCAAGGTGAATCCAATTGGGGCATCCAGGATCCAGATGGCAACGGAGATTCATGTAGCCATGGCGTGCTACTCGATCATCTCTCAGGTGCTGTATGGTAGTCGGAGTATCCAGGTCAAGCAGTATATTGTTGTGCCATGCCATCTTGTGAGAATGCACAAAAATCACCGTGTCGGGCAATGCTTCGTAGTGGTCGATGATGTATGTGAGGTAAGCCATTGCCTCTCGACCTTTGTTCTTTGGCACACGAAATTGCCCCACCGACGGGTTATCGACTTCGTAAATAGCTGTTTGTAAGCCAGGGAGACCCTCGATGATCCAACCAACGTCTTCGCTTCTCAACTTCGGTATGACGACAATGCGGGAGTAATTAGAGCCGGCAGGTTTCACGGTGCCGGGATAGAAAGGAAGTCGTTCATGAGAAGGAGCACCAGGCAAAACCTCCTGGCTCTCGCGATGCGAATCGAAGGTTGGTGATATCGACTGCTTGGTTCGATTCCTTATGCACCAGAAGAATGTGGCCAGCGTGGAGACGAGCAAAACTGTCAAAAGCCGTCTCGTGTTGCGCACCATGATTGCTGGAAATTTTAACTGCTACCTGCCATCTGCATCCAAATTTCACGAATTAACAGTCGTAGGTCGCGATCCATGACAGCATTGAAGAGGGAAACGAGTTACGCGTAGGAATGAGGATGTTGGTGTTGAGGCTGAGGTCTGATAAGCAAGCAGGTGAGACGGCACGGACCTTTCTTGGCACGTTATCTTCCATGTCTCATAATTACCAGCTTGACTTCATTCAACATTCCTCATTTTTCTTTTCTTCAAAAGATATGCATTAACCACTGTTGTATTGGCAATCCCTACTGGATTTCTGCGAATTCTCCCTGGCAATGCCACATCCTACAATATGTTTCAACATACCACCTCAGGACAATCATCTACTTCTCCCGGCACACCAGAACAGACGCTGCGTAATGTCCCCATTTCCATGACGATTGGCTGAGGAGAATAGAAGGAAAGGTAGAACTGGAATTTAATTGATTGAGTGAAGAGTTGTAAGAGCGAGATGGAGAAAGCTAATCTATGTGACAACCCAGGAATAGATGCTGCATCTATTTATTCGACTTTGAATAGCCATAAGAATGGATTACTCACGCAATTTTTCTGAGATGCGGCGGCCTTTCTGCACCATTGCTTTGAATCCAAGAACCAGTCGATATGTATTTTCCTTCCCGTTGGATCCAAAGTTATCCAACTATGATATTGTATAATCTTACAGTAGTGGTGAGTTCATTCTCGTGCACTCAATACATATTGCTTGCCACATCTGTCAGGATTTTGACAAATGCTTCCGCCTGCCCAATCATCGGCACATGGGCTCCTCCCTCCAGTATGACTTTTCTAATCTTCCCCCCCTTTACCACCGCATCATCTACAGCTTTGCTTTGCACTTCCGGACTCAGCGCCAAGTCTTTCTCTCCAATCATAACTGTCGTCTCAATTCCCTCATATGCCTCCCAAGTCAATGGATCTGCAAACGAAGCTGCTGAATGAGGCTGCACCATTGCTACGTACTTCATACTTTCTTCGCTCGCATCTCCAAAGAGTAACACAGCGCCAAAAGAAGGATCTCCTCCTATGGGTGAGAGGTAAGGATCGCTTATATCGACATCCGTCGGCATCGGTATATGCGGGCCCACGAGTTGGCCTACTGTACTCCCCTTCGTTGGGAGTACAAAATTGTTCAAAATCAAATGCGTAACGGCACCTTTCTTGCCTTCTGCCTCCCTGTCTTTCTTACTCAGACCTTTGGCTGATTCGCAGGAGATAAAACAGCCATACGAGTTTCCGACGAGAATTACGTTCGTACCAGCGTCGAGGATAGGAATGACCGTTTCGCGCACATGGTTTGCGTCATCGTATGCTGTCGCCGGAGGTTGGTTGTCTTTGCGCCCAACGGAGAGGCTATCGATAGCGATGGCTTCGTATCCTTTGGATTTGAGTAGCGCGACTACTTTCTCATAGTATACGGCAGGGCACCACGCGCCCGGCACGAGAACGAAGGTTGGCTTTGCGACTGAAGCCATTCGGTTCGATAGGAGGAGGAATGAGAGTGTCTCGTTGTTATCAGAACTGGATGAAGAAGATAATTTGAAATGGCTGAGCATCGTTGGAAGGCTTTTATACGCTTGTACCTTTCGTTGTTCGTCGAATCCTTGTTCTACCAGGCATCACACAACCTCCGATGTCCCGATGGTCGGAAGAAATCGCTGTTTTCGCCCGCCGTAAGCATCAGCTGGTTAGAAAATTTAGCATGCTGATGGAACTCCAGCCACCTAGCCTCTCTGTTCGTTTTGCAGTTCCAAGGAGAATTCTACGGATCCACTCGGCGACGAGGGCGGAACCTAAGGGAAACAAATCCCCTCTCGGAAAGCCGCAACGCCTAAACGAATCAGATGGACTCTGAATACTCCCTGTTTCCAGTTAGCGGGATTGGTGTTGTTTCCTTTTCGCCAACCGCGATCCATAATCATCTTTTTACCTATAAACAGTTGAACGCTGTTATATAAGAGGTGTATGAAGGACGGGTTTAGTTCGATTGACGATTTCCTTACTTGCGTTTATTGGTTTCGGATTCTTTTTGATCTGATATACCAGTTCCTCAAGCAACTCTGCGAACTTTCGGCGATTCTTGTGGTCTCGAATCTGTATTTTCATGTGTCTACACTCTTGCTCGAATCCTAGCGGAGTAGCCTTTACGGACGGATCTCGCAACTTCGAATCGAAATCACTGACGGCTGTCATGTTCGCTCTATTTAGGAGACAGCCCCGCTGTTTACCAAACATATCGAAAGAACAAGAAGAATCTTTGGATTGCGATGAAATGGAAGTTGACGCGGTGACTGCAGTTGAGACTGTCAGCAATCTTATTAAAAAAAAAGTGGCAGTAAGGCAAACATACTTCTTCCACTCATCCAACTTTCGTCGACTCCGGCAAAACGGAAAGTGATACGACCTAATGTCATGTCCTTGATCTTTGTACTCCATAGCAGAACATCTGTAGGGCCATATTTTTTGAAGTTCATGTAACCTTTTCCAGATTCCAGACCCTCTGCTGTGACGAAAAGCTTTAGGCTCCAACCAGTGATGCAACGAAACATTGAGTCTATAGCTATTGGCTGTTAGCAACCATCGATCATATATGGAGAGAGAACTCATTACCGAACGGTATTTCAGATGATCTAGAATCCGAGCTTAGTGGAGCCAATACTGTAAGTGAAGTCGATTTTAGTTTCGCGTGTGAAAACTCCGCCACTCTGTTCTTTACACGTCCTGTTTCTTCAACATGATTGGAAAGATACATTGGTCTTGAAACATTGTTAATTCGTACACAGAGATGACGTTCCTGCGATGATTTTGTTATTTGTGGATCGATGTACTGAGGAATGACAAAGAGACGCGATTTGGATATCGGTCCTTCGACATTCGTCTGACTCAGTAAGCTCTCTTTCGGCCCCGATCTCACGATATTCCAGGTTCTTATCTCCTGAAAACTGGACATGTCGATTCTAGAACCACCTGCCAGTTTGGGAAACCGAATGATTTCTAGGAAACTCCTAGCCGTATTTCGGTCACCAAATTCTATTGTGATCCAATTGTTGGGTCGATCCGGGTTGTAAACCCAGCTCCAATACTGTTGATTGTCGTTTGTATCTCTTCTCTGCACTTGATTGCAGTCTGACCACTGCAGAGTAACCGTGGCCTCAATCAAGACGAAATGTACATCAGCGAGCGGCATCCAAAAAGAGGAACACCTTCTCTCGCCAGTAGCAATAGCTTCTCTGACAACTACTCTGCGTGTAACTTTCCAAGTAAAGGGGGGTGATGAATGATCGTCATTTGGCTTAGGACGCGGGCTTTCGAAAACCTGAATCATATTCTCTTGGTTTTCACAGCATCGAACCAACCCTTCTATCGTCGCAGATTTTCCGAAGGTAAAGCTACTAAAAGACTCATTGAAAATGCTTTGCTCATCCTCTTGAATATTACAAGTGTCGCTATGCGAAATTTCCCAACCTGGGTTTGATGTTCCATGAATGTTATTTCCAGCTGGAGGAAAGTGATCCAATTCAGTACGATTTGATGTCTCCATGGCACGAGAATAGGCTGAGTCATACCGTAACAACGACTCGGTGGGGGCGATCGATTTTCTTGATGGGAATGAGGAGGCCCTGCTGGGTGTGTCGGATATTTCCACTCGATCTTGCTTAACTCTAGATATCACTGGCTGTGTAGACGTCGACCCAGCGCTACCTTTTCTTGTCTGTGTGCGTATACTTTGACTTCTTTGGCTCAAGGATGGCTGGTATTGGGATGGATGGTACGAAGATGCAACTGGGGTGCCCCATTTCGGAGATGTGAAGCTTGTTTGTGCGTGGTGTTCCGAGGAAGCACTGCCCGTTCGAATGCGGGGCTCCGACGAGAAACTGCTGGTTCGATCGGAGTGGACAGAGTTTCTGGGCGGCGTATCACAAGATGATTTGCGGCAACAAGAAGCAAGATATAAGCTAGCTACGCCTTCTTGTGTAGTATGCTCGTGAATAGCGCTCACGAGATCGCCCGCTTCTATACGTTCGTGAAAATCGTCAACGATCTGCAACATATGAGTAGGTATCCATGTATGCGACTAAACCCTGCACCGTAACATACCATTGCGAGTGTCCAATCTAAAGGCAAAGCCTCTGCAACACTTCTTTGATTTGCTCTTATCTTGTCTAGCCAGTTCGTCATTGCAACCGAGGTTAACCCCTGCGTTTCTGGATCCTGGGTTACGTCGATATCATCGAAAGAATATCCGTTCATAGCGCTAATTATCTCTAGGAACACACAACCTAGCGACCAGATGTCTGTCTTAGTATTGCGACTCGTACCAGATCCCAAGACTTCGGGTGCAGCGTAACGACGTGTACAGTTATTTGCTCCCGAGGTTGTACCATTTTGGCCCTCCCCGGGTTCCCACTGGAATGAGATACCGAAGTCGCAAAGCAATACACTTCCTTGGCTTAGAAGTATGTTCCGTGGTTTTATGTCTTTGTGGCGGATAGAATTCTTATGGAGGTAGTCCAAGGCTGTTGCGAGACAACCAAAAGAGCATCGTAGGATCGCAAGGTCAGTTTCGGAGAGGGGCTGCTCACTCATCAATACATTATGAAGCATGTTCTCCGCAATAGGATGCAGAATTAATGCAAAGCTCTTTGAGTCAGTGAAGGTCGCTATCAGGCTGACGATGTGATGGTGTCTGGTGGTCTTCAGAACCCTGATTTCTTGCATAAAGTCCATCAACTGTTCTCGCTGTGCCTTGACAGTATTTTTTCGAGGAAGAGATTTGCAAGCAAATTCTTCGCCGGAAAGTTTGTGTCGGACACGTAATACCTTAGCGGTTGCTCCATCCCCGATGCTTCCAAGATTTTCAAAATGAGGTCCGGCGGACTCTAGATAACGATGTGTTTGGGAATGGGCTCGTTGGTTGTAATAGTGCTCCTTTAAGGCTGGGCGTAATAATCCTTCTTCATTCATGTGTCTTGAATCTGATAAAACATGGCGTTGGGCGTTCATGAAATTGAGTGCATTAAATTCAGGAAGCAAGGCGAGATGTTTCAAGATGGGGACATTCAACGGCAACCAGACATCGCCGATCTGGTCATGCTCAATCCTCTTGAAGACCCTGTCTCCAATTTGATATCCCAGCATGCGTAGCAATGTGTAAAGACGCACATTCTTGCTCCAATGTCTTAATGCATCGCTAGAACATCCAGGTATTCGTTCCCACTCACGCAGGAGGTCTTCGATTACGAGGTATAACGTTTCGTCGATGTACTTGTCGAATGGTTTTCGAGGAATCTTGTGGTCCAGAGAGGCTTCGCAGATGGCCCGCGGATCATCGAGATCCACGACAGGTGCCGGCGTGTCCACCATAGCTACCCAGTTGACGACTGGGAGCTTGCTTGAGGAGGAAGGAGGGGAAGAGCAACGATAAGGCTGAAAACAGAACAAGGGCTTCCCGTCTTTGGTGACGATAGTCTTCGTCTCTCGCTTGCCGTTTATTGCCGCACAAGATCTCCAGCCACTGCCAACTTCAGTGGCTACATTCCAAGGTTGCTCGCTTAGCCTTGAACAGATATATGGTTGCCTGCTGCGGCCGAGGGCCAACCAACCACTAATCGGGCCACCCCCACACCCTTAGTCTCGAGTCTCGACCTATCTGATGCCTTCGTTGCCTCCGCATATGCAGAGACTAGGTAGGCCATGAATTGTACATGAATCGAGTACTAGGCAGGACCCAAATTAGGGCTGATTTTATAGGTCTTTGTTCTCTCTCACCGGAAGCAGGACCTTTGCCTCCTTCGCCTTGTTTAATTTAAGTTAGATATTGGACTGGGAGACAAGTCGACAAGTGTTCCAGCCTTGCTGCACGTTTATCTATGGATGCGAAGATTGCCGAGTTGCACTTGTGTGGTGCCTTTCAGCCTTGTCCAAAAACTTAGACCTCGCCACAAGATCTCTCCTTCCAGCTGAGCTCTAAGACTTTTTCACCCCAAGTTACTCTCATTAGCTAGTTCTACAGTAGTTGCGGGTGCGTCTTCTGGTAGGAGACGGTCGTGCGAAGTTGGAGATTATCCGGACGGTCTTGTTCGTGTTCTTGCGCTGATCACATCAGCGCCTCACTGTGTAACGCCTCAGAAAGGGTTCGCGATCCCGCGGGCTGTGTCAACTTGGTACCAGCCTTTAACTATTTGATAGGTGCCTGGTTCATTGTGGCTGCACAAGGCGCAATACCAGATACGTCATCTAGGGGCGTTTTTGGGAAGGGCTGTCCGCAAGTTCATGTTATCTTTACCGGCTAACGCATAAACAGAAATCGGGACCTGGTACGTACCGGGATTATTTCATAAAAATGGCCAATCTTACTTGACTGCTCGGTGTTGAGCAATTTGCGGCTCTGCTCTGTTGAGTGTTTACCTACAAGGAACCTCCAAGTAATCCTTCCTTACTTTCCCTCCTTCGCTACTCGGTAACCACTCAGGAGCAAATCACTTTTGCAAACTTTGAAAAATGAATCGAACAAACAGTGACAAACCTTATGGAGAAGAAGCGCATCCAGAAATTTATGAGCTTCATGAGTTCAGTGACGAGGCGAACAATCAAGTAGACGAAGCTTCGCATCCAGAAATCTACGAACTTCAGGAGCTCAACGATGAGACGAGCAATCAAGCAGATCAACAGGCTGGGGTACAGCGCATGGAGGCTGTGAGCCGAAGTTGGAGCAAAACGTATCTTGTCGTCGTATATTTTACGTATGTTTTGTACCTGTCAAAGAATAAATCTCTTCCACTAACACTTTCATTAGTCTACTTTTGATAGCCAACGTTAGTGTTCACTCGATGAATCTTCTTCTTAGATGCGAATGAATGCGCGCTGACTGCAGCCATGTATCATAGGTTACATCTCTCGAAATAC
The DNA here is from genome assembly GCA_020744415.1 of Dendryphion nanum. Taxonomy (NCBI): domain Eukaryota; kingdom Fungi; phylum Ascomycota; class Dothideomycetes; order Pleosporales; family Torulaceae; genus Dendryphion; species Dendryphion nanum. The sequence goes on from JAGMWT010000006.1 coordinate 183,387, forward strand.
AGATCACTGGTCTCCTCACACCATTTGCAACGAGTGCATTCAAGCAGCATTCTCTTGTCTCGACCGTCACCGTCATCCAGGCTGTTGTCAGCGCTGCGATCAAACCACCCATGGGGAAAATCGCGGATGTGTTCGGTCGACTAGAAGCCTTTACTATCACGATAATACTGTACACAATCGGGTACTCTCAACAAGCAGGATCGAAAGATGTTAAAGTATTTGCATCGGCACAAATATTTTGGGCTGCAGGCTACCATGGCCTTCAGAGCTTGCAGCAGATTTTTGTGGCGGATACAACTGACTTGCCCAATCGCGCATTGATATCTACGTTATTTGATCTACCCTTCTTGTGGACTGTCTGGGCCAGTCCAAAACTGGGCGAAAGAATGCTAAAAGACATGTCGTGGCGATGGTGTTATGGTATCTGGGCGATAATCTTGCCCGCTTGCTTCGTGCCTCTAGCGATCAGCCTTTGGAGAAGTCAGAGAAAAGCGAAGGCCAGTAGAAACGCATTTCCTAGTCCATTCAAAGGCCAAACCCTCCCTCAAATCTTGAAAAACCTATGGTTTGATCTAGACTTTTTCGGCTTATTGTTACTTGCAACCGCAATATCTCTCATCCTACTGCCACTCACTGTACGTATACATTGACAAGACATGAATGGAGCACACACTAACTCAGAACCAGCTAGCCCCTAATGCAAATAAGGAGTGGAAAAATCCTAGTATGATCGCCATGATTGTCATCGGGAGCTTAACTTTGATTGCGGTTCCCCTTTGGGAAACTAGTACAAAACTAGCTCCCAATGCTTTCTTCCCACCGGCTTTATTCAAGAATCCGACTGTCGTTTCTGGTACTCTTATCGGGTTTTTCTATTTCAGTAAGTCGCTTCTCAATACTTCCATTTACGCGCAGTAGTTTGGATCTAATATTATGCACAGTGGCGTTCTACATGTCAGTCTATCCATACTTCTTCTCTTACTTGATGATCGTTCAAAACAAGTCGGTCACTACAGCAGGCAACATCACCCGCGTATTCTCATTCAGTTCGACGGTTTCATCAATTGTGGTGTCTCTCATCATCAAGTACACTGGACATTATAAGTACTTTGTTACCCTAGGTGCCTGCATCTACCTAATTGGCATGGGTATCATGCTCCATTTCCGAGACGAGAATGCAACCACGGCTAAGCTTGTTGGAACACAAATCTTAATCGGCATCGGTGGCGGCTTCCTCAATGTGCCCGCTCAAGTTGGGGTTCAAGCAAGCGCAACTCATCAACAAGTCGCTGCAGTGACAACAGTGTGGCTGACGCTGCTTGAAGTGGGTGGCGCTGTCGGATCGGCCATCTCTGGAGCAATCTGGAGCACCTATATACCCCGTAAACTCCAGCAGTATCTTCCTCAGGAAATGGTCGCAAATCATACATTGATATTCAACGACCTCACGAAGTCTTCGGACTACATTTCCTTTCCTGCCGGGTCGCCAGCGCGCATTGGTATCAATCGAGCATACCAAGAGACGATGCGTTTACTTTTGATAGGTGCACTAGTTTCAGCTGTGCCTATAGTGCTGCTAACTTATTTCTTGAACAACTATAATCTTCATGAGATGGAGCAGCCAGTTGAGGGAATCGTGATTGGAAGTTCAACGCAAAGAACAGCTAGGTCGGAGAACGGCGAAGATAGCGAAGACAGGAATCGATAAATAAGCAGTTGATCTGTATTATTATCGATTGTTCAAGCTCTCATGGTTACTTTTACTAAATGAGAAGTGAACATATCACAGATCATTTATAACATAATTTCCACTCATCAAAATGACCAGCGTTATTGATATATGAGAGACAATAGTGCACAAAATAGAATAGCGTCTAAAAGAGAATGAGTGCAGCGATCACACGTCAAGCGCAATGGTATTGCTGCCAGACACATCTGTTTAAGATTTTTCTAAAAACGCGCCCATGTATGCTGAGATTTATGGGAGGTGCTTCGGTGGTGAGAGCAGAATACAAGGCCCGAGAAAGAGTCGAAATAGAAAAGAGCAGCAGAAGGATAACAGAACTGGGTTTTATGCCTTTGGATTAGATTGCGTGGTTATTTATAGAATGGCCTGGGCGAATCATAATCTTGCCCAAACGCTCTTTCCAACAATTTACGAACTAACAGGGTTGCAAGTACTAGAAAATTATCGAAGGTCAGAACAGAATTCCGAAGTGTATGGTTGCAATTCGAAATTGCAGTTGAGGCTCTGCCAGTAAGGACTCCATGTTATTCAAGCACCCAAACTCCCCACTTAGAAGAAATCACACTAAATTTCCTAACGCGACATCCGTACTTGCAGTACGAGATACGCTCTTCCCTGCATTGTGGCTCAGCACCATTTATCAAACTAAATCGTCCCTGCCAAGACCGTATACAGACGTAAAACCCTCGCTCGGGCCCCATAGCGTACCCTATTACCCCTGGCACCACCTGTATCAAGTGCGCATAGGGAACAGTTTCGCGTGTCTAACTTTGAATAGAGTAGTGTCGTAAAATCGTATAAGGCGTATACACGCGTTCGTTCTGCACAGAGTGTTTTGGCGTCCCCTTTTGTGTATGCGACGCTAGACTCGGACAACTGTTTTCGGCCACGATGGAGATGTAAAGAAGGGATACGGTGAATACTATGGAGGATATAAGGTATTTGAGAGGTACGGGTTTGGATTGAATAGCGTCAACAACTACCACAGCCATCATTGCCTCTCTTATCGATTCTTATCTTTCTTTGATTTTGATTTTCTTTCCAATTCTGTTGGTCCTTCGATATTCCGACCAATCAAGACAAACACCTTCGACCCTTTTTTGCATCTCCCGCGCCTTTACGACCGCAGGTCGAATAATCTACGAATTCTTCTTCTGTCAGATAAATCGAAGGCTTATCCATCTTATCAAACATACAATCTTTCAGCAGCAATGGCGGGCGGCGGCAGAAACCTGTACCTCTATGAACCTAACCAAATTGCCTGCATCATCGCCGCAGGTGTTTTCGGAGTCAGCGCAATATATCATCTCATCCAAATGGTGAGAAAAAGAGCATGGTTCTACACTTCACTCACCGTGGGTGCATTCAGTATGTCTCACTTTCCCCATTCGATTCGATCAAGAACCAGCCATTAATAACTCTTCAGTGATGACGGCTGGCTATGTCTTCCGCTATCTCTCCGCCAAATCACCAGACAAATTAATGCTCTACATCGGCCAATCAATGTGCATTATCCTCCCTCCTTCGCTGTACGCAGCAACGCTCTACATGATCTTCGGCCGACTCGTCCTTTTCGTAAACGCCCCCGAGGCATCGATCATCCACCCGACCCGTGTCACAAAGATATTTGTTTGCGGCGATGTGCTTGCTTTCTTCTTGCAAGCAGGCGGAGGCGGTATGATGGTGCAAGAGAGCATGGCTAAGATGGGGCAAACAGTGATGCTTATCGGTCTATTCGTCCAGCTTCTATTTTTCTGTTTCTTCCTCGTCATCTCGTTGGTGTTTTGGAAGAGGATGCGCAACTCACCCAAAGCATTTAGTATCCCACAGTACGGTCGATATGGCTGGGAGGCCTTGATTAAGCTATTGTTATGTGCGGCGGTTATCATCATTCTGAGATGCATATTCAGGGTGATTGAGTTTGCGCAAGGACATGGTGGATACATTGCGAGCCATGAGATTTACATCTACCTTTTCGATACAGCACCTATGTTTTTGGTGCAGGTTATGTTTCATTTCGTGTATGCTGCGGACGTTTTTGGATCCAATGCAGTTGGAAAATCTATGGATAATGAGAGCTACATCGGATTATATGAGAGGAGCTCCTGACATCAGGATGGAAGAGGCAGGCTTGGTTAGGCTTGCAAGAGGGCGCATACTGTACTAGCCACTCTTCAAAATGAAATATGTTTTTGCCATGAGCCATTGTTTCCATCCTTTTGCGAGTAAGTTTTACTACTCATTTTGACCAGTGGCAACACCATAGAAGTACGCGCACCATCCGCCCAAAACCAACAAAATGAGTGCACCAAAACACAGCTTAGAAATAATCGCGTTCTTCTTGCCCTCTTCGTCATGGAATTTGCGCTTGCGATCCACCAGGACATCGCCCCGGGCAATGCGCAACTTGCGAGACCACTGGAGTTGGCGGAGATCGACAGATTTCCATGAAGCAATAGTGAGTCCCAGCGAAACCACAACAGATAAACCTGCAAGAACAACATAAACACGAGTAACGCGGTCGTACTTGTTATTGTCGCGATCTTGAATGACGCCTGTAATGATTCGGACAATGATATTCATGCTACCGGAAGGGTCAGCGAAAATTTTCGGCGGGACAATGTTCTGGTTCTATGCTTACGCATTATTCATGGTAATCTTCAGTGCATACGCTGAGCCAAACACGGATGGGTGCCACATAGACGTGCGGATACTGTCAATGATCGTGGTAGGTCCAAAGCAATAGGCAAATGCGAAAACACCAAAGCTTGCCGCGGTACCTTTGACGGTATCGGCAAAACAGACTAATAGCATAGACACAAAAACTCCGACGCCACAGAAGACCACTTGATCTGGTCAGCACATGGACACTTCGAGCAAGAAAGACTACTTACATATAAAGACTCGCTGTCCAAACAAATCAAGAAAGACTCCCAATAAGGGAACAACAAAGAAGCCTGTCAATTGGTTAGCATGATATCGAATTAGTCACTTGATGCGACGTCGTACCAGCATATTGAAGTGTTGCACTGTACCAACCAGCAACAATAGAGTCGGTGCCAAAGCGTTGCTCCGCCAATTCCGTTGCATTCTGCAAAAAGACAATCGCAGTACTCGTCTCGAACAATGAAAAGGCGAGGATGGACCAAAAGGTCCATGGAAGCTCCATTACTTTACGAAATTCGAATTTTTTCGACTTCTCAGTCAAATTCTCGCCAGTGGCTGGGTCAGTAATGCCGTGAAATTTGCGATTGGCGACTTTGGTGAACCAATAAAAGACAACCGTCATGACGTTCGTAAAAAGGTTCATGAACACAGCAACCCAGAACACCCAAGCAAAGTCGCCGGTTTTCTTGGCTATGATGTTGGCAGAAGACTTTCCAGCAAAAGCTCCTAGCTTGCCAATGCCGAGCTCGAAACCGAGAGTCGAAGCGAATCCATTGCCCGGAGCAAACCAGGAAGAGAAGACTTTGTACTGCGCGACTTGTGTAGCAATGTCTCCGAGAGCGCGTATAACTCTTCCAGCAATCATGAATTTATAAGATCGTGTCTGAGCCGCTGCGGCTACAAGTATTGACCCAACGGAGTAGATGATGTTACCGTATAACATGGCACCTATTCGAGTGTCAGGATGCTCCCATTCGTATAAGGTATCATTGATACTAGCTTACCAGCACCACCGATTCTATCTGTCACAAGTCCACTAAGCAACATCAATGCTGTTACCATGAAATCTTCACTAGCTTCCAGCAATGAAAACTGTGTGTTGTTAATCTTCATCTGCTTCTTCATAGTGGTCTTCATTGCTGATGTGACGCTGGAACTCCATTGTGAGCCGAAACCAATGGCAGTGACTAGAACAACCGACGCGAGCTTCCATGACAGCGGCACTGGTTGGAGAGTATCACTAGATGAATCGTCTGAATCGTTGACTCCGGCCGCTGCAGTGATAGTGGCTTTGTTCTTTTCCTTGTCGTTTAATTCGACATCGTAGGCCGAGGAGTTCGAACGATCGGCCATTCTGCAATGTCTTGGCAATGAACTGTTGATACTAAGTGATGTAAATAATTATCAGATCAGATTATCGCTGGGGCAAGGCCATTTATCAGATGTAAAAGAAAATTTCCATCTAGCGTAAAAACAGCGCGATTTTGCACACCCGGCTTCGGGATGTGGCGTTTCGTACAAGGAAAGCTTTGATCGTCCGAACTGGCACCGACGGGAGATCAACCAGCGCTATTATTCACTTCATCCGGAGATGCGCAATTCTGAGAATGAATCGAGAGTGAAAAACGAAGCGACAAGCGGATGCTGGCTACGGACTGTATGGGTTTAGCTTAGACGCAAGTTCAAGCAAGCCAAGAATTCATAATGTACGACCTTCGTTGTGGAGCCACTCTGCGCCAGCATAGAAATTCTCTCATCCAATAGATCAGTTCAGAGATTTGAGGTGTACATAATGGGTCGGCGCAGGACGCAGTAGATATGGGTCATTATCAGATCAGATAACATTTAGTTATCAGATCGAACGACTGTCAACCCGAATCTGACTAGGCGACAGGGAAGCTTCAGTCGGAGATGCTTCTAAAGAAACGCCAATCGAGGAGAAAACTTGCTTTCAAGCTTAACCAAGCTTGTTTCGGCCTAGATTGCATTCGAGATAGCGCCTACACTGTATATTCTTGTATGGCGCTTTGGACGTGACATACTTTGAAGGTGAGTAAATAAAAAATGCTAGAAAAATCCCTTACCTGTAATATTCTCATATCAGTGAAAATATCGTATGATAACGTTATATGTGTGGCTATTTCATTGACAGGTATTCGGTTTCTTTCATATTCCGTGTGTCCCCGAGGGCGGCGCACGGTGCGAGAAGGCTGAAAAGTCGAACTACAGTCGGGCCGAATATGGCATTGCAACCGGTGATGGAGCGGTTGATTTTTAGTATATAGGACGACAGTTGTGATAGTCAGACAGTTTGAAATGTATCTGCTAAGAAAGATTGGCAATAGAGATTCCCTTTTCATTTTTGAGGTTGGGATGCGAGTTTCAGAAATCATACTGTAGCTTTCGAACCTTCCAGCCTGGTTTTGTGCCAACATTGATTCAAGGTGCTGGAAAGCCCCAATCCTTCAAATATGATTTAAAGAGCCGGGTCTTCATTCAATCATGTTTAAAAGTAATCCACGTTGTTTCAAGAAAGATAGGAGTCTGTTCGGTCCATGAGTGAAGGCGAAACCACGCATTCAGGGTTGTTAGAATGTAGAGATGACGTTGTCAAGAGTGCTCCGAAGATTCACCGCATCGAACTTTCCGGGGAGGTAAGTTTCACGTCCGCATTAGACTCGTAGGAGAGTAAATATGGAGCCATTGCGAACGAGTAGAGGGCTGTCAGAACGGGGATATGGAGTGTGAGCCAGCCCGTGACCTCGCGACATGACCTCGGGAAGGGTTGGAAAGAGGTGGGGAAAACAGAAACCCAGTAAGGTCTCCAAATTCAAAAGATTTTGAGCATAAGCGGCCTATTCAATTTTACCACAACGATGATTCCAGGATGAGACGACACGGGGAATGAAGCTGTTGGTGGAGTAGAAGACGAGACGGAAGGTCGAGAAGGTCGAGAAGGTCGAGATGATATGGTTACGCTGCCAAGATTCCCCAAAGAGGAAAGGCGCATCGTCAGAGCAAGCAGCAAACAGCTGGGCAGTTCGGCAACGGCTAGGCACAACTTCGAATGGCTCCATCAACCTTCACCACCACAAGCTCACTCCTTCACCACCTACCACCACTAACACCCGTAGCGCAATGGATCTCGGCGACGAAGGGAGTTCCCCATGGGGAGGTAAGGTTTTCCAATTCACGGATCTACTAGCTACCTGCCGCTGACAATGCCTGCTTGCCCCCGCAGATGTGCCCTCGCGGTCCAACTCGTCGCAGAAGGTGCCTACGATAGCTTCAGAGTCTCCCCTTGATGCTGGTATGTCGCCATCCTATACCGTCACATGGCACATCATAATCTCCCCTAACAATCTAGCAGAAACGCCATCCTCTACATCCAAAGCCTCCGCCAGCAACGTCCCCAATGTATCGGCCGCCCCGCGATCGCCTGCTGGCCGAAGGGGCCCCCAACGACGGCAATACGGCGGTCAGTCGACACGTCTCGAGGCTGTCGATGACCCTCTAGGACCTTTGGGAGCTGAAACGCCTCCTCCGGCCGCTGCAGAAGCTCCCCCTGCACCCCCGCAGAAGGAGACAACAGCAGCTCGTGCGACTCCATCAGCCTCCTCTTCCACGGCGGGAATCCGGGGGTTGATGGACTCGGTCAATCTTGATGACGACGAGGACGACACCCAAGTATCCTTGGGTCCGCGGATACCCCCTCCCGTACAACCAGCGAGTGGTGCCGCTCCCCAGCGACAGACACAGCCAAGTGTGAGTGTTGAGCAGGCCGCGAAACCCACCTTCCGAATCTCGGTCGGCGACCCGCACAAGGTTGGCGACTTGACCAGCTCGCATACCGAATATTCCGTCCATACTCAGGTCAGTTAGGGGAACCAGGCCCAGGTTGTCGCTTCAATTGCTGACACATCCAACAGACATCTTCCAAAGCATATCGCAATTCCGAATTCACTGTATCCCGTAGATATCGCGATTTCCTCTGGCTGTACAATCAGTTGCATAGCAATAACCCCGGTGTCATTATACCTCCTCCCCCAGAGAAGCAGGCAGTCGGTCGTTTCGATACCGATTTTGTCGAATCGAGACGCGCCGCATTGGAGCGCATGCTTAACAAGACAGCGGGGCATCCACAACTGCAGCATGATGGCGACTTGAAGATTTTCCTTGAAAGTGATGCCTTCACTGTTGACATCAAAAACAAGGAGCGAAAAGATCCGGGTCTTGGTGAGAGCAAAGGCATGTTCGGCTCCATGTTATCCAGCAACACCGGTAAATTCATCGAGCACGACGATGTAAGTAAACCCTTCATTCAATCTTCACATCTACTCATTCTTTTTGCAGTGGTTTCACGATCGCAAAGTCTATCTCGATGCGCTTGAGAATCAGCTCAGGGCTTTATTGAAGGCAATTGATACTGTGGTCGCTCAGCGAAAGGTCTTGGCGGAGTCATCAGGCGATTTCTCCGCTTCGTTACATTCCCTTGCTGCTGTCGAGTTATCTCCGTCTCTCTCCGACCCTCTGGACAGTCTCTCTGATATTCAGATTCGTATCAAGGAATTATACGAACGCCAAGCCCAGCAAGATGTTCTCACCTTTGGTATTGTCATTGATGAGTATATTCGGTTGATTGGTTCCGTCAAGACATCGTTCCAGCAAAGACAGAAATCTTATCACACGTGGCACTCAGCCGAGTCAGAGCTCCAGAAGCGCAAAACCACACAAGACAAACTTCTTAGGCAGGGGCGGTCTCAACAAGACAGGCTCAACCAACTCAGTGCTGACGTTGCCGATGCAGAGCGGAAGGTGCATCAGGCGAGATTACTGTTCGATGACATGGGTCGTTTGATGAGGGCGGAATTGGAGCGATTTGAGAGGGAAAAGGTCGAAGACTTCAAAGCCGGTATAGAAACGTACCTTGAGAGTGCGGTCGAAGCTCAGAAAGAGGTATATATAGGAACTCATATTTTCATGATGTGGTACTAACATCTGCGTAGCTCATTGAGATCTGGGAAACCTTCCTAATGCAACTTGAAGCTGAGGATGGCGAGACATTTGTTCCTCCGGCTGGCGTTGTTGCATCACCAACTGGAGAGGAACGTCCGTCTACTTCTGGTTCGACAGATGATGCTGCCACGCAATCTCGGTTGGCGGCAGCGACTGCGGATGCGTTACAGGAGGAGTAACTCCCTCCCTCACCTTCTTCTCTCCGTCTAAACTACACAATACCTACTCATTTCGCTAGTATCATTTATCCACCAAGTTCTTCATCACAACATTTGTGAATTCCATAGTTTCTTGCTAATCCGTGTATGTCCATTGTAGGTGGGGTGTTCCTGCGGAGTTTACACTAGACTATCTCCAAAATAATCCGCATCTAACGGTCTAGGGATAGTAGAAATTCTCAAACAATCCAACGAATTGAAGAGGCATCGCCGGGTAGAGGAAGAATATACAGGAGGGTGGTAGAAACCGTTCTGCGTAAAACGGCACCATTAGTGGATTATGATTCTAATCATCATACTACCAAGTGGATCATGCTGATTATTTTGCACCTTGACCTATAAATAGTGGCAGGCCCAATCTCGATACTCTTCCTATATCTATCTCTCAGGGATCCGCGTCCGCCATATCCCTCTTAAATCTCTCGATGGCCCTCTGTTTCGTTTCCTTCCAATCCACATGAGGCTTCGGATATCCCAGTTTCTCAAATTCGTCCTTGCTCAATCGCGCATGGGGTGCAAAAACTGCCTTTCCCTGCACATCTCTCAATTCCGGTACCCATTTCCGAATATAATCTCCGTCGGGATCATTTCGTTCAGCCTGGCTCACAGGATTAAAGACGGTATAGCTCGGCTCCCAACCTTGCGTATTGTTAGACAAATCCCAATCGATGAGCGTTTCGGCGAAATAGCGTTCGCCACGGCGATAATCGAGCAGCAGATTGCAATAGAGGTAGCTGGACACATTCATGCGCAAACGATTGTGCATATACGCCTCTGTATTCAACTGGCGCATCCCCGCATCGATGAACGGCTCCCCCGTCCTCCCCTCACACCATTTCTTCCACCCCTCATCGTCTTCTTCCCACTCCACGAAATCGAATTTCAGGTTCTGCGGCAGGTTCATGACGGTGTGCGGTGTCGTCAGCGTCGTTTGGCGGTACAGTTCTCGGAACACGATCTCGCGGATCCAACCGTAGACTCCTGGATTCTTCGGTCCGGCTTCGGTGAAATCAGCACTGTTGTCGTTGGCTTTGGTGCGGAGTAGAGAAAGCGTTTCGCGCATTCCTACCTGACCTGAGGAAAAGTAGGCGCTCATGCGCGAGGTGCTGTTTTTGGCAGGTTGGGAGCGCGTGGCTGCGTATGTTTTTATCTGGGAGAGGAAGGATGTCAGGCGTTTCATTCCTGCATCGTGGCCTGCAGGCCAGAGGTTGCGGATGCGTTTTTTGTCGTCGTTGTCAGAGAAGGATTTGGATTCCGAGGGTATGGGGACCGGGGTGTCGAAAAGGGATGTCAGGGCTTTGTCTTTGGAGATGGAGGATGGGTTTGCAGCGGGAGCGGGCATGGTGTCTAAAAGCGAGGGATCATCTTTTACGATTGAGAGCCAGTTGCGATGGTAGGGGGTGAAGACTTTCATGGGTGTGCCGCTGCCTGTGAGCAGGGTGCCCGGTTCGACGATCGTCTGGTCGTGGTACAAAGATACTTGTACATTTCCGTCTTTGGCAACCTCGTTCACGAATCTGATGTCGCGGCGGAGTTCGTCAACTTCATATTCGTAGTTTGCGAAGACGTGGGATATGTGATTGTCTTTTACGAAGGAGAGGATTGTGGGGTCGTATTCTTCGCGCGAGGAGGCGTTTAAGAAGTGTAGCGGGATATGGAGATCTTTTTCTAGTTCCTTTTGCATGAGTTCTAGCGCAGAGAGCATGAAGTCGATGCGAGCGGGGGAGGTGCCGTGCCATGATTCTTCAGCTTCGCAATAGACGTATGCGCATAATAGAGGTGCTTTGTGGGATTTCGCGAGTTGCGAGGCGTGGTGTAGGGATGTGTTGTCTTGGGTGCGAAGGTCTTTGCCGCGGAACCAGTGCAGGACTCGAGTTACTTCTTTTATCTCGGATTGGGATTCCAGGGCTGACTGAAGGTGGGAGTAGGGGAGGTCCGAGTCGACTTGTTTTGCGCGTTTGGTGGAGGGGTGGCCGAGTTCGTCGGAGCTGTATTTGGGGGGAGAGGAACGTTTGGACATTTTGGGTTTGGAGGTTGGTATGCAGCCTGTCTGGGGTGATGATTTGTTGGTGAGAGTACGGATTGAAGTGAATCTAGTTGCTGGTTTTTGTATAGAAATTCGTGTATTTGTTATCGAATTTAATTTGGGTGTTACTATCAAGTGTGGAGACTCTGAGAACCAAAATCTCAAAATTGAATTTACAAATTGACGCTGCTGCAATCGGTGCATCGAAGTGGAAGGAAGAAAAAATTTGATACAAATATTAAGATCCGGTAGCAGTCTTTTCTTTGTGAAATCGATGAGATCGATGAGATCGATCTGCAAGGTACCCGCCACGACGCCTAGAGCCAGAGAGTGGTGACGTCGACGAATGAGGTAAGGTTAGTGCTAGTCCATTTCCGGACGCGACTATTTTTTGGAGACGTTTTGGCCGGAAGATCGCATCATACTCCATGACAATGTGTCGTATGTGGATTGGATTTGTTTAAATATCCCTGCTATGCTGTTTGTCGGACATGAGATGGGCTCAATCAGTGCCGTCAGTTTAAGCTCCAATTTTGAGTAATAAGTGGTGGACACCTTGATGGACAACCTTCCAAGGCCATCAGAAGCTACCCCATGGGATAAAACGCCAACCCTCCCCAGAATCTGGAGTTTCGCACTGTACCGAACCTGTGGTTTTACAGTTCTACGGCTGTGTGTGGTGCATATCCGCTGCCCGCAATCTGGAGATGTGTGTGGGGAGGGGACATTTGAGGCCGCGGTGAGTCCGGGCGAGTGGGGATTGATTGCTTCTAGGGTATCTGTTTTGAAGTTGAGAAGAGGATTGAGACATGGGACTCATTTGGTGAACTCGTCTTCGAAATTCGAAATAGATGGATGTGGAAATGTAGCATGGAGATAGATTTGTAGGACTTGGAGTTTCTCACGACAGAGATAAAAGATAAGAATGCCCAGCATGAGGGCGTCGCGGGAGGCTGAGAGAAGAAGTCTTGGTGATTCCTGATTCGGTCCGAGGTACGATGACATAATGCTTGGCACGGATCTTCTGTACTGCCGTGAGCGCGCCTGCTGCGTTTCTCCCATCCCGCTCTTTTCGTGCCTTCGCTGCCACATCACGACGCATCGTATCGCCATGGCCCGACTCTCGACAAGAAACCTGCCATTGCGAAAGCAGAGAAAGGAAGCAGGGACGACGAAAAAACCTCTCATCTGCCGGCCCGAGTGAGCCAATCTCGTCGTCGCCCAGGGCCATGCAGCTCACAATATCGAAGCACTGCAAGGCCAAGGCGAACTGCGGGGCTGGCACAGGCTGGGTAACGGCTTGCATGCATCGGCCAGAGCACCAATCACACGCCGTGTCTCGTTCACGTTGCGCCAAGCTATGCCTCTACCACTATCCATCACTCCCAAATCGTTCTCTACAGCTCTTCATCGCTCTCCATCGTTCTGCATCTCGTCTTCCTCCAAGCGCGTCCCAAGACATCAGCAATCGTCCATCCGCGGCCATCCCACGCTCAATCAGGCAGCTCCTCCACCTTCCAGCCCTCTGCCCATCCAGCAGGATGACGCCGTCACCGGAACCAGCGACCACCACGGCGGGCCACAGTCAATTCCCGGATTGTGGCTCGCACCTATTCCCCCAAGCTCACAACTTCCATCAACTGACAGCGCTGCAACCTGCCACGAGGAGAGCTAACGAGGAGCCCGCCCAGTCACACGTGCTCCATACGGTCCCTGTCCATCTCCCAGGGCTACAAGGCCTACATCAGTCTATACCGAAGTCGTGCCCTGTCGTTCCTCTGGGCACGTAGGCGGCGCCCGCTCCGAGGTCATCAATCCCGGTCGTAGCTCAAGGGTTGCCCGCCATGTTTTCCTGCACTCTGCTGCAGGTTCAAAGTGTCCCGGGAAGCTTATAAAAGGGTAAGCTGGGGAGCTCTGGGATAGCTACACGCCTGCTGGACTTTCTTCCCGTTCCACTGCTTTTCGTGAACAATGAGGTCGTCAACCCAAATTGCCGTCGCAGCTGCTCTGCTCGCAGGCACTGCCTCTGCGCAGACTTTCCGTCGTCTGGGAGCTTGCCCTACGCTTGGTATGCTTGGCGAACATTGTCGATCCCTGAACCGCAAAACTAACAGCTTCATTAGGTTGCGTTTTCCCTCCCGACCAGTAAGCCATTGACTTGAGACAGCAGAGCCTGATGAAAGCTGAAAACTGACACTCATGACAGAGCCGATTTCTTGGCCGGTCAGTACTTCGACATCCGTCTTGAGGTCCACGCGCCCAAGAACGGTTCCGAGGCCATCGGTCTTCCTCCGGATGAGAGGTTCACCTTCTCCATCGCAAAGGGCAATGGAACTGCTAAGCCTGTGACCGAGTACTTCGGCATCCAGGAAGCTCCCATTGAGAGGTGGAACTTCTCCTGGTACGAGGGTGAGTAGTTTGAGTCCGAATATTTTTTTGTTTTTTGGTTACAATACTAATTTCAGCATAGATCTATTCGCCAGAGACGAGAAGAAGGCTTCCATTGTCGATGTGAGGGCCAAGGCTTATCGCAGGGTTGCTCTTTACGAGCCCGGAGGTGGGTGATCATTGCTTCCTGGTCATACAAGACAATTACTAAATAAATTTCCAGAGTACACTGCTACCCTCCGCTACAACAACGGAAGTACCACCAAGGCTACCTGGTTGGTGCGTGATCTTGCCGAGACCCGCAGAGCGAAGAATATCATCCTGTTCGTCGGCGACGGTATGACCACCAACATGATCACAGCAGCCCGTCTCATCGGACACAAGACCATCAACGGAAAATACCAGTCTAAGCTTCAGCTTGACAAGTTCCCCGTTCTTGGCCACCAAATGACCCACTCTATCGACACCTTCATTACTGATTCCGCCAACTCTGCCTCGGCTCTCTACACCGGCCACAAGAGCACCGTCAATTGCCTGGGCGTCTACGCCGATTCCAGCAAGGATCCCTTTGACGACCCCAAGGTCGAGACTATTGTTGAGCTTTTCCACCGTCTGACCGGTGGCCACGTTGGCATTGTCTCCACTGCCTTCATTGCCGATGCTACTCCCGCTGCTTTGACCGCGCACACTCGCGACCGTGGTCAGTATGGCCATGTTGTTGATACTTTCCTCAACGGTCTCACCAACTACACCTGGTCCAAGTGGGACGGCCCTGATGTTCTCTTTGGCGGTGGTGGCGAACAGTTCTACAACTCGACTCTTGGTGGAAAGACTTACCAGGACAAGGACTACTACCAGGAGTTTGCTAAGAAGGGTTACAAGCTTGTCCACAACAACACTCAGTTGAAGGCCGCGAGCAATTCGGAGAAGACACTCGGTATCTTCACCACCTCCAACATGGCTAAGTGGCTTGACCGCAACGTTTACAAGGTCAACCTCAACTTGTCTCTCTCGGCTCTTGGCGACAAGAAGCCCGCTCTTGACCAGCCCGGTCTCAAGGAGATGACCACTAAGGCTATCGATATTTTGCATAAGCGCTCTGGCGACAAGGGCTTCTTCCTTATGTCCGAGGCTGCCTCTATCGACAAGATGATGCACGTCCTCGACTACGATCGTGCTCTTGGTGAGCTCCTTGAGCTTGACGACGCCGTCAAGGCCACCTTTAAGAAGCTCGGCGATCTTAACATCACCAAAGAGACCCTTGTTCTCGTTACCGCCGACCACGGCCACGGTTTCGATGTCATGGGCTCCGTTGATACTAAGTACCTTGCCGCTCAGAACGCCGACCGCAAGCGCCGCGAGGCCGTTGGTGTCTACGAGCAGTCTGGTCTTTCCCAGTACATCAACACCGGCAACCTGACCTACACCGATTCGAACTTCCCTTCCAACTGGGACCCTCGTTACACCCTCTTCCAGGGTTTGATGGCCGACCCAGACCGCACCGAGAATTGGCAGGTTCGCAAGGATGGCCCGCGCAAGCCCGCTGTCGAAGATGCCAACAACACTGCTGCTGGATTTGTTGCTAATCCTAAGGAGCCGAAGGGTATCACCCTGAACGGTACTCTCCCCATCTCCAACGACCAGGGTGTGCACTCGCTCACTGATGTGCCCGTTTTCGCCCAAGGTCCTTGCCAGGAGTTGTTCGGTGGTGTGTACAACAGTATTGATATTTTCTTCTCCATGGCAGAGTGTTTCGGTCTTGCTCGCGGCAAGCCTGCCAATACTTATTAGAAGGATGTAACGACATAAAGGGGATGACGTATATAGATGGATGACGACGAATGATCTTGGATTTAGATACAAACATGAACGCTAATTGGCGAAAAGAAATGTTTAATGATATTACATGGTTTATAATTGGCGACACATTTTTTGAAATCCACCAGTGAGAAGAGGCTTGCATAATGATTGTGTAAGTAGATTGATAATTTCCTACAAGCCCGCAATTTCTTTCCCCTGTTTCCTCTCTTTACTCAACAGCTCCACCAAGTGTTTTGTTGAACTTTATAACCACGATATCATGTTTCCATTGATTGGTGAGTATCATGCCCGCTTCGATTCGTGATTCATGCATTTTGGCCCTGTCGAACTCGGGCAGACCCTAACACTCACCCCACACAGCCCAGAATTTTAATGATATGCATCATCCTAGCAACGGGCATGTGACGGCACGCCTGGAAATTTCAATACCAACATGCTCAATATTCTCAATCTTCAAAGGTATGGTTTCACTTGTCTGCGTAAATTAACGAAACGGTCGCCCTCTGACATTATCAACTGTCCGGACTGGTTGTTCGTGTCGTAGAACTGTAAATCTTGTTACCACCAAACGAGGAAGGGTTATTAATTGGCATCTATACTCCCTCTATTGGAGTCTCGCCTCCACATTCGTACCGTAGTCTGATATTCATAAATTTGTGCACTGAGGGGCACATGGATGTCAGTCTCCCCCCTCCTCACTTTTGACTTGTCGTCATCGCCCCGACACTGCCAATTTGATTTCTCAAATTTCGA
Source organism: Dendryphion nanum (assembly GCA_020744415.1). Lineage (NCBI taxonomy): Eukaryota > Fungi > Ascomycota > Dothideomycetes > Pleosporales > Torulaceae > Dendryphion > Dendryphion nanum. The sequence goes on from JAGMWT010000006.1 coordinate 200,023, forward strand.
TGGGATATTCATACTCTAAGCCAATCTTATATCTTGGCTGTAATATTGGTGACATTCAGCACAAGCCGTGCCATTTGTCTCTCAACTTGTTCACATCATGTCGAAGAGGACAAAGGGGAAAAGACCTTCTAAAACCGACAGCACCCTTTCAAACGACACTGTAGAGTTAAGTGAACTGACTAAACAGGCATCCGCTTGGGATCCGAACCGGGAGGATAAATCGGATCCTGCACCTGGTGATAATGCTGACACTGAGTCTGCCGCCAAACTGCCAGGTGCAGTGGTATCAGAGCAAGAGGTAGAAGAAGAAGAGAATTCCCCCTATGAAGAGGTGCGAATAGCAGTTCCCAACACAGATGATGAGAACCTGCCAGTGAGCACTATTCGAGCGTGGGTCATTGGTCTCACTCTTGGTGTCATTGGGGCAGCTGTTAATACACTCTTCTCTCTTCGTCATCCGGTGATTGGTATAGGGGTCATTATAGCTCAGGTAGGATCTTCTCACATCTATTTTCAGTTTTGAAGTTGACAGTTCTTTAGCTCGTGGCATGGGTACTAGGAAATGCCTGGGCGAAATGGGTGCCCTCAAAAGAACGGGAGACTTTCGGTATCAAGTGGAACCTCAACCCCGGCCCCTTCAACGTGAAAGAGCATACCATCATGGTCATCATGTCAGGCGACTGCTATCATACAGCTTATGCCACCGACATCATCATAGCACAGAAAGTGTTTTATAAACAAGATTTTGGGCTGGTGTTCCAGATCCTTCTCGTCATCACCACTCAATGCATCGGTTTCGGCATCGCTGGACTGCTACGTCGCTTTTTGGTCTATCCTGCCGCTATGATATGGCCTCTGAATTTGGTCGCCTCAACACTGTTGCATGCGATGCATAAAAAAGAGGAAGATCTAGACCCAACGGTATTTGGAGGGAACATGTCTACATATAAATGGTTTGGCCTTGTATTCATGGCATCTTTCTGTTACTACTGGATCCCCGGTTTCTTAGCACAGGTTGGTGCCCCAATTTCACGTGCAGAATGATCCGCTAAACACTTTGTAGTTCCTAAGTTTAACTGTCTTCATGACCTGGATATTCCCACAAAACCCAGTAGTCAATCAAGTCTTTGGCGGTTTCACTGGCCTTGGTCTCCTGCCGATAACATTCGACTGGACCATCGTCACTGGATTTACAGGAAACCCGATGATTCCTCCCTTTCATGCGATCGCCAATACCATGGTTGGTGTAATTGTATTCTCTATTATCGGGAATTTGATTTTCCACTTTAGCGGAACTTGGTATGCTGAATATCTACCCATGAAGTATGTATCAAATTCCAGAATTTCGCATCGCCGTCTTCTAACCCATCCCAGTAACCCAACAACGTACGACAACACGGGCCAAAAATACAACATTTCCCGGGTTTTGACGCCCCACTTCACCCTCGATGAGGCTGCGTACAAAGAGTACTCTCCACTCTTCCTCAGCACCTCTTTCGCTATACGATACGGCCTCTCATTCGCCACCATCTCCTCAGTAATCATCTATACCTATCTCAACTATCGCCACATCATCGCAGCGCAACTGAAGAACCCCAACTCTGAGCCCGATGACATCCACAGAAAGCTTATGCGCAAATACGCCGAAGTGCCCGATTGGTGGTATGCGGTCTTCTTCGTCCTCCTGCTGGGACTTTCTCTCGTAACTGTGCTCGCGTATGATACCGAGTTCACATGGTGGGCTTTCCTTATCGCCATTGCTTTCGCGATGGTGATGGCGTTGCCCGTTGGGATTATCGCGGCCGTGACGAACATGCATATTGGACTCAATGTGATTACGGAGTTCATCATGGGTTACATGCAACCTGGCAAACCGCTTGCCCTGATGATGTTCAAGACCTATGGTTTTATCGCGGCGCAGAATGGCTTAGGCTTTGTGCAGGCTTTGAAGATGTAGGTTTTGACCCTCATGCATCATGTTCTAATTGCTATCTATTTGCTAACGATTACACCAGTGCACAATACATGAAAATCCCTCCACGGATAATGTTCACCGTCCAGATCGTCGCCACGACGGTAGCCGGCTTGGTTCAAATCGGTAGGTATTACCCAGCCCAAACCGGAACCCACGCCTTTCCTCCCGATATACTTATCACCCACTGACAACTCCCCGCCCCACAGCCGTCCTAAACTTCGCCCTCGACAACATCGAAGACGTCTGCGAAATCACCCAGAAACAACGCTTCTCCTGCCCCGGCGGCCGCGTCTTCTACTCCTCATCCGTAATCTGGGGTCTCATCGGTCCATCACGCGTCTTCTCCCCGGGCTCCATCCACGCCGGGCTCCTCTTGTTCTTCCCCCTCGGCGTCGTCGTGACCATCATTTTGCACTATCTTGCGAAAACCAAGCGCCTGCGTGGTCTGCGATATGCAATGACGCCCGTTATCTTCAGCGGCGGGAGCAACATTCCCCCTGCTTCCCCGCTGAATTATCTCACTTGGGGATTCGTGGGCTGGCTATTCCAGTACTATGTAAAGAGGAGGCACGGACGATGGTGGGCGCGATTGAACTATTTAACGGCTATTGGGCTGGATGTGGGACTCGCGCTGGCAACGCTTATGATCTTTTTGATCTTCACGCTGAATAAGATTGATCCGCCGAAGTGGTGGGGGAATACGGTGTCGAAGGGGACCATGGATGTGCTGGATACGGCGGTTCAGAGGAGGGTTCCCGAGGGGGCGACGTTTGGACCGAGGATTTGGTGAGGGGGAGGTGGAATTTCTTTGTGTTGTTTAATAATAAGGGAGGATACGGTACACTAGTTTGTTTATTATTAAAATTGTCTAGAGCTGTAACATACATCTGAAGAAACCTATCTTTTCTCTTGCCAGTCTTCCTAGTGTTACATTCCTCAATCTCAACTGCACTATCATTTGTTCAGATATCCCGCTAATGTAGTTCTTTGTTGTAGCTTTTGTTCTTTTAGTTATTTTTCTTGATTTTTATTTCCCCCTTGATGTGCCTGATACCTTTTTCTCTTTGCAAGCTTTCTCCTTCGCTGCAGCGCAGAAATCATGTGGTCTTTTCTCTTCTTCTCTAACATCAAAAAACTTGTTTGCCATGTTGCTTAAACCTTTGCTGCTTTCTCTTTGTCAATTTCTCTCGTTTCTCATGTTCGGCTCTGTCCTTTGCTGTTTGCTTGGCTTGGCGTCAGTTTGCTTCTGCGTCTGCCTTTTTCTGCGCAACGCGCTACTTTGGTCACTTCATATAACGTTCTGCTTCTAGCCGGTCATTCTCATCAACCCGACGCTGTGAGAGTTGGCGTCTTAGTAGATCCAATCTTGAAGTCTGTGACTTGAGGCTAGTTTGCTTTACTCGGAGTGCAGATTCATAATTGATGATCTCAAGCTCGAGCTTCTCCCTCTCGGGATTAGATAACCGTGATTGGAATGAAGACAATACATTCTCCCCAGGTGGAAAATCGCTTCCGAGCTTCTCTTTGCTTGATGCGATTCTTTTGCAAAGTGCGTTGATTTCTAAATTCATATCCCTCACTTTATCTTGGCTTATTCGGATAAGATGTTCTTGCATTCGCTCATAGTCCAGCCACTTTTGTCGCTGTCGTCGACAATTCGCCCGTCTCTTGGCATACTTTCGCATAAACCTTTCTGCTTGAGATGGTTTCGGCGGTTCAGAATATGAATGTGTTCGAGGCGCATTTGAATCGGTATTGCTGTAAGAGTGCGAGGTGGTATTGGCCCATGGTTGATATCTGCTGTTGTAGCTACACCTTGCCGCGGGGTCACCAAGAATTTCCCAAGCCCCGTTGATCTATAAGATGATGTTAGATATAACAGTTCACATACCATTCAGCTTTACGTACCTTCTGCATTTTTAATGTCGCAGCCTGTGACCCATCGTTCTTGTCGGGATGGTGCAGAAGCACGAGACGACGATAGGATGCTTTGATCTCAGCATCAGTGGCCGTTGGCGATACTTCCAAAATAAAATAGCAGTCGAGCAGAGAGTTGGTCATAGTGGCGGTTAGATAAGAACAGGTTTCGCTGGTAGTTGCGGAGCGAAGGTTAGTTGCACGAATTGGTTCCCTGGAGACTTAAATACGTTGATCCTTAGCGATAAAGGTCGGTTAAACGTTGAGAACATTTTTGCTGTCAGTCAACCAAGAAAGATTTATTTGTTCACGTAATGTGATTTTGAACCATGCGTTCATCAAAAGTTGTGCGATATTATTGTACTGGTAGAGGTATCCTAAACGTATGACAATAGCTTGGTCAGAGATTATAAGTCCTATATTAGCAGTATATTTCTGTTTGCAGGCTGCAGTGCGCCTCAAATGTTGACCATGTGTCAATTGCCACTACATAAAACTTGGATCGTACGGTAGCACAATGCTCATAGTGGGTATAAGATTGCATGTACCCCCGTATCTTCCTCCTCCTTCAACAGCCTCTGGTTTGCCCTCCTCAACACCGTCTTCATAAACATACAAGTCACAATACTCAATACCGAAAATCCCATCATAAGTAGCATAGCTGGGATATATCTCGGCGCATCCTGAGGGCGGAAGAAGTAGGGACTGTAGATGTTCCCCATCTGGCTCATAATGTTGACAATGGCTGTCGCACATGCTCTCTTCGCGGGTGTCTGATTGAGCGTGCTCGCAGCCCACGTATATACAATAGCGTTAGAACCAAAACAACCGCCGATGTAGAGGAAAGAGGCAAAGTAGCGTGCGGGGACGCTAAGAGTGGAGACGGTGATGATGAATCCAGCGGCCGCAAAGCAGAGCGGGACGGCGATGTGGAATCCACGCTCTTTTCTCCTGTCACTGGAAAAAGCGACTGCAAAAGAGATGACAGTGGCTATAAGGTAAGGAGGTGCTGTGCAAACAAGGGTGATAGTGCGAGAGCCGAGATTGAAACCTTTGACGATGCTAGGGAAGAAGTTGTTGAAACCGTATGCGGAGTGATTTGCGCAGAGCATCAGTGACTGAATAACCATGAATTAGTGATGGGGCTAGTTGATAAAATAATGAGTGACCTACAAAAACCCAGGTCCGGTAGTCCGAAACCGCGAGCTTCAGACCGTTCATGATGCTCTCATCAGCTTCCGGTGCGGAGACTCTGTCCCTCATAATACGATCAACGGCAAGTTTCCTCTCGGCCTCGGTGAAGAGCCAACTGCCGCTTCCAGATTTACTGCCAGGAAAATCCGGAAGTAGAGCCATAGCGACAATTGCTGCGAAGAAACTAGCACTGCCTTCAATGACAAACAGCCTAATCAATGGGTTATAAGCATGGGACCATCTCTGAATCATAGTTTGAGTAGTACATACCACTGCCATCCTTTCAACCCTCTAACCCCTTCTAAACCTTCGAACACGCCGGCTGCCACAAGTCCGGAAAAAGCTGTTGCAAGCACTAAGCCACTGTAAAGAACAGCAGTTCGTAACGCCAACTCTTTACGCGTGAACCAACATGATAGCAAGTAGAAAGCCCCTGGCCAAAATGGAGCTTCTACAATACCCAATGTGAAGCGCACAGCTATGAGACCACCGTAGCTATGTACGCCGGCCGTGGCAGCCGAGACACATGACCAGAGCATTGCACAGGCGGGAATATAGAGAGACGGGCGGACGCGGGTCAGAATCATGTTGGATGGGAGTTGCATCAAAACCTGTACATGATAAGCAAATGTTTGAGTGCTTGTTGGAGGATAAGTGATAAGTGAAGAACAGGTTATAGACATACATAGCCAACATTGAGGATCGAAACAGCGACATTGAACTGATTTCCTGTGAGGCCGATATCCTTCTCGAAACTGTTAAGCTTCGCCTGGCTGAGAATGTTTTAGCAAAATGTTGAATAGTTATGTGGGGCTTAGCGACATACGCAATGTTGTTGCGATCCATATCTGCGGTATCTGTTAGTATGCATATACTAAAAAGAACGTCAAGAATGTTCCTTACAGTTGAAAAAGTAAAGCACCCAAACCACAGGCATCAAGGTCATGTCCAGTTTGCGCACAAGACTGCGTTCAACGGCGAGAGTAGCCTGGTCATATTCCTCTACTGGGGCTTGTTCAAGCTTCGTGACATCCTTCATATTGTGCTTCTCATCGAGAATCTCGTTGTCCACCTCGATGGAGCCGGCCATGTCGTATGCCTCTGACAAATCTTGCTAGGTAAGTGAGATGGAGAAAGATATCGTCTACTCGACTTAATAGAAAAAGTTGAATTAGTCGGTGCCTTGAGTTCCAGAACGAGACTCTGGTGTCCTATATATGGCCATGAATCACGATTAGCACTGTTGCTCACCCCATCTGTTCTACACGCAGAGGGTGAAATCTGGGGTTGTAACCCCAGATGTGGGGTTACGGAGCACTCCAGAGATAGCATCTTGCACTAAGGGATGCTGGGCTGAGATTCGATCGTTCGGGCCGAAAGGGAAAGCACATGACTTCTAGCGATATGGAGGGCATGCGATTGGCTGCGGGCTACTCCATTCACCTCGGTGGCACTTATTATTTCTTGGCAGACCAGTCGCAGATGGGCGGAAAGAAATGAACGGAAGCCGGAGTGCTCCGAGATGCAATAGACAACCACGATATTATCGATGCGCTCTGGAGGCTTGAGCGTCCATTTCCAGAGGCTGATATTTCATCGAAAAAATGATCCAAAAAACGTGCTGGTCAATTGTGATACACTACATAGGTAGTCACGATAGGGAATTTTCTCGTCTGTAGTTATTTGTGCCCATTAAGATCAAACTCAGTTGATAATTACATGTGAGCACAAAGGGAGCGATGTAAGTCTTATGCAATTGATATTGTGTCTATTTTGCTTCGAAAATCAAGCCTTTCCATAGAGTTCGCGTGGATTTTGCACCATGATCATGTCCCACTGTTCGGCTGTTAACCAGCTTCTCAAACTATGAAGCCACACCTCGTCATCAATATCCAGAAAAGGGGTCTCTCTGAGTGCATCCTCGCGACTCCTAACCGTCATACGCGGAGTATGCGGCCAGTCACTTCCCCATAACACCCTTCTTGGATTGGCTTTGACCAAGGCAACGACAATCGGACGTATGTCTTCATACCTAGGTGCCAACTCGCTGATGCGATATGGCGCACTAATCTTGACGTAGAGAGCTCCAGATCGTACGAGTGACATGATTTCCTGGAAACCGGGTTGAGCAGTTACTTCCCCTCTATGTTCAACCGGCAGCATACTCGCAGCCTTCAGTAATGCGAAATGGTCCGTCACTAATGGAATTCCACTGTTTGCAATATTTCTCGCGTCCTCGCCCAAATCACCCCAGAATTCGGGATGAATATGCGTGAATGCCATGCTCCACCCTGGGCAATGCTTCTTCAGAATGCCTGCGTGATCGCGAAGTGCACGTTTTTGTAGTTCTACATCGTGCATGGCTCCATACTTGTACAAATTAACTCTGATGCCACGTATACCAGCTTGGTGCATTGAATCAAGCTCATCTAGTGTAACAAGGTTTGGATCGATTACTCCAATGGCGAATGTGCGTGTTTGATCGAGTTCGGGCACGAATGTTCTCAAAGATGTACAATCGTCACCGTAGGACAGTCCGTGTGTAATAACGGAGTGTGTGAGACCGAGCCGTGCTTTGAATTGAAGGAATTGGTCAATGGAAGCTGCAGGCGGTGTTAGGTGACGGTCGGGGGCATATTTGAATCTCTGCGCTGCAATAATTCAGCTTCGAATTGGAGGCGTGATATAAGATGGCGCTTACGCTCGAAGATGTGGTGATGAACATCCCATCCTCCGTTTGGAAACAGGGTCTCTCTGGTATCCTGGATTTTGCTGTCCGGTGATGTGGTGACCGTGAGTCGTCTAGTTGGCGCTGGCAATGCCACAATCGTTTGAGTCTGAGTGAGTTTTGACATTGTAAAAAATGGCAAGCAAAAAGGTCCGTCGGAGTTTGGGGTCTAGTGTTTCCAAGATACTGATGTGTAAAGTATTGGAGTTCGCTAAAAGTATCCCCACCGATAAATCAGCCCTAGGCTTCATCAGGATATGATGCGTCCGGAACACTCCACAACCCCTGTGGTAACCATCAACCCGATAATTGATTGGGAAATCAAATCGGAAAGGTTACCATGCTCGTTCTTGGGTAACTCCGAAATTGCGGAGAAACACGGAGGTTTGAACCTAAGGCAATTTCTTCGGAGAATTCAAATGTTGATGCTTGCTATTTAGTACGAAAACAAGTCCTATTACGGCAGACAAAAACCCTTTGAAATATGGCTTCTAAGAGTTCTCATGCAACACCTTTGCAGTCTGTCATTGCCGGTGCTACTGCTGGCGGGATCGAGTCCATGGTGACGGTATGTAAAAACTTTTCCAACAACAATCTAAAACGGAAAGATGACGGTGAGTGCGTAATTAGTATCCGACCGAATATGTCAAGACACGACAACAACTCCTTCGCGGGCAAATGACAACACAGACACCACTGCGCATCCTTGTATCAACTGTCCAAACCGAGGGGTTGGGGCGGTTATACACAGGAGGCACGGCTTTTTGTATTTCTAACGCGTCGAAATCTGGAGTCCGCTTTCTCACATTTGATTACGTGCGTAGTCGCTTGCCCAAGAACGCAGCTGGTAAGACATCTGTAACAGGTAATTTGGTTGCGGGAATATGTGCAGGGGTTGCCGAGAGTATTGCGGTTCTTACCCCCGGAGAGAATTTAAAGACTAGACTGATTGACGATGCCGCGGGAAAGCAAAAGTACCGTTCCACGATTCACGCCATTCGTAAAATCTTGGAGCAAGAAGGTCCTCTGAGTTTCTTTAGAGGGGTATGGCCTGTGACCCTTAAACAATCTAGCAATGCCATGGTGCGCTTCACAAGCTACAACTATCTGTCCAGCGTACTGCAACCGTCCTTGGGCACATCGGCGAGTGCAGTGGCGGGGGCCATGGCAGGGGTAGTTACAGTATACTGTACAATGCCCTTCGATAACATTAAGACGCAAATGCAAAGTTTGGAGGGTAAATTGATGTATCGTGGTTCTTGGGATTGTGCGAAGAAATTGGTTCGAGACGGCGGATTCCAGAAATTGTGGAAGGGAACAACACCGCGATTAGTTCGACTTAGTGTAAGTAAATATTCTTCTCCTCTCGCGGAGTATAAAGATGCTGACTAGATGGCAAATGCAGGTTTCGGGCGCGATTTCTTTCACTGTATACGAGGAGGTAGTGAGGCTGACTGGGACCCGGGTGCTGGCCATGGCGCCACTGCAAGAGGCCAAAGGAAGCACGAGAGTTGAGTTCTGAATAAGTAGATGTACACTATATAATAGCCATTGAGCGAGTTAGTTGTGATGAGATGAGAAATGGCTAAAGGCCAGCCTTTGCTGTTGTGATTGTGGAAGTTGTGGACGGGAGGGCCCCGGGTATCAATGACCACGCTAGCTATTTTGAATATTACGTAATCTCACCACTCTAGTGCTAACACTAGAGAGTAATTAGCTGTGGATAAATCGTCAACCTCTCACGAGCCGTGCATCTGTCACCTCAACGACATCATCATTATCACTATCACCGTCTGTCTCCATCCTCGACGCTATAGCTTAGCTGTACTTCCTTAAAAAATGACACGAGAGTGAGTTGCCTGTGCATTTTCATGATGAGTGCCAAAGTTAGGATTGCCTGCAAGAGATGTCGCGTTAAGAGAATCAAGGTATGAAACACCATCCTTCGTCACTATGGTTACGATCCCTTCACGAATCTTGCTGAGTCTCTTGCAAGTGTGATGGTGGCATTCCTGGCTGTGGGAACTGTCAAAGAGCGAACCAACCATGTGTCGATGTCGATGGCCGCGACAAGACAGTCTCTATCCCTCGCGATTTTGCCGCCAGTGCACGGGCACGTATTGAATGGTTGGAAATTCAAATCAGATCCCTTTCGCCTGAGTTTGATCTCGTCCAAGGTCCTCAAGTCGACTTCAGCTTTTTGGAAGGACTGGCATCATCCGTTCAGCCAGGGCCACCATCACCTGATACACAAATCGTAGCCCAACAGGCTCCCGATTCCTCTGCTGCCTTACCGACTATTCCCAACAAGCGGACGTATGCGTCCATCGCAGACCCAATGAATCAGGATAGCTTTGGAGAAGAAGCTCGTTCTGTAGCTCTTCATCTTGGCCTGCTCACGTTGAATTCGGACTCACGACAGACTCACTATCTTGGCACTTCGTCTGGCCGACTTTTCACATCACTTATTGGCGCAGATTCACCGGATACTATCCCTCGTCGGAGTGCCAGTGTCACATCTTCTGTCAGCCCGGGATATTCCGGTCCTTTTGCATACACAAAACGCGCGAAGGACTCATGTCGCATGCTCTATGATTCCCTGAGGAAGAATCTCCCATCAGAGGAAGATGCGCATATCTTACTACAGGTCTATTTCGAGAACATACACCTAGATCACCCTTTTATGCATCCAAGCTCGGTGATGAGCGCAGTCGAGGCTCTGTATCAATGTGCAGCTGCGGATGTCGCCGTCGAGATAGGGTACAAAGGATGGCCGGCGAGCATGCAACCCTTCGAGTACAACGGCGAATACGATGTATCAAGAAACACTAACTGTACGCCGATATCCATATTCACAGCGTCATACCACGTGTTCATGGTGTTCACGCTCGCCGCCACAGTCAAAGTGCGACAACGAACTTACGATTTTGCTCCCAATCAATTCTACCGTGTGGCTATGTCTTCAGGCCAGCAGTGCTTCTCTGAAACATCCATAGCTAGTCTCCAGGGTACATTGTTACTCGCAGCATATAGTTTACTCACCCCAGCTGAGATTAATATATGGACCCTAATCTACGTAGCAATGGCACATTGTGTAGATCTTGGCCTACATCGAACTCCACACAGCGTCAGTACTCTATCCCGAACCGCAATATTTGTGCGCAGGATGATATTCTTCAGTGTATATCATCTAGATAGGTAAGTGATATGCGTGTATGAAACTTCAATTATACTACTGTCGTCTCCTCCTAACCACGGTGGGGACGCCTGCTCATAACGCATCCTGAATCCTGGCTAACGGTTGATGGCAGATCTATAGCGGCGATTCAAGGTCGCCCTCTAGGCATTCGGGACGAAACATTCGATCTTCAGCTTCCAACTATTGAAGATGTCCAGAGCGACATATCCAGCGTAGAAGCCATGAAATTTGTCCTGGAATTATCCGTCTCTGATTGTCTAGCGTTCGCGGTTCATCGTTTTAAGCTTGATCCGATCATATCTCAGATCAAATTGCTTTTTTACCATTTGCCATCACAGGCTAGTGACTATGTGTGGCCCAGCGATCAACAGTCATCGCTGCTTCATATCAGGCAAAAGCTCGAAGACTGGCGGCATGAGCTGTCCGCCATAGCAAACACATTGAAGGTAGCATCGGGAGAGATACGATTGGACCATCACAAATATGAACTCAAACTTACCAGTCAGTTCCACGCAATTATGATCTTATTATATCAGCCATCACAGACGATACCGCATCCGACCGAGCAATCCCTTCTCGTATGCTGCCAGTCTGCAACTAGTCGATTACGGACATACAATGAGCTCTACAATATCGATGGCTTTTATCAAAGTTGGAGGAGTGTCCAAGGAATCTTCTCGTCTGGAGCAACAATGATATACTGTATTTGGACGTCAGACCTCGTACGAAAGACATTTCCTCTAGTTCAAGTTATGAGTGATCTCAGAAAATGCACAAATCTGTTGAGTGTAGGTGGAGAATGGTGGCCATCGGTTAAAAGAGGGAAAGAGAGCCTTGATAAAGCCATGGATGCACTTCCAAGAAAGTATGAAACCAACCAACATCAGGACCGGGGTCATCGCGATCATGTACGGCCACGAATGCCATCCATGCGACACAATCATACCACTGCACATACACGTCCGGACGAGTCTTTGGATACTACCACGACAAATGAAATAGGAAAAGACGATGATCGCGGCCTACATCGCACGTTTGACGAGGAACACGTTGATACCATTAATTTCTCTAATACAACATCTGGCTTTGTAACGACTGACTGGACAGTCCTGGAAAATAACGAATTTGCGCACATGCAAGAATTTTCTGATCCTTTCATTGACAGTACCGTCGGCCCACCAGACTCGGCTGTTGAAGCTTTCATAGCTGAATTTCTGAATAACGACACGGCATGGAATCCGTTCTAGCATATGATCATTGTCGCAAATTTGCGATAGTTGGACCTATGTCTTCTCCGTCCTCGATACACTTTCTGGTCGCTTCGTCAATATTCCATCTTGACTCACATAACCTTACGCACTCTTCCGCAAGACTAGGTGGGATCGCCACTACCCCATCTGAATCGCCTACGATGAGGTCTCCTGGTGATATCAGAAGCTCTTCGTTTCCCAACTCCACAATGCGGTAAGAAACTGGTACGTTGAGTTCTGACGAGCGAGTAAATGTATGAGAGCCAAGAATGCTACTACCACGCGCAAATAATCCCATGTTCAATTCGCGATGTTCGTTAATATCACGAAACCGTCCATCAATTATCACACCAGCTGCCCCAGCTTTCTTGGCTCGTGTGCTCATCAAGCCACCCCAACATGCACTGATGAAGCCAGTCGGTTGAGACACAAAAACCACGCTTCCATGCGGGATCGTATCTGCAAAATGCTTTGAAAGCTTTGGTGATGAAGTGTCACTCGCTGGAACCATGCGTATAGTGTATGCCGGTCCGAAAATCTTCGATGTTGAAGCTTCTTTGCCGGGAGAGTACATTTTCAGTCCAGACAGATAACCGCCGTGTCGCACATTGAGCCTCACCAATGCGTCGCCGATCTATATAGTTATCAGTTAGATTATGAATGGACTTGGACCCGCGCTAGTTCCAGGGGGTTCTCTGAGGACGAGCAATGCTATCCATATTTAGATAGGGGAACTTACATCGCAAGTCGTAAAGCGCCTGAGCGCCGCCAGGACAGGTTGTTTGACAGACATTTCGAGAGTTTTGATCAGAGATATCTTCGAGATGACTGAGAGAATTCAAAGCTGTTATGAAAAAATATCTTTGCAATACTCTAAAGAACACTCCGTATTCTTTGATCATGCACAACTCCCCATAATACATCATGGTGCTCCTTTTAGCGCCAGTGGAGCATTCCATCCCTATCGCGGAGCACTCCGTGTTGGCCTCCGTAGTGTGCACGGTCCGCCGAGGCGTTCTCCCGATGGCGAACTCGATATCCGCTCTTGTAACTATATGAATATTTCCTCTTTCACTCCAAAATGAAGAGACTTTCATTCTCAGCGCGCATTCTATCGCAATGTCCTTTTCACACATGCGCGCCCGCTGGGCGTCGCGAATCCATTCCCCACGATGGAGGGGAACATCCAACTATCGGCGATTAGCAACATTCGCACCCCGAGTTCCAATCAGCCCTTTAAATCCGGAAACATCGCTCAATTACGACCAGAGGATATTGCAGCTTGAAGAGGTCAAGTCGGGGTCCAGACGGCCTTTGACTTTGACAGAAAAAATACTTTACAGCCATTTGTACACTTCGCCAGACCATCGATGGGCATTAAATGAGATACAACGCGGAAAAACGCTCCTTCATCTCCGCCCTGACAGAGTTGCATGCCACGATGCGACAGCGACCATGGCTTTACTCCAGTTCATTAGTGCAGGCATTCCTAAAGTTCAGATACCGACCACTGTACACAGCGACCATCTGGTTGTATCACGTGATGGCGCCGAAGAAGATCTCAAGCGAGGAAGACACGAGCACCGTGAAGTGTATGCTTTCTTGAGCAGTGCAGCAAAAAAGTATGGCATTGGCTGGTGGAAGCCGCAGGCCGGTATCATCCACACAACTCTATTCGAAAACTACGCCTTTCCTGGTGGCCTCATCATTGGAACGGATTCCCATACTCCAAATGCAGGAGGAATGTCGATGTTAGGAATCGGAGTTGGAGGTTCTGATGCGGTTGATGCAATGGCCGGTATGCCATGGGAACTCATGTGTCCAAAAGTAGTAGGAGTTCGACTCGAAGGACGGTTAAATGGATGGGCATCCAGCAAAGACATCATCTGCAAACTCGCCGGCATTCTTACAGTTTCTGGGGGCAAAGGCAAAGTCATCGAATTTTTCGGACCAGGAACTTCCACACTCGGGGCGACTGCTATGGCGACTGTCTGTAACATGTCGGCAGAGATTGGTTCAACCTCATGTATTTTCCCTTATTCAGATTCTATGGCACGATATCTATCAGCGACAAAGCGTGCCGACATCGCAAACTTGGCAAACGGATACAAACATGTTCTCTTGACTGCGGATCAAGGATCTGAGCAACACTACGACGAAGTCATTGAAATCAACCTGGATACTCTTGAGCCGCACATCAACGGCCCTTTCACTCCTGATCTTTCCCATCCTCTGTCGAATCTCAAGGATGCGGTATCAGAAAGTGATTGGCCAGTAGAGATTAGTCATGCAATGGTGGGCAGTTGTACCAACAGTTCGTATGAAGATTTATATAAGACGTCACAGCTAGTCAAACAAGCAAGAGAAGCAGGTCTCCCCCAGGTCAAGACACCCTTCATGGTGTCTCCAGGTAGTGAAAGCATTCGAGCGACAGCAGAATCTGATGGAATTCTACAAACATTACGGGATGCCGGGGCTATAGTATTGAGCAATACTTGCGGACCCTGTGTCGGACAATGGGATCGCACAGATGTTGATGTCAAAGCTCGAGAGCGGAATACTGTCGTTTCAAGCTTCAACCGTAATTTTGTTGCTCGTCATGACGGGAACCCGGAAACCTGTTCATTTGTTACATCACCAGAGATGGTAACCGCGTTTGCGTACGCTGGTCGAATCGATTTTAACCCTATCACCGATACTATTCCTGTGACAGGCTCAGAAACCGGATTCCGATTCAGTGCCCCTTCGAACATAGAGCTTCCTTCGACGTTCAAAGCAGGAGAAGACCTCTACCAAGCCCCTGTGCTAAATGCGTCAGATCTATCGGTAGACATCGATCACCGGTCCGAACGTCTCCAGCTTCTAGAACCCTTTTCCCCATGGCAACCCAAATCCACAATCGACATGCCAATCCTCGCCAAAGTTAAAGGAAAGTGTACCACAGACCACATCTCACCCGCTGGACCGTGGTACAAGTACCGCGGTCATCTCGAGAACATTAGCAACAATATGCTTCTCGCAGCTTCGAATGCTTTTCTTCCTTCGGACAGCAACGTGCTAGGCCACACAATCCATCCAGTGAATGGCAAAATCGATTTAATTCACGAAGTCGCTCGCGACCTGCGCTCATACGGTATAAAATGGTGCATCATTGGCGACTGGAACTATGGCGAAGGCTCGTCGCGCGAGCATGCGGCACTAGAACCTCGATATCTTGGTGGTGTAGCCATTATTGCGCGCTCGTTCGCCCGAATACATGAGACAAATCTGAAAAAGCAAGGTATGCTGCCTCTTACTTTTTCGAACCCGGAAGATTATGACAAGATACATCTTGGCGATCGTATCACGTTACGAGGGGTTGAGGATGGGGAATTGAAACCTGGGGAGAAGGTTATTTTGGAAGTGGAGGCCAAAGATGGGAAAGTATGGGAGGCGGATTTGAATCACAGTTATAGCGAGGGACAGTTGAAATGGCTGAGGGCGGGAAGTGCTTTGAATTATATCAAACAAACGGTTCTTGGGCAGTAGTATCTTCGTTTCCATATCATAGACGGCATATGTCAAACATACAGAATTTATTCATTTCGTGTAAATTCGAACATGTAGTCTTAATTTAGGATCGAGATGTTGACACCATTGGGAGAGTTTGCAGTGATGGGTCTGCTTGTTATCTAATCATGTCAATATCAGCATTTCAAAAAAGTCAACCATGACACAATGGCCGCCAGTCTAAGCTAAATTAGTGATAAGTAACATGTTGCCCGTATCCATGAAATTGGACGTCACGTGCCTTGATTACTTATTTCCTGACGATACTCATATGTAGAACAGCCTATTCACTATATTGTATATAGCTCCGGTGCTGCTTCGTGCTCTTAATTTACTACATTCTCGAGTATAAATCAGTTGCAAACGATGTTTTATTGCGCAAACTTTGCTTAGCAACCTCCCTGATGTTTACAGAATAGTTCTAACATTTACCTGTTTCTTAAACAAATCATCTAGCCTACTAGTGTAGATGGATTGGACTTTACCGATAAAGAACCACCTTGGGCTTACACAAAATTCCACACATCATCTTCGAAAATCTTATTGAAAATCACCTTTCTCTTCAAGCAAGCCCTTCACCTTTCCTCTCGGATATACATATTTTATATCACCTTCAAAGATGCAAATCTTAATATCTATATCCACACCATCCACTTTAGACTCTCAACAAGCTTTCAGCAACATCTCGTGCCCATGATGTGACCAAAACAAGTCAAACATATCGCAATGGAGATCAATATTGTTACGCAAAAGTAAGGGCAGTTCATTGTGAGACATCGTGTAATATTATTTGTGACTCACATGGTGTTTGTGGATCATACGGATAGAGACGATCCTAATAACATTCAATAGACATTACTCTAGAGATTGTGGAAGAGTGATCGAGTTCAATTGTCGATGTAATTCCCAAGGTCCTTAGGAATGGATGTAATTTTATACAATAATAATACATATCCTTGATATATCTACAATTGGATATCCCTACAGTTTTTAAGTCGGGCTAATATATTGATATGGCGTAGCAATGTATGCTGCTTCCGTGTTTCTCTCCATAGTGAAATAGAGGCTGGACATTCGGAGTTGAGACAGTGTGATGTCCATGTGATGCCTTAAGCTGCGGGCCCAGGCTGATGGTTTAGTTATGAAATTCATGTCTTAGATACCCATCGGGGGCTATAACGATTCCCAGTTACTTCGGCCGGTCGTCATCTTTTAGTAAAATCTTGCCCCATTGATTGACTCTACTTTTGCTTTGCCATCTGCAACTACCTCTTGTGTCGTGCTGGTAGGTTTCCCCTCTTCGACTATCTGTTCTTTTCCCTGTTCGGCTGCAGCTTGCGCCCTCAATTCTCTTCTCCTTTTCTTACTCCTGTACAACACCTCCTCGTCGCCAATTTCCTTCAGAACATCCTCCCACTCTTTTTCGAGCGTCTTGTCCCCTGTCCCTAGCACTTTTTCGACATCCACCTCTTCGCCCCGTTGCACCTTTTCAATGACTTCGCGCAGCACCCCAATTTTGGCCTCCGCCTTCCGTGTGTAATGTTCCCGGTCGCGCTTAAGCCATAAAATCTGGATCGCCTGTGATCCGATCAGAAGCCCCAAGATCATGTACGGTGTTGCGGGGTTCCATCCTTCCCTTGACCGTTGCTGCTGTTGTTGACCTG
This sequence comes from Dendryphion nanum, assembly GCA_020744415.1. Lineage (NCBI taxonomy): Eukaryota > Fungi > Ascomycota > Dothideomycetes > Pleosporales > Torulaceae > Dendryphion > Dendryphion nanum. The sequence continues at coordinate 217,499 of JAGMWT010000006.1, forward strand.
GTTGTTCAGACGGGGAAATTGAATCGTTCCGAAGTGCTTTTGGGACGAGAGCGGCCCAGAAGGATGGTGTTATTATGCGAGGGACCGATAGGTATCTTTGCTGTGAGAGGTAGGTGTTGGGTGTGAGAAGGGCGAGGGTGCGGGATTGTGGGCGCGTCGGCGCCGAGAGAAGGTGTATTGAGTGTCGCGGGGTGCGCAAAAGCTGCCGAAGAAATACTGTAGCATCCATAGCTGGCGATTGTGATATCGTGGCGCGAAAATGGTTCTAATGTCGCTAGTCAGAATCGAAGTTGGTTTTCGATCTATACAAAAACATGTCAAGAAGCTTTTGCGATCTGAGACTAGTCCTATTATGGACTAGAGCTGATTGAGACCCTCCGCGTTGTGCCGAGGTCCATCCTGCACTGCCATTTGCTTCGGAACTCCCAACTCCAACAAAGTCAACATGCTACGTCCCTGCTTATTCCTGGCCTTATTTCCACCATGATAGCCGCAAGATAGATACTTATCTTCTCAAACTTCTTCTCACACTGGTTCAATTCACTCCGTTCCTTCTATCTCTCAATCTAGCCCCAATCGTACCATACTTTCGCATTCCACCTCACTATGGCAGTGAATCGTCGTCCACCCTGGGTGGAGTACTCGGAACTTGACCTATCGAAAGCGACCCCCTTTGACAGAGTAAACAAATGGTACGAATTAGCGTGCGCCTTTAGCACTGATGTAAGTGCTTCTGAGGCATCATCCTCACTCAGTAGTTTTCCACAAAGACAATATCTGACCGTTCCAAGACCCACGAAACACCTCTACTCAAGATCATGAGCCTCGAGTCTGTCGTTTCCTCCCCTACTCCCGATTCTCCCCACCATAGTGTGACTGTATTCACCCTCACTGTCCCAAGATCTCTCTGTAATATGGGCTATAATTTACACGGTGGAGCCGTCGCGCTCATCTTCGATATGTGCACCTCTATGTCTATAAATGCGCTTTCGCATCCGGGCTTCTGGGACTCGGGACATGTGAGCAGGACACTCAATTGCACGTACCTACGGCCAGTACCCGAGGGCGGCAAGATATGGATCGAGAGCGAGGTGGTACATCTGGGAAAGAAGATGGGGTTAACGAGGGGCGTTATCAAGGATGAGAATGGCAAGGTATGCTATGTCTGCGAACACGGCAAGGCCATCACCGGAGGCGGGAAGCTGTAGAACGCACCTAGATGCGAAAGCTGCGTGGCTTCTTCTATTTTGTTGTAGAATTTATACCCTATCACCTACGTCATATTGGTTGAAGATCTCCCTAGGTGGAATTTGCAATCTCACCACGGGCTAACGTGTCATGCAACTTAGAAATTTCATACCCTCATTTTCTAGTCACCTCATAACCCACTTTGATGGTTCTGAGTAAGTTTTACGAGAACCGTCACCGTATGATCTCCCTGGCGCACAAAGTTTCGACCCTACTACAGCATAGAGCATCATAGTGAGTTGCAAGGGCTATTCCAGAGACGTTGATAACCAGGTTTGCTCCAAGATTTCATTGCTCAGAAATATTTACACTATCTTCGATTCCTAGAATGCATTTCAGTGCATGCAGTTTTGTGCATCAAATCTGCAGATAACTATCAACCTGCCCGAATCAGATGGTTACAATTATTGCAAGCGAAAGGTTTGAATATGGGAGAAATTGGTTCCGAAATCCTAAGGAATCGTGTTGTGTTATTACGTTAGTTCCGATAATTACTGTAAACGTCCACGGAACGCCGCACGGCCCACTCGCGCGACAAAACCAACAATACCAACAACATCCAACATGGCACAGAAGTTGCATACTCGCTCTCATGAGGCGAGAACCATTCTCCCCAAATAAGTGCTCCGTGTCATCTTCCCATAACATTTTGTCCACAAAAACCACAAAACCAAACCTCAATCCTTCTCCTTTCCCCCAAACTCCACCCAACCCCAACCATTTATATATCGGAACGAAAATGAAACTCACAATCGTCTCCCTCATCGCAGCCAGCAGCACACTCATCCTCGCAGCTCCCATATCTAGCTCTTTCTCATCGCCTTCCCTTCTTTCACATTCGCCTCATTCTCATCGCCACGCGCATATCCATCTTCATAAGCATCGCGTCTACAACATCCGCATAGCTGCCAACCAACCGCATAAATGCCATGAACCAGAAAACGTAGTTCAAGAAACGGTCACTGGAAAGCCCGAAGTGGTGACCGAGAATAAAAAGCAGGAAAGCTGGAGGTCGGAGTTTTGAGTTTTGAGTTTTGAGTTTGGCAGGGACATGAGATCGAAGAAGAAGGGGGGTAGTGTGTATGGTATTTATATTTAATTGGAGAATGAAGGTGGGGGAATTTTTGGGAGAGGAAGTTGTGGACGGCGACAAAGTGAATGGTGGATTTCACGGATTTGATGAGAGTATTTCACTTTTTTTCTTCTTGAGCATTAGATTTCGAGATTTGATTTTTTGGAAACGGAAATAGATACTCCTTTCATCATTTACCGGGAATGAAAATGAATTTTTTTCTTAATCTGGCCAAAGTATCTTGTTCTGTGAAAACCAGATTGAAGGTAGACTGAAAGGAATGTATTGAAATGTGGAAGAAGAAATATTTGAAAGCAGAATGGTTGACTGTGGCGAATACGATGTTTTTTGTTGATGTTTAAATGTTTTTATGCTCTGACATGCATAGTGCAATATGCAAGATCAGATTAGAAAGAAAGTGAAGACAAAAATGAACACTTAGAGCCTGAAGACAATGTACGAATGAGGGGCGTAAGCGTGTGAGTAGCTAAGTTTAGAATGGTAATGGATCTTGACGTAGTGAATAAACAGCGAAGTTGATTGGTATTGAAATGGGGAGATGCACCCAGAATATGACATGGAAGGAGTCTCAAGGAGATAGGAAGATTAAAAACTCGACTAGAAAACAAGGATAACGAATGGAACCATCGCTTACCTTTTTTCCATGGACAGGCCTTGCAATCGATATAAGAAAAATACTCCACTCAAGATAGTCGACCACGGCAATTCAAGGCAACTCACCCCGAACCTTTCCACACGTCCCCATCTAATCCCGCTCTGATAAACAACCCTCCGAACTGCCCAGCCCCCATCTCCCATCTCCTCCGCCCCGATCCCCAAACCAGCAGGCAAAATCCCCGCCAAGCCTCACAGCCATCAACCGTCTGGTCGATCGCACTTCACGTGCCCCTCACTCCCCAAAGCAGCAGGTGACAAGCCCGGGACTAGCACCCAAGTACGCAAAAACGCCATGCGGGCCAACAGAAACAAAAGGCTTGGGAACCTACCCACCTGCGCTTCTGGGACTACTACGTACAACTACGTATCTGTGCGACCGTGAACCGGGGAATTATACCTTTGCGTGTCGTGCGTGCCTTGCGTGCCTTGCAAGCTTGCGTTAGTTCTGGCAAAAGACGGCCGTGATAAGACGGGATTGCGCGACACGGGTGGCGATATGGGAGAAACGGCGCGGAGGGGAGGGGGAACTGATTGGGTGGTTGGATGATTGGGTGCGCGGCATGTAGTATGGATGTATGTACTGCGACTGCATAGGTAGGTCGTAATTTAATTTATGGGGAGAGACTCGGTTCGGTCTTGGGTGCGGGGACTTTTGGGAGTTTGTTTGGGTAGATCTATGGGTGGATACACCATGGGAGTATATATAATGAAGGGTTCGGCGCACGATTGAGAGAGGGCGTACGAGAGTCTTCTGTAGATTGTTGATCGTCCGAACTTTTGTTGAGTTCTGCTGGAATTATTTTGGCGATATCATGAAGCTCTACACTGGTCTTGTTCTCGCGGGCGCGGCGCAATCGCTCGCGAATGCTGTCCCGCGCACGACGTATGGCGACCGGTTCAAGCCGCTGGTTAAGTCGAAGCCGCTGCAGGATTTGATTACGACAAAGGGGTAAGCCGAATACCTTGATGGCATGCGCAATTGCTGACATATTCGAAGTTTGATGGACAACCTTGTCAAGCTTGATGAAATCGCAAAAGCCAACGGTGGCAATCGCGCCTTTGGACTTCCAGGTTATGCGGCGTCAGTCGACTACATTCTGTCGCGGACACAGAAGTCGTCGAACTTTATTACCTACACGCAAGACTTCCCCGCGCTGTTCTCACGCGTGGATTCTATCAGCTTCAGTGCCACGAATAAGACTTACTACGTCATTGGACTGACATACTCCCCTTCGACATCCAAGGAGGGCATAACTGCTCCAATTGTACCGGGTGTGTTTGGAGCCGAGGGATGCACCAATGCGGCATACCAAAACATCGATGTAAAGGGCAAGATCGTGCTTGTACAGCGAGGCAGCTGTCCTGATGGCACGACGCTGGCTGGTCGCATGAAGCCTGCGGCTGCAGCGGGCGCCGTCGCTGTGATCCTCTTCAACGATATCGCAACACAGGTAACCGCCGGTACCCTCTCGAACCCGAACCCGGAGCAGTACGTGCCCACTGGTTTTATCAACAAGGCTGATGGCGAGGCATTGCTTGCACGCCTTCAAGGTGGCGAGGCCATCGAGGCTTCCTTCCAACAAACGCAGACCATTGAGACGCGCATCACACAAAACGTCTTCACTGAGACCAAGGATGGCGACCCAACGAATATCATCATGCTCGGTGCCCATCTCGATAGTGTGCAAGCGGGCGCTGGTATCAACGACGACGGTTCTGGCTCAACTCTAATCCTCGAAGTCAAGACTGCGCTCGAGAAGTTCCGGGTCAAGAACAAGGTCCGCTTTGCGTGGTGGGGTGCCGAGGAGAACGGCCTCGTTGGCTCCAAGTACTATGCTCAGAACTTGAACGCGACGGCTGCAAACAATATCCTGACATACCTCAACTTCGACATGGTCTCGCGAGGTTACTTTGGTGTTTTCGACGGAGATGGCAGCACCTTCAACCTGACAGGTCCTAAGGGATCTGATGCCATTGAGAAGTTGTTCCTCGAAGATTTCGCGAAGAAGGGTATCAACACGACTGCTGCAAGGTTCACTGGAGGTAGCGACTACCAGAGCTTCATGAACATCGGAAAGCCGGTCGGTGGTCTCCATACTGGAACTGGCGTGGATCAGGATCCATGCTATCACCAGGCATGCGACACAATCGACAACCCGAACCCAACGACATTGACTATCAACGCCAAGGTAAGTGACAATTGGGAATGAATTGCAGGTATAGATGCTAACACATTGCTAGGCTGCTGCTCATGTGTTGTCCATCCTTGCGACTAAGGGTGAGCAATTGATTCCCAAGAGCCCAGTCAACTCAACCTTGATTACCGGTCGGGGATTGGCTGTTCGTGATGAGATCGAGTGGACCAAGGGCGATGATGAGAGGCACTTGGCGACTTGCGGAAATGATATATAAAAGACGGGATTGAAATTAATGACACGAAGCCATGAAGTAGAACAAAGATGAAATAAAATCGATGCCTGTATGATACAATTATGGTCCTGAAGACTGTGCATCTGTAAGTAGAAAGCATAGCGTGATAACACGGGAATATGCCCACAATGCGCTTTACTTCCTGTTCCCATTTTGGAAAGGGCCTTATTACTATTCGACGTTGATGTAGAAAATCGACTTGCTTGTTATTCGGCATTAAAATGATGGGGGCTTGGAGACATATCTGAACGTGACAGAATGTTTCATGGACGATGATCTAGAAAGCTCTTTAGTCCAAGCCTTCGAACAGAGTAAACTATACGTGGGTATAGCCAAGCTATTGATTATCATTGGCTCAATATCCAAGCCAAAACGAATATGGCCAGTAAGCGACTCAACAAAAAACTCTAACATTGATTGTTTGTGAGCACTGATTCTTGCTGAGGCATCAAGCGATACTCATGTTTGATAATTCCGCATTTGTTGTCCTCGAGAGCAAAAGATTTGCCCAATTCGTTGGTGGCAAGGAAAGCTGAACTGGAGAGGAAGATTGGCAATCTATCACTCTTTCGCCTTAGCAATGCGTACGGTTCTAGCGAGCAAAATGGTTTTGATCGGCACTAGTTATGTGCTTGCGGAACGGGTGGCGCTCCGTAAATTTTTGCTAGTCGAGCGGGCTCGCTAATTAGTCGCATCGAGAAGCACGAGATGGACAACTTTGTGAGTTCACGTTGGTGATGTCGAAGAGTTGAAGTTTCAAAAGACATGGTGAGAATGAACCGGGGGGTTGGAAAGTTGAACTCAAGAATAGCAGCAGCTAATGATTACAAAATGCACCTAGAGAAAGATGAGCACCCTGGTGGGTGGATACGCTTCTGTCAGGCCGTCAGCATGCTGCGTGCTGCGTGCCCATCTTGTCAGGCTACCCATGGCATGATGGATGTTCGGCATCGTCCCTGGAAGCTCTAGATGCAGTTGGAGACAAGGGAGTGTGCATAGAACCCAAATCAAAGGGAGCCGAATCCTGTGATGAAGGCAGGTTCCGTGGGTGTGGAAGCCGACGAAGGAAGTGCTGGTGTTGCTTCGCGCTGGCACCTTGGCTGACTGTCTGGCCTGTGTTCCTTTGACCATGTGAAGGCCAAGTTAGTTGTGAATATACTATGTGCAGTATCTCCACGGGCGAGAAAAAGTTATTTTCAGCCCGCGAATCGCGCTTTTACACAAAACTATAGAATATACCTAATGATAACTGTTGCCCTCTTCTGGCAAGCATACATTGAGTCCATGGTAGACCCGTGCCATACGCAGCTCGCGACCAAGCAAAACCAAGGAATCCCAAGGCTCCGAAGTTCGGCGTGGCCGTTCGGTGCGGTGCAAACAGGCAAGAGGCTTGAGCTTCTGTCAAATTTTTTACGACAGCGTGAGCACACGCGACAAACGATGTAATATTGGAGGCTTGCGGGTTCTGCTGCTGAGGAATGGTTGAGGTGGAAATGGGAGAGTTGGCGCCAAGCTTTCCACTGTGAAGGAAGTAAGCCATCACGTGAGGACCCCACGTGGTTAGCTAATGGAAAATCTTGGACGGTCAGTGTGTGGCGCTTTGGGAAGCCATCTGTTCCATAATGGCACCCGTCGTCAGCAAGCTCAGAGACGTGGCCGGCGGACTTCCAAGACACTGAGCAATCCTCGATCCCCGCCCGTGGGTGGCTAGGTGCTTGTTGTCACTTGCCATCGGCTTGGCAGAGATGTGCTGCCAATGCTCGGCGGAGGATGGACATGGTGCTTGTCGTCAATGGCGCTGAGAGGGGCAGTGAGCATTTCTTTTCCTCTCAGCGCCAAGATGCTACAGTGCAACGGTCCCGTATCGTCGAATCGCGGCCTGCTCGACCGAGTAACACGCGATGGTAGTCACATGGTTCGATTCTGAGAAGAGCTGAAGGATTTGGAGTGCCGCAGTCGACGGACTGCGTTCCAAGCTGGGACAGCACATGAAGATGTTCGGAGAGGGGCGATAGCGTGTACACAATAGATATGGCGGAACCTGATGGGTGGAGGACAGGCGGAAGACAGCAGCAAGCCCGTGAAAGTGGAGATGGCGGAACGAGGAGGGGGTGATGCAGTGCATCGTACATCGTACATATGTAATGGTGCCCGGTACTCTGCAGTACATTCGTAGCATAGTACACAGGCGCTGAGTGGACTCGGTGGAGAGAAAGAGAGGGGTGGAGGCGGATATGAGTAAACGAGGCGTGGACGAAGGCGTTTGATGGCGCTCTTGATTTCCCTGGGCTTCTTGGTGGGAGGCGTGTGAGGCCGCGTGAGGGCGTCCGTGCCGACGGATCAGATAACTTTAATTGAACAGACCTGAACCCGCTATCCCCTTCGCAGCCAATCAGAGGAAGAGCCGGGGGCGATCCGAGAGCGGCCGAGTGCGCTGATTATCAGATTGATAAAATCTCTTCATCTGCTCTAGCCTGATCGGGCATTCACCTCCGCACCGTCCCTCTCCCTCTCCCCTCTCCCCCACATGCCGCCTCATCCTCTACCGGGCCAATCCTCTCCAGCTAGCTCGGAGAACTGCTCAAGCTCTTCTTCCTCATGATCCACGCCCATCATTCTCCATGCCACTACAACTAGCTTCATACCGTCACCCGGGCGCGCCATACGCCTGGGCACAACGCCTCGAGCGCGTGCGATGCGTGCGATTCTGCCTTTTTTCCACCCGCCGGTTCTTGGATCTGCACATCTTTTCTCCTCAGGCCAATACCATTCCACTGAAGCCCACCGAAAATCCCGACCCGGCGAGACTCTTGCCGCAGCCAACTGCAGGGCCTGTCCCCTTCATCCCCCGATTGATCCTGGTCCTGACCGTGGACAAACCTCTCCGAAGCGAGCTCCTTCTGCAGCTTCGGCACCTTGGGTAGCTTCCTGGAATGCGCCAACTGCAATCTGCACGGAACCTGCCTGAAGCTCCCCCAGTTCGTCGCGCGGAGACCGCAGGAATATATATTAATTGTCCCCATTCCCGTCCCACTGTCCTGGTAGAGCTTCCGGCATTCTCTTTCTTAAAGACAAGCTTGTCACTCCTTCCATTCACTGTCTTACAGTTTGTTGTCCACTAGCCTGCCTTGCCTCTCTGGCCAACCGCAAACATGAGGCTCCCATTTGGAAAACACACCTTGACCCAGAATGCATCGCCAGCCAATGATGCCTATGTCGCCGACACCACCATTCAGGAGGGCGAGACTCTGAATGTCGAGAAGGCTGTCGAGGCTGGTCTCCCACCCGTCGTCACGGCGAAACACCCCGTTGATGATGAGAGCGAAACCTTCTCTGCCGATGCCCAGGATGGTGTCAGGAAGATGCAGGCTACAACCTCTGTCTGGACGACCAAACATCTCATTGCTGCTTATATCATGTGAGAATGCTTCTTCGGCCAGCGGTTCGCTCCACGCAAAGCTAACAAACACAGGATGTGGATTATTACCTTCTTTGATTCTCTACAGCAAACTGTGACCGGCAACCTGACTCCCTACGTGACGAGTGCTTTCAACCAGCATTCGTTGACTGCCTACACATATGTCATGTCTGGTATCATTGGGGGCGTGCTCAAGCTCCCTCTGGCCAAGGTTCTTGACATCTTTGGTCGTCCACAGGGTTATGCCATCATGTTAGCCTTTATGGTCGTCGGCATGGTCATGATGGCTGCTTGCAACGGTGTGCAAACCTTTGCTGCAGCTCAGATCTTCTATTGGATCGGGTATGTCATCTCACATGGAACTGATTAGACCAATCGCTTATTTCTTCCCTCCTCCAGATACAACGGACTTTCATACACTTTGAGTATCTTTGTCTCCGATACATCCGCCCTCAAGAACAGAGGTCTTATGTTCGGATTCATCAGCTCGCCATACATCATCACCGTCTGGATTGCTGGCCCCCTCACCGAGGCTTTCTACAACGGCATCGGCTGGCGCTGGTCCTTTGGTCTATGGTCAATCCTTCAATTAATCGTCTGCCTGCCATTGTACTTCTTGTTCTTTTTCAACTACAAGAAAGCCGTAAAGCAGGGACTCATTGTCCCCACAAAGAGCAACCGTACCTTTACGGAGGCTGTCAAGTACTACGCTATCGAATTTGACGCCGGAGGTCTTTTCCTGCTTCTTTCTGGCCTTGTCCTCTTCCTCCTCCCCTTCTCTCTCTACTCATTTCAGGAGAAGCAGTGGGAGTCCGCTCTTGTCATTTCTATGCTGATCATTGGGGGCCTTCTCTTGATTGCTTTTGCCCTCTACGAAAAATATGTCGCTCCCAAGACCTTCATTCCTTATGAGCTCCTCCTCGACCGCACCGTCTTCGGCGCTTGTATCCTCGCCGGTGTGCTCTTTGTCAGTTGGTACCTTTGGCACAGCTACTTTCCCTCCTTCCTCCAGGTCGTCAATGGTCTCTCCATCACTGAAGCCAACTATGTCCTCAACATCTATAGCATCGGTGCTTGCCTCTGGTCTGTTGTCGTTGGTGTTGCGATCCGTGTCACTGGTCGCTTCAAGTGGATCGCCACATATTTCGGTGTCCCCCTGATGCTTCTCGGTGTCGGTCTCCTTATCCATTTCCGCCAGCCTGATGTTAATATTGGGTATATCGTCATGACCCAGATCTTTATGTAAGTGAACCTCCATCATACTTCCTCATTCAGGCGTTTTACTGACTCCGGTCTTTTAGTGCATTCGCAGGTGGTGCCCTAGTCATCACCGAGCAAGTCGCTGCCATGGCTGCAACCGACCACCAGCACATTGCCGTCGTCTTAGCCCTCGAGGGCATGTTCTCCAACGTTGGAGGTGGTATTGGCGGCTCCATTGCTGGAGCCGTCTGGACCGGTGTTTTCCCCCAGAAGCTCGCCGAGTACCTGCCCGCCGAGAGCCAAGGAAATCTGACCATGATTTATGCCGACCTCGTTACCCAGTTGAGCTATCCCAAGGGCACCGAAACTAGAATCGCCATCGAGCGTGCATATGGCGATTCCCAGAAGTGGATGAACTTGGGCGGTACGCTTATCCTTCTCTTGGCTATTCCTGCCGTCTGGGTCTGGCGCGATATCAAAGTCAAGGACTTCAAGCAGGTCAAGGGTCTTGTTGTCTAAATCAGTTCCGCGTCCGAACTTAAGAGTATGCGTGTTGGCCTGGTATAATGCGATTGGATATGTTGATGCGGATATGTTTATATGTAATGGATGGGTAGGCGGGGGGGCGCGAGGATATTGACTAGGTTTTGATTCTTGTTGGATTTGATATAGGCCGGCGAAAGATCATGTGTTTGGCGTGCTTGCAAATCAATGATATCCACTTTTGTTTGTTGGTGTGTACCAATATAACATTGTTTCTGATTATTATGTGCATATAAACTAGGGAAATGTGTGATTTAGAAAAGACTATTCTACTACCGCACGATGTTTTGAGATCACTTGAATAGTCCAGTCTTTTGCTCCAGTGCGCTGAGGGGCGCCCGCAGATTGGTAAACAATGACGTACGCGACGTTCTCGCTACTATTCAAAACGGGTTAGCGCGGAATCGCAACTATCGAGACCGCTCACCTTTCTCCTGACGACTGTTTCTACACTCTTATGCACTGATTCAATCCGTGTTGCTTATTGTATAATGAAGTGGCTTTATTTCCATCATCTAATTTATAAGACTGCGGAATGAGAATGCAATGGATCTCATGTACATAGCACGGTCGACTGTTCATGAATAATCACCAGCCTCTCAACGCAACCACATCGATCTCATGATTGAATAAGTCTCTTGATAGCCGAACCCCTATCATGGTCTGAACGATGACCCCATCTCCATCAGTGATGTCACACACAAAGAGTCCCCCTCCTAAGCGATGAAGCCGTTTGAAACAAGGCGTTCAAGGTCGTCCGACCATCGACATCGAAAAACCCATCGAGCCTCGGAGCTTCTTGAGCAGCCTATAAGACTATTGGCTAGAATGCCTCTCAGTCAGATGAAGTGAGGTGCCACTTCTTGGTGTTGTGCCACGACGGCACGCTTGAAACACGCCACGATAGCGTACCTCGGGACATTTCTTCCGCACGGCTCTACGCATCAACCCATCGGCAATCTAGTTTTCACATCAATTGCACATCTACAGGATCATCCCGGGAATTCAAAGCAGCCGTTTGGTTTCTCAATCTCCATTTGACAATGATCCTACGACTATGCGCTGATTCGTGAGCTCGAGATCCCGCGGAGGGAAAAGTAATCATAACCCTGTGGCTCTTGGTACAACAACGGTTCTGTTTTGGGGAAAGAGCATTACTTTTGTTTGTTTCGAAGGAAATCAGATATCATGAACAGCTTAGTAGTGTGGGGACGTCGTTACCCCAGCATTCTAGAGGCCTGAGAGCCATCTATAAAGCCCCAGATCAACCCTCAGGAGTTCGGTATCGACATCCCATCGACTAGTTCTCTTCATCCACTGCCTTCTGGCAATTCGTTCGTTTCTGTGCTGCGCACCTACATTCGTTCTCAAAAATACACTCGTTTAGACAGCAGCACTCATTATCCCGTCCAACCTGCAATTCGACCACTATGAAGTACTCCACTGCCTCTCTCCTCGCTCTCGCCAGCCTTAGCGTAGCATCTCCACTCCCTCAATTCTCCTTTCCCGCATTCCCGCGCCCATCTGGCGGATTTTCCTTTGGCGATTTCAGCATCCCCTCTTTCGGCGGTGGTCTGACCCGCCCCACCGCATCGTCCAATCCAATCCCAAGTGTCCCAGGAACAACACCCACCGGTGGAGCCTCCCAACCGATCGCGACCGCAAACCCCGGAAATGGTAACAACGGCGGTGGAACCATTGGCTCCAACTGCACTCCTCAAAGCACAACCGGTAGAGGAACTGAGAATGGCATCAAGGATAAGAACTGCTGCACCGACTTGACTGTCATTTTTGCTCGCGGGACAGGCGAAACCGGCAATGTGGGAACGATCTCCGGACCTCCTATGTTCAAGTCTTTGAGGGAGAAGTTGGGTGCTCAGAGGGTTACTGTTCAGGGAGTTGATTATCCTGCTTCTTCAGCCGTAAGTTCTTGTCTTAAAATATCATATATTTCGTCAATACTGACCATATTCACAGGGCAATGCTCAACTTGGCGCATCCGGCGGTCCAACCATGGCCTCTCTCATCAGCACCGCCCTATCGCAATGCCCTAACTCGAAAATCGTTGTATCAGGCTACAGTCAAGGTGCCATGGTTGTCCACAATGCACTAGGTAGTGGTTCCGCTTCCTCGCAAGTCGCTGGTGCAGTGTTGTTCGGCGATCCTTTGATCAGGCAGGGCGTTGGTAGCTTGGGTCAAGACAAGATCAAGCAGTTCTGCGGAACTAGTGATACGATTTGTGGACAGGCGGCGGGGGGCGTAAGTGGAGGGCATTTGAGCTATGGCAGTGTAGCTGGGCAGGCGGCCGATTTTGTTATAAGTGCTGCGGGGCTGAAGTAGAGAGGATGGGCAAAAGGTTGGTGGATATGATGAGTATTTGGTGTAGATGGAGTTTGCATAAGAAGATTACTATGAAAATGGTACAGTTTTGTATGGCAAAATTGTCTAGTAACGAGGAATTGTTGAATAATCGAAATTTTTGACAGGAACTTGGGAACCATTTCTCTCGAAAGAAACTAACATATGTGCAACGTATGAAAAGCATAGTCATGCCTAGGAAGAAGTTATAGAGCCTATTCAAACGTTCTCTTAAACCTAGAAACAAATCCTTCATAGGTTTAACAATTAAATTGTCCAAAAACAAGAGTAGAAAAAATCGACCCCTGCACATGCCCCCCGAAACGAACATTATCCAATCATCAAATCAAAGACATACAATGAAAACGCCTTGAAATTTGACAAATGCCTCACCCCACCAACGTTCGTAGGGCTGACAGCTTTCCACTTTGTTTACGAATGCAGCCTAGCACCAGCACAGCACAGCCCCACCACGAACTTCGCCTCCGCTCCTCGCCTCGCGTCGTCTCGTCTATCTCGCATCCGTCGTTCTCGTTTCCCGCTTCGCTGCGCTAATAAATGTGTGCTCGAGATTTCAAGATCTGTTCGTGGTTCTCAGATTGCAGTGCGCGTGTACTTCGACTGAGAAGGCTGACCGGGTACGATTCGCTGCGCTGCGCGATTATGACCCCTTGAGACTGTGAGGCGGACTTTGGAATGTATGCGCTATTTTTTGTAATGGATGGTTTGCTTGATATTTGGTAGTGGACGAGGCTGAGAGGTGTGAGTTAGGAGAGGAGAGCTTGTATATATAGAGTTGCGAAGTCCAATGTTTGCATAAGATTTGCAGTATACCAGGTTGATATCCATTCTCACCACAGCGCACCAACTTCCCTATCTTGTCACCTCCAACCTCAAAGACCCCACTACCCATCTTCACTCCATCCACAGCCCGAGAATGTCTGCTCCAATCCCCAACCCTTCCTCCACCAACCCGCACTCCATTTTCGACCCCGAGCGCGACTCCGATCTCGATCACCCACGCTGCTTCACCGACACCCACGGCATCATCACCACGACCATGATCGACGTGCCCGGTTTCCGCGTCGTCAAAGTGCTCGGCACGGTCTACGGTCTCTCGGTTCGTACGCGGAATATTGCGACGGGGACGTGGACGATGTTGAAGGGGATGGCGGGGGGTGAGCTGCATGTATGTTTCCAACCTACCGTGTTCTTTTGTCAACGTTGAAGTTGTTTTGAGTGTGGACCTGACGGCGGAAACAGAGTTTCACGAAGTTGTTGTACTCGTCGCGGGATCAGGCGGTGGAGCGGATGGTTGGAGAGTGTATGAGTCGGGGTGGGAATGCCATTGTGGCGATGAAGTTTGATACAAGTGAGTTGATGCAGTGTGCGCAGGTGTGTGCGTATGGAACGGCATGCTTAGTGGAGAAGGTTGATTAGATTGTATGATAGGCTTAGGGAATGCAGAATGAGAGATGGGTGCGAGGGGTAGGAATTTCTAGGCTAGTAATGAGCGTGTGATGGAGGTTGGACGTAGGTATGGATTGTAATTGTTAGGGCTATAAGATATGTTGTAGGATAATAATCTCGTGATACATTGTACTCAACTGATGAAAGACTTGCATGCTCATGATTGCTATGGTGTATCTCAACTTACTCAGACTAAAATCCCATGCATTCTTGGAGAAAGTCACATAAGGCGTCGAAGATGAACAGGGAAGTAAACAAAACAGTTACAGAGTGGAGTTATCTAGGCAATCAGGCTCTCAAGGTGACAGAAAAACACAGTTGATGGTTAGTTATGATAGAGTTATATTTCGTGAACTGCCTGAGCCGAGCGGCCGCATCACAATATGTAGGAGATCTTCATGACTTAATTCTCAATCTCCACACTCAATTAGCAACCATGAATGAACTTTAGGAGATCGAAATAAGACAGCGTCATAACGAGAAAATGGAGCGGGGGAGAGAGAAAATCACAACAATGTGATCCAGCACAAAAATGCTCTCCTACTTCGTACGAAATAAGGAAATTCAGCTGCAAGGACTGAGAATCGAACCCATGCTTTAACCCACCAAAAAGACAAAAAAAGAGTTCACGACAACAGTACTGTTGCCGCTACATCTCCATGTGGTGTTGTACACACACTGGTCTCCCAGACTCAAACCAGTGCTACTCTAGGCTATCTGCAAGTTCGTCCGGGCTTGAGTCTGGATCAATACCACTGTGACACTACACTTGCAAACGCTTTCGAGATGGAATATTAGTGAGTTACGAAATATATATGTAGCGTAGATTAGGAACGGTTCTGGTTTGTGCGGAAACCAAACACGGGTTGGGAGGTGAAATTGATGGGTTGGTAGGTAAGTGAGAACTCACTCACTCACTTCAAAGCTGTACTTAGGCATTTCCACTACTATATATATCTTGGAGATCTGTGAGTGTTAAATTTCTTTTTACACGCGACCCTCTGCATATAATCAGACACTTCGCGCCGCTGCTTGGCTTGTTCTTGAATGGAGAGTACCACCACTAAATTATTTTTCTCCCGAGCGGGGGAAAATACCTACCGATCAGGTTGATGGAAAACACCTAATGCATCCGTGCGGAGCTGTATCGACGGATTTTAGAAGATGAGAAGGTATGTATCGTTATTGCACGTTCGTAAGACGGAGTAGTCATCACATAGGTAGCCGATCGCGAGACCATAATCGCCGACCGAGAGTACGAGGGAAAGAATAGCCGGGCCCTGCGACTGGTGTAAATGTGCGCGTTGATGCTGCAGCTGGGGGAAATTTTATCTGGTAGCCTTGGAGGAACCTTAACTTCATGATTTGTCGAATATAGATGTGGTGAGCGTCTAAAGGACCTAGTTTCCCCCGCTCACGGGTTCGATGCGCAAGGAAATCGGCATGTCCTTCTCTTGAAATTCGGACAAAGTCTCTCGTCGAGAGCCATCCATGGAGGAGGAGTGGAAGGCTTGGGTGAGTGATCCGATATAATGCTCCAACATCATATCAACCTCCACTTACCCAGCCTGGGAGGTTGAGTGTGAATGCCATCTGGTCACATATCTTTCCCGCGAGAATGATCAAGAATGACCGCCGTACGCGCAACAGAAGATGGTTGAACACCTTGGTAATATACACATAGAAAAGTATATGGATATATGCCTAGCTAGCAGCAATAATTTCGTAAGTATGCCGCAAAGGGTTGTGAGCTGGCAGAGTGGATTGCAGTCCCGGTCTAGCCTTTGTGCCATAGGAGAAAAAAATATGGTGGGCAATGCAACACCGTTGTTGCTTTTGAGTTTTTCTCATTTTATTTCCGGTTCCTTGCTGTCTATTTCTAGAGCAAGACAGTCTGCATGTAGTTCAACTGCATAGACGTCCCGGTCAGGAGCTTCCACAAATGGACATGGGCCGTCAATTGGTCGGCCATCTAATTCTTTTCGTTGATGTGTGTCTTCTTGAGTCTCAGATTGGTTCAGTTGAGCTCGCTTTCTCTTGAGATTTAGAAGAAACAGCAGCAATAATAATCCTAGGGTAGTGGAAACAGCAACTCCAATGCCGATTCCGAGTTTAGTCTTAAACGACAATCCGGTAGATCCGTTAACGGGACCTCCGCTCTTATTAATGTTGTTGGGGGTGTTAGTGCCAAACGTTCCGGTGCCTTCCGGAGGAGAAGTATTTATTGCAGCATTGGGTGTTGCTGTCAACGTACCAAGGCCGTCCTCTCCCACCTGCTTAAGTAGAAAGGGACAATCAGGGTCGGTGGTTTTCGGAAGATCTCGAAGCATGGCAACATTGTTCATTCCTATGGGTGATAAACAAGTTCCATGACGCTTCCAGTACCCATTCATCGCGAACGAATATGAATCGGAAGAGTTGCACATACTGCAGCATGATCAGAGAGGGCCAATTTCCGACCATGTGAATTCATTACCTGAAGGCGCCATATGTTCCTGTGGTTTGGTTTTGCCCAAGGCCCGCGCAGTCATTGCCGTTCCTACAGAACTCATTGATAGAGGCATAGGTGTGTGTAATGTTGTGGGAAGGTACGTCCAGCCACTCTATTGTCTCAGAGGTTGTGATGCAACGTAGAGTATCCATCATACCTGATGTACGCGGTTAGTCTAGATTCAAGCAGGAGGCGAAGATACACGGCATAGCGTACATGAGCACAGCTTTTGATATGGTTTCGGAGGAAGTATGTTGGATGCCTTCCAATCACCGCTTGGTGTAGGACAAGTGAGCGCTGCTGTAGAAGTTGGCATTTGTGCAATACTCATGGTTTTCGGGATCAGTGTGGCAAATTTGCTTGAAAGAGCATGAAACTCAACGACAGCTGCAAGCTGACCTGTAACTGAATTGGCACGCATGAGGCCTAGAAGGAGATCAGCACGGGCTTGATGAAACCTGTTTATAGTAAACTCAATACCTATGGGATTGGAATTAGCTGTAGCATTCAATGGACGCTCGAAGTATTCCGTCAATATGGCACCTGAAAAGCGAGAGTATTGGTTTCGTTCGAAAAGTTGCTCGACATGGGATACAACCCGAGATTCACAGGGTTGTGGACGGACAATGATTGGTATCGGAATATCGGAGTAACTGGAGAACATCTTCTCAAGAGTGTCTTCTCCGCCGCAATATTCAAATGCTCCCCAAGTCGCTGGCGTGAGGAAATCCGGTAGTGAGCTATTACAGGACCAATAGTCTACGGAGAGATCCCGAAATTGCTGATACGCTGCAGTAGTGTTTTTGTTCAAATCGCCCGACCGGATTCCAATTGGAATAGCACGGTACTTCTTTTCTCTCATGTAGTCTTTTATATCCCGAACCTGTGCTTTCATCTGAGGGAAACCACGACTCGAGGCTACGCTGTTCAAATGAGAGCGTGGTCCAACGAGCCCTAGGATGTTCTTATAACTAGCAACATTATCAATAAAATCGCGGAAGGGATTGAAGGCGTCTACAGTCCATCCCTGGTTCGCCCAGTCCGAAATATAATCCTTTGACATGGATGCCAGTACGTAGATGCCAGCATCTGAGAGAATCCTCATACACGCAGTATGGTCTAGACGCGGGTTGAAATAATTGACTTCGAGGACATTGATCTTGAGTTGTTTGAAATACTGAACATCCCGCTCGCACACGGTCTTCTCAGAAAGAAGGTCTGGGCGGTTGTTGGAGGGAGAGGGGGGCTAAACAATATGGTGAGAGCAGTAAGTATTTATGTCAGTAAATGAGTAGCCTACTACGTACGCTGTCATACACAATCCCCTTGACTAGGAACTCAGATCCATTTGTGGCATAGAATAGCCGGTTACCCTAACTACAATTAGTCTGAGAATATAGGATAGGGACAGATTGAACCTTGATTATGATTGGATCCGCTTCTCCACAAGCAAACTTGATTAGAAATGATGTCAGCGTAATTAACTGAAATAATTGTGGCCATCCATGCTGAGGACTGTTTGTCATTGTCGAGCGTTTAGATCTGACGATGAAAATAAGATTCGCAAAGAAATGTGATTAAAAGCTGCAGGAGAAGGAACCTTTAAGATCATATAATTATCCTTGACCCCAGCCACTACATGACCCAAACGGTCAACTGGTACAACGTGGTACGCCTTGCCAAGCCGGTTGGATGCATTTAAAACAATGGTAATGTTGGAGTCCGGGGACAGGAGCGATATTCACGCGAGTAGGCGCACTCGCTAGCGACGCAGAACCCAGTGTCCTAGATCAGGGAAATATGAAGGCATTCTCGGGAGAACTAGACTGTACGGTTCTCGACGCTGTCATTGGGATAGTTCTTATCGACGAGCGCGTAGTGGCCAAGGAGTGGACCAAAAGACTCAATGTCCCTAGATGACTTAGGTAGTCAATGGTCTTCGGTAACGTACAGGGCTCAATAAACTTCCGGGCGCCAACGAACATGTACGCAACATTGCGCTGTTCGAATTAGATGATGTAAATGGTTCATTGCGGCGGGCAAAATGAGATCGTGGTCGGACTCGGCGGATCTCGGAGATTGATCACCGTTGTTGTGCAGCATAGGTACTATGCCCTTTCTGAGACTGGAAGGAACCAGAGTGGCGCAAGTGATAAGCAATCGAAATTCCTTCTCTCGTCTCTGTCATAATGGAATGTTTCAGCCCGTGACCAAAAGAAGGGGTTGAGGATGGTTGCCAAGAAAAACATGCATGTCTCAATCACACATCGGGTTTAGTGCGCTGAGATCTTTCAGCCGCCAACTCCCCCTCCCTTTCCTTCCATGTTTACATCTCTTCTCACCAACATCAGGTCAGGTTGCAATTGCTCTCGGATCGCCGAATCAAACAAATTGTTGCATTTGAACCTTTTCCTGTTGGTGTGCGTCCTTTTGCGCGAGGCAGCATAACGGTGCTAAACTCGGTTAGGCTCGGTGCCTGGAGGCGGACCTGTTTTCGATCTCAGTAATTAACTCTTAAGCTGGTCGAGTACAGTTACATATCGTCCTGCTTTCCAAGTTTCTGCACTACCAAACTACTTCGAATCGGCTTTCCTCCTCCCATTGTACAGCCTTGGAAGAATTCCGACACTAATTTCCGACTCCCTCAATATGACCTCACAGGATTCGCCCGTATGGCAAACAATAGGCCGTTGGAAGCTTCCTCATCCCAAACATGACAACCGGGGTGATAAGCCAATCTCTGTTCCTGGATCGAATGGACAAAAATTGGATCAAGAGCATCAGTACGGGGAGAATTTTGCACTAGCCACCTGCTCTTGGAAGCAGGATCGGCTCACCGTACGTGAGCTGTCGATGCTGCAGCTTATTAACTCTATTACCGATAAGCCGAATTGGTGGAAAAAGGTTTTCGACGAAGAGATTATCGCGAAATGGCATCAAGAGGCCAGTGCATTAGCACTTTTCAGTGAGAACCTGTGGACTTGGTGTGTGGCCGAGATAAGAGATAAGGCAGTGGAGTTTGAGAGGACGGGGGTAGTCGCCGCAATTGACACTGGTTCTCGGCCTATCAAATCAGATACGCTGGTGAGCGAGGAGCTTCGACTGCAACTTGTCCAGGCTGTGCAACCGCTGCAAAACTTGCCCGATGACAAGAAGGACTGGCATCCCAAATCGAACGATCAAGTTCTGAATCTCGTGCATCCATCTCTTTTTCCGCTCATCTATGGGAAAACACGAGTCCTATCGCAGGGTGGGCAGGTAGGTGTTGAGAATTTTCTCGATTCATACGGGAAAGGAGACATCTTGCCCCAACAAGAGTTGCAAGTTCGCGGTGATCCGGAAGATATCCAGCAAGCTAAATGGTCCACAAAATTCCAATGGCTGCCATGCGAGGTTGAGTTCACAGGCGAAGGCAACAGTGTCAAGATCACATCGTACATCAACAATCTCCACCCACTACATCATCAAGATCTCTACCGAGTTATTGAAAAGCTCATTAGTATCTCTATTGAACCTTGGAATCAAGCGATTCTTATTCATGAGGATGGAGGGAGGGTGCCTCCACGTATACGCACCTATGGCTCTGAGTGGGACCCCTCTCTTCCAGAGTGGGCAGAAGAGAACGACTACCCGAAATGGAATTTGAATAGAGCGAATCTCGGTGACAAGGAGTATGAAGACCTGTTGGCAAAAGTAAAAGAGTACTTAAAGCTTCCCGATAATCCGGAGTTCAACAAGCAAGAATATGACGAGGAAAGCACGGAGATCAATCGAGAGTCAGTCATGAATGGAGAGTGGGAAGAAGAATGTGAAGACCTTGCGGAAATCATTGATTGGAAATGGAACCACATTCGAAAAACTGTACATCCGGATTTTGGGACCCTGGAGACTTATCAGAAATGGAAATTGGGATTTGCCCCGAATCCTCTATTCAGTTCTGAGCCAGAGCCTCGAGAAAACTCCGTACCATATCTGGAGCCTTATCATATTGATCTCGCAAAGACCTGGCGTGATCAAGGCCTCCAGGTTATAGTTAAAATCGCTAGCATCGAACTTACCCCCGAGAAACCCGAGTATGAAGGTGGGAGCTGGCATTTGGAAGGCATGCTTAATGAGCACATAGTCTCAACCTCTATCTACTATTACGATGTCGAAAATACGACAGAATCACGTATTCGATTCCGCCTTGAAGCGACACTGAACGAAGAATCCCTTCAATACGAGCAGAGCGTGCACCAGCCTCTCTGTGAGATCTTTGGCACAGAATCTATGTCCGAAGAACCTGCCGTTCAAGAAATAGGTAGCGTGTCTACACCGCAGGGCAGATTGCTCGCATTCCCAAACACACTACAACACTGCGTTAGTCCTTTCCGCTTAGAAGATGCATCGAAACCGGGTCATCGGAGGTTTATCGTGTTGTGGCTAGTTGACCCAACGTTCCGTATTGTGTCAACCCGCAACGTACCCCCCCAGCGACATGACTGGTGGGCACCGGAGGCGTACAGCAATATCAATCATCCGCTTCCGGCTGAGTTGGCAGAGATGGTGCAACAGGAAGTAGGAGAGTGGCCGATGGGAATGAACGAAGCGAAGGAGTTGCGATTGGAGTTGATGGAGGAGAGAACGAATTTGATGCCGGCGATCCAGAATAGCCTTGAGACCTACAACTTGTGTGAGCATTAAAACGGGAATAGATATGAATCAAGTCTAGAGACAGTCGTAGTGAGTTATAAACATGTTCAAAAAGACATGAGCATTCCTTCCGATGTAGTGTAACTCATTAGCGCAATCTTCGGCTTAGTGATGAAAGACGCGCACCAAGTTGTATTCACCCGCTACCTTTCATGAATTTGCAAACTCATCTTCAGTCACCCTATGCATCTCCGCCCACTTATGTATCTTCCCAAAATTTCTACACTGGTGTTCAGTTCCCCATCCATCGACTTCCGCCAATAGCGATCTATCTACGTCCCCATTTCTACTCTCCTCGCTCCTCAACGACTCAAACGTCATCTCCGAATTACACATAAGAACTTGTCGCAGATATTCGATACAGTTCGCCCAGTGCGGAGAAAGTTTCGGGGTAACGTAGTAAAAGGCATCCGGGTTGGTCATGGCGGTATCAATCGACTTGCGGAGCGTGTTCTGGGAGACGGTTAGACACACGAGAACTCGGATAGAGACATGAAAGCCTACTAGGCAGTGCAGCTGATGAAAGACAGAGACTATCTTGGTCTGCGATTTGTCACTAGGTTCGCCGTTGTTGTGGACGGGTTTGCCTTGGGAGTCAAGCTGTATGAAACCCCGCCCAACTATCGCATCATTAGCGGTGATGTCTTGCGCTTTACGTTATCACAGAGCATACCTGGAAGTAACTGTTCCCATGTTGATTCGAGCTCAGGATCAGATGAGTTTGTGAAATACGTGTTTGGTTGGAAAATTATCGGAATGTCGATAGCTTAGAAGGAACAGTTAGCATAGACCGTGACGCTATTTATGTTTACGTACGGAAACTCATGGAATGCATGTCATTCTTGGGCGATCCTTTTCCCAGCTTGGTATCGTTGACTTTGATGTTTCCATTTTCGCTAGACGATTCTTGTGCCTTGCAGCTCGACGCCCGTGAGGCTGTGACATTATTGAAATAGGTTCCAAGCGCAATGCCGATGAGCAAACAAACAGCGCATGCCAGCCATACTTTCGAGTTGTCTCTTCGTATCGTAGTCTCGGGATCTACATCTTCCTTTCGGCGGTTGCTCAAGAGACCGCGCTCGTCTTCGTCAATATCGGAGTTTGAGTGCATCGTGAACAGTTGAAACGGGCTCAAAAATGTGCAGGACTGGGTTTTAAACGCCAGAAGATTCGTTAATAAAAGGATGCTGTGGCAAATTGAGGAATTCATTTAGAGAACATAGAGGTGAGTTTAATGGTTTTGCAATTGATTGGCCAGGAAGGCTAGTCGGCAGTAGCATTCGCCGGGGTAAATGCACGGTAATCTATCTAAATGGAGGCGATGGCACAAGTGCTCACGACTGGCGGGTGATGTTCTTGGCGACGGTATTGTCTGAAGAAGGGCGCAAGCGATTCGATGAGAATGGCAAGAGTTTCTTATATGACACTCGACGATGATCTTCGAGTGCGTGTGGGAATAACCTAAGCCCAATGCTAGTTGTTGCTTATGCACTACATCAAGCTTAACCTAGAAAAAGGTCGTTGAAGATTGGAAAATACAAAGACACAAAGCTTCTTTGCAAATGCGAACAAAGCAGGATGCTTCCATAACACCTAACTCCATAATAGTATACAAAGGATGAATCGGTGGGTTATAAACTCGAGAAATCAGTGCGGAAAATCTATGAGACTGTTTGTATCGCGGTTGGCGATAATATTCGGGAGTAGGCCTTTACTTCTGCAGCTGGTGTTGTGGCGTACGTCTCATCCAGACATCGACCAAACCAACCTTTACTGGTGCATGTGGTTGTTGTAGCATCACTGGTGGTCGTTGGTGCGGTAGTTGTAGTTTTGTCTTTACACCCAAACCAACCGGGCTATAAATCTTAATGAGTGAAACACATATATTGGAGATGGGCAGACTTACGGTTTTACAAGTACTTGTTGAGGTCAATGATGTAGTCATGATCACCGTTGTGGCTGTCGTCGTCGTCGTCATCGTCGTCGT
This sequence comes from Dendryphion nanum, assembly GCA_020744415.1. Lineage (NCBI taxonomy): Eukaryota > Fungi > Ascomycota > Dothideomycetes > Pleosporales > Torulaceae > Dendryphion > Dendryphion nanum. The sequence continues at coordinate 241,086 of JAGMWT010000006.1, forward strand.
CGATATTCCGCTTGTGGATGTTGTTGAATATGTTGTAGTCGTTTCGTCCCGACATCCCCACCACCCTGGTGTCTTGCAGGTTTCTGTTCTTGTTCTAGAGGTTGTGCTAGATGTTGTGGTTGTAGTAGTCGCCGGCTTCGTATGAGTCCCGTTCTCGAATTTCCAAACATAACAGTCCTCGCAACCGAGATCTTCCTCTTGGCATGGTGCCGCTTCATCGTACTTTTCATAGACATTTTCTATGGAGTATCGCAATCGGTGATAATTTGTGCTTTGTCGCCAGCCATAATCCTTCACGACATCGTATACGCATTTCCTGCCCGCATGACATATGGTTTCAAAAGCATATCCAGCTATGGAGCAAAAGCTGGACGCTCCGTTGCACGTTCCCATGTAGATCGGGTCGGCGGTGTGACCAAAATTGAAGATCCCAGTCTCTTTTCCAGACGGTTTCCCGGGAACCGTTAGCCCTAACCGAGATGCCGCCAGAGCCTGAGGATATGTTTCAAAGGTCACAGCGGCGATGTTCTGGCGCAGGGCGATCAAAGAGGCAAGCACACCACCCAAGCTATGACCGGTAGCTATGATATTCGCCTGAGGATACAACTGGGCGACTTCCTCAAAGAAGTCTAGTGTTGCCTGGAAATACTTATTTGGCTTTCGAAGCTCGTCCTTGACACATTTGCCGTCACATGTATATGTGCCTGTTTTGCAATCACAGGCTTGGTGCCAGAGATAGGGACCGCCCTGACCGCAGCAGCACGAACCAAATAGATTGTCGTTGTCTTTATCGTGGCCAGAAGTTCCGTTACCTTCAAACATAGCGACCGAAGTGCCTTTCACAGCGAGAATAATAGTTTTGTTTAGTGAGTCGCTGAACACGTGACCTCGGATTCCGCTCTCGTCCCAGCCAAATGGAATACTGTTGTTGTATTTGTCTCCAACATCTAACCATTCTGGATCGGATGGATCAGGTTTATAAGCATCTTCTGACATGCGCGCTAAGTTGACGATGGTTTGCTTGTCTGTCACATTGGGGCCTACTGTTAACTGCCGTGTCCAGAAATTTGGGGAAGTATGTTTATCGATATGTTCTTGGTTCACCGGTGTATCGATGGGGATGGCTGTCGTTTTGATAGGAAAGGGTCCAAATTGACCCAAACTAAGTGCCAACACTGCCTTGTCCACGGTGATGTCTAGTCTTCGAGCGCGCGGCCCGGGCCGCCCCACGCCGTGATGTAAAACATGCCGCAGGGTTAAACCATCGTTACGGAGGGTTTGGATATTTGAAATTCCGATCTGGATGGATGAAGAGTGTTGTGCTTTCCTAGATGGGAGCAGATTGTGTCCAAAGAATGAGCTCAAAAGAAGGGTGAAGAACGCTAGCTGTGCGAGTACAACAAGATAAATAGTACCGCGAGCTACAAATCTGTATATCCTATTCAAAGGCATGATACAAAACACATGTCGAGATGAGGGTATTGGTGTTGAAGTAGAATGCAAGATGGACGGATGTTGCAGCATGACGCCTGAACGCGACGTGGCGCAGGCGTCTTGGCTTCACTAACTATATGCAGCCCTAGCGCTGTGTGTTAAGTAATCAGTATTCATATCGCAGATCAGGACCCTGCCCTCGTAATTACCCCTATCAAACTTCAACAATTCTTCTTCTCGCCCACCAAAGCATCTATGTATCATCTAAGTCATATGTTTCGTGTTGTTACAAGTCATGTTTTTGAATTAGACCATCTTATTTTCCCTTGTTTACCGGCAGCACAAGCATGACGCGACGAAGCACCTCATTTTTTCCATTTTTTGGTCTGCTGGGTTCTCTTGTGCTCTGGCGAGCGGAAATTATGAATGGAAGAAGAGGTTCGACAATGGTGACCTTATTTCTTCTAGTCTTACATACTGAGTATTTAGTAATATTTTTATTCCCTCTTTACGTTTTGTCCATATTCCTCAGTGCGAGATGATGCAATGAGCCGATCCACTTCCCAGCTTAGTTACACTTGCACAGATGTAGATGCGTAGCCAATAAGACACCGAGCTGCATATGAGTTTTGCCAACACTTCATACGATCACGTCGAACGTGCATCTTTCCTACAAATTATACCTGCAGTGGAGATCATTTTATGAACTTATCTGATATTTCGTCTTTTGGATGGAAGGGATAATTGCAAGAGTTATAACAGAACATCATGGAGCAAACCCGCCAGGGCTGGGGAATAGAATATCGCCATCGCACCTTCGAATTTCAAACATATCGATACCACATTTTAACGACAACCACCAGGGACATTTTCTTGGATACTTCTACGGCATGAGACATCTCTTTAGGTGTTTCCTCGGACACTGTGATGCGAACCCTCATTTCCAGTAGGACCGCATTTCTCACGCCACACCACGCAACGTAATGCAAACCAACAGAGACATGATTCAACCAGCTCTTACAAGGCTTATCGTAAGACTTAGGGACTCAATGGCTTTGGGGTAAGTTTCATGCATACTCCTAAAGTCATGCGCAAGACCAACTTAGATGTTGTAGGTCTGGGGTTCGATCTCCGCATCCCAAGGTTCGACGACCAGGAAAGTCATGACTTCATCATACGTGGCATGAAGCTGCATATTGGGATGACAATATTCATCAGCCAGACTACAACTTCATGAAAATAGCAATCAAAACCCTCAGATATATGGACCGTGCAATACCAGAGGTATGCGACTACCACGACCGCCATGCAGACTTGGAAAATCCAGGTATTGTGAAATCAAGTTAGCGGAGATTATCCGCTTGCCTGTTGTTCGTTATAGAGGTGGAACATTCCGTTTTCCTACAACTTTCACTCTGATCAAGATCCCGTCTTTACGTTTGACCAAAGTTCTGGAAGTTTCTGCTCTTGCATCACGTTATCAGCAGAGTCCGCGGGGAATTATACGCATGTCTATGCCACCCGACAGTGGAATGGCCGATATCCGGATTCTGAATTTGATATCAAATAAGTGAGCTTCTGTTCGCTGAATGATATACCGCTCTGCGTGAACCAGAATTCCAAGCTCGTCCCATCTTTCTGCCTGATGCTATATACCGGCCAAGACCCCAATCGCCTAAGAGTGACTCTGACAATGCACGCAAAAATGATGGCTGGCTTACATTGTGCGATGGTTCTTGCGGTCTTGATACTCTGCAAAAGCAAACATGCTTCCCAGGCATGCCTGAAGCCGATTACCGTGTTCCTGTACCCATCGTACGGTCACAGAACAATATATCGCTGGCTCTAAAGTCTCGAAAAACATCTCGTATCCTTAACAAGTCATCTCGGTCCATTCCAAAGATCGACTCTGTTGGGCGAATTTATCACAAGCCATGTTCTGCCAGTGGCGCGTTGGTGCGTCACGGAAGGGCATACGCCTTTTGATTGATGTAATCTCCAACTGACGATTCCGGGGGAAACGATATAAAAAGGCTCAACATTTGAGAGGTAACTTGTCACCATGTTGCTAGAAATATGAATAGCATTATCATCTTTGCTACACGAGATATCTGGGTCCAAGACGGGAGACCTTGAGCATACTACATATCACATGCACGGTCTTGATGTGTCAGTGAGTCGCTCATTAGTCTCAGCTAATAGTTAAATTTGAGCCTATGCCGTGCTCGCGGCAGAGAATATATATTTGTCGGTAATGGTCGAGTACTTTGGCGCCTGTGGGTTGTGAATTTGTGCATGGGCCGTCTGTGATTTAGTGGACAGCGGATTTCCCATGTCGAAAATTGAAGTGGGTTAAATGATTGCCAATTCCCACACTCCACACTCTAGTGCTTGTGATTTTCTCGCCATCATCTACTGGTAGCACGGATAGAGTGTTTGCCTAACTGTCGTCAATCGCACAAACTCAAATTATGTTTTTTTTGCAGCTGATCCCTTGAAGTCTAAATTGGGCCCAACCGCCATGCTGAACAATTTGACATCTTCGGTAGTATCTTGCGATATTTGGTGGATCATATCAAGCCATTTAAGATGTTTTGGGGGTCGGGCTTTACCATTCGTTTATTGATTTTTATATGCTGGTATATTACTATTTGCGTCCCTTCAGGTACGAACTAGCTAGTGCGTGACCTCCCTAGTGCAACTATCTATATATTATTGCACATCATTAACTTTGACGACCACTCTTCCTTTAGCACGACGAGAATTGACTAGTTCTATCGCTTCAATGGCTTCCTCAAAAGCGACTTCCCGATCCACTGTGGCATTGAGTTTTCCTTCTGCTACTAGTGCCTCAAGTTCTTGACAGATATCCTTGTAAAAATCGCCACCAAATGTGACATAACGTCTCGGTGTGCCGCCAAGGATGGTGGGCCACCACAAGTTTGTGAAACGATACCATGATGTCAGGAGTATCCTGTTCTCAAAATCCCCAACATTTTCATACACTCCGTCTCTCTTCAGGTACGAGGGGCTGTTCACATACAGAGATTGTACCCCCACTGTATCCAAAATGAAGTCGAATGGGTCGTCGCCAAATGTCTCCGCAAGATACTCGTGCAACACTGGGTGAGCTCGATAATCGACTACTCGATCAGCACCAAGTCGCTTCACAAGCTCCGCGTTGGGCGCCGAACATATCGCCACGATCTCTCTGACACCAAGCCCACGAATTGCCTGAACAGCCATTGAGCCAATACCTCCACTTGCCCCATTCACGAGTACTCGATACCCGTTATTTGGTTTCAAGCCACCGTGTTTGATGATGAGTAATGCCATATAACCCGCACTGCCAAGTGTGCACGCATCTCGCAGACTGACATTGGTAGGTACAGGAGCAACCATAGCCGCATTTGTCGAAACAAGCATATAATCAGCTAGCGCTCCCTTTCCTTTGAACACATTAGACCGGGCTAGAGTACCATAAACGGGTAATCCGACTTGCAGATGCGAAGGCGCATTGGGACCACGCGCAGCTATGGTCCCTGAATAATCATATGCGGGAACCGTATTTTTGGGTCGCAGAATTGTAGGAACCAGTCGCATGAGCTGCGCGTCGCCAGGGGTAAGACCAGCATATGCTATTTTTATGAGGACTTCGTCGCTGACAGGGCGAGAGGAGAAATCGATATTTTGAATGGAAAGAACTTGTCGTGGCGTCCCTCTGGTGGAATAGGTCCATGCGCGCATCGTCGATGGTATATTTGCGAGCCGAGAAGACATGACGATGACAATGGAATATTTGTGGAGACCGGAGCAGGATGGAATTGGATATCAGATGAGTACTAGAACAAACAAGGAGGACAAGCTGCGGTATAAATGTACACTGGTGTATGAGTGTCTCTTGTGAGCCACTTTTTCTTTCTCTGCCCTTCTCAGTGGTGGCTCATCTCATCCCGGACTAATTCTGGTCAACGGGGCGAAGCGACCGGACGAAGCAACCTTGTCGCCGTACAGAACGAGCTTCATCTTCATCTGTTTGATTGAAGAGCCGCCTTCGAGGTCCTGGCCGCAATACTGCCGAAACACCCGACTGTTAGCAGGTACGAGATGCGGTGAGTGCAACGTTGTGCACCCCCTGACATAAGTTTTCGCATCAGTCCATGAAGTATTCTTGATCTGATTCTGCACAGACCTGCTCCATCGACATTGCCTTGGTAACTAGTTAGAACAATCCGCTGATGTATCCACACGTCGCCACGGCACTGCTCATCGCCGCTATAGCCGTTACGACAAATCTCCATTTGTTCAAGCTTGCCCACTCCACTGCAATATCCTTCATATCTACGCCCTCTGCCCAAGTTCTCCACTCTGGCTTCGCGGTGTGCACGTCCACATAGAGCATGATGCCCTTGTTCTCCTGCATAACGAATCCCTCGTCGTGTAGCAATTGCTGCACTTTCCACTTCGCCGCGCCATTAATACATGGCTCGAAGAACAGGACCGTCACTGGCAAGATGCTCCACGTCAGCAGCGCAGCAGCACCGTATATGAAGCGCAATGGGTATGACGGAGTATAGTACGCGAGGAGCGCGTTGGATATGGTTCCGGTAATTACAAAGGGCGGAACGAAGGTTACGGCGTATTGATATGCTTGCAGCCACTGCTTCGCGAGGAGCTTCGGCGGCGCATGCGCGACAATTGGCGGAACGACCATGAAGCTATAGGCGAAAGTCAAGCCTGGTATGGTGCGGATTGCTTAGTCGGGGCATAGGGATGAATGCGCAAACAGAGGGATCATACTGCTGTAAATTGCTGGGGCGGTGATGCCCAGCACTTGGGCGATCGGGATGCCGAAGGATTGTACACTTGAGCGATTCAAGGGAGTCATCTTGAAGTATCAGGGAACAACTCTAGGATTTTACAGCACGGAGCGATATGCAGACATTGTATTGTTCAGGCGGTAGTTAGTGGTAAAGAATGGACTGTGTCTAAAGTCACGTGATTGAAGAGATGACATCATCCGGGCACGCTAATCTAGCACGTGCCTAGCGTCCCTCCCCCCCTTAGTCGGAAACCACCGACCTCCGACTTACTTGATCCAATCCAATTCCAAGGTCAGCCTTTGCATCTTGTACGTACCTCTGGTGCCTTGTTGATCAGCGGTTTCCCGGCAACATGGATGAGGATGGCTGTGTGCGCTGCTCGTTATTGAATGCTCCGGTAAGATTTCCCTATTATCCCAGAATACATCGATTGTGTACTAGAGCAGTGGCAATATGAACGACGCCTAAATGATTTGTTGTCAATGAACTACATCTTTATCGTAGGAAACCGTCTCTAGCGCCCTTTTGTGTTATCACCGCGACCTAACATATTGGATGACGACGAGCAGTACTTGTGGTCACAAGTAGGAATCTTATTTCGTACATAAAACTAAAAGAACTTTTGGTCGTGGCATTCTACATTCAACTCAACAGATTTACTCAAGTAAACTTTGGGTCCATGCTTACAGACTGAGATGTGTCGCCACGGTTTTTATGAATGTCGAATTTTACCACTCTTCGAGCCGAGGTCTTTCAAGTATTCTATTTGATTTAAGATTCTTCGAATGTGAATCTTTGGGCTCTTTCAGTCTACATATCTCTACAAAGTTTACTTCAAACAGTTTCTGTTCTGCAACATCACTCGCAACCTTGATAACAGTGCCTATTTCCAAAGATTAATTGTACCTGTAGGACACGAGATGAGACGCGTATTATCTCAAATAGAGCTATAATCAAAAGCAAGATCAAGTGTCAGTAGTAAGGATTGGCGCAGATTTCAGAGCATTTGACGTCCACCGTCGAAATATTGTTATATAAAATTTATCTGATACGCGAAGTATGGAAGGCAATATATAATCGAGGAAAGATCCTATACACCGCCGAAATACTGATGCGATTTTGGGTAATTAAGGTGTTTAGTGTAGCGCGCCTATCTTCCTTTGAGAAATTGATCATAGATGTCCCACTTATGTCTCTCCCTTGGCCATTTCATATAACCGTCAAAATACGGCCTGCGTTTCGTGGCCAAGACTGTGGATCAGTGAAGGCATTGATTTTGAGATCTAGGGGTGTGTATAGGCGTGCAGATCCCACTACATTGGAAATATCATATTTTAAATCCAGTCAGATTGACATAATTGGAACAGCAAAGAATCCCCAGATGACCCGAACACGAAGTGACGGATAGGCACGCCAATTCGACTTCTAAGGTTGAAGGGTGAGGGACCGTGCACCAGGCTAACTCCTTTGAGACCATAGGTCCTGAAGATCGCGTTCTGTTATTAGTCCAAAGCTCCCACTCTTCCCAGCTTCTACACTCGCGCCCATATCAGGATAGAAACTTCCAGCTTCAAAATTTCCACCTATCAAAGATGCAGCAGTATATCGTATGCGTGGGTACAGTCTACATTGATACCATTCTCGAGTGAGTGGTCTCTGGCTTGTCATATGATTCGAGCTGATGAGTTTCGTGTGTGACAGTGTGCCTCACTTCCCAATAGAAGACGAAAAACTCCGCGCACAATCAATGACACGCCGTCGAGGTGGAAACTGTGCGAACGCATTGGAAGTGATAGAGCAGTTGATCGAAGTCGACTCTCATGAGGAGGACATGAAGGAGAAAATAGTGCATCCCGCTCAGCTTTGCCTAATAACAGTACTGCCCAATCAGCGTTCCGATGATGTTAAATTCATTCAAGATTCTATCAAAAACACTCACTTGGATGGTTTCGGCATTTATCGCAAGGATATTCCGACCGCTGCTTCGAGTATGATCCTGCGCAATGGACAAACAGGCACGCGCACTATCGTCAGCCACAATGCGCTCCCGGAAATGAACGTGGAGGAGTTTGTCGCTAGAATTGATACACTCATTCCACAAAATGAAACCAGTGAGCTTGACAAATGGATTCATTTTGAGGTAGTCGTGTCAATACGGTGGGATACTTATGGAATTAACACACAGGCAGGGACGCAACGAGCTGGTCTCTGTACAATGCATCCGATACCTCCGATGCGCCGAAAAACACAGCCGTGTTCGCATAAGCGTTGAGTTGGAAAAGCCTTCACGAACCGACATGTATGAGGGTGCAAAGTTAGCCGATGTTGTATTTTACTCAAGCATATGGGCAAAGGTACAGCAACAATTGACTCATAGCAATGACTTTACGTTAACTCGTTCATCTCGATACAGGCCAACAACCACAGCGATCCCGTCGAATTTTTGAAAACACAGACTCAACACATGCGTTCAGAGTGAGATGGATTCACGTGAGTGATTAATAACTCGAAATTGCTAACAGGTAATAGTGCCATTCTGATCTGTATGTGGGGATCGGAAGGTATAGTCGCCGTTCGCAAGCACCAGAATACTGCGGACGAATGGGAAAAGGTGGTTGCCTGGAAGCCTTTTTCCACTGGAAGCTATGTGACTACTCCTGCTGTGGTGGAGTGAGTTACAACATTCCGATCCCCAGCTTTCTTTGATACTTACATACTCAGTGCTATCGGCGCAGGTGATACATTCATTGCCGGAATGTTATTTGCACTTACTCATCGTGAAAACACATGGAACTTCCGAAAAATACTGGAATTTGCAGTCGAGATTGCTGGGCGCAAAGTATTCCAGCACGGGTTTCAAGGCCTTGGACATGCCATGCGTGCTGATGTGAACAATTTGAACACAGACTGAGCATCTGACTGGGAGGGGTTGTGGAAACAGATTCGGACTAAGCTATAACGGGGAGGATGTATATCCCATATGTGGGAACACTAAGGGTACTTAATTGCGGTTCATTTAGCTAGCCTCTCAATCTTGGTGCTCCACAGCCCTAAAGCGTTTTCAGAAAATACAGCTTCTTTCTCCTGCGGGGTCAGGGAGGTATCATTTGCAAGGCCGGCTATGTTCGTGTTCACATCCCAGAACCCTATTCCGTAGGGATAGTCCTGTATAACGAGTAAGCTTTGTTTGTTACTAAGTGGAGCAGGAAACACTATAAATATCACGTACCGTTCCAAATACAAGCTGACTCACAGGTACATTGTGTGAAAGGAGACCCTTGATCTGCCTTGGATATACCGGTCCTGCACTATCGTACCAAAATCGAGTCCTGTACGCTTCCTCTGCATCGGCAGCATCATTCGGGAACCCAAGCAGAAAGCGGTCCTGAATATCCGGAAATGCGCCTGCGCCATGGGAGATTCTCCAGTGTAAACCTGGGAATTTCATGATTGTACGGTTCGCCGTGATACTCGATATTGCTCGTGCGGTTTCGAAATAAAACTCCCCCAGTCCCGAGCGGAGAGGTGCTTCCAGATGTCAGCCAAATATGAATCATTTTGCAACGCCCTCTATTCCAAACTACTCACATGGGTTAGAGTTCACCAACCGACCATCTTCTAATCTAATCACCGGATCTGTAGGATGTATAAATACCACTTCCTTTTCAGTCCCCCTCTCTTGCAGATATTGCCAAAGCGGATCAAAGGCGACATCTCCAGGATATAGACCCTCATGATTTGTCAATACGACAACGCCCACCGCGCCTAATTCTTCGATGGCATACTTGACTTCTCGCAAAGTTTCATTCACATACGGCAACGCCGTGACCGCTAACCAACTGAACTGCTCAGGATACGTTCGCACAACTGCTGCAACAAACTCATTCAACAATCGCGCGAGTGCAATCGTCTTTGGCTTATCACCAGGAAAAGCATTTGCCTGGGGCGTACTGACACTCAGAATTGAATGCGTAATCTGATGGGCCGCCATGAAATCTAAATGCGCGGCGACCGTCCAGTTCGGCGTTTCGCGACCAGCGGCGAGTGGTTGGAGCTCGCGGAACCAGTCTGGGACGGGGTGGGTATGGGTGTCGATTCGAGTTCCATTCTGGAAGGCTGAAGACAAGATCGGGACGCGGTTGGAGGATTTGGAGATGTCAGCGACTGAGGTGAGCGCTATATCGAGAAAGGGCAGGACGTTGAGGTCAATGCTGTCTTGGGACTTTTATCAGTGGTATAAAACTGGGGTAGGCAGTCTTGCGGTACCTCGTAGTGCATTCTCTCTTATTTGCGCCAAGTCTGTTACTCCAGCAGATAGACTAGATACTGATGACATTGCGCAAAGAGAGCGGAGCTGCATTGAATTAGGTTTCAAGTTTTAGGACGTAAACGTAGTGTCGCTATGAGTACTTATTAGCATCAAATATTGTTAGACGAGATTAGTTGGTAACGACTACACTAGGGGGTGTAGTGACGTTGCTCCTGAGTCCTTGAAATCGGGTCCCCGCTTCGTTTTGGTTTTTCCGAACGACAGCGGGGCAAAGAGTCCGTGATCGATATTGTACCTCGTTTTGCTCGAGTGGATGTTTTCTCTACCGCTCTCACACTCAAGAAATTGATTTCTCTGTCAGTCAAAGAACAAGTTTCACGAAGATTATTGTGACTCACGAAATGATTCAATTTGTATCACGTGACTGGTTTTTCACTCAAAATCCTGCAAGTATATGCAATTTGAATATATTGGAATCTTCTCGTTACTATACTAAAATATTAATGAAGTCTCTATGTGATATTACTACCAAGCTAGGCCGACTTGGGCCACCATCACATTGGCAAATGAACGGTGTAAGGATCGTTAGCAAAAAACGTCAGCTTAGTACGCTTAGCAATATTCGAAGCATTCGGCTCCGAATCTCATCCCTCATGTACGGGGTTTTAGAGTCACTGATCGTGTCCTTTCCCCGTCTGGCTCGCAGCCTCATTGAAGCGGTACTAATCAAACATTAATTACACCTGCTTGGTCTCTCACTGTTTTCAAACCATAATTTATCAATTGTTCTGCGCGCAAGTGTCTATTTATGCGCAAAGGTTGGACTATATTCCCCTCTCAATTGCCATTGCGGTCAATTACTCCAGGAGTTAATCAATTCCAGACCACTCAACCGATTGAGTCCCAGTAGCAGCCTGTACATATTTAGGTCCTCATTTCATTCTCTTTCTTTGATGTACAGTGTGTAGTCTAGTATAGAATCAAGGTCGAGCTTTGGGGAATTTGATACCAGTCTGTTCGGACAGCTGGTTCGCCTCAGCGTCGTTGCGAGCAGTCATAAACTGGCTTGCGCATCTCCCAAGCCGATGATCCTGAACGAATGGTTAGTCCTACTGATTTGATTAACCTGTAGGAAATTCACACGTACCATAACAGCTGCATCTCCCGAGGCGCATTTCACCATATTTTTGAACATTCTGTCGACATCCTCCAACGCATGTTCATCCAATGGCTTCCTATAATCGCCCACACCAATTGGATCCGATCGAGTCTGTCCAAACCAGGGAACAAGTGCATGTTGAGTTGTACTCCGACTGTCAAAATTATAAAACTCGAATGAAGGGACCATTGGACTGGTTTTCCCACCAAGGACAACAACCTGGCCAGTCCGCATATCTGCTCGCTTGTGAGCTAGAAAGCAAGAATTCTTTTCATCGATAGAAAAACTGTGATCCTCCTGTATCAGAGACCTTGTGAATCGCAAGATAGATGTACTTGTTCGCGCTATTTTGCTCAGAAAACCGATCGCTACACCAGCAATGGCGACAAGAACGATCGTCTCAACTCCAGGCGCAGGTGCTTGTGCTTGTTTGTCCACCACAACCAGGTATGAAAACCCCTCCTGCGAGGTACAATCACCGAGCAGAGGATAATCTGACCATATTCGATAGATGAAGAAACGAGGTGCCCTGTAGTAGTTATCTAACATCTGTCGGAGTAGAAAGCATGCCGCTTCCATTCGAGTTCCACCGGTTATCTCCAGGTGATCTTGATTTTTATCGTTGAGGCTATCGTTGTGGTAAAGCTTACGGAAATTGTTATAGTTCAGTGCCAATGGCTTCGTGAAAAATGGTATTGGCGATGCAACCCAACAGCGACCTGTGGAATCTTGCATGTATTCAGTCTCTCCAGCAGAATCCGGATAGCAGTGTTTGTCCTGAGGAAAATAATATTTCCTAACCCAGTATTCTGATTCTCCTTGAATGTTGCCCTGAGAACGCATTACTAGTGCGACGCTCTCGGAGCTGTAAATTACTGGAGCAGACTCAGGAGATTCAGTTTGCAAGATATAACCATCCGTTTCAGGAGTTATTAAACGTATGTTGGACTCGCGAGGGTCATTGCAGATAATCGTAGATTTGTTCGTTGATCCAGTCGCATCTGCTTTGCTATTTCCCCGTCTAGGACATTGAAGATCTTTACGAGACTGAGCCTGGGGCTTGGATAGCAAATCTTTTCCTAGAGCGGCCCGGGGTCCTTGAAAGACAACCATAGCTGATGTTGAATCAAGGAATAAGCCGGTGCTGAGAAAAGCACAAAGCTTGAGGCTGGAGTACGTTTTTCGATTGTGGTACAGTTGGCAAGTTCCTAAGCGTGCATTGTTTAGATACAAACGCGTGGGTCGAGGCGAAAAGCGCGGTCGGCAGGAGAAATAAATTTCCGGGTTAATTCGCGTGGTTTCGCGTTCTGTGTAATGGTCAATCGTATTGAAGTGGTGACTATTTTGAATCCAATTGCGCGGTCGCACAAAATGACTGTACTGTTGGCTCTACCCATCAACATCCTTCCGGCAAGATAAGGTGAATGGTCAATCTGCTGCAAATCGACTATTTGCCGAGGTTGCCATAGTTAGTATTTCATCTGAATGCTATTTGGCTTGGGTGATATTCCAGGCTCTCACAAGTCTTTTATTTTTTGCTGTTGCCTGATCTTCCAGTCTGATACACTGAAACAGAAATTCAGCATGGAGCTATTTCTTATTACAATGACGTAAGCAATCTTTTGGATAAGTCGCATGTCGTCGAGGGTCGAAAGGGGCGGAGCGAGTGATAAGTTCATCCAGTTTGTTGATATTTTCACTGACTGAGGACTCCATAATATACGCATATGGGTCGTACTTGATTTTCCTTAGAATGTTCTCAAGTGCAAATCATCCTTCTTTCTATTCACTACTATTAAGTTAGAGGAAGAGTCTATCACGATGAAAGCAGGCGCGAAACACGAAATATCAAGCAATACTCAAGAGGTGCCGTTGATGGTCATTGCCAACATGCTGCCATATTTCCATTTATATCTTTCAAATCGGCCAGGTCAAATAATCTGCAACGCTTTCGGGATTCAATGCCAAATGCGCGTGTCAGATCTATGCAATTACCCAAGCTCAATCTTGTTGCCGTTCCCACCATGAGACCTCCTCATTTCAACCACACTACCTATTCATCTCTGTTCAAAATTTATTTGTACGGGTGTTATTCATATAACCTCTTTGATCAAATGGGTGGAAGAAGGAATATAATCTGTTACAGGACGCTGTTATGATGGCCTGCGGTATCGTTGCTTTGTTTGCCTTGACTGGCCTCCCACAAGAAGGCCCAAGGCAAACCAAAACGCATCAAGCCACAATTTGCGTGCCCACTCCCTCATTTTATTCATCTAGGCTATCATAGATGAAAATGAAATTCTGTAACTTATATCCTCACTCCGGACTTATGATCCCTTCTCCACATTGCCAATCTGAAAACGCCTTCCTCCATAGTAGAACTAGGATTCCCTTTGTAGAGCCCTAAGCAATATTGTCATGTCGCGAAGCACAACCCTGAACGCTTCGCCTGGTATATTTGGGGGATCATCTAGTGGGGGAAAGTCGAAGTTGGGGTTTCCCTGCTGGTGGTTTAGTTGCCGAGGAATTATCTGGTTTCGCGGAAGTGGATCTGGAAGTTCAGGAAGTGGAACAATCATTTGATCATTTCTAGCATTGCCGTTCATGATAGGCAGCTGATTGATTGGTCCCTGCCAGAAGTTCCGAATATCCTGGACGATGTTATGATTATGATGACTACATCCTTCGGCATGTTGAACGTCAGAAGTAAATGGGACGAGACACTGCCAACAAAAGTGATGATGGCAAGTGGAGCCTAGATGAGTGATTAGCTGCTGTTCTCTATCTAGGAGAGAATTGACGGGTACTTACATTTCATATGGTCACATCCACCTTCCTTCTTGATGATCACAGTACATTTAGGACAAGATTTTGCTCCCATTTTCCCGATGGCTTCTTCTGACTTCTTGTCATCGGCCAGCTTCGCTTTGTCGCATAATTTACCCGAGTGCCAGGAGCGTTTGCACTTGAAACAGAACTGGTAGGCGCAATGCGGACAAGATATCATGTTTATATCTGCTTTGTTGATGGCACTTTCCGCCTTCTTTCCAGGTTGATTCAGCCGATCTTGCCTTGGAGTCAGCTTGGTAGCCTGTCGGGATGCTTCATCACCCCTAGATGGACCTTGCAATGAAAAATCAAGTTCAGGCTCGAGCCTATGGCCAGAATCAGCATGTTTGCTATTACAGCCGACCTCGGCACTATCAGCAGAGAAGTAGTGGCCGCATTTAGTGCTCATGCATGTGATATACGACGAGTTTGATCGGATGTGGTGTTTGGCAAGGGCATCGTCCCACCTAGAATGTAAACATCAGTATATAGCAGAACGGTTCCATATCAGCCAATGCTTACTGGGTGAATATCCCGGGTCGAATGAGCTTTTTGACATCCATGAAGTCCAATGCGGAGCCACAACTGAACGGACACGCCAGCTGGGCCTCAGAGAAGTTTCGATTCACTACCATGGACAGTATCATGTTTTCTATGCAGGTCTTGCATATGTCTCTCAAGTGAGCGCACAAGTGTACTTTTCCGGGCTCTCCGAAACCGTTCTTTGAATTTTTCCTTGAAAAACAAAGAGTACATTCCTTGTAGGCGACCGGCTTTTTCGGTGTGACATTGCACTTCTTGACTTTTGAGCTTGCGCCGGCCAAGTTACTGTAATCGACACGACGCTGAGGATCCTGTTTAAGGCGTGTTGTTGGTGCCATCGTGGGTGGGCGGTTCAAGTCTGGTTTGTTTCAGTGTGGGCCTTGTGAGGTAAAAATTGGGGAGACCTCGGGAAGGAATCCACGGAAGGAAAGCGCTGTCAGTCGAAGCTGCGTCGTTCTTCGCAGAAAGAGTGAGGAAAAGACTTCACGCTAGCGTAGAAAGCTGACGCGAACTAATCGAGGATTTCGGGTGGAAAGAGAGTAAATGTTGAAAGACGCGGATGTCGGTGTGGGTTGACGTGACGGAAAACGGGCGAAAGAATCTTAGCGGTAACGACATAAAGAATGCGTTCATTACCAATATCAAGGTTCATTGAGTTGATTTCGTTCACTTCTGGGATTTTTTGTTGCACCAATCCAAAGGCAGAGCAGCGTGTATCTGGCCGACTGAATTCAGGAGCTATTCATGACGCTACACTTGACCGAATCATTCCTGAACTAGTCAATTGTTCCCTGGATTTCGCGGAGATAATTAAGCTCAGTGAAATATTATGTTGAACTCAAAAATGATCAGAAACGCGGTATAATACAGAATTCCACCAACCTAAATGCCAAATCTTGTCCGCGAATGTGAGGCCATAGTAAATAATATAGTTTGTTCTGTTTCACGTCCCAAAATCACAGCTTCCAAACTTTTATGTCTGTTTACTTGATTACATTGAAGGCCGCTCCGCCATCTTAAAACTATGCTATTTGTTGAGCTGTTTGTTTGCGAGCGTTTTCTTCCTCGTACACTCGCATAAAGCAGAGTAGGCGATGAAAAAAGTATATGATAAGTATCAGTCCGAGTGTTATTGCTGCCCATTGTGCAGTCCCGCTGTTAGCGGGGCAATAAAGGTATCGAATGATAGCAGACAGGCCCCTTCCACGCCCGCTGCGATGATCTCCAACCAATGAAGAAGAGCGAGATCTCTCTTTAGGCCTTAGCAGGTAAAAATGCTATGCCCAACACGCATCCTCCGATTTGAACTAACGATAATGACACCGCAGAACGTATTACCCTTGGTAAGGCGCTCAAATAGGCTCCGGCTCCAAGGACAAAGACCGGAAGAACCCCCACAAAGGCCATCCCGGCATGTAAATCCAACTTCAGAAGTCGAACTTACAGCCATCGCGACGGGAGCGATTCCGACTTTGGTATTCCTTGTGAGCTTCTCGATGTGTGAACTTTCTGCCAGCCAAGCGCTAGTCTCAGTCAGTGGACCTTGACGGGGGAATTATGCGCTACGCGCCCCACAGCCCAAAAGTCGAGTCCGCAACATCTGAAGACAAAAAGAAGCACCCATGGTAAAAGACACGCAGAGCGTGCTTTACCCAAGCCCCACCAATGACGGCCAACAGTAAAGGTGAGCAAGCCCAACTGTTCCTGTCGATCACTGTACACTGACAACCGTGTATCGTAGTATCGAAAGGGGAGCTGGATCGGTCGATCGTCATTGAATATTCTCCAGCGAATTTCAACTAGGCTTGTGAAGCCTCCGCATGGATAAAAGGTAGGTATAGAGAAAGTAAATGAATAATCTCCATGGAAGATGCCTCGTGTATGCGTACAGTCGTACAAAGTATTGGGGAAAGCAATCTAGCAAAAAGATGTCGGACGAACCGAGGAATGAAGGTGAAAGATAAAAGGCAAAAAGCACAACGAGAAGAGGGAGAGGAGGGCTTTATATAGTGGGGTGAGAGGCCGTAGAGGCCGTAGCGAGCCTCTATTACCTAAAGTCGCGCCAAGCCGCGCTAACCACAGCAAACGCCTTTATTGATGTCCTCCAGTATCACCCTGCTCGAAATCTGTCTGCCTGACCTTCAATATCAATCTTCAAAGACGTTATCTCCCTGCCTCTACTATTAACGTTATACATTGTTACCTTCATCGGTCGTACTGAGGTCGATCCAAGGCACTTATTGAGGTACACTTGTGGCTCAAGGTCCCGAGCTCCAGGTCTCCTTCAGGGCTACTTACCTTCAAACCGTCGTACGATCAGATATAGAATTTTCTGCTGGATAGTGTGAACCAAACAGAATCCCCCCAAGTTGCGCGAACCCAAGATGCCACAGTCATTACAGCCAGCTCGACACCAGGCCTCAAGCATAGAACGAGGGCAATACCCTGCTAAGATCAGAGCTATGTCTGGACTCCAGAACTTATCGGGTGGATCCCTCCGGATGATTGCAGTAATGGTATGACTTATTTGTCTCTTTTAGCGAAGATAAAGAGGCCAAAATCTTCAGGTTTGATAAGTTCTTCGTTGCTAACTGTCTATTCACTTCAGTTGCCAAAAAGCCATCGGCTCGAATTTGTCTTGCTGTGTCGTAAGACGTATCAGGCCTGTAGCTCCTTGCCTACTGCGGACAAATACTTCTTCACGAGCCGCATCTCCATTGATCTGGACGGTGAACCCGGACTGGTCCACGATTTGAATAAATCTTTGGCAGAAGACATCTCAGAGCTCGAGATTAATGTCCAAAACTTTGCAGAAGATTGCAAGCAGCGAGATTTTCATCATATACTGAAGTTGTTCCATAACACAAGCTTGACAAGTTTATTGTTCACACAGGATTCAATCGTCACTGAGAGCTCCATCAGGAAAGTCATCGAGCTTGCTGCTCACTGTGGTGCTCTCAGACACGTAGTTATTCCATTCTGCTCTCAAGATGGGTCTCTCAATGCTCTAATGGGGAATCGATCCACTAGGTTCGAAGTTAGCCAACGTTCATCGGTCGCCACCAAGGTTCGATTCACGGCCGAACATGGAATCAGCAAACGAGATACAAGCTTTGAAATCCGTGTCCAGGACCCCACTTCGAGTCCTCTATCGATGTTAGGCCATCACATACGCTCGTTTCGGAATTGGAATGTTGATGAGATCATCATCAACAATGAAGTGTCGAATGGATACTTCTATTGTCCAAGGTCACTTTACTTGGGCCTAGGCTTGCGCGAGAATCACATGTCAAACCTGAGGAGGTTAGAACTACGGTCCATCGATGCTCACAAACTTTCTGTCTCAGATTTCTGCTGCTCTTCTCACCTCTGTAATCTGCACACGCTTTCCATCCAAGACTGTATGGCCGTTGACGTCATCCTGAGATGCTTCAGAACGACCAACCTCTCTCTAAAGATTGTCCACCTCCACTCATCGACGGTTCTGAATGCATTGAGAGGGCAGAACGACGAGCTTGCCCTCTTCCTACGGCATTTTTCGAATCTGGAGGAGCTCTCGGTTCAGCTGGCAGAGAGCAAGGGGAAGCCTTTGAACGGCCGGGATCTCTGGTCCCACAGGAATACCTTGACACATCTACGCATACGATACGCCATCACTGAACTGAACGTTGGCATCCTACGGGACATTACTGCAACATGCAATAAGCTCATGGTTTTCGCCTTCGATCTCAACACCATCGAGACCGCTCTCAAGAAACAGAGCTATACCACCAAATTCACCAAAAGCCTCCACACAATTGCTCCTGCTCTTGCACAAGCTCGGGGCCTGGTACGCATTGACGTCTCGTATGCCCCTTTAGAGGACGAACCCAGCTCACGTGGGGACTTTCCCGAAAGCGAAGACCCGCATCTAGTTATTGCCAGAGAGCTAGGTCGAAGTATCCGGAAAGCGGGTTGTCTCAAATTGAGGTACATCGGTATGGCCGAAGGATGTACCTCCCGCGAAGAGGGCACGGACTATCTGGAGTACGATGTTGAGCTACAGACGCGACTCTTCTCCCTACGCGATAGCAAATGGCGAGAGGTCAAGGGTACTGAGGCAGAAATCAGCCCTTTCCACAACATGTGGGAATAGGGCATCGTTGGAAAGAGTTCGAGCACGGCTTTTGTTGCTCGTTCTTTGGTCCCGCTGATATTGTGAATAATTGATGCTCTGGATGGTGGAACAGAGTAGTTTTGTATGAGTTGCACAATGATACCCACACCAAAGATTTTGTAGATTAAGAAGAACAATTCCAACAAACAAAAACCACCTTTCGCTCCTTGACCGCCTAATCACAGATGTAGCTACTAAGCGGCGACTGGCAAGGTCTGTGATACCAATAGTGCCGTAGTGGGTATGCATACAGGTCGCATGTGCTATATCAGTCACTCGAAGCCTGATATTATCTTTGGTAATGCGATTTTCAGGATCTCGCGGGGCTTTGGGTCCGGACGGGAGTACCTACAATACCCTTTCATTTTTCTAGAAATCTTGCGCATCAACAACATAGACTTGTTCACCCTTTGCTTTTGGGCTCTACATTGGCTTGTGCCAGGAACTAATTGTTCATGATGGGTTTGAATTAATCCTTTTGCCCATTTTCTAATGAAGCGTGCGCGGGCAAATTTCCGTCAAAATCTATTGCACGCGTCCTGACTCTGTCAAAAGTCCTTATTGATACTCCTAAGAACTGACGTCTGACAATACACTACATATACACAGCCTGACTGTAATAAGCCTGGTGTGAGTTCCACGAATAAATCCACTCAGCCTCCTCCTGGCATGCATAAATTGTGGCGCGTGCGCTGTGCGCGCTTCATCAATCGAACCTAAGGTTTCGCTCGGCCGACTCGCATGCCTTAGCGTTGCACATTGTAATATCCACAATGCAAATCGGCTAACCCGAAAACCAGGAACACAAATGTAACCTCCAAGCGCGCGACCTACGATGGCCTCAATTGCGGGAGTGATTCGAAGCACACAATGGTTGTCTGGCTCATCTCGAGGTCGTCCAAATTACCTGTCTAGGTACAAATCGTGAAGCGCAACACCAACCGGTAGCATCCGCGCAACTTTACGGCCCCCACCCCCTCTACCGATACTGCGCAAGAGCCTACGGTAAGGCCTCCCGCAGACTAGTCGATCTCTTACGCTCATTGAACCTTATGATTGGCGGGGCCTTTTGACTATGCCCATTCCCCTGGGCGCCGCTCAACCCGTCACAAGCGACTCCAATGGTGGCTGCAGAACAATCGCAATGTTCTCTAACATGCCTGTTTGAGGTTGTCTCGACGGTTACCTGGTGGAAGGCCTGATCAACAAGCGTCAGGGATCTCAAATAAGAGGATGGCGCTTGAGTTGCGCGTACACATGTCACAAGTGTCGTTGTGGATAGGTTGTGATTGGAGCCTGCGGCCCTGAAAGTCGCCATCGGGGATCTGTCGCGCGGGCTATAAAGGCGACTTATCCCCCGAGCCCGGCGTGTGTGAGAGTTTGGCCCCTTTGAAGTTGTCACATCCAGCTGGTTTCCGTCGTCGTCGTCGTTGTTGTTCTTCATTTCCTTTTGTCAAAACCGAGCATCTCCTCGCTGTTGCTGCGAGCTCACACGCCATGCTTCCCAACTTTCTGCTTTGGGCAGGATACGCAGCAAACTGGGGTTTACTGCTGCAAGTCACTGTTGTTTCGCCAGTTAGTGCCGATTGTTATTCCCACGATGGAGTCCTAGCCAGAGACTCCAAGATCTACGTTGGTCCTGAACTGGTTTCTTGCGGAAACAACACAAACACATGCTGTTTATCCGACGAGAAGTGCGGTACGAATCTCCTCTGCGCAAATACCGCCGGAACCTCTACGCGACAGTATTGCGCCGACAAGGACTGGAAGAAGTGCTCGCAGATATGTGCTGGTATGACAAGCTTTACCTTTTGAATCGCCGTTTCGAGCAAATAGCTAATCCAATTTTTTTCCCATTCAGAGACCTTCCCCCGCGCCGGAACCCTCCTCACAGATTGCGGCCGTAACATCTTCTGCTGTGGCACCGGCGCTACAGCATGTTGCAGAGATGGAAAGGGCTTCTTCATCGACCCAGCCAATGGCGACATGACACCCGCATCGCTGGCAAACAACGGTACACTGGCACAACCCACATACTGGAAAGTCGATACTTCAGCCGTGCTGGCAGCAGCAACTGCCGCGTCCTTGTCCTCTTCTACCTTCTCCAGCTCTGCTACAACGACCAGGTCTGCGACAACTGCTTCTTCCACAGGCCCAACTTCGACTTCTACATCGACAACAACATCTACGCCTTCAGGTGGTGGTGGACTTTCCGCAGGAGCAGGAGCCGGTATAGGGATTGGATGTGCCGCTCTCGTCGGCGGCATCATTGCACTCGCATGGTTCCTGATCCGCAAGCGAAGAAAGCAAAAGACACAATCTCAAGCTCCAGTTGCCCAGTACCAAGACAACAATGGATATCCTCCCAATTACAACAACGGACATACGCCGAACGCAGGGAACGGCTTTGGGGCAGACAATTACGGCGCATACACGTATAAATCACAGGGTGTACCGGGGGCGCCGGCGCCGCCGCCTATGCAGGAACTGGAGGGGACGAGTGCGCGGCATGAGATGCGGTGATTGATTTTGAAGATAATTTTTTTTAAAAGATTTAATAGATTGGAATGCATTCAAAATAGATTGGAACGCAATGTATGCATGCGAGTACTTGGGAAGTCTTACTGTACCATTGTGCGTGCTCACCGATTTTGTCAGAAGTGCTGGCCGCAACATAATCATTGCCCCAAGCCAAGCGGATGCTTACCGGAACATGGTGCCCACCGAACAAATTCCGCCTCATCACTCTCTCTTATTCAAACCCAATTCGATCGCCGCAATCTGCAATGCCAAAAACCGAGAATAGATTCTACACAGCGCCAAACTGCCGCCGAAGAACCAGAGTCCCGGGTGTCCGCTTGGCCTCCACATGGCATTGACTTCGCCTTCGTCATCCAGATCCCACACGTCCTTGCACCGATTCGCTTCTTTGGGCCCCAGGGCTTTCTCCGCGCTCGTCTTCATGTTATCGAAACCCGTTGCTAGCACGACGATATCGGCGGGGAGTTTGCGACCATCAGCTAGGATGAGGTGCTTCGCGTCGAAGCCCGAAATGCCCTTGGGAGATTGCTCGACCTTGACTTTCCCGTCGATGATGAGCTGCGAGCAGCCTACATCGATGCTATAACCGCCTCCGCGAGTGACATACTTGCGGTAGATACCCGAGCCATCGTGGCCGAAATCGACGACAAAACCGGCTTTTGCGAGACCATCGAGATTCTCCTTCTCGGCTTCTTTGATTTTCTCGGTGAGACCGACATTTAGGGCGAACTGAACTGGGATCGGGAGTGATTGACCATAGACGTCAGCGTCTTCGGTTGGTGGGCCGGTCTCGTCGTACATGCCTTCGTGTAACATGAAGAGACCTTTGTTGGCTTGGATCACGTATGTTCCGCGGCGTTGAATCATGGTTACGGTTTCGGCACCCGCCTCGTGGTAGTTCTGCGCGATATCGTGGCCTGAGTTACCTGTGCCGACAACAACCACCTTCTTTCCCTCGAGCGATCCTTCGTAGGCTGTAGCGTCTTTGTGCTGAGAGCCGTGGTATACGGTGCCCTTGAAGTCGTTCTGTCCAGGGAAAGAGGGAACCAAGGGCTCGCCTGCGTGTCCAGTGCAGAAAACGACATGCTTAGGGTGTAGTGTGCGTTCAGATCCGTCGCCACGACGAACTGTTACCGCCCATTCCTTGTCTGCGTCGGAGTACTCTGCGGATTTGATGGTTGTCGACAGCCAGACGTTGAGCTCCATCAGCGATGCGTACGCCTCGAACCAGTCTGCTAGCTTGTCCTTGGGCGTGAAGAGAGGCCAGTTGGATGGGAATGGGAGATAAGCCATGTGGGTGTACTGGACTGGGTCATGCGTGACAAGGGTGCGGTAACGATGTCTCCAGTTGTCGCCAATACGAGCATTCTTATCGACAATCAGGGTGGAAAATCCCATTGTTTGGAGACGGGCGCCCAAGTTGAGGCCGGACTGTCCTGTATGCTGTTATAATCTGATTCATCCCATGAGCATGGAGGTCGAGAACAAACTTACCAGCACCAACAACAAACACAGTAGGTTCTTCATCTAAGAACTCTTTCTGCCTCTCTCTTCTCTCATACCAATTGCCCTTAATTGCACCCCCTTCCAGACTATTGTTTCCTCCATGTGGGCGGTTTTCGCCGCTTGCCTCTGTAACACCCTTCAAATCTTGGAGACTGGTGCTTATGAAATGTGCTTTCCATACGCCATCATCGCCCTTTGCAAGTCTCAAAGTGCCCTTGCCCGTACCAGCCTTCGATTCGTACGTGAACATCGATTCCACCCATTCCAACCCCTCAATTGGATGTTGAAAGCAGGGCGCAAACTTCCCGGATGGATATAGTGCCAAATTGGTAATTCCGGCATCCATATGTTCAGAGAGAAATTTGACTTGCGCTTGAGAGCCACGAATCGTTCGGTAGTCCCAGGTCAGCGTGAGGAAGTCGCGCCACCAGGAATCCGGGTGGATGATGGATGCGAGGCGAGATGCATCGCCGCCGGAAAGCACTGAGGAGAAATCATCTAGCCATCCTTGTGCGATTTGAGTAGGAGAAGCATTCTCTGTGACCGTGATCTTGACTTCGGAGTGCTTCGAGAAGGTAGGCAGTGTGATGTCGTGAGGATGCTGAGCTAGCATTTTGACCGAAATCACTATGATGTTGCAATACTCCAAAGGTGGATATGTAGTTCTAGAAAATTGATGTCAAGTTGTATTTTCAGATCCTGCGGATGCTGTTCTGCCCTATATACCTCCATCCAAGATATCTACTTGGCCCAGTATCAGCTCGATTGCCAATCACGAAATTTCTCGACGTATCATACGTAAGCCATAGGCCTCTACAGAGAGCTGATAGATGGGCCGACGATAGCATGCCTCTTCGTTACTGGATGAGACGTGCATTCAAAATGTTCGGCGGGACACGGCCCATGCCAAGGAATGTACACGTCGGAAGCGGCATGCGCAAGTTGATGCGGGGTGAGTTGCGTGGCCAGTAATTGTGCTACGGCAAAAGTTATCCCACTTGATCGGGTACAAGGGATTGTGTAGGATCTGGAGAAGTGGAGATACAGGGGGTGAACTGGTTTGTTGAATGGGGCATGAACACTGCCATGAAGAGATGAGGCGGGGCACGCATGTTCGGCAAAGTTGCCCTCTTGGAATCCTGGCGATATTTTCCCGTTTTGAAATTCAGAGAGTGTACGTGGCCTGGCTCACCATCTTTGCTTAGACCAAACAGCAATCAGCAAAAAATTGACTCTGGAAAATACGAAGTTTCCGGAGTAATACGAGTATATCATGGTATTTCTCATGAGCTTGTATTTAAAACGCATTTCACTAAGAAAAAGTTGTTAAGCAGAGAAGCAATTTTTACATCAAATAGTATTCATTGAAATTCGAGATATGATGACATTCATGAGTATCAGAAGAAAAAAATACAATATGGAGGCAAATAGAGATTAAATATAGTAGCCAGTTACTAGTGAACTTGAGGGTTGTGAAATTCAGTATGCGTCCGCCTAACAATTCTACATCAATGCCAAGCTTCAAGGCTCTCCACGGGTCTAAACATTGACCACTTCGATGTGAGAGGTATGTTTTTTAGCCGCATCGACATGTTTACTAGATTCCATTGCATCAATTCGAGTCTGCTCAGCTTCAATAGCCTCCTGGGGTCGAGCCCGTTGTTTAGCAACCTTATCACCAATAGTGATGATGGTCTTATGAGGCGAATCGATATCAAAGTAGGCATCCAAGTCTTCGAGTGTGCGATTGCTATAAAATTGTCAGTATATCAGAGAAGAGAAGGTGGAAAGAGACTTACGCAGTTTCAGGGTAGAGAAAATATACCACAAAAATGAATACAAGATTGAATGATGCGAATACTATACTATATTAGGACTAGCGCCAAAGAAGTGTGAATGTGCACTCACTGATATAGAAGCGATATCCAATATCACGGATACCAACAGGTGTAAATTGTGTGCAGACGAAGCCCATCATCCAGTTTGTGCTTGTGGCCGCCGCTGCTCCTCGAGTCCGCATAGCAAGTGAATTGATCTCAGCTTGATATACCCAGGGTACCATGCCCCATGTACATCCAAAAGCAGCGTAATAGAAGAATAGAAACGCAATCGCGACTGCGCCCCATTCAAAAGTGGCAATGCCTTGACTCAGAAGAGCAACAGAAATGGCAACCATAACATATGCGAAACATTGCAGTGCGGCACCGCCGATCATGAGAGATCGACGACCAAAGCGATCGATCATCCAGAAGGCCATGGCGGAAGATATAGCGTACGAAGTAGCATTGCATCCAGTAAGAACACGGGCCATGAACTGGCTCATGCCGATGTTGTTTTCTAAAATAATTGGAAAATAATAATTTAGCGCGTTTATGCCTCCAAATTGTTGCCTATGGCTGTCAGTGTCGTAAAGATAGAAGAGGATGCGGATAACCAACATGAATTGTGTACCACATCCAAGTAAGAGGCGTTTAAGGTGACCTGATCTGTCTCGTCGTAGGATGACCTGTTTGAAAGATATTTGTGACTGTCTTTCAATTTCGAGTGCGCCTCGGATAGACATGAGCTCTTTCATCACTATCGGATCATCGTGGGTGAGCCCTTTTCCAAGGTAGCGACGTAGCGATTCATGCGCCTCGTCAGATCGATCGCGCATCATGAGCCACCGAGGAGACTCTGGAGTGAACATTAGAAGGACTAAGAGTGCAAAACAAGGCACCAACTATCACATCATTAGTCAAAAGAAACGTGGGAAATATACGATACACACCTGTAGAGCCATAGGTAGTCTCCACTGAAGACCGTTGCTCGAAAAAGATGTACCAAGAGTAAGCCAACTGCCAATCATATAGAATATGACATTATGAAGCACCACAATAACCGAAAGTTTGCCTCGTCTGGCACCTCGACATGATTCCGCCTGATATATTCCGCATGTGGAACTGACCATGCCTAGTGAACGTTAAGTAGAGTCTCATATATTGCCCATGTCTTCTTACCGTTACCAATCCCGTTCACAACGCGACCAACCATAAGGAGAGCATAGTTGTGTGCTGCAGCCTGGAATATGGCTCCAACGCCGCTGATGAATGCTCCGACGCGAAGAGTGTTCTTGCGCCCAAGGCGGTCGCCAAACACCGCAGCGATAAGGCATCCTACCAAGTTACCGAGAGAGAAGGAGCTGGCAGTGATGCCCTGGATATCGGCATCTCTAGTTTGGGGGAATGTATTGATGAAGTCCGAGCTAATAAGAATACCACTCGTGATACCCTGATCATAGCCATACCACGCCTGCATTTGGTCAGTCAGTAGCTATACGTGTGTGATATCGTTCTGGAGGATACTAACCTGGGCAGCCGAATTTGCCGCTGTGAGGGTGACCTCCAGGGCATATCCGTCAAGATTTCCGAGCACCATAATTGTAGAATAACGGCAAGTCAAGTTTTCCGGGAAGTAGATAGAAGCAGATGACAATCCACATGTCCGTTGAGGAAGGAATTTTGTGACTTATATACCTGCTCAGGTAGATATGCTTATTATTGCAATGGCCCGATAAAGTTGCCAAGATGAATCAAAGAGAGTTCGGAAAACCCGACCTGGAAGCGGATTGGCATTCTGATTTGTTGGGTCTGGGGTGCTTGAAGGCCCACCATGCTGAATCTGGGGTTGAACCCATCTTAGCGGATATGGGGTATCTGGGGAACAAGGTCTCCAGTAAGTTCAATGCCGAGCCTGAGTCATTTGCACACGCGATGTCGGATGGTTTGAGTATGGCATGAAGACTTGCGAGCCGCGTTCTTAGTGTGGTGAGTTGCAGGTGGCGATGGGATTGGATGATGGATAAGGGTTTAGTGGGGAGAACGTCGGACCGAAGCTCGGCGAGAGATGGCGCGGATGGGATGACCTCATCCACGGATCCTTCCAACGGCGACAACTACACGGCCGCATATGCGTCTTAGACGTGTAAATAATATTGAGCTGCCGATGAGCCGACGTTGGGCAAGTTCTGCGTTTCATCTGGGCGGTATTGACTTGTTCTGCAGACGGTAATGGATCAAAACGTCGCTTCTTTCGTTGTGACTGGGTTCTCGTGTTCATAGAGTGACATTGGGGCAATAGAGAAGTTTGGTACAAAAAGGTGCAAGAGGAGCACTGGGAGGTAGCTTTGGAGTTGCCGGGGTAGCCAAGGCGCTAGCATGTAAGTAAGACCCTAAAGTGTCACACCGAACCGAGAGGATCTATAACAGTTCGGCCCATCTCTCCCCCAAAGACATTTCTCAATTGAAACAGGTTCATCTCGAGTTCTCGGGCCATGTCAACATAGTTCATGCTCATCTTAGAGCGACCATGAATCACAATGAGTCGGAAGGCCGTCGGCTAAGTAAGACTGTGTGGGTAGTTCAGTTCCGAGGATGCATTGCATGAGCTA
Source organism: Dendryphion nanum (assembly GCA_020744415.1). Taxonomy (NCBI): domain Eukaryota; kingdom Fungi; phylum Ascomycota; class Dothideomycetes; order Pleosporales; family Torulaceae; genus Dendryphion; species Dendryphion nanum. The sequence continues at coordinate 268,776 of JAGMWT010000006.1, forward strand.
ACGGAGTAGGTGCCTCCTATGTCGACAACGAAAAGTTCGATGTAATAGGAAACTCCCAAGGTGTGAGAGCTGCGCAAGAGGGGGAGTTGAATGCCAGTACAGTATGATTTTGTCAATTCCCCATCAGTGTCACGTGATTAACCTGTGGTTACAGTCCAAGTGAAAAACAGGCCAGGGCTGCGAGCTGGTTATGTCTCCGAGCTAGAAGAAAGACTTGGTAACTAAAGTCTATTATCTAGAATTTCGGCAATCAAGAAGTTAATCAGGTCTATAGCACGCCTAGAACAAGAGGTTCAATTACTGAAAGCGGATCGGAGTAGGTTATCTGAAATTTCCCGATAATTGTGGTATATTCTAATCAAATGGGGACTGCAGCAACAAATCATTCGATGGAAATTAACAGCGTTGTCAATTCCAGCTCCTCGGATCAATCCCTGCGTGACGCCCCAAGTAGTATCGCGCATATTTCGCCCCGCAGTGTGCGATGCTCTCCTTCCGACTTCGATCCACTCTCGGCGAACATTCTTGACGAACTCTGCTCGGCATGGTTTTCGAGGTATCATTATTGGTTTCCAATCCTCCACCAGCCGTCTCTGTTGGATGTTCTCCAAAATTCTCCAATTCTATCTAGTACTGTGCACTACATCGTTTTCAAAGCCATCGCCGCTGTTACGATCCCGCATTCATACCATTCAGATTCTTTGACAAACGACCAACGAAAAACACTATCAGACGATCTTCGAAGTCAGGTTGTGATGGAAGCCATCAGTCAATTGTCACTTCAATCTCTCCAGGCAGTCCTTATCTTGAGCATTCGAGATTGGGGCACGGGGAGACTGAGCGAGTTTTGGAATCTTGTTGCCCTTGCTAAAAGGTGGGTGCAATCTTGTGATTTCCATTCCCCAGTAACTAACTATGACCAAGAATGGGGACGCAGCTAGGTCTGCGCGATCTTGTAGCTAACCAATGCGATAATTACAACCAGACTTCTAACATCCCACCGCGAATGCTTCCATTACCCCATTCTCTCGTAAATCGTGAGGAGCGAATCCGAGCATATTGGATGACTGAAGGTGTGTCGAATGCTCATGATTATGTACTATGTCACTAATTATATCTCAGTTCTGGATGGCTCGTCAACCGTAGGCGCAGCCTGGAACCTTAACATATCTAAGCCCGAGAATTCCGGCCTGATGCCCTGTAGTGATACCATCTGGGCCTTTCCCGAATCTATTATTAGCGCCTGGTCGTTTAATGACTTCGAAATGTCATCCGCATATGCGCTCTTTGTTATGCTTGTTACGAACGAACTCTACCATGTTCATCGCTTTTTGCAGCAGTCTTTTGACACCCAGTCTGCTACTGAGCGTATCAGATGGCAAAACGAATGCAAGGCCGTCGATGAACAGCTCATATCATGGCGAGCTAAATTCACAAATGCTTCCATGAGAATGAATGCAGAGAATGCGGGATCTTATGACCCGAACGTGGTTCTCACACAGTGCACCCTTGATTTGTGAGTATAACCTCAATCATTGACGATGCATTGTATTGATACTCGAACAAGAGCGACAATATCACTGTATCAACGGTTGGCTTTACCGCCATCTGGCCTTGAGGAAGCCCAAGGGCCTTGGTATCATGCCATTCAGAGGTGTCTCGATGCATGCGACAATATTACCAATACCCTTCGGGGGATGAGTGACCTTAATCTTGAGAATATTAGCCCGCTCATCATTTCATCCATCTTTGTCGCGTCAAGATTCTTTTTGGGTTAGTGCATTTTTCAAACACTGCCAGGTCATGAGAACTAACGATATGAAGTCCATGCCAAGTTATTGAACGTAGAAATTCCGCGAAACCTCGATCTCCTCGTATACAGTCTGAAGACTTGTGGTCTTCGCTGGTCTTATGCCAGACGACTGGAGAAGGTCATCCGCACAGCCACCGCGGATCATAAACTTCCAACATCCATGTCGTCGCTTCCGATACAGTTTTACGACCTTCAGTATTCCTATCTTGATATCGATGAATCGCTCCGAGTATGGGCGGACGGTCTAGCGCCTTGGATGCATCTAGCCGGTCTTGAGCATCCGGCTTTGGACACAAACTCTATCTTAATGCCGACTGTGAACCTTGGAAACACTGGTGATGAATCCTTTTTACCGGACTCTTCACAAATAGTCCAAGGTTGAGATTTCGCAAATCTAGACATATTGTTACACAAGATAAAGTGCGGCCACCCATACTTAGATCTGCGCATGAGACGCAAGACGTGTACATGGCATGATGTAATAGTTCTGTTCCAATATTGATGTTCCCAATTAGGTAAAGTATCCCTGCAGAGTGCGGGGTCATCTTACGTCTGTATCCACAAAGCTTGCCTCAACATCTTCCAACATCCACAGCATCTAAAGAACATGGCATTAGAAGAGCATCAAAAATGCATAATGAAACCCCGTTTTTAAGGTATAATTTCTAAAATTTAATTCGTTCCTCGCTCCAAACATATCAAAGACAATTCGAACAACAATGCATGCATGGAACCTAGAGCAGATTTTGTCCTCCTACCTAATGGCATTCTGAAACTCGATTTACACGTGAAACATGACACGAAAAGCTTTCAGTGACACGATAGGCCGGCCTCACCAATCACTGCGTTCTCTGGTACTTCGCTGCCGATGATGGGCTACTGGACCCAATATCCAGGAACCAATCTATTTTGATTGGGGCGAGCATGGTATCACATCCCACTTGCGATTCTGCCACAGCATGTCCGCATGTAACGATGTCACCTTATCCGCGCATGGCATTTGGAGCCGATAAGTGCCTGCACCTGCCCTGGCGGACGTTACTTTGAAGTACCGTGCATGGTACGTATAAAACCCCATTGTCCAGGAGCAAAAACAAGCGAAAGACAAGCATAATCTCTTTGTAGTCTGAATCCGCTGACAGGGAAGAATGTCGGCACATATAATATTGATAGTCACTCTTTTGACGTCTCTATCCCTGCCTGTTTCTGCTCAAAATACTACTGATTTGTTAAAATATGTTGATCCATTGATAGGAAGTGCAAATGGAGGTAGGGCACTCAAACTCGAAAATACAGACTTGGGCTTACGATCCAGGAAATGTGTTTCCCGGAGCGACGCTTCCATACGGTAACATCACGTCATCACAGAACCTCTGAATCGTAGGCTTACGTTTGTTAGGAATGGCTAAGGCTGTTGCGGATGTTGACTCTGTTAGCAATCAAGGAGGGTTCACTACGGAAAACAGCAACGTAACAGGCTTCAGCACAATGCACGATAGTGGAACCGGTGGTGATCCATCTCTTGGAAACTTTGCATTCTTCCCATACTCATCATGTCCGAACGACAACGTAGATCGCTGCACCTACCCCAAGAAATTGCGAAAAATACCATACAATGCCGATTCCGTCCACGCGAAACCGGGTTACTTCGACATAACTCTTGCTAGTGGAGTGAGGACCGAAATGACTACTTCACATCACACATCCCTCTTCCGATTCAGCTTCTCCTCAACCAACGCCTCCGCCAACGATGGAACTAGTCCGCTTCTCCTCCTCGACCTCACAGATCTCCAGGATTCGCGTCAAGACAACGGTACCATTTCTATCGACGCCAACACTGGGCGCATGGTCGGTAGCGCACGCTTTCATCCTAGTTTTAACGGCAAAACACAAACATGGGTTGGCTATTTCTGCGCCGATTTCCACGGAGCCTCTATTCGAGATACCGGTATCTTCATTGATAATCGTGCCAGCGCCAATCTTAAGAACTTGACAATATCTCGTTCTATAAACAACTATCCATTACCGGGTGGTGCCTGGATACAATTCGCGCCAGGTTCATCTACAGGAGTTCTTGCTCGTATCGCTGTAAGCCTCATAAGTAGCGCACAAGCATGTCGCAGCGCCGAGGCCGAGATTCCAGATTTCGATTTCAACAAAACTCTCACTTCTGCGCAGGATGCCTGGCGCGCAAAACTCTCCCCGATCAAAATCAGCAGCACAGGTGTCGATTCTTCTCTTGTAACAAACTTCTATTCGGGAATCTATCGAACCCTTGTCAACCCCCAAAACTATACGTCCGAAAACCCTCTATGGCGAAGCACAGAGCCTTATTTCGATTCCTTCTATTGCTTGTGGGATAGTTTTCGTTCCCAGATTCCATTCCTAACTCTTCTAGACCCAGGAGCTGTCACGCATATGATAAGGTCATTGATCGATACATATGTGCACGAAGGCTGGTTACCAGATTGTCGCATGAGTTTATGCAAAGGTCTTACTCAAGGTGGATCTAATGCCGATGTAGTGCTCGCAGATGCTTATCTCAAAGGTCTCAAAGATGGGATTGACTGGAACAAGGGCTACGAAGCCGTGGTCAAGGATGCAGAAGTAGAACCATACGCGTGGTCCAATGAAGGGCGAGGTGGTCTAGACAGTTGGAAGTCACTGGGGTATATCCCTGTGCAAGACTGGGATTTCAAGGGGTTTGGTACCAAGACGAGAAGTGTGAGTCGAACGCTTGAATATGCGTACAACGACTTTTGCATCGCGCAGATCGCAAACGGACTTGGTGGGAGGAATGCAGATGTGGAGAAGTACAAAGAAAGGAGTGGTAATTGGAAAAATTTATTCCACCCTGAGGAAAAGAGTGTCTTGTTCGATGGTACAGATACTGGGTTCGTCGGCTTTTTCCAGGGCAGATATAGTAATGGAACTTGGCACAATCAGAATCCGCTCTGGTGCTCGACAATCGATCCGAACACGCGTCGGGTGTGTAGTCTCCAGAATGCAGGGATGGAGACATTCGAAAGCAGTCTTTGGGAGTATGGATTGTGAGTGGGATATCAAGTTTGCTACAGCTTGCTGGTAACGCTAACTATAATGACGTTCAGTTATGTTCCTGGCGATCAAGCCGCGCTGATCACACTCTATGGCGGTCCAGAGAACTTTGTAAAGCGGCTCGATTACCTCCATGAAAAGCAGATAACATACATTGGTAACGAGGTCTGTCAACCCTTCAAGAGCTATTTTATCTTATTTTACGTATTTCGCTGTTTTAAATTCTAATATTTGTAGCCATCCTTCCTCACCGTGTTCCAATACCATTACGCTGGACGCCCGGCCCTCTCAGCTAGGCGTGCTCACTTCTACATTCCACGTTACTTCCGCCCCACTAATGATGGTCTACCCGGGAACGATGACTCGGGCGCCATGGGAAGTTTTGTTGCGATGAGCATGTAAGTTCTTCCAAGTTGATCTTCATCATGCCCAGGTGTGAAGGTACATTCTCACATTATACGAAGGATGGGCATCTTTCCAGTACCAGGACAATCTGTCTATCTCCTCACTCCGCCATTCTTCCCATCCATATCCATCACATCACCCCTAACCGGCAAAACGGCGACGATTCGGTCCACAAACTTTGATCCCGCATACGCGAACATCTCCATCCAAAGCGTGACATTAGATGGAGCCCCTTATACGAAAAACTGGATTTCACATGACTTCTTTGTAAATGGTGGAGAGTTGGTGTTGGTGCTGGGTAGGAATGAGAGTTTGTGGGGTACGAAGGTTCAAGATTTGCCGCCGAGCTTGAGCGATTATCGTGGATTTGGTGAGGTAAGGGGAAGTAATAGGACGTGGAATAGGCAAAATGTCAGGAAATGGAGAGATATTGGGCTTGGAGAGGAGTTTGTTGGTCAAGATCTCGATGAAGTGGTGTAAATGTCTGCTTACCCACCAATCACTTCCTCTATCCGTTTGAATGCTATTGTTTAATATGACAGCATGATGAACGCCTACGATCGAGCTCCAAGCACATTCCTGTCGTAATGAATTACACGTTGCTTTACCGAATTGGATACAACCTCCAATACTGAATGATCAATTCACATTTGCGTCTTCGTAAAGCATTCTAACCTTCCTAGGTTCACGTTTTGTCTGTTTCGGCGTCTTAGAGCTTACAATACCTAGGCTTGTTTACGGAGACCGGTGACTAATCCGGTGAAGTTTTACATAGGAAAAGCCGTGAACAATATTATCAAAGCCTTGTACGATGATTCTCGAATGAATGGAACAGGGTATGTGATTATGTAAATGAAATAGACAGCGCTGGGACAGGAAAGAGGCTTAGAACCGAGCAGAAGGACCAAACGATCATGCGACCGGGAGGTGCAGCCTCAGATTACTAAGAAAGAAAGACTTCTCGTTGGCTCCTCTAGGGCCGAGTCCTTCCACTCAGGGAAGCGACGATCTCTTTTCTTCTGTTCGTTCTCATCAAATTCTCAACCCTAATTGCATAGACCCACACAAGATTCCCAGGGCAGCCTCATTGACGTGTTCGAGCTTCAGCGGACTCCGAAATCCCGCTTGGACAACAAGATTGGAGTGAATTTAGGCGCTGTGTGGTGGTGGTGGATTCCTCAGTTGGGATTGTAAGCGAATTTTGGCCACATCCATATTGTCTTGCATGTTTGTCAATTTGTTAATTCAGAAGCAACTCATGCATGCAGCTTCAGGGGTATAGAAGTAGGATGTAATCACACGCATTGAGATTTCCAGCAACCAAAGCTTATGCACAACATAATAGGACCACGGCATATCTGACCCCTTGCGTTCTATGAGCATAACCAATTTGCCTCTAAGCCGATCAAAGGTTGCATATTTCCAGTGCAGTCTTATACTAGATCTGATCGTTGTACTTGTATAAATCATTTGCTGAGTCAATCCTTCCAAACTCCTGCGTGCATTTCCATTTCAAGAATATTCGAACCATTGTCGCTTTTCTTTTCATGTTCGAAAGTTCAGCTGGGAATGACTTGCAGGAGCGAATGTAAGCGGTAGCAACACATCAACATGCTCCATGAATTTCAATGTGGAACATCACGGCATGGGTCGTCCAAGTTTGGAAAAATTACCACTTGCCGTTATCTCATTTTGGGGGATATTATGGATCAGTCTCGTCATACAAATATCGTGCAACTCAACCCAGTGCATACTTCGGCATTAGCCGCAACCAAGGTCTAGGGTTCCATTAAATACAGAGTGCAAATCGATTGACAGTGACAACAATCGAGGTCGAGTGCCTTATTCTGTTATAGAATAAGATATGAATGATGCAAGACGATTGGAATACCACATTCGGTAGTTTTAAGGCTGAAATCTAAGGAAATTTACTCTAGTCTGGGCAACATGGAATTACAATTGCGAAAAAATAACCTGCTTGCAGTAGAATACTTAACTATTTCTTAATTCCACATTCGTAGGCCAACTTTCGGAAATAGAGAGAGAGGCGAAAACGGGCATTGCGCATGCGAACACGGTTTCGACGATGCCACAGAGCCACTGGAAAAGTTAGCATGCCTAGTAAAGAGCAGGGAATTGCTTCCATATGGTTGATTTTTATCTGTCTTGAATGTTCCGGTCTGTATGCGAGCACCTCACAGGTTGACAGAATGCAAGACCGTATGAAGAACAAAGAGCCGTGCGACCCAGCGATGCAACAGCATGCAAATAGAATACGACCAGTTTGTTAACCAAAGAAGTATATTATTCCGACCAGCGAAGAAGATTGTAAGAGGTAGGAGACCAAAAGCAAATTCGCCAGTTCGGTAGCCAGCATATGCCAGGATCTCGCCCCGCTTGTTGTAGCCCCATGGGTGTTTCAGTGGAGAGAGGAGCCTGTAGCCGACGCAGGTCAGGATGATGTTGAGAATTAGAAAGCTGATTATGCACCATGCTTGGCCGACAGTTGGTGCATTGCCGATAGGCCATGGAAGGGGGCAGATATGGAACGTTCCGATAGATGATTGATATACAAGGTAGGTGTAGAGTCTCACCATGATGGAGGAGGTAATTGGAGCCTAAGAGAGCAGTGTGCATAGGATAGGGGTTGCGAAGCCGAGAACTACGAGAACAATGCTGAACTGAGGGTAGGGAGAGTCTTTGAAAATGCTGAAATGGAATGGAGAACTATACATTCGTGTATGTGTACATCAAATTTGAGTTTGACTCTTTGGTAGGAAGCTATTGATTTTGAATGTTCCAAGAGGTATTCGAAACTAACATAGTCGTATCGATAGTACGACCAGAAGCTTATGTAACCTTTGGAGTACCATATTAACTCGACCAAGGGATGTAGTATAGTTCCATTTGGGCGGAACATTCGGATCTCCGGAGACTTGATTCATCCAGTATCGTTCGATCGCTCCGAAGGATACATGCGTGCATTGTGCTCCGATACATTAGGCCAGAGTTGTCAAAAACGCGTCATCCTTGGCTCGACATGAGGGTTTGGTGACTACTCCCTTAGGAGCCGAATGATCGTGGCCACTGGGATCGTCGCCATGTGTCACTGCTGTGGTACATGTGAGGTTGGAATTGCAGATGATCGCGCGACAAGGCCCATGCGCAATAAGGTTCGGAGTATGGTTCGCCTAAACCATCGAAGGCAGCAAACGTCGTGGTAATGAGGGCCATTGAAAATTGGAATCCAATGAGCCTGAGCTTCATATCGGAAGAAAAGTCGAACCAAAGCTTGACTTGATTCTTTCACAGCCGGGGGATGCGTGAGAAGTTGTCACAACCAAATGAGCGGGTTCATTGGCTCTTAAAGCTTCTGGAAAATGTCCCAAGCAGGGCGCACGACAGGCGGGGTAATTCTACATACATGAAGAGGCTTCAAGTCGGCGTGGGAGTCCGAGAGGGGGCATTTTGAGCGTCGAATCAGGGCTAATGTATTCGTCGCCAGAGCAAGCCCTTAAGCATATTTCCTGTCAGCCGAGACCTGCATGTTCCGCCATTTTGGTGCCGGGTTGTTTATAGGGCTGATGTTGATTACGCCTCCCGATGATCGGTGTTGAGGTGGGCTGGTTGTGCTATGGTAACTTGCTAATCAAGCCTGTGGCGATTGGCCTTTCCTTCATTCATCGGCATGAGAAAGCTTGGCTGCTGCTGTTTATAGCCACGAACTAAGCCGTCCAGATAGTACATCGCCCTCCAAATAAAACATATCATCGCATGCTGGGCGTTCGCATTACTCCACAGCGACCTGATATGCGGTGGATATGATTCGCGCGAGCATTTAAACTTATGATGTTTCCAATGACAAGTACCTTCTTCACTCCAACCTTGGAACCCAGAAGTCACTCGAAGGGTAGTGTTCTGAATCCTTTACTTCCATTCTTTAGTTCACAACATCGAACTCTTTAACTTCACTATAGCGATCTATCGCGAGTCAATTTAATGACACTTTCCGCACTTTCAATAACCGAAAAACTAAAAAATACCTCAAAGGCCAAAAGCCACAACAGCCTCAGCGAATTTGGCGTTCGTAGAGAACGTATCAGCAAATATACTCTTCATTAGAAAAGCGCAGATTTGAGCATATCTATCCAAACGCACACGTGACTGGGAATTTCGACCTGCAGCTACCCCAGCCAGGCGTTTCGTATTTTATGTAACCGCCGCGTGCACGATCTCTTGGTTGATGGAAATAGCCAGTAGGGCCTCTTCAACACAAAGCACAAATGAACGCGCATTTCTATAGAAGATCTCAGATCGAATTCATCATTTGCATATTTTTCCAGCAACCAAACGGTAGCAGTAGTATACCTCGATACAAATTCGATTCCACAACATCTGCATTCTTAGAGATACTTGGCACCGACTCCCATAGAAATACCTATACAATACTTACTTGCTTTCAGCAAACCATGACTGCACACCGGACCAAACCAATCTAATCACAGAGAAATGGAAAGAACTGCGTTCATGCCACCATCTACTACTCATTTCCCCTAGAACACGAACCTCAAGTCGAGGCCCCGAAGTACGAAGTACAAATAAGCACTTCGCCTAGCATGGTTCCAGTGTTCCATCCGGCTAGTCGCAGCACGATCCACTTACTGATCTCTAACACAGGCCAGGGGCCCTAGCGTCCGGTTCTGTCCAGTTCTCTACACGAACTATACTATATCCGTTCTAGCGAAGGACATACATTGCAAAGAAGGGAAAGAATCCCACGCAGGGACATGCCAGAATAGTCACTCAACCCTAGTATACGAAACCACTGACGGATCCCCAGAAACCAGGGACTATCCATCCATCCATCTTACACCTTAATTTTACACAAACCATATGCACACGCGTAAAGGTTAAGTATCATCTCATTACTTTCGTACTACAACCAATTACAAGATACAAATGGAGACCCAGATCTATTATCTGGGTATCATCCGGACCTCGCTTCCAAGTTCTTCCCCTACCTGATCCCACTCGCTCAGTCACTCACTATATTCATGTTCTGCGTCCATGCATTGCACGCACGCATACACGCATCCACGTATTTCCAAAAGTTTTCTACCTTAATTTTCCTCATCCATGTTTTTTGCATGCCCGAATGCCGCTAAATGACTTTTATGCCTTGTTCATCATCGAATAGATAAAGGGCGTCGTGTTTTCGTGCTATGAATTTCTTTCTTGAAGCGCTTGTCCCAGTAGTAAGGGGAGTCGTTGTTCAAGCTTCGATGCGCTGGTAGAACAGGATATATGCTACCTTGTTGTCGCGCACGTTTTCTTTGGGAAGTGGGGTTCTCTTCCCGGCACTTGATGGAGTTGCCGTGCCGTTGGCGACATTGCTCCATTTCTTTCCGTTGTTTCCGGACTTCTCCGGACCGTTCACCTGGCTCCATCCACCCTCGTCCTTGACATTTTCTTCTGCATCGCCTAGATCGAAAATATTGCGAGGCTTGCCCGCATCGTTCTTGTGCTGCTCTAAGGCTGCAGCAAGCACCTTGGGATCCTCCTCTGCGCCGCCCTCGGCGACGTCCTCTGCACGTACACGTCGGATGATCGTGTCATCCATACGGATCCATTCTTTACCCTCCTGTCGGCGGAGGTCAACGGTGTAATGTCCACCACTTGCATTCTTACCGTGGTGGTAGACGACTGCGGTGAGACGGTATCGTGGAAGGCCATGAGGGAAGTTTCTGTTTCTGAAAGCCTCCTTGGGGATCTCTAGCTCGAGTGGGTACCCAACCTTTTTCCAGATCTTCTGGGGTCCACTAGCATCATAATGGAAACGCTTCAAATGAAGAATGAGAACTGGGGGGAGAGTTTCAATGAAGACTTGCTTGGTGGAAGCTCGAGCACCTCGGGCGCCATCCAACGTTTCCAAATGAGTCATTGCTCTTAAAGCATCGGAAATATTATTGATAGCAGGAGAGCTAATGTCCAGTTGCAGTGGCTGGTAGGGTTCAAAGGTGACTGATGTCTTCTCGCCAGGCTGTTTGTACTCGGAGCGAAGTTTACCTCCGAAAATCTTGGTCAGCGGTGTTTCGATCTCGATTGCGCCGGATGATTGCGTAACTGCTGCCTTTTGTTTATGCCCAACTTCATGCCAGCCACCATCAACGGAACCAGATCGCTCGGTCGTTGGTGAAGTGACGGAATCAGTAGGAACGGAAGGTCGTCTGCCTGACTTGATTACATGTGCGCATTCATCATGAAGACCGGCGAGCAAAAAGCCCAAGAATTCTTCCGCATCTTCCTGTGATCCACGCTTCATATTGTCGAAGCGAGGAAGACGCTTGATAATATCGTATACGTATTCTGGAGCGAAGGGATCGCCATATTGCTCCAGCTCTTTGTCCTTGAGGCGCAGGCGGAGCTGGTCGACAGATTCGGCAGAATCAATGACTTTGAAATCTCGCATAAACATGATACTAGAGAGAATGAGCCAGAGACGATGACATGAAGGGAGGAAAACTCACATTGCGTCCACCAGTGGGGTCTCACTCTTGAAGCTATGGGCCGCACGCTTGGCCACCTGATCAAGAAAATCATAGAAGGGAACGCAGAACAGAAGCACTTGGAGAATCTAGTTGGATCTTAGTATTGCTACATGCAACATTGGATCTGTACCTACCGAATTCATATAACACAGGTTTCCAGAATTTACAAGACCCCGAGGCTCCAAAAAAGAAATTTTCTTTTCGCTGTGAACAGAGAACGAGGCAAGGGCATCAGAGAGAGAGTTGCTCTTTGGAACGGGGACACCGTTTGTGGGGACTGCACCATTGGGCACAACGGGAGCTTGGGCGGGAGCCTGGGCGGCCTTTGTGCGAAGAAGAGCAGCCCATGACGATGGCTTTGGTGCAGGGGACGCCTTGGGAGTCTCATCAGGGCTGAGGGCATCCTCGACGCCGGCACCTGGGGCCTCTTCCGTCTTCTTCAATTCTTCCTTGTCCGCGATGGCAGATTTTGCCGATTTTTGTGTTGCAGACTTGACACTCGCTGGTTTTGCCGATTTGATTGGAACCAAGGGGATGACGGGGATGGTCGCAGTGCGAGTGTGGGAAGCGCCTGCTGGACGAGTCGACTGGCTGGGCTGGGTCAATTGGGCGGTGGGGGCTTGCAAGGCGGAGGAGGGAGTTGTGGGATGTGTCGAGTTCGCGTCAGCCTCGGAAGGGGGGTGCGAAGTAGAGGGCGTGTCGACCTCCGAAGGGGCAGCAACCGTTGATGCCTGGGAATCAGCGGTGGCCTCGGTAGGAGTCATTTCACTTTCTTCGGCTAGTTCCTTCTGTTCGACAGCCCCCTTCTCATCGATCGTGTTGTCCTCTCGAGATGGGAATGCCAAGCCCTCCTCCGTGGAGGCTACTAGAGCACGGCGCCTTCTCCTCTTCGTCGAGGCCTTGGGTGGGAATGGTTCATTAGGAACGGACAACCAGGGGAGCTCTGGGTAGTATGGCATGCGAGTCGTCTCAGCAGGAGGAGCGGGAGGAGCGGGAGGAGCAGCAGCAGAATATGAAGGTCTTGAAGGGGTAGCAGGTGGAGGTGTAGGAGTGACGTCGGTTGGGGGCGTCGGGGAAGAAACGTAGGTTTGCGAGGTGACTGATGGCGTTGAGGGCGCGGGCTGGGGCGTTTGGTTCTGGTTCCTTATGACGGGCGGGGTCCGTGAATGGGCAATGGGTGGAGTTTGGCCCAGAGCGCGGTTGACGGGCGGCATTGGCACCATGTGAGGATGGGAGGAGACGACTACAGGCGAGCCGTGGGGCTGGAAGGGGCGAGGGGGCAGCGAATACTGCTGATGGGGCTGGTGGTAGGGGTTTGGTTGATACCATTGCTGCATGGGTTGGGGATAGGGCGACGCGTGCGGAGGGCCATAGTGGTGATGGTACTGGGCGACGTAGGGGTTGTGATGGACGGGCGAGTGAGTCTGAGGAGGGCCGTTGTAGTGGTGATGATACTGCTGGAGGTCGCCCTGCTGTCGCCGCCCCTGATGATTCATCTTGACGGCGGGCAAAGTATGGGAATTGTGGCCGTCCAGCAGCAGGTTCGCGCTGGAGGCACACAAGACCGGCCCTGCGACTCTCCTTGGGGAGAAGGTAGGATGGAAATGTGTGTGTGTGCGTGTGTGTGTAGAAATACACCCTTTATGCTCTGCGCCGCGTGAAAGTCTAGGTTTCTGTCGCTGTTTGGTGTATACGCGATCTACTGTGATGTGATGCGATGGCTCTTGCCCGGGTTGGTGGCTATGGGCGGATGCGGAAGGAAGGGTGCGCTTCGGAGGTGCGGTGGTGGTCGTCCTTGGATAGGCAGAAGGGGCGACCGACGATGCTGCAGGCGGAGAAGGCGGAGGAAGGAGGCGGGGCGCGGGGTCATCTTCTGATTCCCTTAACACACCATTGTGGGCGGCGATATCGATGACTGCCTGAGCGTGTGAGGCTGGCGAGATGGTGGACTACAAATTGAGGCAGAGGGGAGAGGGCGGGTGGTGGATGTCGCGCGCGCAAAGAGATGGCGAACAATAGCCTGAGGGCGTGCGGGTGCGAGGTGGAAGCTGGTCGAAGGGCCCAAGCGGCCTGGCACCACGCTATGCCGGGTTTTCCCCGGTCAGAACAAACCTTTCCAGCTTCAGCCTGGCCTGGAGGAAAGCAAAACTGATATCCATATAGGTAAGCAAGCAACTGTTCATGATTGTACAACGAATCCGAAGATAATGCCTTCACAACGTGCACTGTGCACGGTTCCGTGAGGATTCTACAGCATGCATTCGCGATGCCTTCTTCGCTACAGCAGAAAAAAAAAACAGCATTTGCGGCTGCGACGCCGTAACCGAAAACAATCCGCCCGCCGCAAAAGGACAAGCATCTATCGGATGCGTAAATCAGTGCAGCTGCAATTGGTTGCCAAACATTTCTCTACACCATTTCTCCTACAGGGCTCTGAAAGGCTAGGAATTTGCCAGCACAAAGCTTTCTTAGAACGTAGTAAAAGAACAAGAATAAGGCTACGGCGCAGTACATCCCTTATATAGGCTTTTACAACACTTAATTATGAAGCCTAAAATTGTATATAATCAATACTAACACTAGGAATTCTCCCAAAAAAGGTACAAGTGTAGAGAGACTGCCCAACCCTAGCTAGTCCTTGAAGCCTTGAAAGAGAACAAGCGCAAAGAAATAGTCAGCAGCCTTATGCAGCTGCACTGATTTACGCACCTGATGAATCATATCACGTGATGTGGCTCGGTCCAGCCAGGCCCTGAAGCCAAAGCGTCATCCAGTCTTCCCCAGTCCGTCAGGGCCCAGCGTCGAGTGGGTGGCGGCGCTCTGACTCCGTCCCCTCCTCTTCTCTCTCTCTTCTATTCTCCAGTCCATCCCGTCTCGGGGGACCCAACGTCTTCAATTCCACATTCACAATATCAGCCCTCCTCCTCCGCTTCTCCTATTCTTCTCCCCAAATCCCTCTTTCTCTCTGTCCCCCCAAATATCTTCCGGCTTTGCCCTACCGCTCTGGTTGCTGCGCCCTTCTTCCGGCCGACGCGTTAGCTCTCGTCATCCGTCCTTGTCGCGGCCGCCGCGGTGGGTGGCACCATCATGTCTTCGAACCCGCCTTCTATCCCCACCTTGTCCAAATCCGCTGCCTCTTCAGGTCCGCTCTCCCCAACACCAAGCCAGCAGAATTCCGTCGCGACCGGCGACAGTTACGGCCAGCGCCGGAGTGGTGGAAGCAGCTTCGGAGCGGGCGCTTCAACTCGCTCCTCGCCAGCCCCTCGCAACAACCAGCAGGGCAAGAAGCAACACAAGGGCTCCAAGCGCTTCCGCCAGGCGGAGGAGGATGCAATTGTTGATTCGGTCAGAAACTGCATCCATCCTCGCACATCATCTCTCCATACTAATCGTCTTCTAGCTCACCATGCGTCCTTTCAACAGCAGAAAGGGTCAGACCTCCATCACCCACCTGATGAGCTTCAATCTCCCACCTCGCCCGCAGAATCAGAACCACCACAGTTATGGCAGGAACTACCGGCGGAATCCCACCTGGGGTATGGGGTCCGGCTATCATGCCACCGATAAAGCGAGGTGGGTACCCTCAGCCACCCGGACCACCCTATTGTATTTCATTTTAATAACCCCTCCCTAGATATGTTCACGCAAATTATCGTTTCATTGTTGATCCACGTGGCGACTACCGCGCCCAGAGCGTTGACGCAGATATCCACCTGAACTGGGATAATGTCTTGCAGATTCTTGCCTCTTCGCAATCTCAAGATGCTTCGTGCCCCATATGTCTAGGGACCCCAGTGGCCCCGAGGATGGCAAAGTGCGGCCACATATTCTGTTTACCGTGTCTGATAAGATACATGCAGTCCGAGGATGAGGGTAAACTTCCCGAAAAGAAGGCACGATCCAAGAAATGTCCCTTGTGCTGGGACACCGTTTACATCTCCGAAACAAGACCAGTTCGCTGGTACACCGGCCAAGAAGGCCCTCCACCAAGGGAGGGTGGTGATGTCGTGCTTCGATTGGTGATGCGCCCAGCTGGAAGTACGCTGGCCATGCCCAGAGATGGCGCAGACGCACTGGGAAAAGAGGAAGATATACCATGGCATTACGCTGCCGAGGTCATGGATTATGCTAGGGTTCTGAGGGGTGGCGAAGATTACATGGTCGAGCAGTTCGAAACTGAGATTAGTTTCTTGGAACAGCAAGCCAAAGAGGATGAACTCATGTTCGGCGAGGACAATGTCGAGTGGATGCGCAAAGCGGTTCGCGCCATTCGCGAAGCCCAGGAAAGAGTCAAGGGTATAGGCAACCCGCCAGAAATTCTCAGCAAACCAGCAGAACCAAAACCTAAAAGAGAACCAATTGTATTCAATGCCAACGAGGAGGACACACCGGACATGTACAGCATCCAGACGGCCTCAAAGTCAGGCCAAAGTCTCAACACCACACCACATACCCAGACACCTGTCCCGGAAGGGCAGCCGGAGCCTAGCGAACCCCACGACTCACAGTCTCGCAAGTACTCTGTTTCTTCTCATTCGTCGCGGACGAGTCACGGACTCGGCTCCACTCTCGCTGAGATGCGCAATCGTCAACAACATGACAATAGCTATACTCCTTCCGAATACTTCTTTTATCAAGCTCTTCTGCACTACTACCTTTCGCCCCTTGATATTCGCATCCTTAAATCTGCATTTGGCAACTTTGCTTCGTTTCCTTCTACCATTCTTCCGCGCGTTGAGCGAGTTTCCACGGGCCATGTCGTCGATGACGATCTCCGAAAACGGACCAAATACCTGGCACATCTGCCCTATGGGTGCGAAGTCAATTTCCTGGAATGCGATTGGACCGATACTGTTGCGCCGGATGTTCTGGAACGATTTAGACCCGAGATAGAGAAGAGGCGCAGGAGAAACCTGGAGAAGGAAACAAAAGAGGAGAAAGCTCGAGTTCGCGCGGAGAAGGCGGAGTACGCAGAATTTTCTTCGCAACGGAGGAAGCGGCCTAGCATCTCAGAAAGGTTTTCTGCAGACGACTTCCAGCCGTTGGCTTCTGGTAATGCATTAGATACTGCTGCGGGTACTGATGCCGAAATGGCATCCACATCGCCACCCTGGCCTACCCGAAAGGGCCAAGGCTTTGCATCGCTCGCTTCGCCTTCCACCAGCCCGTCTACACAACGAACAGTGTGGGGTACTAATGCCATTGTCCCCACGTCGCCAATCATGGCGCCCCTTCCGCACGAGGCTCGCGACGATGGTTGGTTGCAGGGTTGGGAGAAGGATCTGCTGCAGGAGGATGACTTGATAGCAGAAGCGCAGGCATTGTCCTTGGGCGAGAGCAGCGAAGCACCCAAGAAGATTGCGGGGGGCAAGAAGAAGAAAGGAAAGAAGATCACACTGATGAGCACAAATGTTCGCCGGGGCGCTTGATCAATTATGTATTGGATGTGGGTATTGGTCACGGATATGGTCATTTGAATCTACAATTGCATACATATAAACTAAATCAAACTAAATCATACTTCTCTTGAAACACATATCGCATTCTATACATGTTGCGTATCACTATCGCTTAATTGCTATACAACGCATGCCTGGCAACTATTTACCGCACCTCGTCATATCATCACCACTCCCCATCTATATATCCCCCTCTTCGCCTCACATATCTAACAAACATGCTCGACCTCACCTTCTCCTTCTCTCTCGCCCAAATCTGCCCTCAAAGTCCTCCCAAACACCTCCTTCAGCATCTCAAAGCAAATCGCGGAGAGCTGCGGGTCGTATCGCCCCTTCGACAACTCATCGCGGATGAACGCATGTTGTGCCCAGGCAGGCTCGTAGAAAGAGAATGTAATGCCGGCATCATGTAGCGTCTTGCGGATCAGATCGCGGCCTGCGGGTGGGACATGCGTGTCCTTTTTCCCGAAGATCTAGAGCAAGAATTCATCAACATCCACATCCCCAATCAGGCCCAAATCCATGAAGAAACCAGCCAAAAAAAACATCACGAGAGGTTACGTACCATAACAAGCTCCCCCTTGATCTCCTTGACGCGCTTGAGCGAATCATCATTCTTCCCCTCCCCTAACGTCGCGGAATGAATATCCGTCGCGAAATAGCACACTGCGGCGCGGATCCTGGGGTCGAGCGCACAGCGATAGGCCAGGTGGCCACCGAGACACATACCCGTGGCGCCGATTAGACCTGTACAGGTGGGGAGTGAGATCAGGGTGTCAATGGAGAGGGTGGAGTCTTCGTCGTAGGCAGATACTTTCTATTGCAACTTATCAGTGCATACTACCAAAAGACACGGATGGAAGGAGTAAGGTTAGTAGATTAGAGATGGAAAAGAGCAGGGGCGATGTTTACTTTTGCGATTTTCCAATCATTGCCTTTGTCGGTGCCGGGACCGTCATAGGCGAGGGGTTCGGGGCCCGTGAATTCGTGGTAGGAGGAGGGGGCGGCGACGATGTAGCCTTGGGAGGCGATTTGGCGGGCGAAGCGGGCGACAGGGCCGGTCACTGGGGATGTGTTAGGATGGAGAGGTGGGGGAGGGAATAGGGATTTGGAGGGGTAAAGGGGTGGGTGATGAAGGGGTATAAATTGGCGTTGGGGTGTGGAAGAAGGAATGGTCGAGATAAGGAGAGAATGTAGTGATTGATATGAAATATTGAGTTGGAGAATAATAAGAGAGCAAATGGGAAAAGTGAACATTGAACGGAAAAACATCGAATGTAAAAACAAACTACAAAGCAAGAAAACAATGTCCCCCAAGCAAGATATCATGAGACAATCGGTAATGAATACAAGCGGAGTTCTGCATTGGCGTACACTCGCGAAATTTAAAGAATGAAAATCCGTAGAGAATCCAGAAATCGATATGGCTGAGAAAATCGATACTCACCCTGGTAAATCTCACTAAACACCACTACACCCGGGAACTTCGCCTTGGGATATCCCGCAATCGTCGGGTGGAAAAGGAAAATACCTAGATAGTACCATTGATTAAATTAGTCTTCTCAGTCTCTTAATTGTCCCTCCTTTCCATCCCAGAAATTTTCTATCTCGTAAAGCAGTCAGGACTCACGCATATCCCCGCCAGCCTGCGTCGGCACATCTCTGTGGGATTCTTCGATCAGCATTGTGTATGTATGTGCAATTGAATAAACTGGATATATCAAGGGGGAAATGGGAGGGATTGGAATCGGAAAGTTTGGATGGGTATAGGTGGGGGAGGGGTAGCTCCGGGTTGGGGCGGGACGTGCTCCGGATTAGGGTGGGGGGTTGGGATTGGGAGCGGGGGTCGGCGGGAAGGGTGAGAAATGTCCGACGTCATGTCTTGAGGTCTGGATGTCAAGTGGGTTCGCATTTACAATCCATGGTTAGTTTTTTAGCGTACGCTTTCGAAGTTGCTATCGCTGTACTTCCGTGCGATATTGAAAGCTTGGTTTGGCCCATATTTATCGCTGATACATGGTTATCTTCTTCATTCAACGCCGATATTTCTCGCTATTGCCAGGCTTATCTTACTTCCTCCATTGATCGTATTGCCATTTCCAGCATCCCCCATTGGAAAAAAGCTTAAGATGTAGTATTGCATGTTGTTCCCGAGGTTTTGCTTTAGTAAGGCTACGATTCTTGTCGATCGAATTCCTTTCTCAGTGTCGTAATGGTTTTTCTGCCGCGTCGTTCACCCGGAGTGGGAAAGAAATACGTTAGGATAACGTAGGTTTTCGACAACAATTCTGTCATTTCAGTAGCCTGCAACTAGATCAACTGTCAGCTGCTGTTGCGTTCATGTTCAAGTGTTAGCCCAACATAAAAGTATCTTAGGATGCAAAGGCTAAGAGAGCACCCGTGGATATAATGTGATAAATGCGCCGCGATGTTACTTCGATAGGTTAAATCATCAGTAGCTTGCAGGGCACAAATTGGAATCTTTCAGATTATCTGGGATTGGTGCGTGGAGCGGAGGAAATCAGCCGTGGTTGGCGTCGAGAGAACCTTGCACAGCATAGCTAACCGGAACTAACCGAATCTGTTTAGCTGACATCATCAGGGTTTAGCAATCCCAACGTCACCTCTTAGACATTTCTTCAACGTACCAAGTTCATTCAACGATTTTGGTATCCTCTGCATTATATTTCTTATTCCGTCACTATGAAGTTAGATCCTGCAGTCGTAGAGCTTCTTGAGCTTGACTCAGATAGCACTACAGTTTCTTCTGCTAGTGGAGGGGGTTGTAGTTCCGCATCGACGTCAAAGATTGTGACCAAATTGCCCGATGGCACGGAAAGGCTTTTCTTTATGAAAACTGGGAAGGGTGAGGATGCTAAAGAAATGTTTCAAGGTATTTTGTCAATCAATTCTGCTGTAAATTTGTTTGAATGACGAGTTCAGGTGAACATGCCTCTCTCAATGCCCTCCATGCTGCAGTTCCATCACTAGCGCCCCAATCTTTTGGATGTGGTCGATTCTCGTCTTCGTCTTCCTCGTATTTCCTCGTGACAGACTACCTTCACTTGACATCTCGCTCTGCATCCAAGTCATCAGCGCCATCTCTGGCCGCCAAGCTGGCAAAACTACACACGACACCTGCACCGATCCCCGAAGGCTATGACAGGCCCATGTTCGGATTTCCGGTCACAACGTGCTGTGGAGATACGCCACAAGACAACTCGTTCAAAAGCTCCTGGGCCGAGTTTTATGCGGAAAACCGTCTGCGCTTTATTTCGCGGAGGGCCGAGAAATCGAATGGTAAGGACGAAGAACTGCATGCATTGATCGAGTCTACAGCTTCCAGGGTCGTACCAAGACTTCTCGGTGATGAGCACCTGAACGGTGGTAAGGGTGTCACACCAGTCGTGGTGCACGGTGATCTTTGGAGCGGGAATGCAGGTGTTGGGGTTATAGGAAATATTGGCGGCAAAGCAGAAGACGTTGTATACGATTCTAGCGCCTGTTACGCTCACAGCGAGTATGAACTGGGAATTATGCAGATGTTCGGCGGATTTGGCGGTAAATTTCTGGAAGACTATCATCAGCTCTGCCCGAAATCCGAGCCGATAAAAGAATATGAGGATCGAGTTAAACTTTATGAGCTGTAAGCATTACTCATGTTCTTCGTACTCAATCTCAATACTTACTTTCAGTATTAGATATCATCATTTAAATCATTATGCACTCTTCGGTGGAGGTTACCGGTCAGGCGCTGTCGGCATTATGAGAGACCTGATGAAGAAACACGGGGGCCAGTAAAGCCTGTTTGTTCGAATCTTGTCATCGCTATCTACATCTTCTCTTAGTCTGAGATTCTAAGATTAAAACTATTTGATTACATCCTCCGCATTTTCAGGATGGAATGTGACTCATGTCTGGCCCTTTGGGGCGCGTTTATTTGCGTCGGCATTTACTCATAAAAGAACAAGTTCGCAGCCTTCACAGCGTACAAGTGTAAATCTGACTTTTAGAACCGGGTTAGCACATGTAATATTTCTGTAAAACATCCTTACGTCGTTTGTGACACATCCGAATCGTTCCACCCTCACACTTGATGAACCCTGTGTCTTTACTCGGAGGCCCAGCACCAAAAGACACGAGCTTCCTCATACTACTTCACCCCAGGCCCTCGCAACATAAGTTTTACTGAAAGCATACAGGCGATCGCTGCCAAAGAGGCTCGGATTCCCACCGATGTTCACGCGAATGGCAGTATCTTCGATTCAGAGTGCAAAAGCAATATGATAAAAGCAGTCGCCGTTCAGGCCAAGTATGAGTTCCCTTACCTCTTTCGCAGCACGACTTTGACGAAGTAGTTTGACTGTTAAAACCTGCATCTGCACACGACACCCCAAATATCTGCCATATAATGAGATGTCTGTCTGATGAGAATTTGAGAAATTAGGAGTATAGTCTTCTCGCGGAAAACCCCCAGTCTTTTTGATGAATTCACTTGGACCACTTACAGGGCTCTCATTTTAAGGGTGCGACATATAGTGTGTTCATATTAGTAATTTGGGGCTTGGTAAATAAACGCAATGATATATGTTCGATCAATCGCTAGATTTAGTTGTTAGATCGACAATTGGAAGTGGCGACGATTTAAGTGGGTGAATATCTGGTCGATCGAGATCAGCGGAGGTCTCAGGAAGCCACTAGGACCTATGGTGTACTTAAGTGGAGCCTATGGAATTGTCATTATCAAAATACGATCATGGGCTCATCCTGCGTAAATGCACGCGATTGCAAGAACATGGGTGCAAAGTCAGATGGTGTAGTTGTTTCCATGGAGCTTTTGTTTTGGCGATTAGGCTGGTTGATTTCAGAAACATTGAGGTCACCCTCATAGAAAATGAACGAAACACCAAAAAAATAACAGCGGACCAGCTTAGGACGCAAATCACAGTCTGTGTGTGGGGTGCGAGTGCAGTACCTCGCTTGGAGATGAACTGGCCTAGACCATGAAAGAGTGGAGCAATTGAGAAATTTGACTATAACTTTTCAAGAGCCAACTACATACTACAGAATTTACACCCGACGTGTTGATGCGGCACCAAAATGTGAAAAATTAAGCACAGCACTGGTGAAGCCATGCCTATTATGCGTTAATAGCCCAAGGCTGTTAATGCCTTTTCTCGTGATCGTGTATGTTCCCAAGCTTTGAATATCTTCCTCGACATTGAGGACCAGCCTCGAAGGTCAATGAAAAGAAAAAGATTGCAGATTGATATTCGCTGTCGCCCAATGCCGAGGCAGAGTGCACTTCTGTGTAGTGCGGGCTTTCGAACACGCTCGCCCTATGCTGAAGCAAAATGCACTACTTTGTAGCGCGGGCATCCTGACGTAACAACTCAAACTCTAACACCTAACCCACTGTCCCAACACAGTTATGGCTTAACCCATGAAAGATCTAATCATTACGATCTCGGGATCGCTATAGAACTTCCCTGCGAGGAATGGGAAATGACCGCATCTTGGGGCTTGTATCAATGTGCGATGACATCAAGTCGATCGAAAAATACTCCAAACGTGATTTAAGTATTATCCTCCCTTTCGGGCCACTCTGGTGATGAAGTCATCACAAATAACAGTATATCGACCAGAGGATCACCCTACTCGTGACGCATTAGTAATCAGGTCGCAACAGTGCCAGTTCTTGGACATATCGGTGACTTACCCCGGGGTTGTTGTTGAGAGTTTGTGTTATAGAAAGGAACGTTGGTGGAGGAGAGCCTGCAGATTTATATTACCTTCGAGTGGGCACACGCATGGACACTTAGTAAGCATCTTGGCGCATCGGCGCCCGTGCGCAGGTGCGGTTGCCTTACAATAGGTAGCGCGTCACCACGTGCCTACGTGCCAAGTTGGGCGGCAAGTACGTCGAAACGAGCATCTTCACAACTCCTCCTCACCTTTGTGTGCCAGGATTGTCGTTACATGGTTATCTATTCAATCCTCTTGACGCCTCGAAGTTCCCTTCAATCAGGGTACTATTCGAAATCTTGATACATCAATGGCGCCAAAGCGAAGCGCCGGGGATGTCCAGCCCAAACATACCACCAAACATGGAAAAAAGCGGAGGATGAGCTGGCAAGCTCAGCATTCTGCGGCAGCGGTACTACCTATTGAATGGACCCCGGTCCGTACCGGCATCACTGGTCTCCCAGCAGAAATTTTAGCAGAGTCAATCGCACACGTAAGTAACTGGAGATCCCTAACTCAATAACGTTAGGTTTTGGTCATGGAAAACGCATCCACTTATGCCAGATGGGAATAGATGTACTCCACGACATGGGATTTGACCTTCTGTTCCGGACACCAGGAACTTCACTGACATTGCTGTAGTTAAATAGGAATGATCTATGTAACGTCCTGGTGACTAACAAGTCCTTTGAAACGGAAAGCAAGCGCTTGCTATGGCGCCACGTCTAGCTTGACCTTAGCCGTTCGATTCCCTCAGCACTGCTCCAAGCCTGGAAGCAAGAGGGCGTTTGGACTGCCACTAGAACACTCCACCTATATGTGCCGGAGTCAGCGCTGTTCTCCCAGGAGACATTTCAAGAGCTTCTTGCTACAATACCTGCGAATATAATACAATCTTTAGGCTTTACGTCAACAAGCTACTTGTCGATGGAAAGCTGGGAGGCACTTCGATGTTTCTTAGAGTTCCAGAAAAGCACCATCGCACGTCTCGGCCTCCCTCGGATGTCCGGTACGATGTACAAAAGGATGGTGAGTACTCTTCAATAATCCTTGTAATATAGGACACCTGATTTATCTTCTTTCTACTTTAGTATAAAGGTAAACAGCATTTTCCAACCGACCTGTTTCGTTACCGCCTGGAGATGAATCCCGACCCCTCTACAGATTACCCAAGAATATCGGACCTCATACTTTCCGACGGAGCACAAATAGATATTGCCGCCCGCATACTCCGAGACCGCTCGTCTCTCTCTATAAACGCTATACATATATGGTGTTGGAAGAGCGTAGGAAGGGTTTTACCAGATTTTGATTATTTGGAGCAATTGCATGATCTGGTACAAGCTGGGTTGCGTGGCTTGAAAAGCATCTATCTCTGTGGTGTTTCTCTCAAAAAGCCTACTTCCTCGATCGAACGATATAAAAAGCATGCCACCATCGAAGGCATAAAGCGAATACATATCACGGACTGTGCACATGCCCACAAATTTCTCTCTGATAAGCCATCATTGACAAGAACTCTCAAGTCCTTCGTAATCCGTATTTATGGACCCTATCCACTTAACCCGATACAGATACGGGAATTCATCTCGACGGCACCTGCGTGTTTTGAAGAACTAGGCCTCATCATGGATAAGGCTTCGTGGAGTACAATGCAACTTGACCAACCAAACATGATATCTGGCTTACTTCATAACCACCGAACCAGTCTGAAGATACTTGCTCTCAACGTACCATGGAAAAATGCAATGATCCAAGAGATTGCTAACACCTGCCACCGCATCACTCATTTGTCGCTTGAGTTTGGCTGGGTGTTTGCTCGGCCATACCGCCGGGGCGAGTTTGACGACGAGAGGGAGCTTCCAGAACTTATAGAACGATCAGTATGTTTACACGCAGTGTTTCCTTTTCAGTGTTCGTACTCTTATTGCTGTACTGACATATATCTAGAAAATTCTCTCACGCTTCCATAAAGTCAAACATCTCAATATGATATTCCAACCTCCAATTGGAATGAATCCTGACAAATTTAATAGTACGGATAAGGATCGTTATCGTATCATTGTTCAAGGTTGCATCGAGGTATTCTATAACAACGGATTCCGCCCACTGGAGATATCGGTGAGCCCAAGAAAATGGAAATATTTCCTGCACGAAAAACTGCCACCTACACGAATTTTTAGAGTTCTCTATAAAGGGGAGTCTTCTTTAGTGGAACAAATGAAGAGCGCGCAAGATTGGACTTCGTTTGGAGGAGACCGATGGGTCCAAGACAGCGTCGAAAGGGTTATCGGACGATATTGATAGGTTCTCCGCGTCTCAAAACACATAGTTATGTCATTGTGGCAAGGTCAATATTGGGTCAAAATGATTAAGGCTTCTAAGCACTTGGATAAGGTTAACTTCGCCCCATAGTGCCTAGAGGGAGAAATCTTTTGTAGATGACATCAAATGGAATCTTCAGAGAAATGATTATGAAGTTTAGTTGAAGATCCTCCTCTGGTTATCAAACATTATGAACAATAAATGATTCATTGCATGTAACTTACGCGGTAAAAGTCGACTATAATCATTTCAGCACTCCACAGCGCACGAAGCATTCGTCAGCGTGCGTATATATGTGTCTATTAGATATGCCTATGATGTATGATGTCAACTACTGAAATATTAGAATTGAGGAGGCTTTCACCTATAGCAGCATGACTTCTGGTCGAAATGGTCTCTCGGCTTCTACGCACGCACGGCGGGTACTTAGGTAATTGGGGTAAATAAATATTTTCTGACCGCCTACATGGATATTCGCTTTTGAGCGTAGGCCCGGAGCGCCCAATCCACACCATCTCTATTTCACTTGCTCACTTTCTGAGGTGACTTTTCCTCCGCCTTGGAACCCTACTCGCCTCTTCTCTTCCCGATTTATTTAATGCACTACCTTGGCACACAAACACCCTACACTATAACCTTAGTTTCTTCAGTTACTGAGTCCACAAGAGACGCGTCAAATTTCCAACATTCTCGACTTGTACTGTCAACATGCGGCGCGAAAACCCTGATCTTAAGGTGACAAAGAGGATTAATCATGAACGGAAGGACACAGATGGCGTCAATAAGGCGGCTTCTCACTGCAGACAAACAAGTTCTAGTACTAGACAGAATCAGGCCCCCGAGAACCGCGTCGAGGATATGACGCTCACTGGACCGCAGCCACACATCTTTGCGATCGCCGATGAACTTAAAGGGCTCATTATGGAACGAGTTTGTTTATGCCAACCTTCTATAGTAAATCATATCATTGACTAACACCATATGAAGCTAGGTTCTAATGCGCTGGCCGCGATGGCACAAGTCCATTCTCACCTATCGCCCGAAATATACCGAGTCCTGTGGAAAAAGCCCCATATGAATACCCGATTGTATCCCGATAGTCTGGTAACCATTGACTGTGTCGCAACCCATAGCACATGGCTCCAGACGTCTCAGATCACTTTCCATGTCGAAGATTTGGAGAAGGCGCAAGATAATTTGACTGTGATCCTGAAGACTATTCCGCTCAATCCACTACAAAGAATCATTTTCTCTAGCAACAGTATGATAAGCGAGACCAACAAGTCCGCTTTGCAGAAACTGGTTGATGGAAGCCGTAATTCTATCCAAGCCTTAGTATTTCCAAGGTCTACTCGGAGGTCGCGGTGGCACCCGTTTGGACACGAGACTGGAGACGAGTGCATCTGGACCCGGCCTCCCTACGCCACCCACTGGGAGGTTGAGATGACAACTCGGGAAGGAATTGGGAAGCGGTTGGATACCATTTTTATGGACGCGACATCACACAACATTCACGGTTGTATGTCACTTCATAGAATAAAAGTCGACTCCGTGGTCGGCTTCCATATCTGGGGGTACCGCCAACCCACTGAGGAACCCCAGGACATCCTTCCACCCATGCCAGGACTCAATAGTCACGGTCATATCTTTCCCAACCTCAAGTCTATCTACCTGTGTGGGGTAAATCTGCAAGCCGCCAATCCCGCCAAATTCTCAAACGTCGTAAAATTAGCGAATGTGAGACGGCTCCACATCACCGACTGCAGAGGAGTGGAATCGTTTTTCACCCACACGGCTCCATTGTTCACAAGAATGAATTCTTTCATTTTTCTTGATTATTTGCAAGATCTGCAGGACGACTCTTCACTGTTTGACTTTGTACGACATTCCCAAGGTTTCGAGGAACTGAGTTGGCACGTCGATCAAACCATGATCGAACCACCATGCGAACGCGACGATGGGTTTCTTTCCGACGTACTGAAGCGCCACGGATCGTCACTGAATAAGCTCGCCATAAATGATCTCTGGTCGGCTCAAAATAGAGTTGCCCGTATTTTCGAGCTCTTCTTGTTGTGCCCAAACCTCACGCACCTAAGTGTGCATTATGTACACTTAGTCACCCGAAGAATGTTTGTGGAGGGCGACTACAAAGATGAATGGTTTAACGATGATGGCGTGGCTGAAGACATCGTATCCAATGAAGATTACCTTGCTCAAGACACGCCGGCGATCGTAGAGTATGCACAAAACGAGCAGATGGCAAGTAACAATAATTCGGATTTGCCGGAACGCCCATCATGGGAAGACTGCACTGCAGTAGCTCGTAGCTACAGCGACAGTGATGAACATTCGAATAACACCGCATACGGTTCGGATGTTGACGACCAAAACACAAGTGAACCCCATCCTAGTTCCGATGGGAGTTTGGAGACGACAAAGGTCAACAACGATGAGCAACCGGGAGAACCGAGTGAAAATCAGGACAATGAAGCGGGCGAAGGAGAGGTACAGTTCCTGACCCCATTTCAGGACCTGCTCTACCATGACGCTGTAAGTGAAGGACATAATCCCTTCATCCATTATTGTTCAATATACTGACACATCGGAAAAACAGGAAGTGCTACAGCATCTTAAGTGTCTCACCCATTTCAATATGGAGTACGAATTGCATCGTGATCTCGAGCTAAGGCACTTGTCAGGGAAGGAGGATGACGCCTTGTGGCAAAAGCTGGCAGAGTCGGTCATTGAATGCTTCTTTATGAAGGGATTCAAACTGCAAGAACTCTCATTCAGTCCACGCAATTTGTTTGGCTATAAGCGTAATTCTCCCATCGCTGAGACCAGAATTTTCAAGGTTGCCGAGACCAAAGAGGGGCTGCCGATTGTCAAGAGAGATTGGACGGGTAAAGATTGGACCCTGTTTGGTAACAGTCGTTGGGTATCACAACAATGCCAGCGCGTCATCGGGAACTACGAAGACAACATTCCTTTCCCTGATGAGTGGACTCGAGAGTGATGGGACACCGATGGGAAAGAATGGCGAAGTGTTTGAATATCGCTAGTTTGTTGCGCCTAGCATCATCTAAGCTACGTTTTGCTTAGACATAATCTAGGCTAGATGCATTCTGAAGTGAACATACTGTGTGAATGGTCGCAAAAGCTGTACGACTATCGCTTGGAGGGATGGTGTAGTGCAGGGGAATTTTACGGCTATTCTCCATGTTATCCATTAGGAAGCGAAGGGTACGGATTGATGATATATTGTTCAGTTTGCGATTGTCATCTCTGGATCTGTTACTTGTACTCCGGGTTTTTCGTCTTCGTTGAAGAAAAGAATATCAACTGATAATTAATGCTCGATGTGAATAGAACTAGTCTCATAATGCCAGGATTTCTGACAGTTGTTTCGATCTTCATTGCACATGAGTGATGCCGTGACACTGATAAGAGCGTTTAAATTATACTGGCTTTCTTCATCTCGTGCTTTAGGCTATATAGTGGCCTGGATGAATGGAAGTAGTAGTATCGCGCCCATTTGCACTGAGAGTATAGCAATCGATGTATGGGGGACGTGGGATGTGGGGATGGCCTCTACTTACTTCCATCGTCACTGTGTTCAACTTCACATTGCTTCCATAATGAGTGCTACTTTAGAAGACAAAATGTTCACGTTGGACCCAGGTAATGCGATATGGGTTGCGTTGATGAGCACCGTAGGTGATTTGATCAGTAGGTATAGATCTCCAGGCTGTATCTGTCTCACCCAAATACGACCGCTTAGCTGTTATTGTGCATCTATTAGCCAATTCCGATCCATCATCCTTGTAATTCATACCGGATACAGAGCTCTGATATGGAATTGCCCCATGAAGTCAAAAATTCTTCAACGGATGTGCAATCCATTGAATTCATCCTTTCTTACCGTGTCGGTTCCGAATTTGATTATAAAAAACTTTCAAGAGTGCATTTTGTATGAGATCTAGAGTAGAATCTCTAGAAAACTATTCTAGCCAAAGCCGCTTCTTAAAGCAAGAACTCGGGGAGCTACTGGTTCGTGTGGAGATTACCAGTGGCCACATGGCGCGGGTGAGATTGATTATTTCCGTTAAATGTGGTAGTAGATCCCTGGTCCGAATCATAAACGGGGGTGCTTGGGATCTCCCCCGCCCTGGAATCCTGTGTAGTAGTTACCATGGAGCTTGAACGTATGGTCGACTGCGCCAGTGATGAATTTCGCCCTCCAGGGTTCCGCTTCTGTCCGCCCGTTATGCGCTCCATATCTTTCCAAATGTCAATGTCCTCGCAAGGCCATTGCATTGTTGGTAAAGTCGGTTCAAAACGGCCTGCAAGATAGATGGGACAAAACTCAGTTGGACCCCCGGCCACAAGCCGCACCTTGCCGCAATTCTGGTGGTTGCAATCAAGATGAGTCTGCGGTTCCATCTCAAGGAACGACTGTCGGACGGCGTCATATCCATGATGACCCCAGGGATGCTTAACAGGTCTTCCGGGCGGTAGCAGCTCGTGGTCCTTCTTCATCGAAATGGTTGCTTGATTGAGGGGATTCACTGCTCGACCAGCGTTCGCGAGGGCTATGAGAGTGGAAAGTCAGTATTTACCAATAACTTGTAATATTGTATAAAAGATTACTGTGATGTCGAGACTCACTAATAGCAGTGTGTAAATTAAGCTTTTCTCTGGGCCGCTAAAAAGAAGTCAGCGACTCAAGCATTCGACGCCCGAAGGGCTTGCTTGGAGCTAACCTACACGTCTGTACATTTTTCTTTGATCTTGTTGCTGCTTGAGACTTACTTTAGTGATATTTGTTTTCGATTGTAAACAGGGATTGGTGTTGCCCAGTTTCTGTGTGGGTGTCCCACCTGAAGTGTTTGTTTGTGGTGGGCCATCGTGATCTTCCGTTGCAAAGCTGCGCACGGACGGCGGTCGGTGCGGAATCATAGAGACAGGTAATGTGATAAACACGTTATGTAAGTTTTAGTAACTGCATACGCATAGATTATGGTGGTCAGTGTGGTCGGTCACAAGCTGCGTGAAAATAGTCCAAATGTTAGCTAGCCTTGTTAGCTATGACATTCAAATCGTCCAAATGTTTCCGGGCGACGACTACTTCTGAATTAGTTATCATAGGATAACACTCTTGAAAAGAAAGAATGTAACGTACACAGTTGCATAAAGAAACTTGTGAGAAAATGTCAGTCAATCAAGTCTGCATCCTTCCAGGTTATGAAGCGGTTGCCGGATTTTTTGGTAATGTTACCGCTACGTTGAAATTTTCTTAGTTGACTTTTTCAGATCAGGGTCATTAGTGGCATCCAACTGGAATATAACCCCATTTATCCTGAGCTAATTACCAAGCGTTGATATCAATATCACATGCTATGAAGACGCATTCCCAGGATTATGATTGTGCTCAACATTTCTGTTTGAGGCTTTAGTGCTCCAAATCTCAACCATTCTTTTTCATAAAGCCAGTGGAGTTTTTGGGCAAAACAACATTTGACGGGAGGTATATTTGAAGCGTAAAATAGATATGTCTATTGTAGTCTGGAGCTGGTTTCTTACTGAGTAATACTAACATACGCTGGAATACTAAAAGTTCTTACATTCTCAACAAAATTTCATCCCATCGAACCTTGCGCTATATGTCCAGGTGTAGGTGAGTTAAATCCAAAAACGGTGCTCATAATTTAACGATCAGAGCACACTTTTAAAGGGCTTTGATGACCTCCAAGTGTTGGTAAGAGGTATGATAGATCAGTAAGACTCTACATACTTCCGACCTAAATATTTTGGACAATAGGGCTCGTGGTGGACAATGTCAGCAACAGCTACTGGCTAAATTATTAGTCACTACTTACTTACAAGGATAGCTCTAATTGCTAACTGTACTATTAATGAATCAATCAGTTTCCGTTAGCAGCATCAGCGGCTAAGCTATTAAGATGTAAAGTTGCTTTACAGCGTGTTTGCTACAGTGACTAAACCTACTAGTCTTGTTAAGGGTTACTTTTTAAGGGGTATCTTAATAGATAGAACGTCCTTTTAGCAAATACAGTTGCTCATAGTGTTAAGCTCTAAGGAGACTACTCATCACGAGAGCTGATTGCGTTGCAACTGTAAGGCCATAATTTTAGCTAGTGCAAGGCTGTTCCTATCCATAGTAATATTCCCCGCGCTTGCGAGGACACACTTTCTCACACTGCTATACAGGTAGCAAACATCTCTTTATGCGAATAGCTGCCCTCTATCTAATTACCCCTCTACCTGTGCCCCTGCAAACATAAGAACTCTCTATTTTATAAACCTACTTACAAGAATCACAACAGGAAGGTGTAGTAACTGCAGCAGTACTAGCTTCTGCTTGCTCAGAAGAGTTTCAAGTTGCTGCCTAATTCAGTGCGATGCTTCCTGCTTATGTAATGGTAGGTAGGCAGTAAGCAGCGAGAGCACGACTTACTATTACCCGTTTCAGTGGTACGAGTTCGCAACAGACCTCAAACGTAAGCGCCAGTTCGGTATATTCTAGCCAAACAGAATACTAAGATAGAATAGTTTCTCAAAGTATAGAGTTCCAAGGCCGTGACTACGAACATCGAATGCGATGATCAGCTGAATGGGTGGCGCTGGGTAGTTGTTCAGATCCACTAAGGCCCAAAGGGGTTAGAGCGAGGCGCTGTCTCGGCAGTGGCAACCTCTTCTCTTGAGCACTGAGGCTTCACACCCTCGCACGAGTTCAGGACTCTTACATATGCCCGCATGCCAGTCAGAGATCTAGGTAATTCATTCTCTTTACAAATCATGTGTAGATTTAACTTTTCAACACATCCGTCGCAACACAACCCAACGCGCTATTCAACATCAGATCAACGAGAATGGGTGAGTGAGTCTCAGATTCAACACCTCACCCAAAGACTTAGTGCAATCAAATTCGAGGGATTAAAAAATCATAGATGGGATGAGGTAATTCTACAAAAATAAAGCATCTCGCAGGTCTACACTGTCAATGCGAGATATAGGGCGACATCGAGGGACGTAGCGAATATAGAGGATAATCCCACATTCATTGTTGCTACGCCACCAGCAGCTCAATGATGATAATGAGACGCGACACCAGAAAATGAAAGCATGGAGGGTTTGATAGCGGCTGACGCTTTCAAACACAGCTTAAGGAAAACCAGGCGCTAGGTTCTGTATCTCTATCACGTGACCATGCTACTCATTCTTGCAGATCGAATTCACGTCTACCGAGGCCGTATCCATCCAAACTGTTGTCCTATTGGAGCATCAGTATTGTATTATGCGTTGTTATGACTCACAAAGACGAGCCCTGGGTGAAGCGGGGAGAATGATGCCCAGATATTTTTACATAAGCGGGGGTGACAGGGGAGAGTGCACTATAAAAGCTCTCTTGCTCCCCCCTACCGAGCTCCGATCCTTCGTTCGAATCCTCCTCCTCTTCAAGTCTTTCATATCGCATCACATCTATATCCACTACATTGTTCTTCATGATGAGACGGATCACTCAAGACCATGTCTGTGGTTGTTACTATACCCAAGTAATCCAAAAGCAGTTGAAGCGACTATATCTCCCCCAGGTCGGGATTGTCGCCCATACTACTGTTCAAAATATCGCCTCCAAGACTGTTCTGAAGCAAACTTTCGATAATTGTCAGAACAGATCCCTTGACGAAATACGGTATGTTATTTCCCCAGAAGGATCATCGCTGGCAGCCTTGTTGAGGCGTAGGTATCGCCAGTCGACCTTTACCGAAGAATTATGGCCTTACCTGGTTGTTTCATTGGCTGATTTCCTTACTCAGATATATGTTTCCATTGCTCGATGGCGTAAGCGTCGTGGCTTTCACCTGTAACATCGGGGATCGGTCTATACATGGTCTCGTGAAGGAGAGAAACGAAGCTCGTCAGACGTATCAGCAGGAAAAAGAAAGAGGAGAAACTACAGCTCTGCTCGAGCAGCTACCAGATGCCGCAGACGTTTTTACCACCACTATTGGTAACATTCCTGCCAACGAGCGGCTCGTCGTCACCATCGTGTACATCCAAGAGCTCAAACATGATGCCGAAGTGGATGGCATTCGGCTTACCATTCCAACACACATCGCTCCCCGCTATGGTTCTCATCTTGATGTACTTCCGATACCCACCGATACCATGGGTATTGCCATTACGGTAGACATTCAGATAAGCAATACTCCGATCAAGAAGATTGTATCTCCGTCTCACCCGGTGGAAGTGTCTTTGGAGGAATCTACATCACGGGCCTCAGTTGGCCTCACTCTTAGTAATGTCCAGCTAGAAAATGACTTCGTTCTTCAGATTGTTGCCAAAGACGTCGGTATTCCTCAGGCTATTCTAGAAGAGCATTCTTTTCTGCCAAACCAAAGAGCTCTCATGACAACACTGGTTCCAAAGTTCAATTTGAAACCTTCCAGGCCGGAGTTGGTCTTCATCGCTGATCGTTCGGGTTCTATGAGTTCGAACATGAACACACTTATATCCGCGCTTCAAGTCTTTCTTAAGTCCATACCAATTGGGTGTATGTTCAACATCTGCTCTTTCGGCTCCAGGTACGAATTCCTTTGGCCACAGAGCAGAACATACCAGCAAGACACTCTCGAGGAGGCTCTCCACTATGTCAAACAATTTCGTGCAGACTTTGGGGGCACAGAAACACTTCAAGCTATCAAGGCAACTGTAGAAAATTGCCTGACCGATCTACCCACGGAAATCATGCTTCTCACAGACGGAGACATCTGGTCTCAAGTTGCGGTCTTTGAGTATGTGGAAAGCAGTGTGAAAACCAACAATATTCGGGTATTTCCCATTGGCATCGGTAGAGGCGTATCTAGTTCCCTTGTAGAGGGAGTGGCTCGAGCTGGGAAGGGATTTGCGCAGATGGTTGCGAATAACGAGAAGCTTGAGGCCAAGATTGTGCGGATGCTGAAAGGCGCCCTGACTCCACACATCAACGATTATCGCCTGGAAATCAGGTACGAGGATGACAGTGTGGAAAGCATCAGCGACAGTCTCCATTTATGCTTGACACTTGACGATTCTGAAACCCCCGAACGCGATGGCCCACGTTATTCTCTTCGTAAAAAGCCGATTTCGCTTTATAATGTCGATGTAAATGAAGAACACCCGAAACATAACGAGCTCAAGCACATATTTGCAGATCTCCCCACATTCAACCGCCCGAATATTTTGCAAACTCCAGGCACAATCCCCGCTTTGTTTCCTTTCAACCGCACCTCGATCTATCTACTATTGGCACCCAAGGCAGTAGACCTAAAACCAACATCTGTTGTTCTCAAAGCGACCTCACCTGATGGGCCGTTAGAACTTGAAATTCCTATCGAGATCCAAACAGAGCCTGGTGAGATGATTCATCAGCTCGCTGCTCGAAGGGCAATCCAGGAACTTGAGGATGGTCAGGGGTGGGTCATGGACGCCCAGACGGATGAAGGCATTATGTTCAAAAATAAGTGGCCAGGAAAGATGGAAAGACTATTACAGAGAGAAGCGGTTCGACTTGGCGTGGAGTTTCAGGTCGGCGGCAAGCACTGTTCTTTTGTTGCTGTCGAGGCCAACGAGGGTGAGATTATGGAGAAGCGCAAGAAAGCCCTTGACAATGTTCTCAACCACAGTTCAACAAACTCCAAGCAGGCCGAATCCGAGATGGAAGATTGGGAGCTAGTCGAAGAGGTTCAACCTCCTCACATTTTCAGTCATAAGAGTGAGTCTTTTTCTTATATTCCGGGGTCTTCTTTCATGCCCATCTTCCCACTCCAAAAAGATTGCCAAACTCAACAAAGCTGACAACTTCCACAGAACAGGTTCGGACAAAATTGACCGCACGTGTCAGCACGGGCGGCAAGGCACCTCGGCGACAACTTGCAAGCAAAGCTTGCCGGAAGTCTGCACCTTCTTCTCCTCCAACACCAGCAAAAAAGAAGAGAAATACAGGGAGCTCTGCTCATGATGTGGCAATTGCCTCGGTGCCAAAAGCTGCGCATCCTACCATGGATGGAGAAAAGGACCCTGGTGACTCTGATCAAGAGATGCAATTCAGGCCTTGTGACACTACTACTCCAGTTGAAGCCTTAGCACAGGATAATCGAACTATGCTTCAACATCTCATTCGTGGACAGTCATT
This sequence comes from Dendryphion nanum, assembly GCA_020744415.1. Taxonomy (NCBI): domain Eukaryota; kingdom Fungi; phylum Ascomycota; class Dothideomycetes; order Pleosporales; family Torulaceae; genus Dendryphion; species Dendryphion nanum. Next base: position 304,326 of record JAGMWT010000006.1, read on the forward strand.
CGAAGGATGGTGGAGTGTCCGAGACATTCCCAGCACTCTGAAATTCACTAGCACAATCAGATCGTTGGCCACGGTCAAACATGCCAACAACTTTCCCGATTTGTCAGTCGAAAATCTTGAGCAGATTTTAGCCACGACCATTGTTGTGGTCTTTTTGGAGCAAAAGATGGCCGAGGAGCAAGACGTTTGGGAACTAATCGTGGAAAAAGCACGTTCGTGGCTCGATGAACAAGCAAAGAGTGAAGTGCTTGCCGTCATATGGCGAGAAGCTACAGAACTAGTGGGATAAGAGAAATGATTGATTTGGGACATTGTTCGACTTCACTTTCCCGTTCACCAGATTGAAAGGGGGTATGATCGTTTTTTTGCCAAATTGAAATTGCAGTTCTGTATTTTGTAAGAATCGAGAATTAAATCTTTAGTCAATACGCCTACCACCGAACAACCTTCAAAAGTACTCATTGCTGGAGCTTATGCAATGTAAGCCCCAACTCAATGTGCCATCGAATCGATTGCCAGTTGTTTTCTGTTTTTTTCAGGTGTAATTCATTTGATAACAAAATATATATTGTAGGTTCAAACTAGATTCCTCATCTCAGACATTTCAAATCCCAAACGGACGTAGTGCAATTACTATTTTGGAAGAACACAAGGGATAGCGGAGAAAGATGTTTATAGATCTGTCTAGATCTCATATTTGATATGTGTAGGCTCTGCATGTCCAAGTGGCTATTGGCGCCAAGGCCGGCCCTTGCCCGAGTGAATTGGGTGAGCACGTGCTAGCCTCTTCGCCTTGTCCATCCATACAAAGAGTGCAAGCTTGACACTTTTTGTAACATAAATATCTGAAAGTCTCAAATTTGCTACGAATGGATTCATCTTACTATCTTAGGCTTCAATCAACGTGATGTCTTGACGACAGGAGTGAATGGTGAGGACACGTGATCTAGACCACTATCCTATGACCATCTGTGATATAATCGAAAGTGAACCAAACTGTCACCCCGAAGTGCTCATTTTCATTTCAAGTCAACATGTTGCAAAACCTTAACTTTATGTGTGACAATGTAGCTTAATGTCAACCTTTACAGCGGTGTCACGCCGAACTCGGGAACATATATTACATGGTCTTATCTAGGTGCGGACGATACATACGCTCACTTGCATTTCTCTGTACAGCTATGCTCAAATTTCCTAGGATGTTCAGGTATATATTTCTGTTCTATGCAGCATGTAGCTTCGCGATCGCCTGCTCCCTCACCCATCAAGGCGCAACCGTCTATCTTGCATGTCACAACCTTGCATAATCTGATCAAATAATCCGGAAATTCTTCGCACTCATGGGAAGGCCGTTAGAGTCTTGAATCTTTGCGTTTCAGGTAGATGTCGGAGATGTGAGTAGTGTGCGGAAATTTTGCAGGAACTGGCAAGTGAAAGGTGGACAAGAAATCGGCATGATCTTCCATCACGCAGGACTCGCATGGAATCCCAAAGAATCTACAGATGAGGAAGAATACTTCTATTGCAAAAATTTCTTCAGAAATTTTTCTCATGACGTACTTCCTCCAACAATTCCTTTCGCCAATTGCACGGAATGTATTGACTTCCGGCGCGGCAAGCTACGGCGCTAATCTCAACAAAGTGGTCCGCCCTCAAACACCAGACCTGAAAGACACTCAGATCCATCCATCAATTCGAATCTTTTTCCACCTCGCCGTACGCGCCATACGCAAAATTCAATTTCGTCCTTGCACCCGCGAACGCGCAGATATCAAAGCTTCCCAGCTTGTGTTTGTAAAAGTACTTCAACAGTGCTTTGACAGGTCCAGATTTCCTTGACGCCGAGTCCATGCTTTCAGTCCTGATGTCTCATGCACTTCAGTCTTCAAAGCGTTTCCCGCCAATACTTAGAAGGCCTAGTTTACAACCTCAAGAACGAAATTGGTGGTGATACATGGGAAGAACATGGCAGCGACTGCATACAAGAATACGTACAGTGGAGCATGGCTTGTGACTATAGCAACGGATGCTGAGGGAGGCAAATACGGGGAATATTGAGAATACATGTCCAAACGTTCTAGCGTTGCGGATATCACTGATGAGAATACCATGGCTCAGGTTTAGCAAAAGTGGGAAAGTAATGCTAGAATATTATAAGAAGAACTGGCTTTGGTAGGCGTTATTTGTAAGATCGAAATAGCCAACAAAGATAGAAGCGCAATCGGGCATGCCACGCAGATGGAAATTCTTGCTAAGGATGAAGACCTATCGTTCGCAAAAGGAATCAGGTCTATATCAAGTTCAACAACAACCGTGCCAGAGTTCCGACTTCATGAAAAATAAAGGAATAAGGAAATTCAAAGTTTTTAGTGTTGATTGAGCTGGAAAAATTGCTCGGCCGGTTGTGACACGTGTCCGAGCAGGATGTGAAATACGTACGACATCTGTTCACGCAAACATTTCGGTGTATATATCCCATCTTAAGAGATTTGAGGAATATTTGTTGCTGGATGCTGTATGATTGATACCTTGACTAACGTAAAATAGACTGGAAACCATGACTCCTTGTACAGAGAAAAAATACCTATCTCAATAACGCAGTGTCGTTTTCTTCGGGCAAAACTAGCCAAACAGTCTCTCCTAGACACTTTTGTTCTCGCCGATGAAACTGCCAGATGACGGAAGATCTGATGTGTCCGTTAGCAGAACAATGTTCCACCGAATGGCGTCTTGAAGTGTAACCAGTACTTGGAGGTGAGAGTTTCGACCACTACTTTCATCTTGCTAGACGAACATAAATGAGTGCTAGAAGTATCGATGAAAACCCAAGACAACTGTGACCTTTAGCTGGATTCAGATCAACATTTGACACAACAGGTCACCGATCAGAACCACCATCCTCTTGTGGGCCAACGAGTGTGCCGAGACATGGCTTCGCCATTCCCACAATTTCTACCTAGGTATGCCCCAGCCACATTTGATTTTTGCCTCACAAGTGAAAAAAGTACACCCTTATCGATTGCAAAGACCGAATTTACTTTATTAGCATAGTCTTATCTGTGAAATGATCCGGATGTTCACGGACGACTCGGAATCCGTAAAGTCGAGATGCAACATGACGTGCAGGAAAGAGGGAGAGTGGATGTCGCCCATCAATTTCGAGTCGCACAACATTTCAGCTGCCTTCACTTAGTCATCGCTTACTCGAACCCCCGCGGAGCCCCATCCTCAGCCAAGGTTCACACACTGCCGCATCCGGACAGCCAGAAACCTAAAATGCAAAAGAGAAATCGCATCATTATCAAACTTTCCAGTAGGGTGGAATGATATCGTTGATTGCGAGTCAGTCTTTTCGCCAGAGAACCGAGGTGAGAGTGGACTTTTCGCGATCACATTAGACCTTGATTAAGGCAGTAGACTAAAGTCGGATAGAGCTTGCACACTCTCTTTATCGTTAAATGTCGGTAACTAGGAACTAACACCCACTTTTTCCGGAAGGGCCCTAGTAATAACGACGATCCGATCTGCTCTTCCAACGGGAAAAAGCAAAGAAATCTAATGGTTCCCAACACGGTAATTTTTCAAACCCTACTGTGTCCGACATCACAGGCATGCGTACTTGATTGTACAGTGCCACTATTAGAATGTTATATATTTTAAGAGAGTGTGTGTAATACTTGATAAACCCTCGTCATATCTACAAGCCCAATTATCCAAGCCGCTAGTAGCAAGTGACAATCTTTCCACTCCTGTATCTTGTTCAAAACACCACCGTGACCAATCATGGTCCGCAAACGAGCATTTGGACCAACAACGCCGTTAAATACCGCCCTACTTATATATTGCTACTGAGAAAGAAATTGCTTTCAAGCTTTTGCTGTTGACGATCAAAAGAGTTCATTAGATGTGGCCGTGAGAGAAAAGCCGTGGTCATGAACTCACTGAGCGCTTTCTTCGCGCTCGCTCCCGCTCGTGGATTCTCCAGATGTCTGGGATATTTCGTGCCGACTCACGAACATTGTCGATGCCTAGGACGTCCCACCATCCATGCTTCATGCTTTCGTCTCTCGAAACAGGGGAGATTGGAGTGGGCGGATCGATGTGAGCATTGCAGATGCGTTCCACGTGACCATTTGTTTCGAGGTCACGCTTCAGTGCTGCGAGCTTAGAGCGCAGCGTCGTTGTGAAGTTTAGGTCGTCAACAGGAGAAAGCGGGACGAGGGTGGGGGAGTATTCGTGATGCGAGGTATGAGGTGTAGGCGGGCGGATGGAGCGGCCGACAGGAGTTTCCAGTCCCTCGGTCAGCGTGATGATCGCTGATGGGTTCTTGGAGTGTGTTGGTGTCTTAGGATGGGCCAACGTTGTAATAAGTGTCATGTTGGTGTGATATGCGGATGAGTCCCTTTTTCGGGTCTACAGCGAATTAGATAGGTGGTTCGAGTAGAGCAAAGATTCGAATTGTGAATATGAATCTAAGAAACAATGACACTAACCTTAAGATGTTGGTGACGATTTTGACTAGCGCTAATAGCCATTTTCCTTGCTGTGAGAAGAATGATAGAGGTTAATATTAAATGGTACTGAGTTATTGTTGGATTTGTACTGGGTTTGGGCAGGTGCGCCCCTTGATATATAAATAACGAGCAGTATCACTACCATAATCTGGTGTGAGACATAGGGGAAATAAAGTTGTGTCGCCATCGTTCATTCTAGATACGAGTAAACTCAAGTTACCAGAACTGCAATAATCGGATGGTTGGTGCGGGGGTGAAACTGCCGCGACCAATGGTTACAGCCTGACACCTTGCGAGATTCCAAAGTCAGGCCAGCCGCCGTGAAGCGTATCGGAGTTCAATTGTTCGACAGAAAATACGTAGAGAATGGAAACTTTGACTCCTCATTCTAACGACGCTATGTCGGGGATGCGGAATTGGTGGGGAAATTCGCCCTTGATTGGAGCGGGAGTATTTTAGGGGCCGGTAGATTCACCCAGAAAGCACAGCCGGGACGCTCGAAGTGGCTTAAGCCACCAAATGGAAAACATCCGCTGAGCTATGAGCATAGCTCCGCGAAAGAGCGCTCTAATCCGACGAAGGTGAAAGGCCCGGGAGTGTCTAGGCTCATGATCGGGATTTTAAGATGAAATGTATGTCATGACGAGGTCAACCCCAAGAGCTTCACCGATCAGAATGCACAGATATTGAGGGGTACGGTGAGCTTTTGGGTAAAAACAGGGTCAGCTCATTCTCAGCGCTCGGGCCGATAGAACAACGCGCGCTTGCGTAACTGTTGTCAACAGATGCAAGAAAGAATGAAATTAGAGGACCTGATCTAATTTGAGGCGAAGAGAACGCGGTGGACTGAAAATGAGGAATGTTTGATGATGTTGGGAGACGGGGAAACGGCCGCATGAGCATTCTAACTCGGAAGGGTATGGAGCCTTGGACCCCATGGGGGGAAAATATTATATCGATTGGCCAAGAGACTTCAAGTAGCGTGGGGAGAGAGTTCGCAGTCACTGGCAGTCTACTTGGACACCGTTGCCCAGAACGACTGGGGTACAAAGTTTATCGACAGTCGAGATTAGGCCCATCGCCAGCAACGTCCGCTGCGAAATCCGCTGGTGTCCTTCCCGATCCCTCGCTCGAACGTGCATCAATTGGCATCGGACCCTCAGTCCATAAGCCATAAGGGTCTTAGGGAAGGTCGAGATCTAGATAAGGCCGAGCCCAAGTGTTGATCATGAGGAGAGGTGCGCTAGGAGAGATCGAGAGTTAAGAGACATATGTACAGTTCTTAACATGAGAACTGACGATAGCTTTTTTTGCGAAGTTGTAGGGATCATGGCATACTATGATACTTTGCTAGAGGAGATGTTCTAGCGGAGACGGCAGCACTTGCAGGGAAGCAAGTGACATGTTGGCAAGATATGGTCCCGTTCCTCCCGGTCTTCCGGACCTACCGCGCATCCAGGGATTGCATACTGAGACCTGGGCGACCTCTGAGAAGCAGACAAAATTCAGAATAACACGGAGTGGCGCCCGATACTGCGTGCATAGAACTTGCGTGTTGCGTACGGTCGCGAGCAGGATGTGGCTACATCGAACCAAAACTAGGCTAGAAATTGATTCATGGAGAGTCTATCAATTTCGCAGACTCAAATTTACGGCTATGTTCCTCTAGAGAGAGCAAGTTACAGTAGATCAATGACTGATCGAAGCGGGGTGGGATGCAACATGATCAACAGGTTTGATAGCTGGTGGGTGAGACATCTTCGGCACACACAATGGACTGTACATCTAATGTAACAAGGTAAAGCGACGACCTGATTAATATATAGAGGACAAATGAATGAACAACTGAGGGGACTTGCGGAGGGAAAAGGAGACGTGAAGAGGCGTAAAGAGGGGTGAAGTGTGATGGATGGGAACATAGACATCGATGTTGGGGCTGTGAGAGATGTGCACTAATTGCCCCGGCCCGGTCGGCGGAGATCTCCGTCTTGGCGGCAAAGTGAAGAAGTTGGGCGGGCATCACTCACGCACCGCACCGCAGAGCTTCCGCCGTTCAGTCCAGCCATTGCATCTCCCCCATTCCTCAATTCATCATGAGCTCCCTCCGTATTGTCAGGGCCGCCCTCCGCGTGAAGCCTACCTCCGCTCTCCGCCCATTGCAACGAAGGGGCTACGCCGACGTCGCCTCGGACAAGATCAAGCTCTCCCTCGTCCTCCCGCACCAGGTACGCTTCGCCCACCAGCCCACCCATTGCGACGGCCATTGAGTGAGGACACACCAATCTATACTCAATGTCTCGCCATGGTGCTATTCAATTGATCCTGAGCTGACATGATTGCCATTCCTTAGGCTATCTTCAAGTCGCAAGACGTGTACGTCCTTCGCTCCCGCTTGTCCGACCGCAACCCCCAGACGAAGCCATTGAATACTGACAGAATCCGCGATATAGCGTCCAGGTCAACCTTCCAGCCGAGACAGGCGAGATGGGCGTGCTTGCGAACCATGTCCCTTCCATCGAACAGCTGAAACCTGGCCTCGTTGAAATCATTGAAGAGAGCGGTGGCAGCAAGCAATTCTTCCGTACGTGCATGCAATGGTTTACTACGAGCTATGAGAACAGCCGTGACTGATGGAGAGGGTAGTTTCCGGTGGATTTGCCGTTGTGCAGCCCGGCTCACAACTGAGCATTAATGCCGTCGAAGGTTACGCACTCGAAGACTTCAGCGCAGAGGTAAGGAATATGATTGCAACCGCTTATCATTGGAGTCGGCGGCTGACACGAAATAGGCTGTCCGAAACCAGATCGCCGAAGCGCAGAAGATTGCCAGTGGTAGCGGCAGCGAGGCTGATATCGCCGAGGCAAAGATTGAGCTCGAGGTAGGCGCATGCTGGACGAGGAAAAGCCCACTAGACAATGAATGCACTTGCTAACTCTTATCTAGGTCCTAGAAAGCCTACAGGCGGCACTCAAGTAATCTGGGTGTATGTGTACATAGCTTTTTCCTTGGGCATTGATTCCGCGATGTGTACAGTAGCAGGTGTCGAGGGGTAATTTCCCTCTTCCGCCACACCATAGAAGGCGCTCTCCGGCCGTCAAAACACTTCCATCCCAACCTGCTATTTCTTCGCTTGCTTCCTCTCATTCATTCTTCTTCTCATCTTGGATTGAGTGCACTCGAATCCGCCACCAGTTCTACCATACAAGCCTTACCCTACAGTCCTATTCTTCTTCATAATTTCGTTGCCCTGATTCTAGTCATTCCTATTTCCCTACACCTTACACTAGCTAGACGTCAGTCCCACTGTCGCATACAACCTTCTCTCCCGAATTGACGCGTAGGTGAGCCCATCAATACTGCACATGCCACGAGGCGAGCCCTCCGCGACGACCACCGCTCCTCGATCTACCACGAGGCTTCGCGGGCAGACTCACCAGTTATCTACTCCTGCAACCGATGTCACACCCTACGCATCGTCAGCCGACGCGAGGCAGACCCCGTCTTCTGCTCGGCGCCAGTCTCTTATTCAACCTGAATCCGCCAGTGCCCAAGAGGTGAGCGAGCTCCGAATCACTGATCGTTGGCCCAAGGTACCAGCCTATTTGCAGGACAGGAATCCATATAGAAAAGTCTTGAACAAAATTGACCTCTCTTTTCGGGAACAGGATTCTTCTTTCAAAGCACCCTCACAGCTGGGTAGCACGGTCGAGGGCCGCCCTAGAACATCTAGGTCGTTCAATTTCACCACTCGTTCAGAACAAAGTTCATCAGTGACGAATATCCCATCTTTACCACCCCGCCAACCACCGAAATCAGTGTCCGTAAAGGACGCGAAGAATTTCTTCGAGGGCAAAGCTTCAGAAGTACAGCAATCGGCCGCTGTGCACCTCTCAGCATCCACCACTGCCCGGTTTCGAAAAAAGCCTTCACAGCCAGACGATAGGCTGACTGGGCCACGAGCTAAAAGCCCAGGCTTTCTCCAAAAGGACTCTGATCTCACATCTCCTGTTGCAATATCTGCACGAAAAATCCCCATGAATACGGAGTCTTCTACCCGCAAGAGCTCTATTGCACTACAGCCTAGCAATGTCGAAGGTCCTCGGCCAGTAGTGATAGGAGCAGCAAGGACTGAAGCTACAAAAACAGTTGAAGGAAACTTAAAACACAGCGAAATTGTTCCGTGTCACTCCATTAAGGTTGTTGATGAATCAGCAGCTGTAGCATCACTGACATCGTCGGCCACGCAACTAAATGCAACTTCTCGAAGACGATCTACGAATGTGTTCGAAAAGCCATCAGGGTCGAGTAAATCCCTGGCGAACCAACGACAAGGGGACACGGGATCTTCGCGTCTCAGGGCGCCCCTCGAGCCTGCGCATTGTCTTCCATAGAATGATACTCACGTTAGGCAACAGTCCACCTACGAGGCGTCGATACCAACTGAGATCAAGGTGAATGCAGCGTCCAAGGGGCCCGGCAGGAATACAGAAGCCCCACGTACGAAATCTCGTCGCGACATTGGAAGAAATTTCTCACAAGGCGACCCCACTTCCGCAGAGAGACCGCCCCGCAACTCAAGCAGCGGCGGACAATTCGTAGCTACACCATTTAGGCGACAATCCAAGCGCTCGAGATTGGGGAGTGATCCAATTGAATTGATTGAACATCCCACGCATCGCGAGAAATCCAGAACGAAATCCTCAAAGTCGACCGATTTTGAATTAAGCCAGGACATGCCACACTACGTACGAGGTTCTGGGCAGTCAATCAAAGAAGCTACGACCATATATGGAACTATGACCCATAATTTGAGTCATGATGGCTCCGGCTCACAATACAATTTCTCTCATCAACCACAAGATTCCGAACTAACATCAACGGCAAATATTGGCGTGGAACAAGAGTACCACAACATCGAGGTTCCTGATCATGTGGATTGGCGCGGGTCCTACGGTCGGCGAATAACGAAAGATTTTGGTTTTCCCGGCGCTCGTATCAAGCCCCGCAAGACCTGTGCTGCTGCAAAATTTCCACAAGAGGCTTCCAACCGAACTAAACTCGAGAGCCATTCTTCTGCCAAAGATGGTGCCAGCAGTCGTTTTGCCTGCCCAATCTCCTTTTCCAAAGCAGGACAATATCATCGGGATGTGATAACACCAAAGGCCCGCGAGCACAGGAGAGCCGCCACAGATTCATCAACTTCTAGTTCTCGCTCTAAAAAAAAAAATGATTATTGCCAGCCATCAAGGCGGCGTCAGCATTACTCTGATTGTATGCCATCCAATAGCTGTGGAGACAATTTCGCTCAAGACCTGGGTACTGTGATTGATGCTATATTAGAGGAGCATTCGAATACGCTCCAACATGTAATTCAGAATTTGAAATTCAGCCAACCTGGTCTTACGCAACTACGGAGGGTATCTCAAGATCTGGTTCATAGATGTCAGACTGCCGTATTCCCTAGCCAATCTGGAGCATGTGCACCTCGGACCTACGATCAGATTCAAGCATGCACCTACAAACCGGCTCGACAACAAACTTGCGAATACACGCCGATCTGCCCGTATTTACCACCACGAGCTGTCGAGAAATTGAACGTCGGAAATCCAGGCCAACTCAAACCAAATTTGAATGATCCTCGCCCACTATTGAGAGAGACCACAAGAACAATCCCTGAGCTCATTGGGCTTGTGCACTCCGCTGCTGATGACCTTGGTGTTGACCTGGACAGTAAACCAACCCAGCGGGATGACGTGAAGTTTTCACTTGCTCCTGTTGAAAGGGCTGCCATTGAAGACATAACATTGGAAAATGACCCTCCCAGCGAGGACGCTTGGCTCCAAAAGACTCGAAGACAATTAACTGAACTCTCCGAGGCGCGTAGTCAACTCATGGACGAACTGGATTCCATTGCGGAAGACCTCGGTGTGCATCTCGAAGATCGTCGACCTCCAAAACATACCACGAACCCAATTCAAAACGTCCACAGCCGAGTCTCTACAGCTCTCAGTAGGAAGTCGAAGTACCCTCGAACCAATTCAATCAACTCTTTTGTCGTGGAGTTACCACAAGAAATTGACGATAGCAAATTGAGTCGCGTTCTTTCCAGGATACAATCGCAATCTCGAAGAGTTTCTGCAATTACACAAAACCTTGACGATATAGAGGCAATTCCACCGGAGGAAATCCAAGAATGGCTTGAGATTGCACAAACTGAATTACCCGCCGCCATAGACTCGATTACGGCGGTCCTTGAAACCTTGCCCGCACTCGAACCCTTCACTCCAATGGAAGATCCCCATGATAGGACCGACTATAGGCCCGAAATCGACTATGAATATGCAATTCCCGAATCTGAATACGAACATGCAAACTACGATGAGTCCCCGCAGCCACGCAATAGGGCATATACCGCACCAATCCTCAATCTTCAGGATCGTGTTGCTGATCTTGAGCGTCGCCTTATGCAAAAATCCGAATCTGTAACACCTGCTGATTTCGAGCCAGAGGAAAAAATCTCAAAGTTTTCTCGCGCCGCTACGGATCCTTCTGAATTCAAGAATCATGTAGCAAGGGTGGCGGCCGAGGAAGTGGAATCAAACCTGTCCCAGGATGCGCAGGTCGTTCATCAGGAATTCTATTTCGATAATCTTCGGTCATCCTCGATATTAGATCATTCTTCTGACTCTTCTGACTCTTCTGAGCTCAATACATTACAGAGTAGGCAGTCTACTCTTTACTCAGAGGACCGTCGACAAATGCCCAGGTCATTATCATGCTCGCCGAACGCACCGACAATTTCCGTCATTCTAAATGAAGCTTTCAGCGGACTGTCGCCCCGTTCGACTTTTGAAAATGATCAACAGAAACTCGAGGAGACCGAAGTTGAATATTGCAAGCCAAGCAGGCAGGCGACATCCGTGGCGCATAATGTGACTGATCATGAAGGCCTTGAGTCATCATCGCTTGACTATAACCATCCAAGTAGTCGTCAGCCTTCTACCAGGAAAGGTACGCTTGTCGCATCAAGGAAACCGACAATGAAAGAGCTAGAGTGCAACCCTAATATAAGACGAAATACAGTCATTAAGTCAAGACAGCTAACAATGCGGGCAGCCAATCCTTCTGCTACGTTTCCCCAGCCCCTTGAGAATACAGGTTCACGCTTCAACGATAGTTTTGTCTCCAATGGGTATGAGCTTCCAACCACTATTGCCTTTAAGGAGGGAAGTGAATTCATTGCCCCCGTCATGCGTATTCAACAGGACACAACTTTGCGTCCGCAACAAAAAATCAACCGAACAGAATCTGTCCAGGAACATGAAAGTGGGGCATCTATATCTCGTTCTGCCATTCGTCAGCTTACACAAAGAAAAACAACGAACACTCTTCCAGGTGTGGAAGAGGATCAGTACGCATCATCACTATCACGAAGACAATCTATGCGACGACCGTCTACCAAGCATTCTCCTTTGGAAGATGCACTCAGTTCTGCGCCAATAATCTCACGAATCCGGCGCGCCTCCACTAATGCTCATGTGCCACCTCCGGAGATAAAAGCACCCCGCGACATTGAAGAACCACTCACATTTGATAAACACAGTCGAAAGCCAACCCGAAAAGAGACTGAACCTCTGGAAGTTCTCGAAGTACCTGAAGTCACACCTCCTGTTTTCAGTAACCGCACCCTCTCTGCGGTTCCACTAGGTAGTGATGTAACAGAGGCTCTTGCTTCATTTTCGTCTTCATCTCACACACATGGCCTGTCATCAGTGATCGAGGCAGAATCCACGAGAGATGCACGTATTGAAGAATTCGCAAGTAGAGAGGCGCTGCCTCCATCGGATCTCATAACAAAGCCTATGTCAGAGCCCAAACTGCGATCGGGATCGACCCGACAGCCCACCGAGCCATATCGATTGCCAGAGCGAGTATTGCGGAAGACAACTACCACCAGCCGACGGATAGAAGATTCCACTTCGTATGAGCCTATGATACGGAAAACGACTACTATTGGATACGAGAGTGACCTTACATCTCCAGAAGCAGTCATTAGAAGAAAGACAACTCAAAGGGCAAATGATCGTGTTGGATCTCCAGAGGATGTTGTTCGCAGTGTTACAACTCGAATCCCGACAGGGAAGGTTCCCCACTATGAGCCTATTCCTCGAACAAATACGACTATAGAGCTGACGGAACAATTTCCAGAACCGGAGCCAGTGATTCGAAGGGCTACAACCCAGAAGCATTTGAAAGAAGCTCCCTCTCCGGACCCTGGTCTTCTTAAGTTTACTACCAGAAAGCAAACGGAGATCATCTCTCCATCGGGATCTATATCTCATGGGGTTACAAGCCGAAAGCCGACTAGAAAAGCCTCGACTACTGAGCCTGTCATTTCAAGGGTCACCACTCGACAGTCAACCAGACGTACAGTCCCCCCAGAGCCAGTGGTTCGAAAACTCACGACAGGAAGATTGACTGATGTGCCTTCTCTTGGTTCGAGCCTAGAACTGGAACCTGCTATCAATAGCGCGATCTCTCTTATCCAAACTCGGGAACCTTCGATATCATCTGTGCCACACCGGGTCACAACTAAACGAACAATTAAACTCTCTCCTCAATCTGAGGTAGCCAGTGATATCGAGGCCAATTTGCCAACGTCGATAACTCGTCGATCAACTGAAATCTCCATTTTGCCTAATCCTAAAGTAGACCTTGACCCAGTGGCTTTTGAGGAGGGGTTCCAGCCAGTCTTACGAAAGGTAACGACTCGCAAAAGAACAAAGTACACATTAACTCCCGAATTCACCGTTGGTATTGAGCCAATTCCAACGGCGACAAATGCCCGTCAATCAACTCAATCAGCCATTGCTTGGGAAGCGGAATTTGAGCCTATACCAGTTCCGTTGCTCCAGATGACAACTCGCACGGCATCGCATCCCGTTCCTTCTGCAGATGATGATCAACAGACTGAGTCAGTGTTACGGAAAGCGTCCACAAGGACAGCGACGGACGAACTTGGTTGGTCAGAGCCGATGGTGTCCAAGGGGCCTGTTTCTCGAAGGGAAACTGCTCAACAGACACCAGAGGCTTTTCGTCACTTCACGGAGCATACAAGTCGATCCTCTTCAGAGCTGGCCCCCCTCCCTAGGTCAATAACGCGACGAACTACGACCAGGAGAGAGTCGCAACACATATCGAGCCCGGAGCTTTTGAAAGAGAAAGTCACAATGCGCGAGGATAAGGTGTCTCCGGATGATTATGACCAAGAATTCACTAGTCGAAGTGATACTAATCTGCTGGAGGTCCCGGTAACACCACCATTGACCCCTTCGTCGCCATCAACAACATCAGATACTCATCTACACGATTATTCAAGAAGGACTTCAGAACTCCAGGACATGGCAAACTCACATGAAAATGCAAGAGATGAGTCATTTAGCTTCACTATGGTCTCTCGGATGGCAGAGACACCCTCTCGTGCTGAGACTATGTATCCCTCATCCCGTCATGAAACCCTGCAACGAATCTCCACGCAACCCATTCATGGTGCATTACCTGAGTTCCTGAATACATCCTCGGCTCCGGGTGTCACGGGCCCGATTTCAGAGTCTCCAGCTCATTCTGTGGGAAAGCCAATTGCGCAAAATGAGCATGCGGTATCAAGAAAGTCAACGGAGAACCCCTCTCAACGAATAGTGTCCTTCCAAAGGCAAGAGAGCATTCCTACTGTTCATAAACGAGAAGTGTCAGTATTCCTCTCGCGGCAACCGACTGTTGCAGAGCCGCAAGCGAAATTAGAAAGAAGAATGAGTCTGCCATCCAGGCAAGCTACACTGGAAAGGCATCGAACTGGCCTAGGGGGTGACACATATCCCATCACCCGGCAGGCCAGTCGATGGACAACCGAGACTGTAGATCATGCACCGCTTTCCGCTTCTGGCTCCGTACCATCAAGAATTATGACTGGTATTTCTCGGCTCCCGTCCAGAGTTTTGACACATGTATCACGTCAAGCTACGAGGGCATCGATTCAGCCTCTACATGATACTGGGTATGACACTCAACAACATGTTTCTCGGGAACCAACCAGGATGGAGGACACTCCTGCATCTGGCGTTCAGTTATCCAAAAAACCCACGGAGATGGAACAAGTTACTGCAACACCTCTGACTGTAGTATCGCGGGCGGTCGAAGCATCTGACGAAGAATACGATGAGTCTTTGACTCCTCCCATTCAAAGAGAAAGTATAGTAACCCATTTGTTGGGACAACAACTCCAGACAAGAAATATTGCTGAACCAAGTACATCTTACACATCTTCGTTAATGTCAACAGAAGCGGAATCGGTGGTCCAAAGAACAATGCATAGGTCGGAAACAGAACCTCGTGTAGTCGAAAGAGCAGCTACTTCACAGATTTCTGGCTTGGGCGAATCGTTTCGTGCTCAACCAAATTCACAACGACCGACCCGAGGAGAGGTCGAGCCCGATATCATTAAACAAGGATCAAGTTCATTCTCTCCTAGTAAAACATTCAGACAGGCTCAAGATGTCACTTACCAGTCTGACCGAGCGTCTGAGGGATCATCGGCCTACTCTGAACTGGAGCATGAACCACTTATCGAGAATAAAGATTTGGAGCCACCTCGACGTGCAACAACCATAAGAACCACCACAGGTCTGACGGGTTCGACAACATCTTCCAGTGAGCCTGCGAAATATGCTGCTGTGGAACAGATGCGGCAACGCACTGCCTCCATGAAGTCAATGATTGCTGATATCGAGCCTATCATAAAAGTCGACATAATTCCAACACGACAGATGATACAGCAAGGGACATTTCCATCAAATGAGTTTGAGAACGAGTCATATGGATCGAGTATTCAGGCCGTAGAACGATCACTATCGACACGTAACTCAAGTCCATCTCATCATAGCGAAGAGCTTCGAATGTCCGATAAAACGCAAGTACAACCCATATCTGGGGTTTCAATCTTGATATCAAGGCAAGCCTCACGAAGGCCGAGTAAGATTTCACCACCCAGTCAATGGTCGACTGAAGCAAGATCAAGTGAAGCTCTACCTGATGATAAGGAATCGGTTGAACTTCAACCAATTCCAACGGTCTCTCGAACAACAACATCACAACCGCGAAATCGAACCGACCTATCTCGTCCGAAGACGGAGTTTTCTCGTCGCTTCACCTCACCTAGGATATCTCCCTCACCACCACTTTTACTCGGGGAGCATAGGACCTTATCGAGACAACCAACTACGAAAGCTCAAGATGAATTTGGCTTTTCATCTGTAAGTCGAATGGCTCGCAGGGATTCTCTTTCCGGAGAAACTACTGAAAGTATTGAGCAAAACATCCTAAAGCATATACCGAGTTCAACTCGTCCAAGGACTTCAATCCAGACCATGCAGATGTCCCCTCTCTTGATCAAACGACACGATACTTTTGATCGGGACTCACACCATTCGGATGCCTTGCCAACAGAATTAAATCTACCCATAATAACCCCAAGGAAACCCACTGCTGTTCAAGAGCTTCCGGCTTCTTTGAGAAAAGATAGTTACCCCAATGACATACCCGCTGAACCTGTTTCTTCGCGCAAGTCTACACTTTTGTCATCTCGAAGAACAACCATTGAGCGTGACCTGAGCCGAGGGCTTACAAATCTCGATCAACTGGGAGAAGAGCCTCCCAAATTATCTCCTACACGGCGATCCTCATTCAAGTCTTTAAGGAAACCCACTCGAATTCCTACAGAGTCCATTACGGCACTTAGTCAAGAACATTCACTCACTGATGTTGACCTCGCGCGTATGCCAATCGAGGTGGTGTCTACAAATCCTACGCACATTCTCAGCAAATCTAAGACAACCAGTTTCCGACAGCCTTCTCGCACTACAACTCGCCGGACGTCCAACCTTGTTCCAAGGCGAACTGAATCCGGCATTGAAACTCTGCCCCCAAACCCCTCTAAGATATCATACGTACTTAACGAGCCACTCGCAGAGCTAGATGTCTACAATGCAGTGCCTCTTTCTTCTACTGACGCGATCGGAGACGGATTGGACCACGATGAGACGGCCTCGTGTAACGATGTAACGCGACTTCCAAGTCAGATACCAGACACTCAGAACATTAGAGATGACTTAGGTTTAAATCAAAACCATCCCCCTCCTCCCGAAAAAGCATCAAGAAGGCCAACACCAACAGCTACTTCTCGGCAGAATACGATACCCAACGCTTTTGGTGCAGTTGCTGAGGATGTACAACCACATCTTGACCCGGCTGATCAGATCATTGAACGCCATCCAACACTCCCAGCAGAAGAAGTCCCAGAAGAAGAACCAGGGCGATTGACGCACCTTCCGACTTCCGAGCTTTCTCTCGACCCTGCCTCTCTCGCACCCCCTGAAAATGCAAAACGACTAAGAATATTAAGCTCAACACCCGATATGGATGCGTTACCTATACAAGCCTTACCTTATGTATCAAATTCCTATGATGTGCCTAGAAAATCTCATAGCAAAGCTTCATTTTCTCCACAGCAACAATATCCTCCGGCTCCGGCCTATCCTATCCGCGATACTCCTGCTTGGACTAAGCCTGATATTCAAAAGATACCTCTAAAACCAGACATTCAGCCGATACTGAAAGCCCCAGCAAAGAAGGGTATATTTGGCTGGGGCGGAAAGCCAAGAAATGATCCGCAGACTGGGCCAAAGGATACAATTTCACCATCAGCTCGCCCTTTTGAGCTACATCGAGAACTTCCAGGCGAGCCCTTTCGAAACGCGGCACCAGGTAAGTACTACTCTACAGATTATTGACTGGATAACACCTAATGACATCATTGTTATAGGACCAGCACCAGGAAGTGCTCCTGGGGGAACGCAACAAAGGCCAAGAGATTATCGAGCAACACCTGGATATGCACCCGAGTATACCAACTACCCGATTGCCCGAGGAGCTGCTGTCCCGCGAAGAGACGACTACGACTACTATCCACGAGTCAATCCAGCCTTTGCACGAAAAGATGACTATTACCCCCGACTCGACCCCATTCCAGTCCGAAGAAACGATTATACACGTCCTGCCTCAACACCAGCCCGACGAGACGTATACTCCCAGCCTCAACAACCTCCAGCAAGAAACATCTACTCCAAACCTCACCCAGCGGAGAATAAGTACCCTCGAGTCCCCAGGAACGATCCCAGACCTCGGCAGGAGTACACCCCTGGCCACGAGATTGGTTCGCAACCCTTTCATAGCCAAGCGCCGGAACCCGTTCGCCATCAACTTCAATCTCAACCGCCCATTCGTTACCAAGAGAAATTCTATTCTCGACCCCGAGCGCAGTCGCCTCCTCGTTGGACGCCGACAGACAAGGAATCCATTCGCACTCGCCAAATTCCGCAGAATGAGACACCAACAAGGCCTATCCGACGAGATGTCCGCGCGACCTCGCCGCCTAACAAACTTTCATCTCTTCTGCAGAAAGGGCAAAGTTCCCGAGCAAAACACCCAGCTTGGGAAGAAGCGTCTTCGATTCCGCAAAATCAAAAACGACGCCCCGAATCCAAAGAACACCAGTCAAGACAATCACAAAGGCAAGACGTCGACCTCAGAGCGCCGCAGATTTCCGAAACTCCGGCTGAGAAGCCACAAGAACAATCAAAAACTCCAAGACGATACTCAACGAGAAAGAATGTCGAATATGAAGCGACAACAGAGGAAGCAAAAGAAGGCTCAGAGGAGGGTGTTGGGAATACCGATGCCGAAGTTCAGTCTCAAATCCAAGGAGAGGACGCCCACAACGTCAGTTCTGGAGATGGCGTCAGTGGCGACGCAGGTCGACCATCCCTCGATATCGAAAGACCTTTTGCAGAAGAACTCAACGTGGAACGGACTGGGGCCGGTACCGGAGCAGACAGAAAAACTTCGCTACAAAGCAGTCTCAGAGCAAACCCATTCGTCCAGAGAACCGCCACAACTGCGCCGCAAACATTCTCACGTACAACGTCCAGAGCATCAACGAGGAAAATACCTGTCAGACGAGCGTCTCGTGGGGGAGAAGACACCGACAGGGTACGACTTAGTTCTACCCATACACGAGAGGGAGTACCCAGCTCGCTCAAGAAAAGAGAAGAATCAAGGGCACCAGAACTTTCAACAGGGAATGCACGAGACAGAGGACATGAATCCCGAACAGGCGATCCGTCAAAGCGAGTGGGCTCAAGAGCAGGAGAGATCCCAAGAAGAACAGCGACATTCGATCCATCCACAGAAGTTCCTCCAAGAAATACCTCCAATGCGAGAGCGCAAAGAACGATCTCGGATACACCGTATCGCCACTCCTCCAACGCATCAATCACTCCAGGACAACAGACAGGGACAATCTCAGCCTCGATATCACTATCGCAATCAACCAAGTCCAACTCTTCCAAGCCTGCCTCGCGTAAGCCGTCGTCGGCCAACACAAGGCGCCCCTCTTCGAGAAAAACCTCCTCAGGAGATCGCCAGAGCTCGTTCTTCAAGCCAAAAACAGCAAGGCAAGGGAGTTGGAGATGGTTGGGAGGAGGAAGTAAAGCAACTGGAGCTGCAACCTCGCTTGCGGACCAGAGGGCGCCGGTCCCAGCAGTCACCAAGGCGAGATCTAGAGTACCCTCGGGAGCAAGTATGGGAACAGCAGCCGCAAGAGCAGGAGAGGGAGTACCCACAGGAACGGAAGACCAGGGGGGTGGGGCCGGGACTGGGGCGCGGCTTGGGACAAAGGCGGTCCAGGGAGCATCGGGTTTAAGGGGGAGATGGGGTTGGGGATGGGGGAAACCCGGGGGTTAACTATCTTATATTTTTTCATAGTTTCCGCACTACCTCTTTCTCATCATTCTTAAGCTTGGAGATGCAGAACGATAATCGATGCAGTCATATTTTCAGTTACTTTTGCTTTTGTGTGGTTGCTGTGGAAATGTGATTGTAGTGTGTAAGATTCAGCAAGATGGATGAAAAAGTGTGAGGGTGGCTCCACACCCAGCCTGAAATCAACAAACTGGCTACATTGTTAATTTGGTATTCGGCAACTCCGGGGCGGTTATGGATTGGTATGAATTGGGGTAGTTGTTATTGTTGTTCGTTTTAGGGAAGGAATTCTTGTGAAGCAGAATGGGGGGGTCGTTATGTCGTACAGTGTATTAGTTTTGAATGGTATGTTTGAATCGTGGGTTTGTGGACAGGAGAAGAAAGGAAAGGAAAGGAAAGGAAAGGAAAGGAGAGGAGAGGAGAGGAGAGGATGGCTTGAGGAGAAGAGAGAAGAGAGACTCGAAACGTAGATGTTGATCCGAACACACTTTCTGTACAATGTGAAGTAGTAGACCCTACGCTGTATTGTCGAATATGGAATCGAGGCTCAACTGACATTATGCTGTGCTGTACTACTCTGTTTCGCTACAATATCTTCCACTCCTCTCTCCGGTGAATGCATGAATGGTTGCCGAAAGCTAGGATCGTATGGCGTCGTTGCTATGTTTATTTAATTTGGACGGGATTTTGTATTTCCAATGTCAATGTCATGTCTCGTCCAGCGGTCCCCTGGATATGCATTCCTCTCTCTCTCTCTCGCCATTGGCGCCTCCGAATTCCCATGTGAATGGTGTCGCAATATGGAAACCATGACGCGGGGAACGCCCTTCGGTTCTCCGCCTAGGGGCGAGCTGAGACCGTGGTAATCAGGTGATGCAGATACGGTCGAGATACCTTATCTGCTGGCTCGGGGCTGAATGGGCTTCTCACATGATAGATAGGCGTTGTGATATTGGTCACCAATGGACGGGCGGAAATGACTTCCGGAAGCATGTACACCAATGATGTGTAAATTCTACGTGAAACGAAATGATCCTGCACCCATAGACGAAGAAGAAGAAGAAGAAGAAGAAGAAAAAAAGGTGAAAGATGAATATATCGTGGACACGTCATAAACATACCACGCATACGAGATCTCACACAGAAACACATACACAATGATCGAACCAAAGAGATGTGACTTGACTGACTGACTGATTGACTGACTGATTGACCGACCGACCGATGAAACGGGGCCGGAACAAGATGATGCTGCCGTTGCCCAACACGACTCAAACTCAACTCGACCCTGAGCCTAAGCCTGAGCCCCGCTGTCCGTCCATCTATCCATCACTCATTCACTCCGTCCATCTGCTGAAGAAAAAGGAAAATAAACCCGTATTCCGTACTCTACCCCATCCATCCATTCACACACACACACGCAAACACAGACAACGTCTCCGTATTCCGTCCCCTTTGTCCCGTAGCTTACATTCCCTCCGAAACCGAAACCCAATCCATATTAGTAGATTGAGTCAGGTTCAAGGAAAGGAAACGACAGGGATAGACACTGATTGATGATTATGATTTGATACGCCTTCCGCGAGTGAGAGAAAAAGAAAACCGAACAGCCGGTCCAGTGATTGGAGACAACCCAGAGCCGCCCCGCGCGCAAACAAAAAAGTGGTTCCTTTCCCATCCACTCCTGGCAAAAGATACCCCCCAGATCCGAGCAGACCCATCGACGCTTCAACAATCATACATGGGGAAAATAGGGGAAGACAACCGTCAATCGTGAGCCAACCGTAAGTCGTATCTTTTGATTTTTTGTGCCGTCAGAGACAAACTGCCACTGTGCGAATGCTGCCGTTGTAATAAAGGACGAGTCTTGAACCTAAATACACGCTGCCTCTTGTTTTCGCCGGCGATTTGCGAGACAAAAGCCCGGAACTTTGGAGACAATCCCGGGCACCGTGTGATGGAAATGCAGAAAAAGGTGCACGCCGTTATCGTATGGTGTTCGTCAGAGCCGGTCGCATAAAAGTACTCAAATAAGACAAATGGTTCAGGAAAAGGAGTGAAGGCGTAAACAAAGGTCGATGGGGAATGCGGGGGGATCTGGGTGGTGCCGAGAAAGGAAGGTGGGGAACGATATCGACTGAGAGACGGTTTGGGATTCGCAAAAGCTGATTCGGTGTCGGGACTCGAGGGGGGCTTGACAATAAGTCATTGTCTATCGACGCCCAAACCTGCTGTAAAGAAGTTCGCAACTGATCTGAATTGAGAGGATGGGGGGGATTATTTGGAGTGTATCTTATTGCGTGATGACACCGGAGTGCCACGACCAAGATTGGGGACATACTTTTGTTTCTTCTCGGCTGGTTTCAGGATCTATAATTGAGTTTGTTAGCTTTGCACAAGCGCGTGTCGGGGGGGGGGAAAGATTGCAGCAAACGCACCTGGAAAGAGCAGAGCAGGCTCTCGTCGACGCTCATCATGGCACCAGCATTGTCAAACTCGCCGCAGTAATTGGGTGCTGAGAATAGAGTGACAAGCTGTCGCTTGGAGAAGAACTCGTAACCGTCTTCTACGACCTGATGGGCACGGCAAATCAAGTCCATGTCGTGCTTTTGCAGGAAGCGTGACACAACATCCGGGCCGAAGGTGAAGGACACACCGCGGTCGTTCTCACTCCAGCCAGTAATGTCCTTGTCGGGATCAGACCACAGGAGATCGCAGAGAAGTCCACAGTCGGGGATCTGGATGTGTCAGCATGTTGGAACGTGCAGGGCCAACCAAGGCTAGAAAAGACAACTATGGCAAAGGGCGGAACCGTGCGGGGGATTACTCACATCGGTGGGCCGCATTACGCGGCGAATCTGCTCCATTGAGTTCAGGTCTGGGCTCAGTCCTCCGTGCATGGTGAAGATCTTCTCGTCGATGATGGCGGCAATGGGCAAGCAGTTGAAGCAGTCTGTGAAGGTCTTCCATAGCTTGATGTTGTACCTCCGTTTGCACTCGTCGTAGAAGCCGTAGATGCGGTTGATAGAGGCGCACTCGTGGTTGCCACGCAGGATGAAGAAGTTCTCGGGGTATTTGATCTTGTAGGCTAGGAGAAGGCAGATGGTCTCTAGAGACTGCTTGCCACGATCGACGTAGTCACCGAGGAACAGGTAATTGGCTTCTGGAGGGAAACCGCCATACTCGAAGAGACGGAGCAGATCGTAGTACTGGCCGTGTATGTCGCCGCAAATCTAGTTCCCTCGGTTAGCCCAATGCAACCGACGGAGGTTGTGCATGATGATTTGACATGAGACATGAAACATGATCATGCCATGACACAACCCCGATCATTGTAGTATACTGGTAACGTACCTTTATGGGTGCCTCGAGCTCTAACAGAATGGGCTGCGAGATGAAGATCTCACGAGCCTTGGTGCATAGGAAACGGATCTCAGTCTCGAGCAACTGGACCTGCTTGCCAGGCCTACTGCCCCTGACCTCTAGAAGACGGTCTATGATAGAATCCAAATCCACCTCGTTTTCAGCCATACCGACTCGCTGTTAAGTGATTGATGGGTGTAGGGTAATGAGAGGAAGCAAGGGGAAGCCTCGCGCGGGAAAGAGGGAGACGGGAGCAGATTTTTCGCGGGGGACTTTTGTTGTTGTGTTCCCTATGCAGAAGCGCCTTGTCAGTGAAAGTTTTTTTTTGTCAAATAAATATATGTTAAGATGTGATGAAGAGCTTGAGGATTGATAGCGGATGGAGAGGGGTTGTCTGCAGTGACGCAGGGTGAAGGATGCAACGGTGGGCGCCGAGGAGGGGGGATGTGTGATTCGCGACGGAGAGGGTGGCGGGTCCGTGAGCGGAGGCGGCAACGACGGAGGCAAGAGAATAGAGTAGGGAGAGAGACGAGGAAAAAGCTTTGCAGGCGTGGGACGGCACATACCTCTTGTGCAAGTGAATGATGTGTCTACTTGTGCTTATCGAGAGCGGCGCACGCAGGCGGAAGAGGATGGCTCAGAGCCCCTCGTTGGAAAGATGGGACAGAGGGCGGCGCGGTGACGGCGGAAGCACGCGACCGAGGGAGAGGCTGCGGGACGTTTGAGGTCGGAAACAGCGATGCCGATGTGCGTGCACTGCGTACGGGCGATGTACGTGACAGTGTTGAATGCTCGAAGGTAGCGAGCCGGGAGAGTGGGTGCGGTAGAGGTTGTGGTGGGCGACGGGAGCGGGTTGAGCGGCGTTGTTGTTGTGGGCCTAGAAGAGCTGTGTTGCAGTGCCAAAGTGGGATGGCAGAAAGTCAAGTGAAGGAGACTTGACTTTTGACAGGGCCTGGAGAGCAGAACCGTGCGCAGAGGGCAGAGGGCAAAGATCTTGGGACAAGGCGCGGGGGAGGGCGCGACGAAGGAGAAGCGGCTGCTCTGGGGCTGCGGGGGTGAGTGGATGAAGGTCTGAAAAAAAGAGGCAACGGTGCAGGACAGCAGAGCGCAGCCGATGAGGAGGGGGAACGAGACTGCGGTGGTTTGTCTTGTCTATCTGTGTGTCGCAGCGAGAACTGTGAGCTGATGCTGAAGGGGTGGGTGAGCGGCGGCGGCGGGTGGTGGTGATTGTTGTTGTGGTTGTGGTTGTGGTTGTTGTTGTGGATGCACGAAGAAGGAAGAGAGAAGAGGAGGAAGAAGGGGAAGGGTGCGAGAGGGAAAGATTCGGAGGCTGATGGAGCGGAGGAGAGAAGTGCGCAGAGAGAGAGAAAGGCTTTGGGGCTAGAGGGACGGAAGAGTAGGTCGGCGGTAGGGTAAGTCAGCGGGCGCGGGCGCACACACTTGGGCTTGGGCACAGACAGACGACTGGTCCAGGGCAGATTGGCAAAGGCAGGGCAGGGAGCAGAGAGCAGAGAGGAGAGAGAGCAGAGAGCAGAGAGAACAGAGATCAGAGATCAGAGATCAGAGATCAGAGACCAGAGACCAGAGACCAGAGCAAAGCAGCCAAAGCAGCGCCCATCGCCGCCCTCGTTTGGGTTCAAACAGTTTCGCTTGCCGCTGGGTCTTGGCAGGAATGTCAGAAAAGAAGAAGGGTCTTCACATACCTAGCAGCTAGTGGTGTTTTATTCCCACCACCGTCACAACAGAGGGGGAACGAAAGGAAGAGGACGTCTCGAATGCACTTCTGGGTAAAGGAGGTCGTTGTTGTAGAAAAGGGAAATATAGACGCAGATCCATGCAGTGTGCAGTGTGTACTGCGTAATGTCACGGGTGTGGCAGTGCACCTACCTACCTACTACTTCCTACTACTACCTAGGTACCTTGGACAGTCGTCTCTGCTGATACCGTAGACAAATCTCCATGCGAACAGCAGAAAAGCCCAGAACCACAAAAGACAAGAGAAGGGAAAGAGAGAAAGAAAAAAAAGATCACACTGACCATGCAGCACATCAACAGGACAGGGTCAAGGTTCTGCAAGGCCAAGGGCACAGGCGTATAGACTGTTAGTTTTAGCCCAGGGTGAAACGGGGTCTGCCCTGGAGGTCCTGGAGGTCCTGGACCTTTTTTTTTTCTCCTTCGCGGACCATCCCAGCCCTTAGGCTACCCTATGCGACAAGGCACCACCGCTACGACTACCACTACCACCACGGAAAGGCCAAAGCAGCAATTACAATAACACGCAGAGTAAACATTGGACACACACATGTAATGATAATAACAATAACAATAACAATAACAACAAGAGAAACACGCCGACAAACTACACCCCTTCTTCATTCTCTCCGCTCCAGACCTCCAGGACATCCGACCCAACACCTCGATCCGTTCTTCGCCATTTCGCCTCCCATCTTATACACGGCATTCCATTTCCGAACCACGACCTCATACCCAGCCTTTTTGCCTACGCCTACGCATACTCCTACGTACCCCTCTCCACCAAGCCTCCATCTTGCTCTCAATCTCAATCCCATCACCCCCCCTCTCTCCCCAAGAAAATAAACAAACCCACCCCTCATCCATCCATCCATCCATCCATCCTACCCACAAGCTCCTCCATCCAGCCCATCTAGACCAGAAACCGCCCGACCAAACCGGTTCCTTCACCCCGCCCCACTTTCCCCTTCTTTCCCATTCAGCTTTCCAGCTTCCCAGCTTCCAGCTTCCAGCTTCTACCATCGCTTCTAGTGAATAAAGCTCTACTACCCAAGGAACATCCCGTCCTAGCCATCCATCCAGGGTTACGATACCCTCCCTAACCAGTAATTATCCAATCCCACCCATCCAGCACCACCACCACCGACCTTTCCCTCTCAGCCGCCCCCCTCTCCAAAACAACCATACATTTTTCAATCCCCCCCAACCCTGCCCTGCCCTGCCCTCCCCCACCTCATCTCCCCATCTCTCTCACCGGTAACGACACCGTACCCAGATTCCAATCCCGCGATTCGATTCGATTCGATTCGTGTTCGTTTCGCTCGGCTCCGGAAACGGTGAGGTCCCCTCTCTCACTCCCCTCCACTCCCCCATGTAAGATCCCCTCCCTCGGGGAGAACCCCAGCGAATAAGATAAACTTCCGTAACGACAAGGCGTACAACTGGTCTAGGCGGAAGAGGAGAGGGGAAGGGGGGGGAGGGATTTCACCACAACAACCGCAACCACCAGTGCGGAGTAGAGAGAGTGCCACCCTTTTTTTATTTCTCCTAGGACGCCACGGACCACACCTGGCAGTCTGACAGCCTGTTGCATCCATCATCCATCCCGGGTCAACGTTGGACCGCTTAGTCAGTCGATAATGTAGGACGAATCACGTGGGAAGTGATTCACTCTAGATAAATGTCATCTTCGTCTTGAATACGTTATGTTAGTAACCGCTAGGGGTACTCTACAAGTGTAAATTTACCAATCACTGTCTTGATATCATCTTGACAGCTTTGGTTCAGACATCACATACATTAATGATAAAATCTTAAGCTCTGAACAGGCATAATCAGAACATCATATTGAGCCTCGCAGCTCGTCTACTATTTCTTCCTCCCTCCGCTCCTCCTTCGTTTTCCTTCCACCCGAATCATTTCTCTTTGACCAACGCCAGTCCCTCAATTCCACATTGTGAATCTCACTCTCTCCCTCCCTCCCTCTCTCTGCTGCAAAAGGAAACAATAAAAGAGGCCGTTGATCCATTTCTTAACTTCGTTCTTCCTGAAACGCCTACGCATGACGACTATAATACAAGAATTTTCCATGGAGCGAAGACTGAGAACAAAAGTGTAACAAAAAGAGACGCAAAAAAAAGATGCAACGCAAATGAGCACCCGGAGGAAAAATATGCAAGCAGAGGCCGTCCTTTTTTTTTAATGGGAAAAAAAAAAAGAGGAAACATGCCACCAGCGAATGAAGAAACATGCCTGCTAAACGTACAAGCGAGCGTCGTCGTCGTCTCAAGTCTCGACACTCTTGACATGCAATAAAATGCCGCCAACGCCATGCGAAAATGTCTCTACAAACCAATCAAAAGTCAATCCATGAACAGAATTACCGAAAACAAAAATGCAATCACACATCCTTCGCCCATCGGCATGGCCAACACCAGAAGAAC
The DNA here is from genome assembly GCA_020744415.1 of Dendryphion nanum. NCBI lineage: Eukaryota > Fungi > Ascomycota > Dothideomycetes > Pleosporales > Torulaceae > Dendryphion > Dendryphion nanum. Next base: position 331,273 of record JAGMWT010000006.1, read on the forward strand.
GGGGAAAGAAGGGGCCAGAAGAGAAAGAGAAGAAGAGAAATCAAATTGGGGTATCGCAAAAAAGAAGTATTAGATTAGAAGTCGAGGGTCTTCATCCGAGCGTCCGGCCCCCAGAGACGATCCCTTGACTGGGCGTACGGGGGAGGCTCGGTCGAATCGTGGGGGAGCTGTAGCCTCGTTCGGGGAAGTTGGTCACTGTCGTCGTTTCCCAGCCCTCGTCACCTAGTGCGCTTAGCCATGTATTGCCAAAGTCTTGACGCAATGCTTCAATCTTCTTCTTGTAGAGATCGCTGCTTACGTCGTACTCCTGAACAATCCTCGGGTCTTGTGCTAGGGGTTGTGTGCTCGAGGTGGTATCGAGGGGTGGAAGCAATGGCTGCTCAGGCTTTGGAGGCTCCGAAGTGGGAGCAGTATCCCGGACAGTTGATCGCTTCGCTGGATCACCAGACCCTTCCTCGGGTTTTTGAGGCTCCTGGAAGTGTGGGATGCTCTCTGCTGACAGATCATCTGCAGGCTTGGAAGACTTCGGTGCTTCCGTGGAAGATGATATGTACTCGAACGGGTTCGCAAGGGTAGGTAAATTGGCATCCTTTTGCAAGTTGGCGGCTTCTTGTTGCGAGAGTTCGACGACTCTACGTCGAGGTGCCTTCTTCCGTCGCTGCGATCCGGTCTGAGAGCCCTTTGCCCGATGCGAAGTCGTCCGTCTTGGTGTCTCCACTGTCCCGTCAATGGCGACGATAACCTTTGGTGTGGCTGGCGGAGGGGGTACATCATCTTCAGGCATAGGCTTCACCACGGGGACCCCGGGCAGTTCGGGTGCTCGGTCAACAAGTTGCTTCTTCTCACTTGTACTTGGCCCGGTCGAGTCGATGAGGAGATCTTCGGTATAGCCGGGTGTCTTGCGGAAGATGTTAAATATGGTCACTCGATAGTTGCTATACGATTTGCAGAATGGATTTCGATGCACGTAAATGTCAGTGATTTCTGGAACCACTGTCAGCCTAGCCACCTCGGTTGGATCGGTCAACTTGTTGTCCCTCAGATCTACTCGTTCCAGGGACAGCAAGCGCTCGATGCCGGCGAGGGATGCCAGTCGGTTCGAACGGAGGTTGAGTGTAGTAATGGCGGGTAATGGGTTTCGGCCGAGTGAATGCAGACTTTCGATCATGCAGTTTGACAAGTTGAGGGCGCGAAGGCAAGAGAGCGTAGCTAGACTATCAGGTATCTCGGTAAACAGGTTGGCGGACAGGTCGAGTGACTGCAGCGTATTTGCCAAAGGTGCTAGGCTCGTAGGGGAGATGTTTGTGAGGGCATTGTCCGCCAAGCTCAGATGTCGAAGAAACCTCCACTTGGTTGAAGGGAACCAACCCATCGAGAGCAGATTGGAGGAACTTCCACGGGGTGTAGTGGACCGCACGCTGGAGCCAGAGCTTCCAGAAGAGCGACGGATATTAGGTGCACTTGTGCGACCATATACATGAGCGGAACCATGCCTTGAACTGGGAGGCCTGGTAGGAGAGGCACTCCGCTGACGGCTTCCAGCAATCTTGGACTCAACGTCCGCTGTTGTAGAATGGTATCTCGGGCTCGATGACTGTTTGCCTGCAGCAGTAGGAGAGTATGGTGGTGACTCCGATCGAGCGAGCTGAGCGTGCTTCGGGGCGGGGCTGGCAGACGGCCATGGGACGGAGGGAGATGGAGGTGCTTTGGCCGAACGCCGGCGTCGCTTGTCTATGTCATCTAGAACGATGTTGATTAAGAGATCTGCAGGGTCATCGACGCCAGCTCTCTTGACAGTAAGACTGCGTAGGTTCTCTGCCAGACGGTCCCAACCGTAGAACTGGCGGAAGTCCACATCGTAGATTTCAAGTGCAGTGACATTCTTGAAGGCAAACAGAGGCACAGCACTGTCAAAGGGGAACTCTTCGTAGCCGGCAATGAGGCGAGCTTTGTGGTCAGGTGCAAGTCTCAAGCAAGGGATCTTGGTGAAGGCGGAGAAGAGGTACTTGAGGTCTTCCTGGATGGCTGCTTTCTGTTTTTCTGCCTTGGCTGCACTGTTGGAGGAGAGGCGGAGGGAGGACCAAAGAGAGGACATGCCCGACATCACACTGCGAATGCTAGAGACTGAGTGTATTGAATCACGGTCCGAAGACCTTGTCTTGTTTCGTTGGGCATTGCTGAGGAAGGACACATAGTTGGCGGGTGATGCGTCAGTGTGTATGTTCTCCAAACGCACATTCATAGGCCCCACGGGTATGCTCAGTTCTTCGAAACGGGAGAGGAGATAGAAGAGGTGGTGGGGTGTGAGAGTGAGCTTAGCCGGCTTTATTGTCTGCGATGTGAAGGTCAGAGAGGGGAGGGAGAGGGCGGCAGCCCAGACACTCGACGTGGACGAGGAGACAGCATTGGAGGTGGGGGAGGACGGGGTCGCTGCGACGCTTTGGCCGGGCTTGGGTGCCTGTCGCTGGAGTTGCAGAGCATTCGCGAGTGCTTTTTCGTGGGTTCGTACGAAGTACGCCAGATTCTGTCAAGAGAGAGAAAGAGAGAGTCAGTATGTGGATGTGTGTCTCGCCGAGCAACCCAAGATAGGTGCGGTGCCCCTCATCCGGCACGGCAAGGGGATATTTACCTTTATGAAGATTTGGCCATCCTCTGTGTCCATGATTTGTTATTAGCAGGCCGCAACTGCATGTAGGGCTCCGGCGGGGTTATATAGAGGGGTGTCGGAGTTGGAGGGAAAGGAGTGGCCACGATTGACAGTCAAGGCAAAGGAAGGCAAGGCTGAGGAGTCAATTGCTCCTTTGGCGGATGGTATGTTTGGGAGGTTCGCGCGACGGATCCCTCTGCCGTAAAACCACAGCCTCCGTGAGGGGGGAACCTTGTGAGAGTCAGCAACGCACAGTACAAGATGCCTGCGATAGGGCGAGGAGATTGCGGGCGAGCATTCAGCTGCAGCGATGGTGGTGTTGTTATGGTGGACGACGACGACGACGACAACGCTAGAAGTAGGGCTTGACCGAAGGGGGGAAGGGGAAGAGAAAGGAGAGAGTCAGTGTGCAAATACACACACACACAGACAGTACGTACTGGTAGTCCTCCTACTGCCCTAGGTGGAGAGGAACCTAGGTGAAGAACAGGAGAGAGTCGCGGCGGGCAAGGCAAGATATGTATGTAATATGCAGTGACAGGACAGGGAAGATAGCCAGTGGCAGCGGTAAAGGGCCACAGCACAGGCAGGAGGAGGCAGACAGGAGGGGGAGGGAGGCAGATAGATGGAGCAAGCCAAGCGGCCAGTCCCTTGAAGGAGGAGAGCCAAAGAGAGGGAGGGCCGGAGGTGCAGGCGCAGGTGCAGGAAGGTTGCTGCAGCGTCGAACAAGCCAACAAACACACCAACGGGCGTTGCAGACGGAGAGAGAGACGAGTAAGAGAGAGAGAAGAAAGAGGAGGCAGCCGCACAGGTCGGCCAGGGGGCTCGTTTCGAGGAAACAAAGTCAACAACAGAGAGGCGCGGAGGGAGAGAAAAAACGAGAGGCAGCGGAACAGCGATATTGCTGGCGCAGGGCCTTTAGGCGTGGTGGAGAGTTGGTGGACTGGTGGGGATGAAGCTCGGACGGAAGAGATTAGAGAGATGCCTTTTCCGAGCACAGCGCGCGGCGGAACCCAAGAGAGCGGGCGGTTGCGCGAACGAGCCACTACAAACAAACAGCCAAGTATTACCACGACCACGACCACAATCACGATCACGCACAGCTGGAGAGGCACAGGCAGTTTTTTTGGTGTTTTTTATTTTTCGGTTTTTCACGGATGACGGAAGAGGATGTGAAGGAGGATGAAGAAGAATCCGGAAGAGTGTCCTCTACGGAAAAGGACTCCTGGCTGAAGGAAGGGGGCCGGCGAGGGACAGTCGCCGTCAGTAGGGGAAAAGGTGAAAGGGTGAAAGGGTGAAAAGGTGCAGTCGCGAGAGGGCAACATTTGATGAAGCCATGAAGCCATGAAGCCGTCGGCCGCACCAAAACACCACGACAATGGTTCAAGAGATAGCGACGGGGGGCTCTGTGGCCAACCAGAGGCCGTTCGCGCCTGCCAGGCTCGGCCTGCCGGGGGTGGAGAGGGTGAAGGGGGCAGGCGCGAGGCACTAGTAGGGGGAGGGGGGGCAGCAATGGAGCGAGGGAGCGAGGCAGGAGCCATCAAGCCATCAAGCCATGCGCATGCCATGGGAGGGAAACTCAAAGATGGGCTGGTGGTCCGAGCGTAATCGGCGGCTGCTGCTTGTTGCTGCTGCACACTGCACTGTCGCAGCTTCCCACTTCTGCATCTCTCTCGGCTTGTTCACCAATACAGAGAGAGAGAGAGGGAGGGAGAGAAAGAGAGAGAAGACTCTACACTTCTAATCCTGTCCGCTTCTGTCCACTTCAGCCCACTCCGCACAAAACGTCTCGAGAATCATGTCCGCTTGCTGCTGAAGATCTTCGTAACATCTCCGCCCTTGGCACCAAGTTGATGCTCCACTCTGTCCCTCCTTTCCTCTCTTTCCTCTCTGATCATCACCACCTTTCAATGTCCACCACCATCTCACTGTATTTTTCTTCCTCTCTTCCCTCCCCATGCATGCATTTCGTTCTGCTCGCCCATGCCCCGTACTATCGTCCGCCCACCTACCTACCTGGTGCATCGCCAAATGGAGAACTGCTCCCACATCTCACCCAAACCCTGCAGTGCGCGTGCTTGGCAAGACGACGATTGCTCCTTGTGCGCTTGGTCCCAGAGCACTCGCAGCTGCTCTACGCTAGCCGATAAATAAATTTGAACAGGCCTCTGACGGGCCACCTGTGGAACCTCCTTCAGCCTTGACGCCATCGTGCCGCATCGCAACCTCGACCTGCACCCAGGAAGTTGAAAAAAAAAATGATAACCTCAGTCGCTCGCTCGCTCGCCCGCCCACGCCATTGCCGTGCATGAAAGCGGTCCGACTCTTGGAGACGCATGGATGGACACTGTACATACATAGACGGTACATACATGCCCAGTCCAGTACACTATCTTTTGCTTCCTACACTCCAGCAACTACGTTACACACTACGGCGTTTTCTGTCTGTGTGCTAGATTCGTCTAGAAGATGGCACTGTCCAGCGCGCCATCACCATCAGCAATAGTCTGCACTACTTCCACCACGTCCGATATTTGCCGTCCGCTCCTGCAGACTGAACCTTCTTCGGCTCGCTCCAGACGGGGCTCTGTGAAGAGGGCAGCACTGGAGTTCACCAAGTGCTCAGATGACCTCGAGCAGAGAGAGAGGTTGACCCATGCACTTGGACCACAGCGGCATGGCGTGCGGCTATCGCGGGGACATTGGAAGCTGATGTGTGCGCGCTCCTCGGGGGATGGAGGGAGGTTGGAGTGTGACACCACAATGCCAGACGTGCGCCAAACTGCCAGAAGACTGCCAAAAGTGCCAGAGTGCCAATACCCGCCAGAGCCAGCGCCAGAGCCAAAGAATGCCAGACAGCCGCCATGGCCTATGGACCCTTTGCGATCCTGTGCCGCACGGGCCGCCCTCCTCGCCAGCCCAGGGTCTTTGCACGTCCGATTCGACGACGGTCGAAATTCTGCGAGATGACATGCTACATATGTATTGTATGTACAAGATTCTTTGGCTCAGGAGCACGTTGTGCTGGATTGCGCCGTCGCTGGCCTTGAATTCGGGCTGTTCGGCGCTGCATTACACCACCAGCGAGCATCTCCTGGCTTCTGTAGCGTGCGATTGTGGGCCTGACAGCGGCTCACTCCCCCGAGTGTGTGCCCAGGTGAAAGGAGGGACTACTACTGTACTATGGAATGTGTATGTACGACGGCACATGGGAGGGCCGCAAGGATGGCGGAATGATTGTATCATGGAAGGATATGGGTTAATGGTTTTATGATGGAGGGGTGGTGTGCATGTCCCGCCATGTCCCGCCATGTCTGGATAAAAACAATCTCCCCCCACCTTCTCTTACGAGACGTCCGAGGGCGGTGAAGAGGCGAGCCGAGCCCCGCAACACCACGCCCCCCCTCTATCCTGGACTATCGCGGCTTTGAATGCCCCCCCCGTCTACTGTAGAGTCTACACGATCTCATACTCTCTCTTCCGGGCCTCTAGGTCTCCAGACCCCTCAGGGGATTGCGTTACGTATTCACCAATGTGCCAGCTCCATCGGCTTGTGTTACTACACAATACTCATCAGCCCACGCCAGCCCCTCGCCTCCCAATACACAATTATCCTCTCAGCAAATTTCCAATGTAAGTGAGCTTGTGTATTGATCCTTGGGTCTTCTGGTCTAGGCCAATCTGCACCACGCCGCAGTGCCACATCCATCCCTCCAGAACGGCGATACGATGAGGTCCTTGGAGCTACAGATGCTGTGTTCAATGAACGAAGTGAGTGCAGTCTTCCTGCCAGACGTCTCACCGCCAATTGCGATGCATCTCATCGAAACAGAGCTATAATGGGCCCCGTGGGGTTTCCAAGGGTTTCGCCCGCGCAGCAGGAAGCTTGGTATTTGAGGCTTGGGAGGGTTCAAGAACCGTGCGGTAGCTTGTTAACGGGTCTCTTCGCGAACCGCCAATCCCTGTCGCTCGCCCTGTCCCATGCCCAATTGCCCCATGTCCTCGCTTCCCTCTCACCACCACCCTCTCACCACCCTCTCTTTCTTTGCAGGCGAATACGATGCAGCCACCCTTGCTAACCATCACAACCTTTAGGATATTGCTGCTTCTCATCCTCTGGGACACTCCAGCAACTAGATTGCCCTACTAGATGCCACACATATCTCCGGTACCGGCTCAATCTATCTTCCGACCCTCAAGCTTTCCCATCCTCTCTACGGTCGTCGTTCGCCTGACACCCGTCCACATCAGGTGCAGGACAAGATCCGCAGTTCCCGGTGTCCGTGCACGTGCACGTGATATCAATTCCCATGTGCGTCACGTTCAAGCTCAATAGCCTCATTTTCAAACTACATTTCCATCTTGTACGCTGTCCTCCTCATTCCGATACTTGTGCCGGGCTCACTTACTCGATACAGTCAAGTCCTACCTTCCCAGTATCATGTGTCTGATTTCTGCCTCTCCCGGCGCGGTCTGCCCTCCAATCCTTTGGTCAACTCGATGGATGATTTTCGCCCTTTCACACCGTTATTCCGGGCTTTATGCCCAATGCTGTTCTCATCACATCATCACCTCTCATTCTATGGCTATTATCGTGTCCTCACTCGCACGTCCAACCTGTGCCTCCGGCCACACTCGGCTTTACTTGACGCTTTCCAGTTGGGCAAACAATGATCCTCCCATACATCGTAGCCCAACGCCAAGACCGGGCGCGCTTCGCTGGCAGTTGCGGCGAGTTTTAGACCCCCTCGATCGACATCATCGCACAGGACGCGACCCACATACATCGCTTTTACAAGTCAGTCTTGTTGCCATGAGCCCCGCCACCGTTGCCGTTTGAGCACTTACCCCTCAGGGAGATTCCCTACAAACCAACGCTTTTATAACCTTGGTTTGCGACCTCGGCTCCTGTTTTTGGCCACAAGAGCCTCACCCCCTGGGGAACTCTCACCCTATTCCCATTGCGCTACGTCCAAACCTCCTATATCAGGAGACACGTTTGGAATATCATGTCGATCTTGCGGAACGGTTTTCCCGTAGCTTCAAACGCTCACCGTATACCTACTGGTTCTTTTGCTGACCGCCTGAAGACGAACTTTCATCGCCATCGTTCGCCTCACTTACGGGTTGCAGAGTAGGTATATACACGAATTAAGAGATGCCTTTCTCATCACATGGGCCGGGTGAACTTCGCTCTGTTTCGCCCTTCCATGCCACGTCGATGAAGACGGATACGGTAATATACTGCGCCTTTCCCTTTGGGGAAAGATTCTCTCTACAAACCGGAGATATCAATTAGGCCAAACGACTGAGTGGAGACTGACTCTAGGTATATGCTTTGGAAAGATTGTTTACACACTACACGACTCTTCAATTCTTCCAGCAAATGCCAAAGGTGCCAAGGGGGTCGCAGAGACTGATGGACAGAACTCCCCGAAGACACCCGACGTCCCGTGATATTCCGGTCTTCAGTCTGGAGGTTGCTAGATATGAGGATCTGCTCGTGACGACGTCGGGACGAACGATCACCGCCCGTCTCAACTCGGGTACTGTGATTGCCGAGGTGGTGAGTCTTAGCTGTTGCGTTTGTCAATTGCGGGGAAGAGGGTTGACGACTGGAGACTGAATGAATGGTTCAGCACTTTGGTAACTTCAAGGTAAGATAGGTGCTCAAATGTGGAATGGGATGTCTTGCAACAATGTCTACAGCCAACGTCGGTTGTGGTTACTGTGGGGTCATATACCTAGAACATAGGTACGATGTATGATGTCAAATCCCTTGCCACTGCAAGACATGGACAGGAGGTAATTTTCGAGTCTTCATTCAATGCAGCATTCTTCTCTCATGGAATTACATCGCGCGCTCTCAAACACCAACCAACCACTTCGTCCACTCCCCTTCCACCACCCAGTCTAATTCACAACCACAACCTTCCGCGGCACCAACCTCGTCCCATTACTAAACAGATTCTCCGGATCATACTTCCCCTTGAGCTCCAGCAGCTTCTGCGCATTCTTGCCGTACACGTCCTCGGCCGATACATCCGTGTCGACGTAGTTACCGTAGATGCCGACGCCGGAGTCCTCGGCGGCCCGCACGGCGGACGCGCTCGCTTTGTTGAGCAGCGTCCGCGAGTAGCTGCGGATTAGGGGATCGAGCGCTGGGTCGTACCTGGGATGGATAGGATTAGTGATTGGGGGGGAATTGAGTAAGGGAGGTAGGAGGTGGGGGAAAATACCATTTAAACATCGTGGCGACATTGTAGTAAGGGCCGCGGTTGGAGAAGGCGGTTGCGTCGTTGGGTACCTCGAGCGTCTTTTGGAACGGGATCGTTTCGAAGAGGAGCAGGCTTTCGCCTAGGCGGTCGTGGGAGGAGAGGATTTTGGTGACTGTGGGGAGAGAGGGAGGGTTAGCAGGTTGGTTTTTTTTTCCTGTGGGGGAAGGGGAAGAGGCTGGACTTGCATTCGTCGTATAGTCCCTGGACGAGCGATTCGTCAATGGGTAGTTTGAACACCTGGACGTGGGCCGAAAAGTCAGCGTACATCACCACACATTTCGGTGGCTTTTTTCTCTCCCGAAGACGGATTTCCTACTCACTCCCGACCCGAATTGTTTCCGTCCCCCGTATGCGCTCGCGTGGTTGAGCAGCGAGTTCAGCTTGTGGTACGGAATCATTGCCGTCGTGTCCACGATCGGGCTCAGGGCCAACAAGTCCTTGAAAAATTCCCTCCCGTCTTCTTCGGATCCGTTGTGGAAGAGCTGCGTTAGGATCACGGGGGTGTTGCCCGGTGGCGGCGCCGAGAAGCCCCAGAGCAGGGCTTGGGAGCCATTCGTGCGGGCGGAGAAGGTGTTTATGGAGGCTACGATTTGGGGGAGTTTTTCTGGGGGAGGGGGGCCCGTTAGATGGAATGGTTGGGAGTGGGATGGGATGGGATGGGATGTGAATAGTACCGGGTAGATGGATCAAAGTGCCTGCCCAAACATCCTTCTGTTCGTACCCCCGGAACGTGAAAGCGACTACGACGCCGAAGTTTTGGCCCGCGCCGCGGACGGCCCAGAAGAGATCGGGATTTTCGGTCGCAGAGGCGGTTACGAGTTTGCCGGAAGCAAGGACGATTTCGACGGAGAGGAGGTTATCTGGTCGTTTGGCACTCGTCAGTGAATGGACTGTTTGATATACAACTTCCTCTCGGTACATCGACCGAGGGCCGACGAACAAAGCAGTGAAGTACTAACCAATAGTCAACCCATAACTCCCACTCAGGTACCCATACCCACCGCCCAACGTCAGTCCCCCAACCCCCGTATGGTTCACCGTGCCCCCCACAGTCGCAAGTCCCCACTTCGCAGCCTCGACATCCACATCCTCCCAGATGGTTCCGCCTTCTGCGCGAATCGTTTTGTCCGCTACGGATACGGAAACGCCGCGTAACAGTGAGAGATCGATCACGGCGCCCCCGGTTATGGAGGAGGAGCCGGAGGTCGAGTGCCCGCCGCCGCGGACGCAGAAGGGGATGGAGTGGGTGCGGAAGTGGGTTAGAGCGAGGGAAATTTGGGTGGCGGCCGAGGTGGTGGGGGAGGTGGGGTGGATGACTATTGCCTGGGGGTTGTCAGATGAGGAAATCAGAGGGGATGGCGGATGCTTTGGTATGGATAGAAGAGAACGGGTTGGGGAAATTGAGGGCAGGATATACATTGATATCGAAATTTGTCATCTTTGGATCTGGAGAAGACACTCCTGTTGCAGAAACCGAAACCGAGAGACATGGGCAAGAAAATTGAAAACTCACGGCCTTCTTCTCACAATGTTCACTCCATCGCTTCAAACTCTCCTCGTATCCTTCATCACCTGGTAAAAGAACTTTGGCGCCTGCATCTTGCAGTTCCTGTTTAATCTTCTGGTAGATTTCCGGAGACGACATGATTCTCGACTGTGAAAAAATTGTCCGGTTTCGTGGGAATAGAGAGATAGATATACAAGGGCGGATATCGGTGGATTCAGAAGGATCCGTCGTCTTGTGAGTAGCTTGAGTAGTTGGACTAAGTCCGAACCTTTGGAAGTTTAGATCCACGGGCCTATTATATCTCTTTTTTTTTCTTTCCTTTCTTCTCGTCGTCGTCTTGATGAAGATACTCAGTCCGTCTTTTTCACTCGTCAAGGCTACGACGGCGGAAAAAAAACCCAGAGCACGTCTTTGTTATAGGAAATCACTAGTACCAACGTCGCCCCTAGCTCTTTCAGCTGCAGCGGCCGATACGTGCAACAGGTCCAGCTACTACGTGGCAACAGATCCTATAACCGGGTTGTTTCGATTTGAATACGAGAGCTGACAATTGGAAGATCGTAGCTAGAAAGATGTCGTGGCGATGCTGTTGGCCTTTGTTTCCATGGAAGTACACGGCTACTGTTGATGTGCTGATGCGGGGTGGGGTGGTTGGGGTCGGGCCTTACAAACGCATAAGCAGCTCCACCTTTCTTCTCAGACTATCTGTTACCTTTCTCTCCGAATGATAAATCTTTCAGAACATTGTTTTGTGTATGAAAACCGCAACCTCTCGATTCCAAGAAGAAAACATACAGTCTTTATTCACCCATAAACAATGTTCGAATAACTAATCACTAACCAAGCAATTACGATAGCGAATGGATGCACGACCGATTCCGGGACCACAAAACACAGTGCGGGGTTCCATCCGCCTTTCCCTTTCCCCTTCTAGAATCTACATCCGTGCAGCTGAAATGTACGATGAGTAAACGGCCAAAAGTTACAGGTGAATGGCGTGAGTGAGTCTGTTTAGTCCACTGTTAGGTCAGCCAGTCTGAAAGAGGAGATTTCGTCTTTTAGCGTCGCGACTATTTCTAGAACCACATTATTCATCTCAGCACAGAGTGGGACAATGAATGAGTGGGAAACCGGAAAAGCTCCTTTCTTGGAGTGTGGTATGGGCCGTAGTGGCGATGCTGTGCTATGTAGAGTACAGAGTAGGAGAGATCCTTGTGCCGAGGTACATCAATGGCTTGAGTGGCGATGCAATGTACCTTTTTCCCAATGTCCTGCGCCTCCCTGCTTGATATCCATATCTTTTTATACATGATGGGTAGTCCCAGTAGTAAACTCCGCCCAATGCTATCCTGATAATGTACAATACGCCAATTGTTCCTTTCTCTCTTTTCGTGCTTGTTCAATTCCTCCCGGTCGTGATATCCTTGAGATTAGCCCTTTTTAATTTTACAACTCCTCATGGGAATGGCCTTCATTCGTCATCGTCATCGTATTCGTTTGTCCGCCCCTTTTGTATCTTCCTGCCTTTTCTCCCTCCACTTCCTCGAATTTTTCTATCTTGCGTGTACCTCCTGCTGTTTTTCCTTTCTCCCATCCCTTCATCATCAGCGTTCTCATCCATCAAATCTAGCGGGCTACGCTTCTCCGCTTTGATTCGCCTACCCTTTCTATCAAACTCGTCCCTTGGCCTTCCCAATCGTACATTTCGTGGTGTCCTTGTCTTGGCACCCAGGGCCCACAGGTCACCCCACCGTGCCTTTCGTGCGTCGCGGAACGCTTGTTTGGAGAAGCTTCGTGGCACTGTCCAACGCTCCAGTTTGCCGGCCGGGGTGCAGACATCGAAAGTGATGTGACCACGGCGTTTAAGGGCGGGGAGAATAAGGCGGGGAAGAGAAAGGGGGTTTACGTCTGCGGGTGTCAAAACTTGGCCCTCCGATTTCCATTCGTGGCCTTCGAATGCAGCAGTGGTGGTTTTCTCGTCTTGTACGACACCCTTGTTGATTGGGTCGTGCAGAGCAAGTCGATGGTCCCGCCCCCGTTGCACGGCAATGTAACTGAACTGCACGTCTTCGTGATTGCGGTCGGTGGCGTCAAGAATGCGTTGGAGGAATGGTGGGCGGATGTAGCGCTGGCTGAAGTAGCAAAAGTCTTTGCGACCAGCACTGATGCCGGGTGATTGGTACATGGGACAGGTATTATGGTTGGTACATGGAGCGATGATCATACCAGGTTCCTTCTCGATGAAGCGAGTCTCTTGGTCAGGACTGGAGACTTGTTCCTCCAGGGGGGCCTCCGTCTGGGCTGAGTTGGGAGACGCAATGTGTTTGTCCAGAAGGTGTTGGCGTGCAGCTGCCACAACCTCGAAGCCTCGAGGGAGTCCCTTTTCAAGGATGATCAAGACGCCTCCCTTAGGATTGAGAAGTGACCAATACTTATCAACTTGTTCTTTCCGTAGATACTCTTGCCTAAGAGACCAAAGAGCGTGTGGCGCGATAATGAGATCGTAAACTTTTCGCGGCTGGCTGGCATTTGCCTCGTCCTGAGCTGTGATTGCATCTGGAAGTCTAGGAATGAACGTGGTGTTCTCCAACAACCGACTCGCACGATGACGAAGAGTATCCGCCCCAGTCAATACTGTGGACTTTCCGAGCGGAGCAGCCCCAATATCCGCTTTGCCCTCATCTGCCTGTATGCGAGCCCATTCAGCCTTTAGGACTTCGTTCCATGCTAGTATACCGGCTCCACCAGCACCGGCATCGAGGACCACTGGCCCGCCTTTCCTCTTCAGGAGACGTTCAATCCAAGTCGAGCCTAGTCTACGTCGAACCTCTACTAATGTGGAGGTCACTGCAGCATAGGTTCCGGGCATAACTGCTGCTAAATAGGCGTCGGCTTGGATACTTCCGATATCTGAATGGGAGGGATCGATTGGGATAGGCTTCTGTTGTCGGTTTAGATGCGAAGCTGCAGTTGTTGCCGAGTGAGGCAGTCCAGAGCCACCAAATACTTGATTCGCAGATTCGGCCAAATGCTTGTGGTTCGCTCGGGTAAGGAGTGTGGTGATCGGGTCGACAAACGTTCCCTTTGGGAGGTAGATTGTCGAAGGAGAAGGCTTGAACCGTCCAGCAATTGTTAATGGATGAGCACGCATGAAGTCCTCATCAAGCTCATCTTCAGCCTCTACATCTTGTTCGTATGCCCGCATGCTCTTCTCATACATGTCCTGATGATATTGTTCCGATTGTTGCTCACGCACTTCGTCCCATTCCTCCTTAGTTCTTAGGTCGATACTTTCTGTGCCCTCTACATTTTCCTCTTCGGCGCCCAGTTCTTCCTCTTCCAGTTGCTCAAACACATCCACCTCTTCCAATTCGCCATCCTCGCCTTTTCTCAGCAAGACAGTCGATCCATCAGGCAATGTTTTTTCAACGACTTCAGCTTCTTTTCCGCCCAAATTTTCCGGCTCTTCGACCTTCTCTGCCATTACAGGCGCACCGAATAGGCGCTCATATACCACAAGCTCCTCCTCGGTCAGATGCCCACGCGGTAGCACATCGCCATAAACTTGTCTCGCCTTTCGTGCGGCCGCCTCTTTGCTCAATTGAGGCGTGAAGGGTGGGAGATCTTGTGGTGGTTCTGGGGGTGTTTGTGCCTGTTCCTTGCTAATATCATCCTGAGATGCGTTCGTAGAAAATTTACGTTTCGAAGCGAGGCGGCGATGCTCGAGAGACGAAGTGCTTGTTCGGAGGTGTCTGGCGGGTTGTGAAAGTCGACCGAATGTCGCGAAACGCGCGCTGGGCGCTGGTAACACGGCGATTTTAGATCTGCATATCAAAGAGAACGAAGGCACATTCCTCACCACCAACATCGTAGAAGATAGGGTATGTGGGCAAAGAGAGGCAGATGCGATGTTGAGAAAAGTTGCCGCACTTCAGATTTCCCAGGGTAATTTCGGCACTAAACCTATCTCGTTCAGGTCCACAGCCAATCATCACAACGACGAGGTCATCACAATAGTTTGAGAGCACGAGAAACCATCAATAAAAATAGAAACAGTACATGTAGAAATACAAAACATCGGGTTACGTCAATGCTTTACTGAACAGTAGGTGGGTTTTATAAAGAGAATCGTGATTGTAATAAAGTAAAGCAAGTTGTTCTAGTACTCCCCTCCACTGAGCGCATCCACCGACTATAATCATAGCGAGCCAAAGGTCCACCGCCCCGGGAGCGGCCCCGAAAAGCCCTCCAGCGCAAATATAGACGAACCCTCCAACCACATATCACTATAGCCAGTCTCTGCTGCTCAGAAATCTTCCCCTATTGAATAACTCTTCGGAATAGATGTGCCAATTTAGTTGTGTTCGTCCCCTCGAGTAAATGAACCTTCCCCACACGCTGGTGTACCATGCCACGAAGGGGGGAACGTGCAAAGGGAGCGGGTGAGATGGGTCAAAGCAAACAGGGGTAGGGGATAATTAATGCGAGTGTGAACCAAGGAGAAGAACCCACTGATCAACCGGACGTTGTCTTATGCCAGGTGAACTGAGGTCGGAATTTCGCAGTGGGTTTGCAAACATGTGCCAGACCGATCCATAACAATTTATCCGAGAGCTGATCCGCAGACTGTGAAGCCAGTCGAACTGAGGCCAAATATGCTGTAGAACACCCAAAGCAAAGCTCGTTGCCGGCGTTGGACATCAAAATAGCCAGGTTTTGTGTGCAGAATCAACAAACAGAGTCCGTAAATTGATCATGGGAAGGATGACTGCCGTCCAATAAGTTCCAGGACAGCACTGCCGCATTTCCCAATCTTGATGAGTGGAGTCGAGAGTTGAAAGCGACTGCCACCAAAGAAATTGTGTTGGCGTGACCGAAAAAGACGTATCATCGATCAGTAGCCATTGTTTTGGGGATCCCTACGGGAAGAACGGAGCTGCCTGAAAATTGAAAAGAGGTTAGTAAGATCTGAACAAGCTATCCCCCGCGCCGAACATAATGATCGAACACGACACGCAGAGGAGAGGAGGCCCTTACGAGGATCAGGTTTGTCGAACTCACATTCCGGAGGAGGGTTCCTGTTGACGTGTATTGGCTGGCGCACGTCCCTTGACCTGGGTTGTACCAGCCTCGGCAGCCCGGGTAGTGTTCTGCTCCTGGCCATCCTTGTTGGCTTGCTGCAGCGCCCCCGGGTTGGTCTTGGTGTACTTGTAGACAGTCCAGTCGAAGACATAATCATACTGGAATCCCTCGCGGACGAAGAGATCGCGGAAGATCTTGCGAAGGTATGAATAATCAGGCTTGTCATCGAAGCGGAGAGATCGAGTGTAGTTGAGATAGATGGCAAATTCATTGGGGAAGCCACGGCAGAGAACCTCAGTGGGGGTGGTCATCTTCTTCTCCATAATGCGGTCATACTTCTGCTTCTTGGTGGCAGCCTTGAGGCCCTGCCAGGGAAGGGAGCCACGGCAGAAGTAGAGCATGACATAGCCGAGGGACTCCATATCATCACGTCGGGATTGTTCTGCAAATATTAGCATGGTCGTCAATAAAGACAGGAAGAGGTTAACATACCGACACCGAGATGGGTATTGATACTAGCATAACGAGCTGTGCCGGTCAAGTTCTTGTTCTCACGGTAAGGAATGTGGAAATGGGTCTTCGGGTCGCGGTACTTCTTGGCCAGACCGAAATCGATAACGTTGACCTGGTTTCCACGCTTGCCAATGCCCATGAGGAAGTTGTCCGGCTTGATGTCACGGTGGATGAAAGACTTGGCGTGGATATACTCAATGCGGGAAATGAGCTGATCGGCCAAGAGAAGGACAGTCTTCAGCGAGAACTTGCGGTTGCAGAAGTTGAAGAGATCTTCCAGAGAAGGACCAAGGAGATCGAGGACCATGGCATTGTAGTCACATTCGGTTCCAAACCAGCGTACGAATGGGATACCGACACCGCCAGCAAGAGACTTATAGACGCGAGCCTCATACTCAAGCTGCGGGTGCTTGGCCTTGACGCTCTCGAGCTTAATAGCGATTTCCTCTCCAGAGATGATGTTGGTGCCTGAGAGTGAAGGTCAGATGACTGCAAACAGGTTAAGCAGACACAGGCTGAATCACGTACCAAGGTAGATGTCACCGAAACTTCCACTTCCAATCTTGCGGCCAATACGGTATTTGTTACCGACGCGGAGATCCTAGCTCGTGTTAGCATTGGGCCCTATGTTCGATGAGGCTGGTGGAGCTCGGGTTGGAGCAAGTGAAAGGCGGGGTCGAGCATACCATTGTCGTCATGACGGGCAGTTGATCAACCTTGAGGAGGCTGACCTGCGGACGAGATGAGTGTAGAAAGTCGAAGGTTTGCGGGGAGCGGAGGAGTTGTTATGGTCGGTCGGAGGTGCAGCCTGCTTCGGGAGTTCCGGTCAGTAGAGGCTTTGCCAACAAGGCGGTGAGTAAGCGTGCCCAGCTCGCAGGCGGAAAGGAAGCCGAGCGTTTAAATAGAAGGGAAAGCGAGGGCGAGAGAGAAGGTAAAATGTACAGGCGAGAACGATGTACAAAAGAGAGGGCGGGGAGGTGGTGGTGGTTGTCGAACGAGCAGGTGAAGGGCGTGGAGAGTGAAAGGCTGGGAGGCCGGCGGGCTTGGGAGGTAGACTTACAGGGCGTAAATGGGGACGACGAAGCCCAACGGATAGCGGCACCACGGGGGCCTGGGAGGGTGAATGCAGGGAATTCGTTTGTTGCAGCAGGCAGCGGAGCAGAAGGAGGCGGCTGCACAGGGAAGAACAGCAAATGGCCCCAGATAAAGAGTCGCTCGAAGGCGAGGTGAATGGCGGGTGGAGGTGTTTGCAAGGTGGAGGACTGGGAGGGAGGAAAAGGTGGTGGAGGAGAAGGAGGAGGTCCCGGCTGCTGTTCCAAGCCTGCCCCAGGGCTATTTCGGACCCGCCAAGCGCTTCAGCTTGGCCACGTGATCTTTCAGGCTGGATGGATGAGCTGTGGACGCACCTGACGGCTTACCTTGGTAAGGTTATTGTGGCGGTTGACCGGTACAGACTACATATCTACGTCTAATCGTTTCGGTCTTGGGGCCTGATATTGGACCTCATCGTCTACACAGTGCAGTATGGATTACACCGAGAAGGGTGGTTGTACCACTGATGAGCACCACAGCAGACTGCATGTCTCTGCCAGTGTGGCAACTTTTCCCATCATCATCCTCACCACCCAACATTTGCTTTCACGCCTTTTCCATCAAGTCCCGGCGGAATGCATACGCTCACTCGGTCACTCACCCGAACCCAAATGCTTCGGAACGTTTCAGACAGCACTGATCAAATGGTCAGCCACACCTGGGCATCATGCCGCCTGTCCTCGCGAAACTGGGAAGCGTCCGTCCGCCGTCCGCACATGGCCCCCTTTATGCAAATCTCTCACCCTAATTATTTCCAGGTCACCCTGCCTACTTTCTCCGGCACACTTGACTGGCAATATTCTAGAGAAGCAGCGGATCGTCGTTCGAGAAGCCTGGGCCGGGCTCCATGCCAAAATGTCACCGCCTCGATCATCTTCTCATCTCGTTTCCCTCGCCGAACCTCTGCCGGCCCCTGCCGCTTGGGCTGATGAGAGGTGGTCTGGGTCATCGGGCATTTATTTCATTCGACCCCACGACGCAATCCTCTCTAGCCGCCGAAGCACCACATTACCCAAGTACGAAGTTCACACTGACATGATATCACTGGAAACGCTGGCCCTGTCCGCTGTCCACAGCCCTGTGCCGTACGAAGAACATCTGGGTGAAATTTCCGGTCACGTCCTCACTGCGCAGTGCATACCAACTATGCCCATTACTCGTGATTCCATACTTATAAACTCACAAAACCACACCGTCTTCCTTCGTGCACGCCTCTCTCACTCCACATAGTTTGTGCCCAACCTGACTCGGCCTCATTTGTGCGAGCATTTCCCTGGCGTCGCAGAACCGAAACTGAGTCGACGGCGACACGGACCTCGCAACGTCAACTTAAGCTCTACACCTGTGCAACCTGCCCAAAACAGGGAAGCGCCTTCATGTACTGTGGCCGACCGGTCCGCAGACCACAGCCAGATTCCTTTGTCCTTACTCTTGTCTGGAAAGACGTGCAGTGCAGCATGCCACAGTGACACGCATATTTTCTGCCATTCATCCATCAATCCATCCATCCATCCATCTTGCCGAGTTCCAGATCAGATTCTTGCAGTGCTGTCATTCACCGAAAACGGATATCGCGATCCTTTCGGACTAGCCGTCACGGTCTTTATAACCACGCCTCAATCCCTTCACGACTACCTAGGTGACTTCCACCAACAACCAATGTGCACATGATGCCATAGCCAACAGCCTGTTATTCCTGCTATCAAACACTTACCCCAACAAGCCACAACGCAACACGTGTCTCGTACCGAGATCTATGGATAGCCTCGTTAGCGCTACTATCTGTAGTCCACCAATAGAACTCTCCTCGCATATGCTGCTCGCGAGGCCGAGATACAGCGCTTAGGCGGGGCGAGCAAAGAAGCATGCAATTCCTCTGTGGTGGGGATGTTTTGCTTTTGCTCTGCATGCGGCACATGCAAGGTCGGGTCGAACCGAAGGTTTGACATGTGTGTTGGCGGGACACGGGTGTCACGACGCAGGCGCTACTGTGCTGTTGTAGACTCTGCTTGATGTACCATTTCTTCATACCTAGATGACGCTGGTAACATTATATCATGAAACATGTCATCATTATTTACTTTTCCAACCGCAGAGCCTGGGCTGAGATTGGCCACCGGGATGTTTAGAACATGTCATAAGGGGCAATTATGGTTGTTCCAGACCCGATATAGGAATTTGAGACCAATCACAATTAGGTCATGGAATGTATTCGCCTCATGACTGACTGAGGAGGGCTGCAATTAGTTAAGTTCTACCCGAACACAGACATCTGGGGTTACCTGTGTCAACCGAGCATTGGTCACGGGATTAGCACTGGAACCCCCTCGGAAACCTTGCCTGAACTGACTGTTCAACAATGCTCCATGGATTCAGTGACAAAAATGAATACAATCTCATTGAATAGGTTCAGATTAAGAAAATTTAGCAAACTCAGTTGAGTAGGATTAGTATTGCATGACTGCCCACTAGCAAGTCATGTCGCAAATTGTGAATCTCAGATCCGGTCAACTTGATGTCGAGCTAGAGTTTAGGTATTAAGACGGGATCCGTGAGAGATAGGAGGTTATTTGTGTTGGGAAGAGAGGATCTGATTCGGGTTCGATTCTATACAGCCATCTCGTTTCTGCTCCGATCCATGGCACAGCTATTGTACATTGCCCTCCACTCTGCCCACATCATCACCCGTTTGATTTGATGGGGTTCATTGTTCATTCGTAAACCGCGTTTAATGGGCAGCATTGCCGTTCTGGTTCTTAAGAGCCGGGTTTCGCGGGTCGTTCTTGTATTCATCGGCTGAAGGGAATTATCAGTCCATCAATCTCAACCACGTAGTTTCGTGTATTCGAACGAAGCGATATCTCCGAAAAGATTTGCGGGGTGCACTAACTGGCTGCCAATGTGTTTGCGAACGCATTCACGCCATAGAGAATGACAAGGCCTAAAATTCTGTCAGTTCATTCCATCCTCTTCATAGGTCCATCTATCCCAATTGCATCTCCAATGTCTCCCAAGCTCTTCTTCCAGTCCCAGTTATTTATTTTAATCACTCGCGACGTACCGGAAAGGTAGAAGGGGGCCATGGTCCGGGCTGGAGTTCATAAAACTGTTAGCTATACATATTCCTCAACGGGGGCGAGTAGCAATTGTGCTACCAAGAATCATAACATACCAACGGGCACCGGGTATTTCTTTCCGAGGAGAGGCATTTTGATGGGCGGTCGAAGAACAATGGCTGGATTCGACGGTGGTGGGTAAGGTGATGGATGAAGTTGAGCTCTGAGGAAGGTTTCGAAGCGGCTCGCAGCCGGAGAGCAGTTTTGCCGAAGTTGAGCCACACGTAAGGCGTGGGAGAGCGCAGTGTAAACACAACCCCACTACTAGAACACCATCGTCACATCATATTGACGGCACAAGCAAGACAGTCACACGTATATATCACAAGCCTTTGACTCCGGCACTTCTAGATGGCGTCACCACTAGAAGGTTGCGTGTCTTCCCTCCGAAGCAGTATGCAACTTCTCGATTCCTCCATTAACATACTTGATTCTGGCGTGAACGACTTCCCCCGACTTGCTAAAGTGCTCCAAACCACGAGAGTAAGTGTTCATTGATATTTGAATCTACTGTTTTCAATTCTCTCAACAAATGATTCTGCTGGAACCACCACTAACACATTCATAGCACTTTGAGCTCATCTCTGAGCCCGACCTCCAATCCGCACAAACTGCCCTCCTCTCCGAAATTCGCCCCGAAGTCGACAACCTTCTAAATCGTGTAGCGAACCATCTTGATAAGCTCGAGCGCCGTGAACAAGCTCTAATTGCGAAATGTGATCTAAACGAGGGCCGACTTGGTAATGACACTGCAGGAGAGTCTGCGTTCCGGCCGAATAGTAGAGGCAGTCAACGGAAAGTGCCACTTGGTGGCGGTGTAAAGCCTATGAGTGCATTGCAAGAGTTGAAATATAAAAATCTTAGGGCGAAGAAAGAAAGACTGAGCTACGCGGTGGAGACACTGGAGTTGCAAGCAAAACAGAGGGAGCGGCAATTGAGGATGAGCATGGCTGCACCACAGCAATTTCTCGATGACTGAAATTCCAATGATAGGAAGGGAACGGATTAAAGTTAAAGAACAAGACCAGACAACTACGGCCTAGAACGCTTTTCACTTAGGATACCCATGAATACGAAGAATGCGAAAAACGATGAACGATGAAAGACGACTGAGAAAAACCAAGAACATTTAAACGCAATCGCAGAACCGTTATGCCGTTCTTTCTTGCAATATTAGACCACCAGCATGGGAAACTTGAGGGGTCCGGAACATCACAATCGAGCGAAAAGCGAGCATCAACATGTTTCACGGCCTAAGCCTAGTAACCATCCACTCGGTCACACTTCGCCTTCAACGCACGTCTTGGGTCTTCAATGCATTCTACTGACCGTATGATCAAAAATCCTAGTTCCAGAATATTATAACCATATCCTCGGAACGGAAACCGTTTCCCATCGATACAAGCTTATATTCTTGTCTATTGAAGGTTCCGGCAAAGCACAACGCAGAGTACATCATGTGTAGCCTATGTAATGTTTTAAGGATAGAGAGCTTTTAAACGTCCACGGAAGGAATACATGTATCGTACTTCGGTCGAACAAACCATTAATCATTTTAGTCTCACTTTGTGATGTTATCCTGCGATAGCATAGCCGACGTGGGCTGCAACCTCGCCAACTGCCAATGTACCTAGGATAGACGATTGAGCTAGTGCTATTCAAGAAGATGAGTTTAAGACTTACACCAGCTGCGGGCAAGAAAGGGAATAGTTTAGACAATCATTATAATTAGTGCTCAGTGCGCTTTATCTTGTGATCTTCTATCTCCATAATCCTTTTCTAATTACAAGTTCAATTGATTCGAAACTAAAGGCCATAAGAGGTCGCGTATCAGGTAAATAGGCTTAGGGAAAGGTATGGCAAAGATGTCAGTGTTGTTTCAACAATTCGTTCAACATATAGATATATACTTTTCGCATCGAGTAACTCTTGAATTCAATTTCCAACCTTTTTAGACCAATTCCGCAAATCACCATTCTTAACAGTGGCATTACACACAAACTTCGTCCTTTTCCCACACCATATTCCACTGCCGCCGAACCACCCTCTCCTCCACCATGCCTCCCAACCCACCCCTCCTTGGCGTCCGCCATCCCATCACACCAGCAGGCATAGACCACGTCGCGGGTCACAGACTCGCGGCCGCAGTATGTAACACAGGATGTTTTGGAACGCTCGGAGGCGCATGATACATACCCAAGATGTTGCAAGAAATGATTTCCGAGTTGAAAGACGAGCTTGTGGAGAAGAATTATAGTGCGTGCTGGGAGTGAAATTAGTAGGGAGGCAAAAAACGCAGTATATTATTATGTTCTAGGTCAATTCTTATAACGTAAATGGACGTTAGAGCAAGATGATCTTGACATAGGGTCCTTTCTGTAGTACTTGATTCCTAGTTTTTTTTTTTAAAAAAATAATAATAATAATCTCGTATAGACGTCTGCTTCGCGCGCTAGAAGTATGAAGGTGGAGTGAGAGTTGGGTCAACGTTTCAGCGAGAATGTGGTGGATGTAAAATGCTGTCTATTCGTGGGTACAGTTAAACAGATTATAAATGTATATATATATAGATGAAAGTCCTAACAATCCCCATCCACAAAGTACCTGTTAACTAAACACTTCTCCAAACCTCCTCCGATCCCCCTCTATATCTCCTGCCATCTCCGGTAATATGCCGTAGAACTCATTACGCACAGTCCAATAATTAAGGTCCCTGTGATAGCGCTCAAACAGCGGACTCGGGTAGTACGCTTGACTTGCGTCGTCGAAGAAGAAGGTGTCTTCGAAGCTGAATGGCCAGTCGAAACGGAGATATTGGGAGTAGCAGTGTGAGAGGTTCTGGGTGCGGAAGATTTCGTCGTGAGTGCTGATGAGGCGGTCGCGGAGTGTTGGCCAGGCGAAGAAGTCGATGGCGATGGGATGTTTGGTGCGGGACTGGTGGATGCTGGAGTGGATGGGTCAGCATGGTAACCATCGTGATTAAATCAGAAACCAACATACCTCGGTTGTAGCCATGCAGGAACTTTCTCCAGTTCGTCTTTCGTGGCGTTAAGGTAATACTAACACGCAATAAGTATTCTAATCACACCACTAAATATTGTATCAATGAATCAAACCTCACCTTCAACAACTTAAAACTCTTATACGCCACTGCCAGCCTCTCCACCCTTGGCAAATGACAAAACAAAAACTCATCCACCTCCTTCAAAATCCTCAGTGCGGGACTCTGCAGCCACTCGTTAAAACTCGTCCAGCCCTGCTTAATCCCAAGATACAAGTATCCGGCCTCAAACGGCGAAGAATTTAGGAGATTTGCCGCACCTGGTCGTGGTTGGAACACTTTGTTAAAAATGACATTGCTTTTCTTCCAAATGGGGCACAGGTCGGCGGATGGGGTTGCGCTGTCCGGCGAGCCGATGTGAAGAACTACGGGGGATGGACATCGCCAGGAGGGACCGAAGATCTCAGAGAAGAGGGGTGCGAAGGCGGCAGTTGTGGGAGAGTCGGGGTCGTCGAGGAGGGCGGTGGATTCGGAGGATGTAGGGACGAGGGAGGTGACGGGCTCGAGGGAGATGGATAGGGGAAGAGGAGGGGAAGTATGAGATTGTGGGCGAGAATGGACCAAGGAGCGAGAAATGACGCTCATGCCATCGATATCTACCTGTGTGGGAGGGTTAGATGTCGAGTGGTTGTTGTAGTGAACGGATGCAAAGTGGGGATTTGTTTGTTCTGTATTTATGATGTGGTTGTGGGTTGGATGCGGAGTTTTGCTGTGTTGAATGTTGTCATTGGAGATGGAGTTTTCTCGTGATTTGGAGGTGATTTGACGTTGACCTATAATTGAAGTGAGCCCCAGTACATTGCCATACATTCTGCAATCTTCCGGCGATGGGGAAATGCTGGGGGTCGAAATTAGATAAGATAGCTGATCGATCCAGGGCCAACATGAGTTGACATGCTACATTCTTCAAGTGCTTGTTAAATTTGAAAAAGAAGAGCAACGGCATAGGAAAACTAGAGGAAAAATACCTTGAGCAGTTGGTCCAGGCGAGTCACTATCTGGTGATCTTGTTGGCGGTGATGCATGCTGTACGTTTGCATTTTGTCCAGTATTTTTTGGGAAGATTTCTCCCCCAACAACACTCTTCACACTGTCAATCACATCCCTCAATCGCTCATTCTCGGCCCGCAGACTATCGATCTCGGTAAGCAGACTCGAGGTCGCCCCATTCCGATCCTGGTCTTTTAAAATCTGAATGGTTCGCTCGAGCTCCGCGATGTGGGTTTTGGTCTTTTCGCGCAACGACCGCTGAGCCTCACGGTCGATTGCTCTTTTCCTTTCGCGTCGCTCTTGTTCCCCAAGACATGATGCTCGACGCTTCCGCTTCACGACAGGGGCGGTGGGTGTAGGTGCTGGAGCAGCATCACCACCATGTCGGGTCACCATGATCCAATATAACGGGGGGATTGAACGCGCCAGTGAATTCGGGCCAATGTCCGAGAAGGTAATGCAGGTACAACGATCGATCGACTTGTTCCCCGTGCCTGTCCCGGAAACCGAGATACGGTAATTACGCTGGACTGTCGACGACAAATGCACGATGGTGGTGACAAAGCAAACAGGTGTCTCTCGCAGCTCGCGAAAGTCGAGTCGATCGCAGAAGCAAGGAGGAGGGCCTGGGGTGTCAGTGATATCTGGGACCGGCTGAGAAAGCGGCCTCGGGTGGGCTCACGGGCCCATCCCATGGATTGCGGGGAAAGGGTGGGGGACTGGACCAGATCGGCAGCTTGAGCGAAAGGTTCCAGAGTTGCTAACGGATTTCCAATGGCCAAGCGAAAAGCCAGAGCGTTTTGGGAGTGGCTGCGGAGCGTGGGATTTGAGTTTATGCCCAAGTCAGGTGGCGTGTGGTGGTCTAGGAATGTTGGCTGAGGGCGGTTCCGCAGCAACTTATGGCACTTTTCGAGCTTTCAGAGCATCGGCTGTAGGGTACAGGGAGTGCCCCTTCAGGCGGACGCTGGGCGGCTTAGACAGCATTTGAAGGCTGACATGAGCGAGAAAGGCTTCACGATCATTAGGCGTCATCAGATATCGATCACCTTTGAATGCTCCATAGGTGTGTATATATAGACATATCAAATCAAGACTTCCATCTAGAGCTTCGATGCCTTCCAGTTAGGTTTCCGCTTCTCGGCAAAGGCCTGCAATCCTTCCAATGCATTTTCTCCCGCATTCAACGCGTCATTGTACCTCTCAATGGTGAGCTGTGTGGCCCGCTCCACGCTGCCCGTCTCCCACGATTCCCTCAGACCTGCGCGTGTGACGATAGCGGAATCTGGAGAGATATTGGCGATGGCATTGGCAAGTTTAAGGGCTTCATCGACAACCGTCTCCTGCGAGGACGAGATACGGTTGACAAGATTGAGTTCCTTCGCCCGCTGAGCAGTTATGGGCTGCCCTGTCAGTGCCATTTCACTCGCGATCGGGATGCCGACATTGCGAACTAATCTGGCAGGACCACCGGCACCCGCCCAAATTCCGCGTAACGCTTCTGGGAGACCGAATATTGCGTTTGGCGCTGCGACGACCAGGTCACTATAGTCAGTCGTCAGATAAGAGCATCTTGCTTCGTAATCATTTTCTCACCATCCAAGCACGATCTCGAATCCGCCGCCGAGAGCAAATCCATTCACTGCCGCAATTATGGGTTTCTTGCCTGCTCTCCGACTGATGCCGGCGAAGCCGCTGAGAGGATGTCTCGCCTCTGCTGGGCTCATCTTCACTTCCCTCGACCTTATCTTGCCCAGCTCGATCAGATCTTGTCCTGCGCAGAAGCTCTTCTTGCCGGCGCCCGTGATGATAGCCACACGCAGGTTTGGCTCACGGTCAAACCAGTCAAACACCTCGCCCATCTCCGTATGACCCGCGAAAGGGATACTGTTCATTGCCTTCTCGCGATTGATGGTGACGAGAAGGACATACGGCGCGGGATACGAAAGAAGGACGTGGGAGGTTTGCGGCGGCGTGGTCTGCGGTTTGATAGACATGGCGTTGGGGAAGGACGACGGTCTTTTCGGAAGCAATTGGGCACGACGGGGTTTTAGATAAGGTAGTATGCGGATTCGAAGGAACACAGCAGATGTCTACTCTGCCACTTGTAAGAATCTTATGTGGCTGATCGCACTTGGGATCTATGAGGATAACGAAAGGCGGAGACCAAAATAAGCCGAGGTATGAATAGTCAACCCCAGCTAGCGCCAACCTGATCTCCAACCTCCCCTCAAGCCTGCGTCGACGTCACACCACACCTGAAGCTCCCAAGTACAATCTTTCGCATGTTTTCATTGGTGTCTTCTCAATCTACTCCATACTCGAGAATCTACGATGGGTTGTTCTGGTTCCCAAAATACACTGATGTTGACCCGATAAACACCACCTCAACCGCTGCAAATCTATTGCATGTTAGCTTCACAGTCTTTACCAAGTTCTTTCCTAACATACGTAGCAGTAGCCGCGAAGATTTCAATGCGTTTCCCTTTCCCATTGGACATTATCGCAAGCAAACCGGCGAAACCTGCTGTGATTCCAATCATGATATATATCCTCTTCAATAGGTCTTTGACGAAGAATAGCCCTAGGACGGCCACGACCGGCAAGATCGATGCTATTACTGTTGATATGACCAGACCGACTTTTTCCATTTTCTCTTCGCTATACTCAACGTACTGGCTTTCTTCGTCTACCACAAATCGCTTGTCGAGTCTTTTGCTCCCCCACAATGCGTGGTAACTGCGCACAAGTGGGTAGATGACAACGCGAGTAAAAGGATCTCTTTCAACTTTCGGAGCCGCGAGCGCAACGTAATCGTGTTCGACATTTTCACCTCGTATGTCCTTTTCAAGCCAGAGCCAAGCTTCTATATTTTTGAACAGTCCCTTGGACATTCCACCTTTTGAATCTCCTAGCCACTCACGAAAAGCACTGATGTAGCTGCCACGAGGTTGTTCTAACTTGCTAAGCTCGGACACTGTCGTATTGGTAAGGACCAGTTCATATTTGCAACTTTTGACATACTAACCTTGTAGGAGTAACTTATCTTCATACGTAAGTTTCAAACAAATCATATGTAGACTTGTCTGGACTTACTGTACTGTCTCATCTTCCATCGTATTTTTATTACAAGATCATACTGTTTCCTATTTTCAGGGCTATCCTTTCGAGATTCTAGTAGATGGAGCATGCTGGTCGAGTAGTCTTTTCCTTTCGCGTCGTCGATCTCACACTGCGTGTACAGTCTGTCACGAAGGTCAGATATCTCTGCTTGTAATGCCATGAGGTTCAGCATGTTCATGTCATTGAACCGCCGGAAGATTGCAAAATTTTCCGATCTGCCCATCATCCGTGCAGCTCTATGGTACCCATTCAACTTGAAAGATGGCACGGTGTTGTTTTGCTGGTTGTTACCAGCTGGTGGCCCAATGAGCGGATTTACCACACCTGGATGTGCCATCGCGCAAGCTTGAACTCGAACTCGAATTGAAATGAGGGCTTCCGGAAAAGACGTTTCTTCACTCGTTGTTTCTTTGGTAATACTAAACAACAATTTATCGTAGAGGGTCGAACACAATCGAACACAGATCGGTTTCCGATCAACAACAGGAGTTTGCTTGTTCATGTCAACAATGAGGAGTTGACGTTTGCCTTCCATTTGGCCCCCACACTCGGCTACGTCCTTACGCCACGAAAGAGTATCATTCGTCTACATAAAAGTCCACAATGGGAATCATGCAGTGGCATCGATAAGTTTACGAATCACAGATCTTAGAAGACAGCCACCAGCATGCATGACTAAAAATAGGTGGGCGCTGAGGGTCAAAATCTAAGATGCGAGTCAGCCTGATCAATGGACCCGATGTCCACACTCTAGTATCTTCATATCTTTTTACATTATCCCATCAACTACAATGGAGGCGGTAGGTGTTGCCGTGGGCGTTGTCGGGATACTAGATCGGATAGCTTCTGTCAAACGTGAACTGTCTCAGTACCCGTTCACCGATCCTCAGCCCGTTTCCAAACCAGCAGCCGATCCCGCCAAAGACACCATCGAATGGACGTCTGCCACCTCAAAAGATGCTCTCATTAAGAGTGTGCAGCAGCTTTCACTACTTCAACAAATTCTCATCGAAACCCAGTCCACGCTCCTCGATCAAGTCTCGCCAGCGATTTCGGGCGCTCTTCTTGATTGCGATGCGTGTCTTGAGGCCGTTGTGAAAGCTTTTGGGTCAAAAAAACAATCCGAAGAAGATATGATGGAACTTGTCACAAATTCTCTTTCGAGATTTCGCGAGTCTGTGCTTCTGCTGCATCAAATAGCCTCCAGGTACGTTGGTCTTTTCGTACCTTTGTCTTCGAAGCGCTAAATCGGTGGGATCAGTACTACGGCAAGCAGCAAGCTTAATGTGATGCAGTACGTGTATACCATAACCGAACATGAGTGAAATAGTCTTACACCTGCATAGACAGAGTATCTCGCTTCTTGCGAAAGCGTTTGGTGAAGTCGCCAGTTCAGGGGACGACCACGAAAGCTCTCTGCCGGCTGGAAAACTAGCAGTGCTAGTTGAGTCAAGAGAGAGGGTGAAACTCATGACCGACTTTCTAGACGAGAAATTTGTCCTCAATGCTATCCTTGTTGGTAATCAAGGCACGGAAACCATTGTAGTGATACCGGTAAGGTGTTTCTTGGACACTGGATCCGACAGCTTCTTCATTGACGAAAAACTGGCTCGGCATAGTGCTCTCAAACATCATATTAAGCCGGTGGAACAAGGGTGTTCCTTTCATGGGTTGGGAAAGTCGGTGTTTGAGCCAACTGAATTTACAACACTCAGATGGCATTTACCCGGTCAAAGAAAGTCTCAAGAAAGCATATTTTACTTGGTGAAAAATGCCCCGTTCGATCTTCTGATTCCTCCACAAGTCTTTTCCGTCTTGTCCGGACAAGAAACGCAACATCCCTTGTTTGATTTGTCGGACCATCTAGAAACGGGACGAGTTCTGCTGACACAAAGAGGTAAACGCACAGCGGGTAAGTCGTGTAAGTCATTTCACAATCCTCGAGTCTAACAATATTGATAGCGGAAAAACTTGCGGATGAACAAAAGCAGATCGAGGATAGAGCAGAGCAGTCCCGAGACTTTTTGAGAACCCATCAGGTTGCCGCTCAAACAGCAATGCCAGGAACTGGAACGCCGCCCATACAAACCCAGCCTGCGCAAATGCCAACACCTATACAGATTATTCCCGGAGGAGGCACATCCACAAATGGAACACTAAACCATGGTTCAACCCAACCTTCCGCACATACACAGCCTGTGCAAGCCTCAGTCCAGAGTCCACCTAACACAGTGACCTCTACAAATGGTGGATCAACAGGAAACGGTCAACTCCAGAACTCTATTGGGTTGAGTATTACGAGCAACGGTCAAACAAATGTCACCCCGATGTCGAATGGGGGGATAGCGGCGAAGAAGAGATGGCGAGATAAATGGCGCAGCAAATTCCATAAGAATAGTCCTAATGGGAATATCCAGTCTTGATGGAACGAGGAAATGTTATCCAGATAGTAGTGCATCTTTGTCTCTGTACAATATCCGCAGCTGAAAGATGTTGAGCTCGCCCAAGTAGACTTTTACGTTCCAATGCCGAGTTGCACCCATAATCTGACTTTTTTGGCCAGTCTGGAAGTTAAGAACATATTGATGAAGAGTATGTACAACCGAGGAGGATTAGATATATTTCTAGTTTCGACTTGGAGTGTGATTACAATCTCGAGACGTTGAGCGGATGATGGCTTTGGACACGGATCGGGTATGAAGTGTATTGGAATATGCAACCAAGAAAGTACAACAACATTTGATCCGGGACAGATGTATTAAAAAGAGCAAAGAGAATGGTAAAGGATGATCAAAGTCTGGCTCAGATCCGGAAGTCTATTTAAGCGGCGAGCTGAGAAGATTAATAATAAATGGAATAGGAAGGCTAGGCTCTAGAGGAGTGGGCGTGGGCGTGGGAGGGAATGAAGAAAGGACATACAAATTTTTCCATTACAAACATCATCATCGAAAAAACTGGTTGAAGTCAAAATAGACAATTCCACATGCTTATCTTACGTAACGCTATGCCCTGGGTGGCATTTATTGTATTGGTCCGGCTAGCCAAATTCGGAACTCCGAACACCACCAATTATGAACTTTCCACCATACTCTTTCTTTAACATGAATTTTTTTTCATTTCGATTCCATTACCTGCAGGCAACTGTTTCCCATGTAAGAAATACCGATTCGCACAAATGCTTACACAATTCGCCGTGCGACCGACTGACAATTCCGTTCCCCGTCGGGAAGGCTCCACTAAAGATCTAGTGTAGGGCGTGGTCCCTGAACGACAAGAGCGAGTCAGAGTTCAACAAAAAGCTCGACTCACTCACATCAACTTTTCCAAAATCCTCTGTTTTCACATTATCAAAAGAAGAAGTCCCTGCAAAATGTCATCGTCCACGACTGCTGTCGAGCTCGATACCTATACCTCCACACGCTTCCACCAACACGGCAATGTCAATTCCCCAGATCTGGACCCTATTCTCGCCGCATCCCGAAACGACGACTCCGATCTCCCAGAAGGTGGATACGGCTGGGTTGTCGTCGCTGGCTGTTTCACCGTCGCATTCTGGGCCGTCGGAACCTCATACGCCTGGGGCATTATCCAGAGCGCTCTGATCGAAGAGGGCGTTTCCAATGCTGCTGTTCTGTCTTTTGTCGGTTCGCTAGCTGCCGCGCTGATTGCAGCTTTGGCAATCGTGAATTCGCGTGTTATGAGGGCATTTGGGCCGCAGAAGACAGGGATGCTAGGGATAGTTTTTATGGGTCTGAGTGAGATGCTTACTAGTTTTAGTTATAGGAATGTTGGGGGTTTGTTCTCGACTGGGGGTGTTGTCATGGGACTTGGGATTAGGTAGGTGGAATGTCTCCCTGAGAAGATTGAGTGGGTTTTTGAACTGATACTTCTGTCTTCTAGTTTGTGCTTTTCGGTAAGTAATACGCAAAAATATCTCTGAATAACGACGCTGATTCACTCAAGACTATATCCGTTGCCCCAACACAGTATTTTGGTCGGAGGCGAGGCCTTGCAAATGGAATCGTTTTTGCCGGCGGCGGATTCGGCGGTGCCATTATCAGCTTTGCAATTAACGCACTCATCAACCGTTTCGGCCCTGCCTGGTAAGTTGGGATAGCAGAATTTTTCACTCACAGTACTAGCTAATCATCTTATCACATCTAGGATGTTTCGTATTCTAAGTCTTGTCACATTAGTTACGGGACTGCCAGCCGCGTATTTCATCAAGCAACGAGTTCCCTATATGCGTGCAGGACTTGTGGACTGGTATGAACCTCTGAAGATAAATCGCCAATTTGTTTCGCTGATTTCTATAGGAGTCTTTTCAAGTCGTTCACATTCCTCATCGTGTTTCTTGCCGGTGCGCTGGGAACATTCCCACTTTTCGTGCCTCCTTTCTTCTTACCGCAATATTCAAAATCTATCGGTCTATCATCAAGCACTGGAGCTGGCCTAGTTGCGGGCTTCAACTTTTCTTCGGCGATCGGCAGAATTGGCTGCGGGATCCTCTGCGACAAACTTGGCGCATTGAATGTACTTTTCCTGTCGCTCGTATTGACTGGTTTGAGCATGCTTGCATTGTGGCCCGTCTCAAGCACCCTTGCTCCAATGGTTGTTTTTGTTATTCTCAACGGCGTCTCTAATGGTGGGTTCTTTTCTACCATGCCTACTGTCGTGGGAAATGTCTTCGGATCTGCCAGAGTATCGGTCGCGATGGGTATGATTGTTACAGGCTGGGCTGGAGGTTATTTGATGGTGAGTAAAGTCTGCTTCTTTTCGCGTTGATACTGACCTTGAAGGGTGCACCTATTGCAGCATACATATTGGACGCATATGGCGGCGCAGAAGGCGGTCTGCAGGCTTTCAGGCCTGCTATGTACTATGCAGGCTCCGTGGCTCTTGCAGCAGCGGGACTAGTAGCTCTAGTTCGCTTCCGAATGAACAGCAAACTGTTAGCAAAGTTATAGATTGTATTCACATACATTTAGTTTCCAAACAATAGTAAGAGGTGGATCGCACCAAAACATGAAAAGAATTTGAACGATTCAAAAGTTTAACATCAATATCTCTATCATATCTGATCAACTGATGCCGATTCCAACTGCACAGTCCAAATATGATATTTCGACATTGCGCGAAGCTTTGGCCCATATCGATACAACAACCACGGCACTGGTGCCATCCCAAGCGCAATAAACCCCAAAACACTACTCGCCCATGGTGTGCCCAACTTGACATACATTTGCCTTGCAAAGAGCGGGAAACCGGCACTGAACAACGACCTCATGACAGCATTAGCTGCAAGCGCACTCGCGGAAAAGCATCCATAGCAATCAGTAATATACGCATTGGTCCCCAGGAACAGGGTCACAAAGCCAATTCCAAAAGGGACTCCAGCCGCAATGCATGCAATCCAGTGCGTTGGGGGATTGGCAGTCCATCCAAACCAGAAAAGAGCTACTGGAATCATCCAAGCTATAATGATTAGGTGTGGTAGGCGGGCTTCCGGTTTCGGTCCTCCCAGCTTTTTCACAAAAGCGCCATGAATGTCGTTGATCCACGGCGAGCTTGCAGTTGCGATAGCCATTCCTACCCCGATTCCGAGGAACGAAAGGCCGGAAATTCCTTCTGACCAATGGCGGGATTGTTGAAATACGACTGGGTATGCGGTGAAATCGAGATAGAGGATGCCCCACACAAAAGCGGAGTAAAGACCGAGGGTGAATAAAATCGGTTCGGTGAATAACATTAGCCAAGGTCGCGTGAGATTTGTTGCGTATTGGTCTTTGAAGGACATATGATTGGGTTTTATCCCAGCTCTCTTTTTCTTCTGCTCAAGGAGGACAGTGACGTATGTTTCTGGGAGGAAGAATAACATCGCTACATATACTGTTCCGGAGACGATGGTTACTACCCAGTAGTGCCTATGGCACGTTCAGTAAGAAGATAACGAGTATTCATTCACAAGGCTGTCGCTTACCATCTCCAAGACAAGTACTATGCGGAAGTTAGTCTGATCGATATACAGGATGATGCAGCATCTTACCTGAGATATGAAGCCTCCAATAGTTGGAGCGATGACCGGGCCTAGAGAGCTTCCCGTCGTGAAAAGCGCAAACGGCACGGAACGATGGCTCTGCGGCCAGATATCTGCCAAAACCCCACCACTGTTGGTCACTACAGGTAGATTAGAATACGTGAACTGATTGCGATCCGGATGATTGATTCTAAACTTACCAGTCGGTGAACCAAAAAATCCACACAAAAAGCGAAGAACCAAAAGCGCGGCAATGTTTGGCGCAAGCGCACATCCAACATTGAAACAAAAGAACAGGAAAAGCGTAATTCGAAACACAAGACATCGTCCCCATACCTCCGACAACGGAGCGAACAACAAAGGCCCAGTCGCAAATCCAAGCAGAAAAGTCGTTACTCCAAGAGTCGCAACCGTGTTCGAGCACTCGAATGATCTAGCGACGCCTTTGACTGCTGCGGCGTGAATGCTTGAGCAGAACGTGATAGTCGCAGTCATGAAGACTACAACTATGGTTGATGACCATTTCTTATGTGCGGGCCAATTGAAGGGGATCTCTGAGGTGGAGAGTTTAACCTCTGAGGTTTCTGCTGTCTCCGTGTTTTTGACATTCTTTTCCATGTCGAGTGCTGCCTGGGTGATCCCATGAGGAATTAAACCCTCGGGGT
Organism: Dendryphion nanum; assembly: GCA_020744415.1. NCBI lineage: Eukaryota > Fungi > Ascomycota > Dothideomycetes > Pleosporales > Torulaceae > Dendryphion > Dendryphion nanum. The sequence goes on from JAGMWT010000006.1 coordinate 365,381, forward strand.
CTGGAGAAAGAGGAGTGTGGTATTTCATTTTGAAAAACAACGGTAGTTTGAATTATTTGGCGGTCCAAAAAGCATGTATGCAAATCACATTTAAGCATCTATGGATTCGATGTACCGACATGGTGGTTTTCTCTACGCCCTGAATGCATGGTTGTGTATTTAACTATAACCAGGCTTTTCCCGTCGGAAAAATCCATTCTTTCCCGCATTAACCGCATAGGCAATCTTGCCTCACGTAGTGTAACATGCGAAGGAGATGTGAGAGGAATAATCTGGGGCGTGGATAGGAATTCTTCCGTGGGATTCTCGCTTAGATGTTCGTTTCTGCAATGATGACTAGAGGGCTAAGCCTTCAGAGGTAACGCCTTTAGAAGTGTGAACAGTTTAGCCAATGGGATAGTTGGTCATGATTCGAGGAAAGGCGTGAGGCTGCATGGTCTGGTGAGTCACACTAATGATCCATGTTGTTCTGATTGTATGGTTGTAACTACAAGAACTATTGTGATTGGCCAGATCAAATCTTGTAGAGAAATTAGTAGGGTTCAATCAAATCACTCGTGGGAATACAAGATATCAGGTCCTAATTGAGTTTTGAATTCTTAAGTCGAATGATGGACAATATCTTGTTGGTGAATTTTATTTGACTGGGACTATACCCAGAATTGTTTGAAATACATGTTGAGATAGATAGGAACTTACCAAGCCTTGCTTATTACATCTCATTCACAGACCAGGTTGATATCTTATACTAGGGGCTTTCAAATATGAACTATATTCTTGGTATGTGCCTCGATGACTTTTTGGAAGCATCCAGTTCCTTCTCAATATGGACTGATCATGTTTGATCTCTCCTAGAATCAGTGTGGATGTTGATGTTTGGAATAATAGTTTCTTTTGCTTGTTCTGCGAAAAAAAATTACGGATTCTCGGTGTTGTGTACATGGGCTGAATTGACGTAAATACCGGACGGACGACAAGGCGTTGCATGGGTCTCGAGGTCTCGACCTGTCGAAATCTTTTATTCTCAATGTTCACCTCCTAATCATGTCGATATCACAGAGAAACCTGGACAGGATCGGTAAGGTGGTCAACTAACCATGGTAGAACCGCGTGAGGAGCGGAACTAATGATTCCTGATGTCGAGGGGCCTTGACAGTGGTGGGAGGAGCTAACCATTCTTAGCTTAGTCTTGGCCAGGTGGTTCTTGACGCGACACGCCCTCGCTTAGCTGTGGCAGCGTGTCAGCCTTGCATCTACGTCCCGCAGAAATTAATGAACCTGAAAGTATCAGCAGGATCTCATCGAAGCCTCACGCCTTTGACAAGCATGCATGCATGCATCACTTGATGTCTTCCTTTATCCGGCCTTAGGAGGTTGAGTACATACCTACTCATCTTTCCCCTTCGTCCCCTCCGATTTCGACCCATGGGTTCCGAGTTCAGAATTCCATCTGAAATGACATTCCTGGTTGATCTAGATTTGTTTGATTAAAAGATTACCTCAACGACTGACGCTCTTCACTTTCACTGCCACTATTTCCCAATACTAGCATCCATATTCACAAATATTTAAGCTTCCAAGGTTCTTCCCAACATGGGCACTTCATCTGAGATGTCAACCACAGAAGTGTACACACGCACACCTTCCGTTGACGATTACACAGTGAGAGACCATGATCTCGTTATTCACAAAGCTGCATACAATGGTGATGTCCCAACACTAGCCTCTCTCTTGGCTTCCACACCTGAGGATCTCGAAGTTCGCAATTCAACAGGGTGTACTCCGCTTCATCTAGCGATTCGCAAAGACCACGCCGAGGCTGTCCAGCTACTTCTATCTGCTGGAGCGGATCCCACCTTGGAGGATGAATTCAATCCGGCTCTTATGCAGGCCGCAGATGCAATTCATCTCTCTGCTAGTTTCAACTCCCGTGAAGCCATGGCAATACTCATCGACCACGGTGTACCCCTACCAGCCAGTGTACTCTGCGTTGCCGCATCTCTCAATCATGTGGATTATGTGCGAACACTTCTGCACATTATGTTTAGCAGAGAAGTCGAGTTCTCGGATGCCTCGCGATTACAGGGCATAAGAGATGCCCTAGAGCGTGCTGCCTTGTGCTGGCACGTTGACACAGTCCGCATACTTCTTTCAGTGGACGAACTTCCGCAGGCTGGCCGCAAAGAACATCAGGTTGCTTTAAACAACGCACTCATAAATACTGTCACTTTCTACGACTGCGACGATGGCTGTCGAAGTGGATGTACTGATTGGTATTGGTGTTATGAGAATCAGTGCGTCGGGCAACAGAAGCCACACGACCGACAATTCAATACCATGCGAACATTACTGGAAGCTGGTGCTGACGTAAACGCTAAGCGGTCAGGGGAGAAGAATACAGTTCTGGGTTGTGTCTTAACTACGTATCGTGTTCCTAGGGGAGTCATTCTCTTTCTCCTCCAGCATGGCGTCGACGTTGTTACTAGCACAGGAGACCGTGCACCAATCTTTGAGATCGTCAGTGACTCAGAAGACGACCCTACAATAGTCGAGGCCTTTCTTGTTGCAGGTGCCAGCGCAGCAACTGTAGCAGATAAGAATACCACTTTACTACATGAAACAACACAATCTACGATTGCGGAGGTACTCATTCGTTTTGGTGCAGACGTTCACGCCAGAACTGAGACTTGGGAGACGCCTCTTCACTCCGCCTGTACTCATGAATCTTCCGGAGTTGCGACAGTCCTGATAAGTCATGGCGCCGAGGTAAATGCAACAACAGTCGATGGGTGGACACCTCTCATATCCATTGGCGCCGGTCCGAATACCGTATCACGAGGAGGACCCTTGGAGAGACTCCAGCTGGCAAATTTACTCGTCGAGTATGGTGCTGACGTGAAAAGTACCACTCTAAGCGGCCATATAACGTCTCTCCACCGAGCAGTGGAACATCATGATGCGGAAATGGTTGCGTTCTTAGTTGAAAAAAGGGCGGATGTGAACGCACGTACGGTAAAAAGTAGATCGGCGTTACATATTGCATGCGCGACTCCTTCGTCCTGGGGATACGCTTCTAAATCCATGGTTCAGATCGCACAAATACTTATTGACAACGGAGCCGAAATAGAAGCAAAGGACGATACTGGAGCAACGCCCTTACTTCTTGCTGTAAAATCTTCTCATACAGGCGAGGTCAATGTCGAGTTGATAAATGTCTTGCTTGACAAGGGTGCTGATCGAGATGCGAAAGATGGAGGGGGTATGAGTGTCATTGAATGGATGACTCAAAAAGAGGTGAATTTGAACGAGAATGGTATCGTGCAGAATAACGCTGCAGCGATGTGGTCTTTTAATTTGGACGAATGGTGAGACACCAAAAGAGATGTGGTAACTAGGATCGATGTAAGCACAACGGTCAAATTGACAAGTGGTGTCTTTGACTATCTACATCAACTCAAAGCGCCGTCTTCCCAGCATCATTCACACCCACGAAAAGTATTTTGTGTAGACAGATCCCACATCTCGAAATAACCGATCGAATTCTAAAACGTCGCAGAACCTCAGTTTGAAACTCCAGCCTTCCAAACCTCACAAACATTTACCGAATAGTGACTGGCAATCTGTCCCGCAATACGCTGGCTCCTTCCCACACCAACCACTGGATGAACAACAGTCTCCAAATGAACTGCCTAAGCATGTGGCGTTGACTGGCGAATTTCCACCGCATTGCCCGTTGGACGATATTGGCTTATCAGTCGTGCAGGTTCCATAATTCGATTGGCAAAATCCAACCGCACAGTGACTATTCAGGGACCCACAGTATCCGTATGAAGAACAACAATTGCCGAAAGTGGAGCCTTGACAGGTTTTATTGACGACCAGTCCACACTGTCCGTCCGTGGAGATATCCTTCCCAGGTGTAGCCGTTGTCGTGGGTAACGTCTTTGTAGTAGATGGTGTGGGCGAAAGTGTACCGACGCCTTGAGTAGTTGAAGGGGTTCCTGTCTCGTTCCAGCTTCTTACTGGATGCAAACAGTACGTCAAACCAACAACTAGTTTGGAGTCACATGATTGCGCGTTGACTAGGGAAGGATTGACTGCGATGAAAAGGTCTGATGGTGTGTTGGATGCTACCAATATACGCCGACATGTGTCGCTAGCCTTTGCCGTATAAAATTCACCACACTTCAAAGAAGTTCTATCAGCGAGCCTAGCTCCAGTTGGTGGCGCAACAACCTCTTTCGCATATCCATCACCACTTCCACCTGGTCCCCCAATTCCACCACCTGTCTCGTTTGCAGGAGGGGTGTTAAATCGACCCCCTGGGGGTGATACGCAAATCACATGCCCGAAATTCGGATATGCGTTGTTGATATTGGAGCAGTAATCGTCAATCATGCCATTCCAGTTAACGATATCACGCCAAGATATCTCGTTTTGCTCTGCGATGCTCGAGCAATTGTCTGAGTTCCGTACCTCATAAATTTTATCGCATGACAGCGGCAGGCACAATCTTGATCCTTCGCCGGGTTTATCACAATCAAGCAAGGTTGGGTTGTATTCGTACAAACTCGTCGATGAGATTTTATTCGCCATGGCGATGGTGTCGCAAGTGTCACCACTTCTTGTCGTATGGTATCGGGATGAAGGACAAACGTGAGGAACTGTGACATTAATATGGACGCCTTCAACCGGCAGAGTCACCACTCCTTGCAATTGGCAGACTTGAATCTTGTCAGTTGTGTAGGGGAAGATGAGAACTTTTTTTCCTACCTTTTACAGCGGTGTCATATATGTCCTTATAGCCCCCGGTGCCATATATTCCGAATGGATTTTGCTGCATCACAGCCAATTTCTGCGTGAAGCAGTAGTGGCAAAGATATGATTTGGGCATTCGATCGATGCTCTCGAAATCTGGCCATGATGCGATTACATCTGTGAAAATTATTAGAACGTTCTACGCAGACCCAGTTCAAGGAGGTAGATTGAAATAGATCACCCGGCAGTCGAAGATGGACCAAGACAGTACAGTGACTCAAAGAGAGCTATAATTTATACACTCTCGGACAACTCACCATTACAAAACTTTCCAGTCTCGCTGTCCGTTAGGCAAGTTTCATTCCATGCCCCCCACAAGCCATCGATTAGGGATAAGGTTGGGATTCCAGGGATTAACTCTGGATTTGAAGCACAGGATCCCGCAACTCTCCTATGGAACGTTTCCAAAGCAGATGAACAACTTGTGTCGCACACAGACTTGGTGAGCGCTTCATCTTCCAAAGACCTACGATACGCAGGGCTGCTGAATGTTGAGAGGAAACCATCACAATTGAGACTCTGGTACAAGACCTGCTCACATCTTGGATTTAACCCCAGATCTGAGAGAGAACCAGGCGATAGTATTTGAAAACCAGAAAATTCGGCACGAGAAGAAAGAGGCTGATCCAAATCCCGCCCATCATGATCGGTCACGATAATAGAAGAAGAGCACAGAAAGAGGCGTGAAAGAACGAAAGCGACAATGAGCACATTCATAGTTATCCGAAGTTGAGGTGCAAAACACAAAAGAGCAGCTGGGTATGAAAAAAGGCGAGCGCTGTAATACCCAGAGCCTGACCCGCGAGGCCGACCGTTTCATTTCGATCTTTTTTTCGACAATGGTTTATTGACAATCTTTCTTTCCATTTAACTACAACGGAATGATATGTGTAGTCCGGTGAGAGCCAATAAGTCTTACGTGCATATTAAAGCGTAGTATATTGCGGCACAGCAACAACACGATGCGACCAACATTTTCGAGCGTCATTTCCACACAAAAACTTTGATTTGATAATTCATTCGGATGAGGACCTTTTTTACGCTAACGTAGACTTTGAGCCAGTGCAGAAACTTAATGTATTAGCAATGTCACGCATCAATCACTCTTGTGTCCGGTTAAGGGTGTACGAGATTGAATGGTCAGATATTCATATCTTTGAACATCAACGAGTACCAAAGCTCGCGATACAATTACCGGTGATTGTTCTAGCCCTCGTGGAATCTTTTTCCCTCCGCTGCTCTGAACGAATTCTAGAGATATGTAGGAGATTACAAGATATATATCACATTCTTTTGTTTCCTTGTTCTTGATCATCATATCGCTAAGATGCTCTCTTTGAGAAGACGCTGTTTTGGGCTTTTTTTGCTGTTGTCGCTTCTCAGTCTTATAAAACCCTCACACCAACAAGATTGCAGTGCATCTAATCCATGTCCCTCTGGATGCTGTGGTAAGGGTTCAATCTGAGCTAATTTCCCGCTTCAAATGATACTTAACGCCTTGTAGGGAAAAGTGGATGGTGCGGCCTAGGACCAGAGTTCTGTGGAAAAGACACTTGTGTCGGGGATTGCAATCGAAAATCAGAGTGTGATCCGGGATGGGGCCTGGAGTGGTCAGTCAAGAGCAAGTGTCCTCTCAATGTGTGCTGTTCGAAGTTCGGCTTTTGTGGAACTACTGAAACTTTCTGCGGGAAAAACACTGTAGAGCGTCCGAAATGCTCTGGAACAAAAATTGATAAAGTCATCGGATACTATGAGTCCTGGAGCTTAACAGAGAGATCATGTTATGGTATGTTGCCAGAGGAAATACCTTACGGCGTTTATACACACATCAAGTAAGTCCTCGGACCTGCCTCTTCATATTCAGTAAGCAGGTAATAACACTTCACAGCTTTGCCTTCGTCTCGATCGATCCAAGTTCGTTCAAAGTAAGAGCAACTAGTACCGGAGCTGAAGAACTTATGAATCGGATTGGAAATCTTAAACTTCTCCAGCCAAACCTCCAGATTTGGATCGCCATTGGCGGATGGACATTCAACGATGCAAACCAACCCACAGCTCGAACCTTCTCTGAGCTGGCAGCTTCTGAGTCACGTCAAGATGCGTTTGCAGACTCTCTCTTGTCAATGATGAATACCTACGGATTTGAAGGTGTCGATATAGACTGGGAATACCCTGTGGCTCCCGATCGAAGTGGCTCAAAAGGGGACTATGAAAACTTTGTGACTTGGATGAAACGACTTAAAGTACGTCTCGGTAAGAAGGGCCTCAGTCTCACACTTCCTTCAAGTTATTGGTACTTGCAACATTTCGATGTCGTTGGTCTCGAAAAGCATGTTGATTGGTTCAACGTCATGCTTTACGATCTTCATGGTGCTTGGGACGACAAAAACGAATGGACCGGGCCGTTCTTGAACGCACATACAAACTTGACCGAGATTGGGAATGCCCTTGATCTTTTATGGAGGAACAAAATAAGCCCTGACAAAGTTGTGTTTGGAATGGCTTTTTACGGACGCAGCTTCACCATGACCAATCCTTCCTGTTCGGAGCCAGGATGTACGTTTGCGTCCGGCGGCACTCCTGGCAAGTGCTCGGATACAGTCGGAGTTCTTCTTAATGCTGAGATCAATGACATCATAAAGGAAAACAAGCTTTCCACGAAACTGTACAAGGATGCGGTAAAGACCATTCGCTGGGGCAATCAATGGGTGTCATTTGATGATCTCCAGACTTGGAGGATGAAAGGCCAGTTTTTGAAAGATCAGTGCATTAAAGACATAATGGTATGGGCTATATCTCAGGACGATAGAAACGGAACTCAGGCAAAGGCCTTGCTTGGAGGCCTTGGAAAAGATATCATGGGCTCTCCTAACTTGAAACCACAACCTGTTCAGGAACCACCAAAAGTAATCAAAACTTGTCGTTGGAGCAACTGTCTGGAGAGTTGTCCACCCGGTTTCAAGAACGTTATGAGAGATGGGACATCACAGACGATGGTTGATGGGACAGGTTGCGCTGGGGGGGCGCCTCATCAATGGTGCTGTCCCGGGGATTTTGAACTTCCAAAATGCACTTGGCGTGGCCACAAGAACTCTGGTGCATGTAAGCCTGGTTGCAACGATGGAGAAGTTGAGGTTGGCACATTGACTGTCGGGTGCAGCTCTAGACACCAAAGCGCTTGTTGCACAAAGAATACGGCGACGATGGCTTATGGCAGTTGCAAGTGGGTTGGCGAATCGGGACTGTGCTCTAAATCCGGTAGTCACAAAGATTGCCCGTCTGACTATCCGAAATTCGTTGTGGCATCAAGCGTCGGTGCAGGCGGAGAACAAGTATGCACTCAAGGAGCGAAAAGTTACTGCTGCAAGGATCCGATTCCATCTCAATTCACCGACTGCAAGTGGTACACAAAGGAAACCAACTATCTCAAAACACAATCAATATGCGAGCCATCATGCCCAAAGGATTCCATACGTCTGTCCATGCAGAGAGGCGACTGCGCGTTCTCGTATGGGGCATATTGCTGTAAAGGACAGCCCGCACCTAAGATCGAGCCGCGAGACCCAAACATGGGTAACTCCCAGTATAACGATTTTGTTAGTCTTCTCAAAGACTACATGAACGACTCATCTTGCCCTGCCAAGTTAAGCATGCCACATTACGATTATTTCTATGATAAACCAACAAAGCGCTCTCGTCTAGAACCAAGGCAGAGTCACAAATGCTCAGCAGCAAATCTAGCGCGTCTTGTAAACTGGATTTCCATGCTGGTAGCAAGTCCATCTGTCGCACGCGATACCCCGGCACTCACAGCTGCCTGGTAAGATATGGACTGTCCACCTGCATGATTACCTCAATTACATTTAGCATATGCTGATCAATTTCACAGGGATAATCTTGTTGCTCACTTGCGAGATAACTCGCTACTCTACTTGAATTTGGTCAAATGGCGAGAAAATTCGTTCTGGGATCCAAAGGCTATGATGGAGGACATATTAATGAATCTAGATTCGGCAGGTCCAGGAATTAAAAAAAATCAAGTGGCTTCTGCAATAGTCTGTGAAGTGCTATCTTCGAGCTCCGCTAAGAGAGGCATTGTTAGTCACGATAACTGGAAGGATACACTGCAAGACCGACATATCCTCCCATATTTTTGGGACGCCACAAAAAATAAAGGATCATTTGATTTCGCACCAACAGTATTTACTATTTTCAAAGGCATTGCAAATGGCGCCTTGGCTCTGAACTATGCCAGATGGCAACATTATGCAGCGACGACCAGCCAAACTGGAGCATTGCCAGACATTTTCCTCGAGGTGGCATACTGGATTGGCCCTATCGCTGGTGTGGCCCCTACTCCACAGCAGGAAACCGCTCTCAACCTTGCACAATATCGCGACGGCGCCCATGGAACCTCGAATCGTTGGGTGGTTTTTCATTTCCATTTTGACACAAGAAATCCTGCTTTGTTCAGGCAACACCCAGACACTGGGGAGTTTTACATTGGCACAACTGCGATCCGCATGTTTCACGGGGGAAGAGCGTACGACGCCGGAATGGGTAGAAGGGTAGCCAATGATCGCAAGGAAGCCAAAGAGGAAAACACTAGGTCGGCTGTAGTTACCTGCCGAGCAGGAACACGATTCTATCTCGGCACGAATGCTATGATCACTCCTGGCGGAGATCCGTTCAATATAAACTCAGACAATCTCGAGTTTACTTTAAGAGGCTGGGGCCATCTCTTACGCAATATCAATCATCTTGTCGATCGAACAGGGTTGAGTCGTGTGTTCGATTTCAGCACCAACCCCCCTACCCTGCGAACCAGGGACCATTTGAACGCTATCTACAGAGTAAGTTTTATATTTGATAGTAATACGAATGCGTTCAACGAGCGACCTAACATACCGTATTGAACTGGGAGGATATTAAGTGGTACTGTGAGGATAAAAACCGCGACAATTCGCCAATTCCACTATGGACTAGTGCCAGTTCTTTTTTATCTCACAGATATTGTTACAGGAAACTATACATGTATAATCATTTGTGGACGAAACCATAGATTTCGGCTTTGTATTAGATCAATTTGATAACGTCTAATTACATATTGAATAACCAAAATGGTCAAGACCTATGCACTCTACTCACTTGATGTTAGATATTGTGATACTAGTATTAGCGGTGAATAATCCTTTCATGGTCGTCCCTTCATCATAATGAGACTTAAAAAGTTGAACAAAATTCTCAGCTTATTGTTAATGAGCCCGAATCTGTGCATTTTGACAAGAACAAGAAAATGAGATCGTACCACAGGCCCTTCTCACTTGCTGATGCGGCCACGCGAATCTATGTCAATGGCGGCTGCCGATGCCTTTCTAGAAACCATAGATTCTCCAGAAAGTAACAACCTAATTTGTAAACTAGTTTCCTAACCACGCCATGTTCTAGTGACTTAAGTGCAGATTGAAGCCTAAAAGATTTAGAAGGAGTGTATGTTTACCTAAGCATAACAGGAGGTACACGCTGTACACGTGGTACACAAGTTCGACGCTAAGAGGTCGCGTGGCACTGACGTCACCCGTTTGAAACCTGCACACGCGGTTTAGCAGCTATTCTCTGTTTACGACTTTAAACAAACATATCAACTTCACACTTCTCTAACATGACATCTGAAGAACCTGCACAGGATGTTGGCGGCCAAGGCCTTCCAGATGAAGAACGTCTCAAGCAAGCAGCAGAAACTGCACAGAAAGCTATAGCCGCTCAAGGTGTCGCGCAATCTTTGAGAAATGCTGCAGCATCTGTGACCGACCCAAAAAAGCGAGAAAAAATGCTTCAAGACGCATACAAGAAAGAGATCGAGGCACATGGGAACAGCAAGAAGGCCCGAATGCTACAAAGTGGTGCTTTTCAGGGTGGAGTTGGTGGCGCTGGTATTGGAAGTGCTGTATCTGTAGGAGTAGGTACTCTGGTTGGAACACTGGTTGGGACCTTAGCGTAAGTTATGTTCATTTGATCAAGTTCGGAGATTGACGTCCAAGTTCTTATATCGGCACAACCAATCACTTGGCATTGATGCGTACTTGAAGAATGAAGCTAAAAGAAATGATAGAACACCCGTGACAGCTGGTGTGGGAGCACTGGTTGGAAGCGGTGTTGGTGCGATCCATGGACCATTCATAAAGCTTGGATCGATCGTTTCTGGGAAGAACACCGAAAGTGAAAAGAATGATAAGGGAGAGCCTTACCCAGAGGATTCAGTACCTGATCCCGAGGCGTTGCGAAAAGCTGCAGATGCGGTTGCCGAGGAAAGGAAAAAACAAGGAAAACCGGATCCGAGTGAAGATGACCAGAAAAAAGAAGAAAACAAAAAGGATGGCGTACAGAGAAAGAAGCCAAGGAAGATAGAGATCCGATCTAAGTCAGTTGAAGCTGACACCGCATCAGGATGATCGAAGAATGAGACTGTGGAGCAATTCGATTTAATCACGAAAAGAGAAGGTGGATGTCCGTTTTCAAGGAATGGGGGAACGGACAGCGGTTGTCACGGACAAGGTCGTGATTCTAGAGATCAGAGAGAACGGAGGAATGAAGAACTGGTAAAATGATAGGCCCTGTTACCAAGACTTCTAGCCGAGAGCAAATGTGGAGATGAAGTCTAAAAGAGAATCGGGATGGCTGAGAGAATGAGGAGGGTTCGGAAATATACTTTCAGCTGGCAGAGCTGTCACACCCAGAATTGGTTCAAAGCTTGGAATTTCGAAAGATTGTCTTAACCAAGCTTTCATCATATCTATTATCCTGTAATTATTTTTAGGGCAGTGGGGCTTTTGAATAGTTTGTTACCACAAATTATGTCTATTGAGGTGTGGCTTCTGGAGCGCGTTGGCTCAACCTACGGGACGCGTCGAAGTGATAAATGGAAGCTTGTGCACAGACCCACTTGTCTTGGCAATCGGAACTTTACGAAGTCAGTCGTACATGTACCTTTTTAAACATCCCCAGGTCAGATCCGCATGTCCACCACAATGTCGACCCCCGCTGCTGGCGTCAACCTCGCTACCACAAAGAATGGCGAAAAATATAACAAATTAAAACGGCCGGACGACTTCATCGCGAACATCGCAGTGCCCCCAGCTAAACGTACATATGAGGAAGTAATAATCGTTAGTGACGAGGAGCAGGATGACGAACCTCCCAGCAAGCGCGCCAGAGAGACGTTCACCCGGATTAAAAGGCCACTGAATATGCAAACTGGAATGCACTCCATGTTCCCAGGCTTCTTAGACGAGGACCACTCAAGCTCTGACGAAACTACGAACGAAGCCCTAGCCTATCTTCGCAGTGTCCGGTAAGTTCTGTTCCTTCACCAACTCTCCCGAGAACATCAGCGCTGAAGAAAAGCACACACAGCTTACCTGTGTGAATGTAGGTCCGAAGCCGACTCAATACCCTCACTCCTCAAGGCTGCGCCAGCACCACTCGCTCCCGATGCGCCCGATCGATCCATGTACGACGATATACGCGGAGACTTCAGTGTAATCTATGAAGATGGTACCTGGATCGCCCGTGAACAGCCTCGCCCAGGACATCGATCCTATGCAGCCTCTACAGACGATTCTGCAGAGCTGAGCCCACAAGATGCCTACCACAAAACCCTTCTCCAACAATTCTATATCCTCCGCAAGACACTAGCAAATCTCAAGAATAAGAAACCTCCTTCACAGTCTGGCAGAGCACCACCACGCGGCCGACATGACTGGCTGCACTCTCTCGATCGCGAGTCTCCCACTCCTGCGCAACTATCACAAATGGACGAGTATGACATCTTTCAAGGCCTGAAATACTGTGTACACAGTCTGGATCGTTTCCAGTATATTGCGAAGAAGAAGAGCCGTTGGATATGGGCACTCCTAGCTAAAGCGCCCGAATCAGGTACTCTGGACTATACGCGCGTGGGTTGCATCCGCGATCTGGGTCACAAGGCTGGTCAGTGCAGTCTCAGGCTCCGAAGTGGCACCTCATTGCGGGACAAAGATGACAGCGATGATGAAGAGCGCGAAGGATGGGAGGGCGATGGCAATGTGAAGGAAGAAGACGGTGAAATTCGCGAAGACAGTCAGGATGGACAGCAAGGGCACATCACCCCTCCAACTCTCCCACCACCGCAAAAGGACAACGAAGACAGCAGGGATGAACAACAAAATAATATTTCCTTCCCACCGGCCGTCCCCACCCTACAGGAAGACAACGAAGCCCACTCTGACACAAATATGTCCATCTCATCCGAAGACAAGCCCCAAGACGAAGAAGAAGAAGACGAACACGACACCCTCGAAAAAGCGCGCGCCCGTCTCCTCGCCCAACTTGGTGACCGCCTTGTCACATCAGACAGCGTTTCAAATCAAGACAACTCCAATCCACCACCCGTTCGCGTCTACCTCTCGCGCGCTGAAGCCGAATTCGAGCGCCAGAACCTGCGCGACCAGACGCTCAAGAAACCCAGTGTCCAGAGCACTCCACAATCTCCTGCCAAAGCCCAATGTCCTCCAGATACGATGATAGACTTTACTAACACGAAGGCTACGCTGGATATGATTCTCACTGTTGTCGCGGAGCTTTATGGGCAGAGGGATCTTTTGAGGTTTAGGGATGTGTGGGGTTGATCGAGTTAGGGATGGCATGCTTACGCTTTTTGTCTGGGCACTCTCATGCGAGAGATGGATCCGTGGACCTGGTGTTTGGTTGTGGGTCGTTGGCTGGCTGACTGGCTGGCTGGCTGTAGGGGTTCTTGTACTCGGGGTAGGCCCGATGGGCAGGGTGCCCTGGCTTAGTCGACATATGGGCCATCCATCCATCAAGTAAGAAAGCCAAGCAAACATCAAAGGCGGAAGAATGTGTGCGGTCCAAATGATACCCGTTGTTCCGAGTCAACTTATACCAATAGAACAATCAATTCACAATGCAAATTGGTGGTTTTTATGGGGGTTCTCTTCCTAGTGCTGGGATTTGAGGACTTGACTTGATTGTTTGGATTTTAGTGTGGGATCAAGTGAACTTGACAGCACAACCGGTCTGAAATGTGGGGCTCCTGGCCCAAGATGGCATAATGGGATATGGTAGAAGAGGCTCTTCCTTCAGCTTTCCGTATTGGAGACCAGATATATGATTCGAAAGAATCAAAGTTCCATACCTGATGAGCCCAGTTCATCCTGTCCTCTGGAACTCTAGAAGACTTTATTGGTCTTTCCACCGTCCTGGGTCCCCTTGACAGGCGATATCGAAAGCAGAATCACGAATACTAATCGACTTAACATCACGCATAGAGCCAAGCCAAACAGATAACTTCAAATGAGTGCATTAAGAATAAGATATAGGGGGGCACGCCAAAGCCTCGTCATAGTGACTGACAGACATGCATACTCTGTCATCTCCTTCATCTCATTACCCATCAATCAAAACCCATCAACTCGCATCGTAAAATTGAAAAACCCATGCTCTACTCGCAAGAAAGCGGGCAAGCAATATTGGTACCATATACAGATCCAGAAATACCGGCAATCTGGAACACGGCATTGAGGACACCACCGATACCCTCACCGGCAATGAGACCGGCAGCAACGGCGTATCCGTAGATGTCGAAATGCTCGGGGTTCTTCTTGGCCCAGACAGTGGCGAGGATGGATCCCATGGTCATGGCAGTTCCGTACTGTGTTTGCGCGAGGACGAAAGCGAGACCGACGCACATCATGTTAGGGTGGTACTTCTTCATCCATTCAAGCTTGCCGACCCAAACGTAATGGCGGACGAGGACGGTGATGGATCCGAAGATGGAGAAAACGATGGCGAAGATGCCGGAGGTGGGGGGGATGGGAAAAGTAGGGTCCGTCACGGCGACGGCGGTGGCACGCCAGGCGGAAACGGAGGGGATGGCGAACACGCAGGTATCAGCGTTGATGTCGATGATGCATGGGTAAGCGGTGGCGAAGAGCTGGAACATGGCAGGGGCCAAGAAGACAGCAACAATCGTCCCAAGACCTTGTGCGAGCCACTGCTGGACAGGAGGGGTTCGGAGGAGGAAACCAGTTCGGAAATCGCATACGAGATCGGTAGCCTGCGAGGCGCCCATGTTGCACATGGCTCCACCGAGCAAGTTGAGTCGCTGGGCGTGCTCAACGCCCCAGTGCTCTCCCTTGGTAGCACCCCCAAGGATGATTTGCGATGCCTTGGAGGCAGCAGTCAAAGGAGTGATATCAGTGACGCCGGTGCACTGGATGGCGAGGAAACTAAAGAAGAAAGCCAAGAAGACAGAGAGGAGCGACATGCCGACGGGCATCTCGAACTCAACACCCATGACAACACAAATGCAGATGATAGCGAGGATAAGTCCAGGGAGCCACATCCACATCTTGACAAGATCCTTCTCTTCGGCAGAGTCCTCAACGAGGTCCTGATCGGCCTGTGCGCCAATCTTTTTGAAGAAAGACAGTTCCTTGCCTGCAGCTTGGCCTGCGGCGTAAAGACCGCTTGCAATACCACGGTACAGAGCCTTGAAGCCGAAAAAGAAGATCTTCCACTGCAGGGCAAGTTCGGTGAAGGAGACGACGATCATGAGAAGCACACCAGGCCAGAGGAGCCAGTAGCGAGGAGAGGGGTGGTCCTTATTAGCAGCTTTAGCAGACAGAGAACCGTAGCTCATGTAGCCATCCCACTTCTCATCACCCTCTCCGACATTGATGCCGAATGCGATGCCATGATAAACCAGAGTGGGACCGATGATACCCCAAGCAATGATACTTCCGGCAAGGAAGGAGATGGAGACGTTGAGGCCAACGAGCATACCGGAACCAATGAAAGCAGGAGTCCACTCAATGAACCAGCCCCAGTTCTCTCCAGCAAGTGCGTGATTGTTGTAGTTGCCCCAGATATAGAACCAGGCGAAGAAATGCCAATCCCAAAGGATACCAACAGCGTATTGAGACACCACACGCAGAAGGAAAGCGGCGGCAAAAGCGATAGAGAGACCTTTCATCTTCATCTTGGCAATAGCCTCACCAGTGACAGCCTGGTGCATAGAACGGATAGTCATAGCAGTAGCCGAGGCGGTGGGGAAAATCAAGCGAAGTTCACGAGCAACGTAAATAACGAAGAACTTGCGCACTGTAACAATTAGCCAAGGAACCTCCACAAAATGAAGATCACGGAAACGTACTGGGTGTGGCAAAGAAAAATCCAAAGTAGCCGGAGACAGCAGTCAAAGAGACGATTTTCCAGTAGTCGGTCTTGGGGGTACCCAGCAGCTCCAGCTGGTACATGGCAGGGAATGCGGAAACGAAGACGTTGGAAAGACCGCCAGATGCCATAGCAGCGGTTTGGCAGATGTTGTTCTCACGTGGACCAAAGCCACCTCCAAGGAGGGGGAAGGTCTCTGGGAGCACCCTTGAGATGAACTTGATAACAGCAAAACCAGCAATGGCCTGAAAAGGTCAGCAACACTGCGTTCCAAGATCAATAGGCAATGAAGGACTTACGCCGAACAAGTTGGCCGTGAAAGTCCATCCAGTCTTGAGACCGAGATAAACGTTGGACGCGTTCACAAGCGCACCGCAGGAGAGACCAACAACGAGAGCCCGAATTGTCAAAATAGCCCTTCGCTCATC
This sequence comes from Dendryphion nanum, assembly GCA_020744415.1. Taxonomy (NCBI): domain Eukaryota; kingdom Fungi; phylum Ascomycota; class Dothideomycetes; order Pleosporales; family Torulaceae; genus Dendryphion; species Dendryphion nanum. The sequence goes on from JAGMWT010000006.1 coordinate 381,859, forward strand.
GGGAAGATCGTCGAATGGCTTGAAGGGGTCGATGGTGAAATCATCATGCAGCTCTGTGTCCATGGACTTGACACGCTCTACCTCGAGATCTTTCTCGTCTACATGGTGTGGTGTACCATGCACCGGGTGCTGTGGTGTGTTGAATGTGTTTTCCTTCTCAGTCAATGGAGGGCTACGTCGAGTCAATGACCTATTCGCTATACTCGCCGGCGCAAGATGTGTAACTCACACTTCAGGGTTAACGTGGCCCATGGGCGCAACGTTAACGTTGAGAACCTCTGGATTGGTGCTCATGTTGACTAGATACCCTACCTTAGCTAGCTTGAGCTACAGAGGTCTGAGGGGGGTTATGTCGAGAGAGAAACCCACGATAGAGGATCTGATGCGGGAGGGGCTCAGGTTGCAATATATGCTGCCCAAATACCGTCGCCTGTACTCCCCCTGCGAAACATTGCCGCGGTATGATGGTCTATCTATCGGCCCTAGCTCCATGTAGATGCAATATCTTAGGCCGTGCACGGAATGCACTCTATCTTGAGCGGGGCACATGCTGTACCGAAGCTTTGTGGAACCTCATTAACCTTCCCGCTCAGGAAAGGTGGTGGCTTGAGGGATCAACGGCGGGCGTTGCAAAAAAGGTTGCAGGAGAGGTTTTGGGTGCCCTCTGCGGATTTCCCGCCAGAAGGAGCAAGGCCTGAGAGCCTATGATGGGAAGTCTAGCCTGCGTTCTTTGTGGCCATCTGTACCGTGCGTCGGGGTAAACGGCTCAAGCGAGAACGTCGTGGGGAGTAAACAAGCCATGGGCGTCAATTGGCTTCGGGTGTGGCAAAGGCTTGATGGCCTCGATGAAGGAGGTGGAGCCCGTCGCGTGCATTGTGTGGCTTGGATATATGAAATTGAAGGCTAACGTTCAAGTCACATGCTGCACATGGTAGTCGTCAGTATGTACGAAGCAGTGCGACGTTCCAAGCAGATAGGCTGTCGAAAAATCGAAGATATGATTGCGATAGACATGATGATTGCCTACCACCCATCGGTTAAGTGACAATCCCGTTTTGTTCAGAGGACTGCGCAAGATGATGGCTCCACGAGGGGAAGAGATAAGGGAGGATCACAAACATGGTGGCTTGCTCAAAGGCTGTTGGTAGGAGGAGGAACTCCGTGAGTACTAGGGTCCCGATCCTGTCCTGTGGTCCGATCGGCTTTTGCCAGATGAAAACGAGGTGACCAGGGGGGGCGATGGAGGGATGGAGTGATGATTGAAGGGTGGAGGAGGCGGTTCGAAAGAGGGCAGGGGTCAAAAAGCTTGGAAGCTTGAGTCTGGATAAGCACAGCGCTAGCTCTTATTAGGAAGGTATCAAAGGGACCATCTTCCTGCTGCCAGGGTCCGAAGCTAGAGGAAGCGTCTCTGCCGCCGAGGCGAAGTCCCCCATCGCGGAAATAATCCAGCAAGTCGAGCGATGGTGCGAAAAAGCAGAGCTCAATAATCAAAGCATCGAGTTCTTTCCGTTTCGCCTTCTGCATTGTGCCATCTGCGTCGTTAATCGCGCGACATGTACTGAAATAGCTCTATCGAAGTTCCATTTGGAGTGAATTGAGGTGTGGAGTGCCGCCCGCAATTATTTAGAATCTTTTACACACGAGAATAGACCCTACGGAGTGGACCACCACATGGGGAAACAAACGGACACTTCCCGGCACGTTGTCGCCAAATAATATTGCACTGCTTGCAGCTCTGTATTGTGTACCTCCTAGGTCGTAAAGAGGTGAGCATGTTAATAACAGTGGCGGAGGTCCCCGAAGCCGTATTGAGTGCTCAGCACGAACGAACATCAGCACACCAACCGGCGGCATGTGATATTGTACCCAACTCTTCACCACCATTTTATCAGATTCAGATATACTAGCACCGAGGAAATTTCCTTTTTCTATCATACTCTTCTTCCTTCGCGCCCTTCATGTCATCCAGAATTTTACTGCACACTGTACTAAGATGCTTATCTTTAGCGCCCGCCTGGTCGAAGACCCTGCCAAATTTGCTCAGTCTGGGCATCGTGAGTCTCACCCACAAACACTTCGAAATCAACAAGACCCCCTCACGCGCATAACACATGGGTCCCGGGTTCGGCATCTTAGCTATGCGACCTGGACTGCGGGTGTCGACTAAGCTCAAGCCCATTGGAAATGATTGCCATGCACTCTGCAGTCCTAGCCTTCTGGAATTTGGAAAAGTGTTGAATGTCGATGACAATTCTCAATTCGTTAAGTGTTCCAGCCTCGCGCTATAGGTTTCATTGGTAGAGATTCTAGAGACATTCCGGAAATAAGTCGAAATACGGCATGGCGGTCAGGATGTCGATTCCGTGAATACGAGCTACGGTTAACTAGAGGCTTGGGAGCTATCAAGCACCAAAGACAGGCTCGGCACCCACTCTTCCCCCTTCCAGTTGCGCATAATCACCTGGTTCGCCACGCTTGGTGGCGCATTGTCATGTTGGGCATGTTGTTCGTTGGAACTGCGAGATAACCAACCGCCTGGTAAGGAGTGCTAATAAACATGTAGTTGTACACTGCTAATCTACAACATGGTTTTGTACATGGCGTGTTTCCGCCAACGAATCCGTTCCGATTTACAGGGGATTTCGAAGCTAGATCGTCATTGAACATAACACATCACTCCCATCGCTGCTCTTTCTTCAACGGCTTGTCCCAATCTTTGATATGATCAGAGATAACCTTTGCCGCTTGGTCGGCTGTGAAGTTGCGCCCGATAGCCTCAACGAAATCACCTTCTGGATCTGCGTCTGACGTCAGTACCTATGCTTTTGATGATGGGACTCGTCCAGTGGTAGCCATTTACTTTGAGTGTGATGTCATCCCAACAGTAAAGTAGCAATGCCATGCTGGTGGGAGCACATTGAACTAAAAGGGGAACTTACCCATAAGGTAGAAGTATATACTGTGATCCACAAGATAATCCTGGCCTTCTTTTACGGTTGGCGGGGTAGAAAAGTACACGCGGTATTCTTTGCAAGTCTGTTTGATGGAGTCATAGTCGCCAGTCAGACCAACAATAGCTGGGTGGAATTCCTTCAAGTATTCCTTCAACACAGCGGGGGTGTCGCGTGCAGGATCGCATGTAATCATGAGAGGTAGTAACACGTTGCCACATTTCTCGACCGTCTTGTCGTACATCAATGCCATCTTATCAAGCTCATCCGGACAGATGTCGGGGCAGTGTGTGAAACCGAAGTAGACCTACTTCAATTAGCATCAATCAAGAGCTGTACCGAGAATCATCGCACATACCAGTGTGTATCTGCCTTCCATGTCCTTGTGGGTAAAACGATTTCCATCTTGATCGACGAGATCAAAAGGACCTCCAACCTTTGGTTTTCCCATACCTTTTGTCTGTTCTGCTATCCGTTTCCGCGCCATGCGCTCCTTCTCGTACGTGAAGTATGCCCACATTCCGCCAGCCGTGCCGACGAAGAGAATTGCAGCGGTGATATTAAAGGGCTATAAGAGGTCAGTGAGAACTTCAACAGCTACACACCCAATTTCAAGATTGACATACTCCACTCTTCTGTCGTGCCTTTATTTGCTCCATGGTCTTGAGGGCTGGCCTAGCGGCTGAGCCTGAGAAATGCCTGGTAGATAATCGCAAGGCATGTTGTTTTTTAGGGCTATTCTCTTGCATCTGGCGCACGCAGGACGATTTTTGGGTCGTGGTTCGACATATTGAATCGGTGGTATACGAATGGTGCGATTTGACAAAAGTTCTTCGGGCGGAAGTCCGGAGTGCTGTTTGGAGCGTGGCGATGTGGTGGAGACTCTTGGCGGCGCCTGTAAGGCAATTGCACTGTGTGAACATGTCCACTACGACGATTGCGGTCGTTGATGTACTGGAATGAATCCAACGGTGACTGCGTAGAGTCGAGGGTGTTCATGGTGGTGTGTTCTTGGCGACATTCAAGGAGCTTGGACCACCATCATCGAATGACCCCTCGACCTTACCACCGTACCCAACTTCTTCCTACTTGCACAATATCTTTGTAACGCCGACATGCTCCTTTCTTATGTGCTTTATACGCTTACAAACATGAAGAAACCAGATTTTCATACAAATTTATCTCATGCCAAAGATTCCCGCCGTTCTAAGCAATGCTACCATTCTGACTAATGCAACTCCAGATATTATGTTAGTGGCGGTTATATATTCTGCAACGAAGACCGCACATACTAAGGAATTTTTGATCACGCCGAGTGCGACCTTTCCGTCCGATATTTCGAAAACCCCAAATATTTTAATTCCGGTTGTTCTACTCGGAATCGATCTCGGATCATATTCTTCGCCGATGCCCACCGTTCATGTTTACCTACGTCATTTTCCGGTCTCAACTATCTCTTGTTTTCTTCGGAGCTTCGCTCATTATCTTCCGCGTCTCCAATTCACATGACCATTAGTCTTCATCTCTCGCTTGCTTTTCCGCTAGTTGCTGCGAAATCGTTCTTGCTCCCTTCGCCACTGTTCAGCCACACTGGTCAACGAATCAGAAGTACATTGATAATACGTGCCGTTCCTCTTAGTGCAATGCGTAGCGATGATGCAGGCCGAAAACATCGGACTTTTCGTCGTCGAGGTCGTTAAGCCCGATGTCGATATGCCACGTCCCTTTTTCCAAGTACGTTTTGAAAGGGGGGGTTAGCATGGTTCATTCGTAACGGATATCAATATATAATTGTCGCATGCTCGTCAGTTCTGCTTTCGACAAAAAACGGCGTTGCAAACCATCGACCCCCTCCGGATCTTCATTACCCTAGATCAGCTTTGCACTAATTTAGCTTTGTACTTTATCCTGTTTTCCGATCATTTGAGGTCAACCTTTTTTGTATTGTCCCTTTGCTGGTCCTTTATCCTTGATACTAATCCATGGCCGATGCAAGACGACCCCGGTCCGGCACATCGGTACCATCTCGTTCGAGGTCGCGTTCTTGTCCAAGTAGACCAGCCAGTCCACAACTACATCGCCTGTTATCCTCGCAATTTCCAGACGACCATTCAGTCTACCACCATGAGGATGGGGAAGGAGTCCATGTCAATCCAGATGCCAGTTCCCTCCACAAGACCGAAACGGATAGAAGGCGAACCTCGGACAATGAAGACGACTCTGATAGCAACTCAGAAGTACATGAACAAAAGCTTGATGCACCAGAAGTTGACAATGAAGTCACGTATGCGGAAATAAGAGGCGGAATTCCAGACGAACACGACGTTGAGAAACTGCAGCCGGAGCTGGAGAAGAAGAAATCGTCGCGCTCAATTAAAGATCCAAACTTAGTATGTTGTCAGTTCAGTGCAACAAAGTCAATTCTGACTGGTTTAGGTAGCCTGGGACTCTCCAGAGGACCCGGCAAATCCAAAAAATTGGTCGATGAGAAGAAAATGGGCCGCAGTACTCATCGTTTCGTCGTTCACCCTCGTTTCTCCCATATCCTCGTCTATGATATCGCCGGCTCTAACCTCTATCAGTGACGAATTTCACATTACACAAGAGGTGGAATCACAGCTCACACTTTCCATCTTTGTCTTAGCATACGCAATTGGTCCTCTATTCTTGGGTCCGCTCAGTGAAATATATGGTCGAACCATTGTACTTCAACTCTCGAATCTTTTTTACCTGGCATGGAATCTCGGATGCGGATTCGCTCAGACATCCGGCCAGCTTATGGCTTTCCGTTTCTTCAGTGGCTTGGGAGGCAGCGCGCCACTGGCCATTGGCGGAGTAAGCACCCCCTACTCATATCCCACTCTGGTTGTCTAACCCAACACAGGGCCTCCTGTCTGATTGCTTCAATCCTGAGCAAAGAGGAAAGGCAATCTCTATCTACAGTCTTGCGCCTCTTCTCGGGCCAGCTATTGGACCTATTGCTGGCGGATTCATTTCCCAAAACACAACCTGGCGATGGTGTTTTTGGTCAACATCCATCTTCACCGCCTTCGTGCAACTATCCGGCATCTTCCTCCTACAAGAAACATACGCCCCAGTCCTGCTCGCCCGGAAACGTGACAAGCTCCGTGAAGAAACGGGAAATACAGAACTCCACACCGAATACGATAGTCCAGACAAAACACTCTTGAATACAATTAAAGTCGCTGTACAACGTCCCTTCCGACTCCTCGGCACACAACCCATCATCATCGTCCTCGCTTGTTATATGGCGTATTTATACGGCCTAATGTACCTCATGCTATCCACATTCCCCCTTCTCTGGTCCGTCCGCTACGGCCAATCTGTCGGCATGGGCTCGTTAAACTTCATAAGCATGGGTGTGGGATTCTTCCTCGGAACACAAATATGCGCGCCCCTGAACGACGCCATATACCGCCGTCTGAAGAGACGCAACAACAACATTGGAAAGCCAGAGTTCCGTGTCCCCATGATGATCCCCGCCTCGCTTCTGGTTCCCATAGGATTGTTTTGGTATGGATGGAGTGCACAAGCCAAACTCCACTGGATTATGCCCAATATCGGTGCTGTGATATTTTCTTCGGGGATGATAGTAGCGTTTCAATGTATACAGACGTATTTGGTGGACTCGTATACGCGGTATGCTGCGTCGGCAATCGCGGCGGCGACGGTTCTGCGATCGCTAGCTGGGTTTGGGTTCCCGCTCTTTGCGCCGGCAATGTTTGCTGCGCTGGATTTTGGGTGGGGGAATAGTTTGTTGGGGTTTATTGCGGTGGGGTTGGGGTTTCCTGCGCCATTTATGTTGTGGAGGTATGGGGAAACGTTGAGGAGTAAGAGTAAGTTTGCGGCGGGGGGTTAGAGTAATGATATAGTGGAATAAACGAAGAAGCAATTACGTCATAAACGATTTAAGGAAGACCTTTTATCTACTGGAGAAAACAAGATTATCCAGTCCAGTCTCAAAAACATCAATTCACAATAGTCCACAGAGAATGACGATAGGCCGATGCCACTTCAATACTGTAGGCGTTGCCCTTCTGGTATTGAGTGGTAGAGCAGAGATTAAAGCTAAATATACATTTGGTGTACAAATTCTGCTACCACCGTTCTCGCCCTGAGATTCCAAACACTCGTTTAATTATGTGTAAAACTGTCAGTACTTTGTGAGTGGCCATTCCCAGATTAAAATGCAGCACATGAATGATCATCCATCACAATGAAAGCTTCAAACATGCCAGTGACAGAACAAATGTACTTGACGCCCGAGACCCAACTCCATCCCATCCCCTCCCATCGACCAAGCCAGAACCTCCCCATACCCCCCAAAGCAAGCAATCCCCAATCCCATCCTGTCCCCGTAAGCACACCACTTCCCAGAATCTCTTTCCACAGCCCCCTACCCGCCCAACGGCCCATCCCGCAAAACCTCCAAAAACCCCGGATCCACATCTTCATAAACCGCCCGCACACCATCTCCACCCTCGCCTTCCCCATCCCTAACCTTAACCAAAAAAACATCCCCCCAATAACTATGCTGCGGCTCCTCCACCATCCACTTCGGAACCGCCAAATTTTGCGGCAAATCATCTAGCGCAAAGGACCAGAAGACGTAGTATCTCCCTACACAGGCCTCTTGGTACGGAGACAGCGCATAGTATTGTTGAGAAGCGACAAACTTCTTCCTTTGTCGTTGGAGGAGAGTGAGATTGGCGTGGGGGTCCCATTTTAAGGGCTGGCGCTGGCGCTGGCGTTGGAGTTGGGCTTCTGCTTGACTTGCGTCTCTCAGGTCCAGGCTATATAGATCGCGCATTTGCCATGCGTTTTCTGGGGCCCAGAAGCGGCGGACGTCGGGGATGTGAACGAGGAAGTCGTCTGTAGCGCCGGAGGCGGATGTTGTAGTAAGGGCTACGAGGTGCGCTGGGGTGTTGTTGGCGGGGATTCGGATGCCGATTATGTTTGTGGGGGGTGGAGGCGTTGGACCTGATATGAGGGATTTGATGTAGGTGAACATTGTGAACTTGGGACTGAATAAATTGGTTGGGGTGGTTGTGGAATTGTGCAGTCGGTGTAGAAATGTATGATATGATCAGGCTGAGAGATGGATGATCGAAGCGGGGATGTTGAACCCCGCGTAACACTTTGTGCATGGGAGTATACAATCCAACTAGTTATAGAGTCGATATGAATGTTGCGCAAGTTGATACGTCTGAATAGATAATTAGTAAACTGGAAATTCAACCGAGTGTGTCATGTCATTGCGGACATTCATTTCTAGTTCCTATTGAGAAAATGAACGAAATACCGGTTCCAAAAAAAACCCTACCCATGGCCCGCAATCTCTTCAGATTGGGCATACTGTTGTTAAGATCCAAATGCCTACCTTATCCCTATGCATGTTTCAAACGCCGAGCACCTCGCTGAAATGGTATATTCTCAACGCCAAAAAACCTCCCAATTTTTTATCCTTAAGAAACCCCGTAGTGAATTCCGTTCCCATGTTTAGTCTGTCTGTGGAGGTACAACTTTACCTACGTCAACAATGACTTGCCTGTCGACTTGTTCGGCAAGATCACCATACTCGACCCTCTTCCATGTCGTAATGCGTGCCTCGTTGGCATCGATCGAGAAAACTCTAACGCGGCGGTGATACCCACCGTACCCACCATAGCCTCCAAAGCCACTGCCGCCGGCATAGCACATCCACAGATCCCCTACACCGCTTTGTGGGTTCGCGGACAAAGCGCAGTATTCGTTAGCATGATCGTGGCCGCAAGATACTGCCTTGATTCCGTGCTCAACGAGTGCGTCTTTGAAGTGACTGTTAAACCCTGGAGCAGTCACGCCTTCTTTCCATGCTCCTTTAAAGTACTGATCTTTGGCAGCGTATTCTGGCAAAGGAATGTGAATAAAAGCCATATCGAGATGGATATGGGAGTACTGCTTATGAGAGTCTTTGAGGCTGTTCGCCGTGTCCTTAAACCAGGCGATTTGCTTCGGTTTGATCCAATCATATCCCTTGTAGTGTGCCTCATCAGGGGAATAGCTATGTGTGTCCAGAAAGTAAAGAGTGAGTGCCGAGTGCTTATTGTTGCCATTCGCCAAGACCTCGACATAATAATTTCCCACTCCCTCAATGGTATTCGGACCCGCGGTAGCAAGAGAGTATGGAAGAGATTCGTACAGAGCCATTTGAGCAGTACGAGCGAGAGCACCTTCGTCATCGTGGTTCCCGAAAATCGCAGTGTATGGAATTTTGTGCTCGGCGAGTAGACCGCCAATTTTGAAGATAGCCTGATATGAGTTAGCAACGAAAGCTGAATACAGCCGCGGGGATGGGCTTCACTAACGCTTTGCACATCCGGTGCAGTTTCGCCGTTGACCTGATCTCCTGAAAGTACAACCAGGTCTGGCTTTTCCTCGTGCAATATTCTCTCAACGAATTCCAGGGTCCTTGGATCCGCATCGCAGTGTCCTCCATTATGGTCCTTAGGTTCTGGATCTCTACATGCACCTAACCCAGTGCTTAGATGAAGATCAGAAACCTGAAGAATCTTGAATTTCCCATCTTTACCAAACCGAGGTACCTGTTTTTCAACCTTGGCAGGAGGACCGCGTCGGATACTCAGACGGGGATCCTTATTCTCTCCGTTGTCCAAGAGCAAAGCCCCGGGTGTAACAAGCTCCCATCCCAGACGGGGCTCAACCGCATCTGCCCCAAAGAGAACGTCCACAGCAGTAACAGCCTTCTTCGAGTCGCTGGCGTGACGTTTTGCTGATCGCTTAAGCCATAGTCCGGCTGGTCGAGACTCCCACTTCTCACTGGCTTGCGCCTTTTCGCCCATGGCTGGGTCGAGTTTTCCGGCGCGCACATCGACGATGACCTTGTCTTCGTCCGTAAGCTCCTCCTCGCTCTTGCGCTTGATGTGAACGAACGCCTTGTTAACCCAACCACTGTTGAGGTACAAGTCCTTATCGATACGGTGCCATTCATCCGGGTTCAGTTTGCAGGTGGTCAGGGGGTTTAGGGTAGAGCAAGTCTGTACAGTGATGTCGGTGATGATGAAGCCCTCGATGTGGAGTGGCAAATGGCTATGGATGGATTGTGGTAACACCCTGTAGCGGTTGTCAAGAAAGAATACGAGGAAGAAGACAATGAATGTCAGGACACCGAGCTGGCAGCCCGTCCGAACCTATGATGAATAATGATATTAGTATGTATCTCCGGTATAAAAGTCAGCGTGGGCAGCCTACGATTCGTCGGGTCATGTCGTCTGTCGTCGGAAGTGTTCTCCGCAATGAGCAAGAGAGGGGGGTGCGGCGATGCTTGGACTTCTCAGTCACACATACAATCAAGATTTGCTGAGATGCGATATGAATGAAATGATCTTGACCATGGCCTGACAATATTTCAGAGACGAGTGGCGGAAGAGGTTAGGTACGTAGGCAACACAGCTCGAGGTCCACAAGTGATGTCGTGAAGGTCGAGCTGTTCACTTAGCTTGCAGGCTTGGCGACGGATCCCCAGGGCCAAGCATTTTGTGCCACCTTCATCGGACCCTCTTCCGCGGGCGGTGCACATCATCACTGCTTCACATGCTTCAATGCGACATCCACTCTTTCTTCGATGTCAACCACTCCGCATTCTGCCGATAGGAAGTAGGATTAGGCATTTTGGCCATAGCTCGAATCGAGGAAAAGCATTTGACTGTAAGCGCTAAAGCGCCACCTTTTTCCCTCCGGGCTCGCTCTCACACTTGCAGATGGTGACAACGTCTTGATACGCAGCAAAAAAGGTGGATCTTCAGAAGGTACTATTGTGAAGTTGAGAGAATCGAAAGTTAGATCTACACATCATGGAGATATTCAACACGACGACATCGTTGGCCTAAGCGGTCGCCAAGTGGTACGCTCCTCCAAGGGCATTGGATTTCGTGTACACGAACCCACCCTTGCTGAATATGTGAGGTTGACCCCTCGGCTGGTCACTCCTGTGCGTCTCTTCTTATCCCCGTGCGTTCTGACATAGGCTGTGCGTAAAACTAACCACCACCAGATCTATCCTTCTGATGCCAACTTGATAGTCTCATTGCTAGACATTCATGTTGATACATGCTCTGCCGGTACTAGTGGTGAAGCTCCACTAGAAATATTGGAGGCTGGGACAGGTCACGGGGCATTGACATTACATCTCTCAAGAGCAATCCATGCCGCAAACCCCCCTCTTCCCAAGGTAGCCCCTCACATCGCCAACCACACCGAAGACGACGAGGACGAAGTGAATCTTGGCGAGTCCGTCTCTGACTTACAGGAATCTAATCTAGCCTCATGGAAAGCAAGTCGACGTGCGATACTACACACCCTGGCAAGTTGATATTCAAGCCTTTTCTTAGACTTGCATTCCTAATACCCCCACAGGACATCTCACCAAAGTATTCCGCACATGCGAAAAAGATTGTGCACGACTTCCGACATGGCATATACTCAAACAATGTTGATTTCCACGTGGGAGATGTATCCGCTTGGATATCTGCACAAAAAGAGTCTAGAAAAAGTCAAGACCCGTTCTTGTCGTACATTCTCCTAGACCTACCCGGTTCTCCCAAGCACCTTGCGAACGCAGCATCGGCCCTATACGCAAATGGTGTCCTGAGTGTATTCAATCCCAGCATTACTCAGATTGCAGATTGCGTAGAAACAATCCGTGAAAATAACCTGCCATTTGCGCTTGACCAAGTCATCGAGCTGGGGGCGGCTAACATCCGCCAATGGGATGTTAGAGCAGTCAGGCCACGAGCAACACTGTCCAACGCAGAGAATAGTGAGAGCCAGTCAAAACACGATGCGCCCATCGAGGGCCAGACAGCCAGAGATGATGAACTGGCAACTGATTTGGCCAGAGAACAAGAAGAGTGGGCTATGGTTTGCCGACCTAAAGTAGGTGAGAAAGTAATCGGCGGTGGCTTCTTAGGAATATGGCGTCGGATGGATATGACTGCGGGAGTGGGTAGTGCAGGTGTAGAAACCCCAGAACCTGAATAGGCTTTCTCCATTCTCTCTTTGCAACTCAATATATAATTAGTGCAGACTGTCATGAAGTTCAGCTCACTGCAAATGGTGTAGGCCGTGATGCTCTTCTATGCAGTTAGTGATGACAAAATCCCCCAAACAAAAGTCGGATGAAGCAGCGATCTCACTGGACAATTGCTCGAACGGTTACCTACGGTGCCTAAAATGGTAGTGGTGTAAACGGTAGACGTACATGCGTGTGAGGGCATGATTGGCCAGAAGCCTGGCCCGTGCGAGCTCTCTCCATCTGGAGAGGTTCTCATCTCTCTGCCCGCGCGACACCTCTTCCCCTCACCACCTCACTCTTCCCCCCACCCTTCTTCCTTTTCGAAAATGAGCGGTGCGGGAGAGAATCGGTACGCGCTGCTGCATCCTTTCTCTCTCTAAATATATTCGTTTGATAAAGATGCTAACAAACTCGTCACAGCTGGAGGCGTTCTGGGCCACCCAACAACCGCCAAAACCAGGATGGGCGGAGCGGTACCAATACCCCGACCAGAGACGGCGGGAGACAGCAGACTCTTTCTGCGCTCTCCGGGAATGCTTGGGGCGCAGGAAAGGGGAAAGCTGCTGGTGGAGCTGACAGAGGAAGCTCTCAGCCGGCGACTGGCCAAGGACACGTCCCAGTGAAAGATTTCAATGCTGGCGAGGTCAAGGAATACCTGAAGAAGAGTGAGTGTGCCTTGCTCGTTAAGTAGCAATGCGGTCGATATGCGTACAGACACAATTGCGTGTTTGCTCCCAGATCAGCTTGCAACTCAGCAATCTTGTTCCAGGCTAACATACATACCCGCAGAGTATATCGACACCCTCGAAGGTATATTGCGTACCCATCAGTTTCGAATCAGTACCTGTCTTACCTAACAACGTGTTATCCGCAGATCATCACACGGCCGCATTTCATAAGGTTCAGGGCGACTCAGTCGCAAAACGGAGCAGTGGTGCCTGGGGCTCTCGAGGTATGCTGTCCACACATGCATTCAGGCCAGGACTATATTGTTAACTTGAAGTCCAGGAAACATGAGCCATCTTATGCCTAGCGGACAAGACTTCTTCACTCAGCTCAAGAAGCAGCTGGCCACGCTTGAGAAGACAACCTAGAAGTGTATGTTGCACCTTTTGCATTCAGCGGCATTCCAATCGGCATTGCGGGAGTCCCAGGATCGACATCCTTTCACATTCTCTTCTTGTGTTTTGTTCATTCTGGCTAGGGATATGGTTCTTGGTCAACATAACACAGCACATGTTCATCATGGTGCATCACCCGCACGTGGCGTTGGGGAACTTTCATGGGCGTATATTTGCGCGTCCGTTATGATTTTTTATGGTACTCGAGCGATACCCATCTGGACATTTCAGTTTGCTAGAAAAGGTACCAAGGAACTCTGTTCGGACGCTGGCTTCTCTGGTTTATCGTTTCACCGTGCGTAGCTGTAAATTAGGTAGTTAGATAGTTAAAATGCCAAGTCGCCTGGGGCTCCACTGGTCGTACATAGCTGGCAGGGTGAAACACATGGTTGACGCTCATTGATGTGCTTTGTGATGGCGTTCCGTGTCTCCCGTGCTCCCGTATCTCCCAGGGGGCTTCCACGGTTGCTGTATATGTGTGTCTGACTATGGCACCTTAAACCCAGGATGATTGATGCAACATTTGACCTTTGTTCATGTGCGATTGACTCAGCGTGGACTGCGTGGAGGGAGGAGCAGCCACAGCCACCTGCACCGCACCTGCACCGCACCTGCAGCGACACGGCAGCACCGCAGCCACCACCGACCTGTGCACCTCCAGGGCTAACTGTCCCTGTGGGGACCCCTCAACAACAACAACAAAAACACTCTCCTCTGGTTGAGACAGACACGCCCATCCATCACTCTACTATTCGTTTTCCAAGTCGTCCGCAGAGAATTCCCCCTCACTTTTCCCTCAACCTCTGCATCTTTACGTCGCTGTACAATACAAATACTTCGTAGTATTCCAGCCACCTCTCACTCGCTGGCTGTCCCATTCGGTCTCCGCAGCCAAGCCGGGGCCAGCAACAGCACATCACATTTCACAAATACAAATCTCATTGCACGCCAGAACTCCTACCCCGCCTTAGAAAGCTTTTTCTGCCCAGTCACAAACGTTCGACAAGCAGTAAACACCCGCCAGCAGGCGTACCAACGTTCAGACACGTCTCACCACAGCTGGAGGCCCACCCGTGAACAGATGCGCAAAGTGTCTTTGTTCACGCCTTCCTCCACCAGCAGTGAACCCCTCCTCCGCTCTCAGCCTCCTATTCCGTACCTGGGTGTGTGAGAGACGTCGTTCATAATGTCATCGCCACCTCAAACTCCCACCCAACGTCCGGCCTCGTCGCACCGCCGTCATCCGTCAAGTCTCGACATGTCACACAACACTCCCTCGAGGCGATACTCCATGAACCGCCGCTCTTCCGGATATTCGCCCATGACACCCCGTTCGTCGCACGAATTTGAGCATAGTAGTCCGGCCCACAATTTTGACGGCGGGGCGGATAATGGGCTGGGGAATTTGGCCGACGAGCTTGGAGGCAGTGACTGGGACGAGGACGAAGAAGCCATGGACGGGGACTATATTGAAAACGGATACCTCCCTCGAGAGGAGGATGAAGACAGCCCTATTGGCCTTGCAGTGGACCACGACGGATCCACTGGCCATAGTGTACACGGAGCTGTTAACGGCGTTGCCCGCGATAGTGGAGTAGCAATGCAGTCATCATCGCCCTCCGTCGAGTCGAAAACCACACTGAGCCCACAAGCGGCTGCAAGACATGGCGGAAAACGACATCAGCGGGCAAGGTCACTCTATGATGGTTCCGACTATGGCGACGATTCAGATCTAGAGGCAAATGAAGGTATTTCCGCAGGGCTCGAGAAGCAACTTGCCGCTATAGAGAGTCTGGTGCGACGAGGACTAGAGGACAACGGCAGTGCGTCTGATCATTTAGTCAAGGGGTTTATAGATCAGTTACGCGATTTGGGGAGTCAAGCCTCTACTGAGAACAATGCGACGAGGTATACATTCCATTTCCAGTTATCGTTCAACGCACGTAATCCGACATTGACATTCTCCACAGACACAAAACAACCTGCGATGCCCTCACCAGTCACCTAACCCATCAATCCCGCACCCTCACTTCTGTCTCCGCTTCTTTCTCCGGTCCTCGTGCCATCATCCCCGACCCGGACAGTATCGACACTCTCCTTCCGTTGATACAAGCCACACTCGAAAGTCTCCCTCGCTCCTCCAATCAATCTCTGGTCGCCTTTACTCAGGTCTCAGCTACCAATCACGACTTGATACAACATCTGTCCAACATCGCCGATCTACTCCACATGGGCCGACAAGTGCAAACGAATGCTGCACGCCGCTTGAAAACAGCCAAAGATCATTTGGCAGAGTGGAGAAAGGAATCTGACCTCAGAGACCAAGGGGTACAATTTATCGAAAACGGAGACTGGGATCGCAAATTGAGGGAAAGAGAGGCAAAGGCCGCTTGTGGGCTTGTGATCCAGGGATTTGAAGAAGCGTTTGGCGTATGTCGGCAGAGGCTTTGCGAGGGGCTGGGTGTTGCTAGTGCGTGAAGAGTTGCGCACTCACCAGCATGGCACACAGTTTCTATGATTTTTGCTCTAACTAACGTATAGACCTTCCTGTTGACGATGAAGAGGCAAACTATATCGGCGTTGCGAGTTCGGATGAGCGAGGGGAGCAGGGAGAGGAATCAGAATCAGAGACAACGGAAAAGTTAGAGGAGATAGTAGATCTGAAGAATGAGGACGAACGGCGGGACGGTACGTTGGGCCAAAAGGCAGGGGAGACAACGGACGAGCGAGAGGTTGCGGATCAAGCAGAGACCCAGCACACGACCAGAAATTCATCTCATGAAACAAGGCCAGGAGAGCAAGCTCTAGAGGCAGACGACATCCTAGTGGACACACAACAGGCAAAAGAAGAAGTTCGGGAGAAGAATCCTAATCTTGTAAAGACAAGGATACCAGGAACAGACACCCAGCACACAACAAGGGCCCCTTCGCAAACAAGGACAGTAGCTTCAGAAGCTCGGGAAATGAACGCCAATGCAGTGGAAACGAGGAGGGCAGAAGAAATCATCCAAAACGAGGATAAAAACATGATAGAATCAAGAACACCAAAGCAAAAATACCTATACACTATGATACCGCCTGGCTATCTAAGAAATCAAGATAGCGCTCCAGATACAGATACCAATCTGGCAAATCCAAGGATAATAGAGCCAACTATCCCAAACCCCGTCAATCGTTTCCCTCGCTTTCCGGACAGGAACCCATATTCAAGGGCCATGAACACACTGGGGCCAGTCTCCGGAAGACCGACGGATGTTGAATATGATGCAATTGTACATTCGGAAGAACTGAGGGGGCCGAGAAGGATGCCAGTTGTACAAGAGGCGGAAGAACCGGATCCGGTGGAAGAACTTGTTGCTGCCTCGGTGGCACCTATGCAGCAGGCGGGGTCTTCTTCTTGTTGTTCCTATTGTTATCCGTGTCTGTCGCGCTTGGGTGCGCTGTGCTGGGACTGTCTTGGGTGTTTGCCGTGAAGAGACTTGATAGATTTCTCAGATGTTTTGTGGGATATAGAGACGGTTTTTGTTATTTGGGATAACATGGAGTGGAATAGACTGGGGTCGCGGATGGGGTGATGGAGTTATTACTAGACATGACGTTGTCGACGTTGCACGACTGTAGATTGTCATCGTTATAGATAGAGACATGAACGAATGAATGAAGATTCTGAGATAGAATAAAAGAATGATTGAACAAAGATTGACCTGATTGGGTTCTTTGGCATGGAATAAGTGAGTAGTGCGTTTGGGCTTGGTTACACATGCTTTGTCGACATGGAACCAAGGTAGCATTAAGAAGGTATGCACAAATGTGAATGAAATATATTCTAGCAATGCCAAAGCAGGATAGAGAAATAGATAGGTCAAGAGTTCAAACGGAGCATACTATCCATACCTATCTGCTCCTCTCTATATCTCCGATCTGGCTGCTCTCTGTCCGAATCTAAGTTTCCTGCCGACTTGCTTCCTCACTTCCATCCATTTTAGAACGCCACTAATGCAGCAAGAGTAAGGAAAATGTAGCAAAGATGATAAGGTAAGTAAGAGTAAGACCATCCCCCAATACGAAAATGAATTTCCCGTCATCTTTCCTTTAATCCATCCGTCGGCTTCAATGCCTCGAATCCATCAGTGGTCTCTAGTTCAACCGCATCAATTCGGACAAAAACACGACCCACCTCTCCACTCAGTATCCTCCTGCCCATCATCCATTATCAACCCCTCTTCAATCATATCTCGGATCCTCATCATACCCACTCGGCGCCGGCGTCTCCGGAGCCGCCCACGCACCAGGCGTCGGTGCCGCAGCCGGAGTTGGCGCACCATAACCTCCATACCCCCTCGCGCCCGAACCCGTAGTATCTCCAGGCGTAGGAGCAGCATAATTACCCGGGGTCGGAGCATCCATAGGCGGGCCGCCGGGCGTAGGTGCAGAGTACGGGTACGCACCGGGTGTGGGTGCCGAATAGGGAGCAGGCGTGGGAGCATTGTATGCGCCTGGGGTCGGAGCGGAGAGGTTGTTGGAAGAAGATTTGGAGCCCGAAGAGCTGCCCCACGATGGACCGCCGGGAGTGCGACCACCAGAGTTGAAGCCTCCGTAAGCCGTTCGTGAGCCATCGTTGCCGCCGTATGCTGTGCCGCCTCCATAGGATGTTGCGCCGCCATATGCTGTACGGGACCCATCACCTCCATATGCAGTCCGCGAACCATCGCCGCCGTATGAGGTGCGCGATCCGTCACCGCCGCCGTATGCTGTTCGTCCTCCATCTCCACCCCAGCCTGGAGTTCGTCCACCAGCTCCTGCACCCCAGCCGGGGGTACGGCCACCGCTGCCGCCGCTTGGCGTGGCCCATGAAGAACCGCCGCTACGGTTGGAGCTTCCCCATGCTGGAGTGCGTCCTCCACCATAGCTGCTGGTGTTGCCGCCTCCACCACCTCCACCACCTCGAGAGCGATTGGCGAACTTGCCTCCAATTTCCATACTCTGGCCAGTGAGGGGATCTTTGATCGCGAGTAGTTCCTTTTTCACCGAGATTTGCTTGTTCTTAGTATGCAACTCAATGCGGGCTTCGTCACCCATAGTGTCCTTCACGATTCCCAATAGCCCCTTGTATGGCCCC
Organism: Dendryphion nanum; assembly: GCA_020744415.1. Classification (NCBI taxonomy): domain Eukaryota; kingdom Fungi; phylum Ascomycota; class Dothideomycetes; order Pleosporales; family Torulaceae; genus Dendryphion; species Dendryphion nanum. The sequence continues at coordinate 400,144 of JAGMWT010000006.1, forward strand.
TTCCTGATGGTGATGGTCTTGCCGATAAGCTTATCACGCCCCATGCTTCTAGGAGGGCCCATGGGTGCACTTGATGGACCTTGGCCCTGCGAGCCAGGTGCGAGTTTTGACAAATCTGGACCGGCTGCCTGAGCACGCCCACTCTTGGCCGCCATGGTAGTAACATTGTTACCACGGACAACATAAAGACCGGCATTCTCCAGGGTCTCGCGGTTCTGCACGTAGAGAATACCCCTGTGGATGTAAATGACGCGGCCTTGTCGGCCTTCACCGCCATGTTCCTTGACCGTATCGTCGACTCGGATTTCTGATCCATCTCGGTCGGTGGCGACAGCATTGCGATTCTTGCCGAGAGAGGTCGAGATTTGGGTATGGAGGATCGTCCGGACTTGAGAGTTCTGATCTAGAACGCGGAGAACTTCACGGTCGACCTTGATGACGCAACCAACAGTTGAGGCACTGAGAGACGTTAGTTTGCTTTCTGTCGAATCATTGAAATAGTCTTGACTTACTCAATCTGAACAAGATCATACAGCTCGAAGTTAGAGTCATTTCCAAGAGTAGCCGAGTCCGCCGCACGCTTTAGATCTTTACTAAAGACCGTGATTTCGGTTTGTGTGGAGTCGCAGAGCAGGGTGACTCTGTCCTCCCTAATTCGAGTGATCATACCCACTTCGTCGATGTATTTACTACCACCAATAACCTTGACATGGTCACCGTCACGGAACAGCTTTCGAAGAGTCTTGACAGGAGCATCGATCCTTCGGCCCTTGAGATCACCCTCAGTGACCTTGAGCGTTACAATATCACCCGTGACGGAAACGGTTGTACCACGAATGCCCTTCTGTTCACCTTCATAGATCTCTACATTGTCGCCAGTAACGAAAGAGGATCCAGTCTGTGCGGCCTTCTGAGCAGCCTGCACGGCAACCAGGTCAAGAGTCTCGGTGCCATCCGCGCCAGTCACGGCGAAGAATTGCATCTCCTCCATTTGAGGGTTGACATTTTCGGCCGTGACGTAGTTGATCCGGACGTCTTTGATAAGGAATCCGTTTTGATAATCGTCGCCCTTGTAGGTGAAGTGACGCTGAGCGCCAGCACCAGTAACACTCAGATGCTTCATATGCTTCTTCCTAGCCTCGGCGTCACTGAATAGCTTTGGCGGTGGGCGCTCTACGGCTCGTCCAAACATGGGCCGTTTCCGCTTAGACCCTTCGGCGGCATTTGCATCGTCACCCAGTCCATAGTCGAGACGAGGAACAAGTTGAACGGTACATTCCAAACCATTGGCGTGTACCTCCACCACCTTTGCCAGATCACCCTTGTATAGAGGTGGACGTATCATGCGCACAAATTTGCCTTCTTCGAGGGGTGTTCGTCGACGTTTGCGGAGTAGATCTGGGCGCTCCTTGACCTCGATGGCAATTTGCTGCTGGCCCATGAAAACATTGGGAATGTTCTCGATCATCTCAATCATATCCTGCTTCGCGTCGGCTTCCACGTATAGGTAACCCATCATGGTGCCTCCACGCTCGAAGGCGGAGTACACCCTGACCGGCTGACCAGTACGGGTCAAATCGTCAATACGCTTTGTGATGGCCATGATGATATCCCTCTCTTTGCCCGGTCGGCACTTGATACCCCAAATTGACGGATCATTGACGGTTGGCAACGAAAGTGGGATGGCGCCGGCGGCACCTCGCTGGGTGCGTTGTTGCTCCCTCCGTCTGAACTTCTCCTCGAATTCTTTGGCAATCTGTTCAGCGTCTTTCTGCGCGGCCATCTGTCTCTTAATATCCAGTTCGCGATGGCGACGGTCATCGAGATCAGCGGCAGCGGTCTCGAGGAGATCATCAGGATGGGTCTCGTCTGGAACATCATCATCACCTTCCTCTTCTTCGTCCTCCTCGTCGTCAACTTCGGCTTCGACATCGAGGAACTGATTTCGCTTGGTCTTCTTTCTCCGTTTGTGAGGTCGTTGCTGCCTAGTGTCAGTCAAGTTCTTGCTCGGGGAGGGTCGTTGATCCATACCACAACATCCTCATCGTCGTCCTCGTCGTCGTCCTCATCTTCGTCTTCCTCTTCATCGTTATCGTCTCCGGCGCCTTCCTCATCATCCTCATCCTCATCCTCATCGGTAGGGCGCTTGCGGGCAGCTGGAGCCTGCTCATCGTCGTCCTCGTCTTCGTCATCTACAGCTTGTCTCCGCTGATTCGCGCTGTTCGCGCCAATCTCTTCCTCATCGACTTCTGGCTGGGGATTGAAGTCATCATCTTCCGACTCCGAGCCGCTGTGCTGATTATAAGACATTGTGAGGTTCCTGTTGTGGTGAAGCTGCTTCGCGGTGGATGGGAGGTCGGAGCTAGGTTAAGGACACTAGATGTTGCGGCGACAACGACAGGAGAAAGAGGCCTTGAACCGGCCCGATCAAGCGGTAAGATGGGGTTTGCAGTGTCGCGCGCAGTGTAATGGATGATCGCGTGAATGTGAGGTGGAGGAAGAATGAAAAAGTTGAGGGTGAGAGCGACAACAGTCGCCTTTGTTCACGTTTAAGTTGCAGATGCTTAGGTCGGGCGTTCCAAAGAAAGTGGTTCCAGTTGAGCACGGACTCGGTCAGCCACGTCCTTGGCAACACGAATCCCGGACTGAACAAGTGAAGTGAAGTGAATCGCTCTTTCCGCCAACATTTAGTAATGCTTTAGAACTTTACTTTACGCTTCTATTTCGTATACATTAGAATACCAACCTCAACCGCCGCATGTTTGACTGTTTCATCCAATCCTAGTGTTTCCAAACATCATCCAAGTAGCACCTCAATCCCTATCCCTCAGCAGAAGTCTACCCCCATCATCAATAAATATATTATTTTAATTTTCCCATCCCCCCATCTCCCAATCTCACAACCTCGCTCTCCCCCCTTCAATTTCCTCAATTCTCTTCCCATCCCCCTTCCTCTCCGCACTCTCATCCTCACCAATCCTCACCACCGCCCTCCCCCAAACCGCTCTCTTTTCTAAATCCCCCAACGCCCTCCCTACCGCCTCCAATCCCTCATACCTCTTCTCATAGATAACCGGCCTAATCAATCCCCTATCCACGAGCCCCATAAACCCATTCCACACCTCCGTCGTGCGTCGTGGATCTCTGCGTCCATCTTCGCCGAATCTCTGAGGATAGGAAATGGTAATCAGCTTCTGAGTCGAAATGAAAGGCGTCAAGAGATAGAAACAAGTTCAGAAAAGGAAAAAGTAGCAAGAACGTCGAGAAACAGAAAGAAAAAACTCACATAGCCCCCCACAACCGCCCCCTTCAACAACACCCTATTAACCCTCAGCCCCTCCATCTTCCCCCCTCTTCCCGCAAACCCCACAACCACCACTCTCCCCCTATACCTCAAACACTTCAACGCGCTCTCCACAGCCCCAATCCCATCAAATACCACATCTACACCTCCCTCCCCCTCTTCCCCATCCCCTTCCCCATCCTCCCCTTTCCTCCGCCTCACAGCATCCCACACCCTCCCTTCCCACCCCTTCTCCCTATAATCCACAACCTCATCCACCCCCAAACTCTTCACAACCCCCTCCTTCTCTCTCCCCGCAACAACAGCAACAACCCTCGCCCCAACACTCTTCGCAATCTGCACCGCCATAACGCCCAAACCCCCCGAAGCACCAAATACACAAACCCACTCCCCCTTCTTCAACCCGGCGACCCCAACAAGCGCACCCCAACTCACGGCCCCCGATGCCCCAACCGCACACGCCTCGGCATTACTCCACCGCTCAGGAACGCGCCGCACCTGCTCCTCACTCACACAAATGCACTCCGCGAAAGATCCCAACGCGCCGCCGAAAACGCGTGTGCCGGGCGGGAAAGAGGAAGAAGCGGGAGAAGACATTACTATGCCGGAAAATTCCGTGCCGAGGATGAAAGGCGGTTTCACGTGACGCTGGTTGTTTTGGTGCAGGCCTTGGGCGTAGAGCATGTCGACGTGGGTGAGGGCTGCATGAGAGATTTTGATCTGGAGGGATGAGGGGGATTGCGGAGAAGGAGGAACGGTGGGTTTGGGGTGGAGGGTGGACAGGTCCTGAGTGGGGGTAAGTAGGTGTATACGTATGGTGGGTTTTAGGGTTTGGGAGAAGGCGGAGTGGAGGGGGGGCATTGGATGGGGAGTTGGTGTACCTTGACAAATTCGTCTATTAAGATTGCTTTCATGGTTGGAAGCTGGCGAGGATATCTACCAATTATTTTGGTTAGATCGTAAGTTGTAAAGATACGACGTGGTAAGTACAGGTAGACATTGTTATACAACGATATCTTACGCGACGGGAGATCGACGATAGATGTGGAGTTGCCGAGGTTTGAGAAGGGTCCACTTCGGTTCTCATCTTCCGCCTTCAATCAACTTCCTTCCTATTGCTATTAGAGAAGTACAGAAACGTTTGGATCTAAGCGTTTGCGATGCGATGCCGTCTGGTGTAATCTTCTTTGTATTTGTAAGTCTGCGCTCGAGGTATCGCATGGCGTGTGATCTAGTCCTCAGTACATATTTAAGCATCGATATAGCGCATCAACACTCAGCTCTACATAAATAAAGTTGTGAAATTTTCAAAATGGATTTTTTGGTTCTACCTTGTACATATACAAGATTTGGAGATAATAGTAGAAGATGAAGACGAGATGTAAGAAATGCAATATGATTAGACATCCGACAAGGGTGCAGCTTGTAGACGCCAAACAGAACATTCCGCTATGATATACCTAAACGTATTATAGTCGTTGACAGCAAGCTCCGGACAGAAAGAGATATATAAGAGAGCATGACATCATCCCACCATTTTACTTCATATAACAAAAACAAATGGAGCCGGAATATGTATAAAAATGCAGAGATAAAATATCAAACTTCCTCCACAGTTGCACAATCGTTACATGGACATGACCGAAAGTGGCCTTGAAGACAAACCTAGTTCATTTCGTCGTTGTGTAGGAGATGCGGTGTATTTCAAACATCCGCCGGAAAAGAATACCACACCCTAATCCAAACAACCTCCGGCGATACCAGCACGTGCGCGTTGCATAAAATGGATAGTATCGGACCCTGAAGTTGTGCTCTGCGGAAGCGAAGAAGAAAGCGATGACGAGAGCCAACAGAAGAACCAACAGAGGAACCAACGCCAATATAATGCAGCCAATAGAATGGGTGGATTCAAAAGTTCGCGCAATATGCCGTTTTTGTTTTGCAGCACACAATAGGAGCCTGCGACAGGACGATGCAGATGGAGGAAACAGGTTACAGAGAAATGGGCGGTGAAGACTATCGCATCCGCCAACGCCAAGTGCAGCTCATGAAAAAGGAAGTCCCCAGAGGTAAGCGGCCCGATGCTGCATACACCGTAAATTGGATGTGTGTGTGTGTTCTCATAATCCACTCTCTAAAGGTCCGTCCGCATGTAGATGCAGAAGCGGCAACTCCTAGTCGCCAGACAGTGCAGAATGCGTTTTTTTTGTTGAGTTGGTTGCTGTTCTGAGCCGGAGCATAGGCTAAAATATTGTCGCCCGCATAGCTTTCCGTGTGCGTGACATGAACTGTTGCAAACTGAACGCCGTAAGCCAACTGATTTGGCAGAAGGCGGGGTATGCAGATGTATGTGTCGACATGCGGAAGAAGAGTACGGCCGTTGACTTGGGTTGAGGATGGAGACTGAAGTATGCCGAACCTGTCTTTTTGCTCAATGAGACTGATTCGCCCTCACTTATGATTGTGCTCGGTACATGGTTGTCCTATTACCCACTTTTCCCAATATTTCCGCTGATGGTATGTTACTGTAATGCCGTCGTCGCCAAGAGCTTCAACACCGTCTGCATGACTAGTGCGTCCATTACAATTGCTACACGGGACCGATGCGGGTGTAGCCGGGGAGAGTGGGGGGAAATCCATGTTGCCTCCTTGTTCCGGTTCTTCGCTGCCCGCGTCCGAGTCCGAATCGTGATGTGAGCCGTCGCTATCATCGCGGTCGAAATCATTATTAAGAATGTCATCATCTCCGCCATCATGAGTGTCCCAGTCGCTACTCTCGTCGTCAGAGCTCCCTAGCGTGTCGGGAACTTCGGCGCCTCCTTGTGTCGATTGTTCATCGAAGTGTTTCTCATAATCGATTCGCCGTAAGCTCACCCAGTCTAATCTCATCATGTCCTGGCGGAGAAACGCGAGCACGTCTGTCCAGCGGCTTCCATCCTTGAGGAATACATCTCTTAACCTCAAGCCACGGAGCCGTTCACGATGCCGCCGAGCTAGACCAATGATTTCGTCTGCGTCCAAGCGCCATGCCTGAATACCAAATGCTACTAGTTTGTCCCACTTCACATTGTGAAATATCTCCTCTAGCTTTAGGCTTAGCGGCCAATGTGATGGAAACCCGATATGCACAGCCTGCATGTTTTTGGCGGCATTGAAAACTACTTTAGATAGGACCGAAAGCTCCCTCATCTTATTATCCAAATCTGTAGGGTCGTCAAAGTGTAGTTCGAGGCACGTCAGGCGTTCCGCAAGCGCGGAGAAGGTATCCGAGGGGTCGTGCACGGCGCCTAGCGCACTTTGAGGACTGAGCATCGGGGACGAGAAACGAGTGCACGGTGATCTAGACGCGAGAAGAGCGGCTCCTATGGTTTTGGTGGAGTGTGAGCAAGCAGGTGGCCACTTTAGCTCCACGAGTTGGTTCCCTTGGTCATATTGTCGGATATGATTTATGAGAATTCCGTCCTCCAAATCCTGTAACCGGAGAATCTGCACATGTTGCAGTGACGTGAAGGCCGATATAGCTTTGTTCAGTACGCGGACATCTTCCTTGGTTTTGACAATTTCCTTTTGCTCGTTCACTTTGCGAACAAAATGCCTCACGTCGAGCCGGCCTAGGCTCTGTGGTAGGTTGGGTAGCAACTCGCTCACGCGCTCTCGTCCTATAGTATGGTAAGTCATGCGTGCACTTTCCAGAACAGGTAACGCAAAGCTCCTAACCTTCGACGTAGAAAAAAGGGACCATGTAACTGAATTTCTTGACATGCTTTGCCAGGTGCTCTTGGCTGGCGATCTTTTCCAAACGCTCAAGGCCCTTTCTTGAGAATCTGGTAGTCACTCGGGCAAATTGATGGATGGCCCCGAGCTCCGAAAATCTACTACATGTGAGACGGAAATTTGCGATTGTCTGGGCCTGCTGCTGATCCGGCTGAGGTGGTGGCTTGAAGCTCTCCTGTGAGAGATAGGCACGACGGTCGACGCTGATGAGTTTGTCTGGATCTGACTCGATGTGGTCGAGTATCTCACGAAGAAGTTCGTTGGACAGTTTGAGGATGCCCATGATAGGACGGGGAAACCATTGACCGACTGCTGCAACAGGGTCTAGGGGAAAAAAACTCAGCTTCCAAATGGCGAAGAAGCGAGCTATATATCGAAGGTAAGTAACCACAGGTACTAGTGACGAGAGACCGGGCCGACGATGGTGTTTTCGGCAGAAAGAAGCGGGCGAGAAAAGAGCGGCGCTCAACTCAGCTGGAAGTTTGGTGATGATGGATGGCGATGTGATACTCGCTGGAGCGGGGATGGACAACAAGCGATCGGAGGGGCACAGTGAGAAGACTAAAAGCCGTCGAGCAAAGGGAGCTGCGGGCTGTAACAGAATCTTTCTGCCCTTCAGCGGCCAGGTGGTCAGCGTGGGAATGAAGGTGTAAGGACCACCGGACACGGTAGAGAAGACAGGCCATGCTGCACCTCACTGCATCCAAGGCCTTAGAGGCCCTGCAGGCAGGCGATGCCGACAAATCGCTGGCAGTAGACTAGACTCAGGGCAGCTAGACACAACATCATGTGATTTTCTTCTCATGCGGGATTAGAGCGGGAGGGATAATGGCTCCTCCCGAGCGAAAACACCTCGATTCATTGCTTGACACCGCATGCCATCGCGCAGGGGTGGGGCTTTGATACCTCATTGTGATTTGAGCCATAATCGCCTTCCCCCACCATCTAGCGCCGCACCTCCCAGCCCACTCCACCTGGGGAGATGTCTTGACGCGCTGCCAGCACAGCATGCATGTCGACAGCGCCTGGGATTCGGGTTGCGGGTTGCGGTATTCTCAGAGCCGACAGCGGGCTCTGGTGACGACACGGAGCAAGCACTATATTGTAGCCCTTGGAGGCTGAAACGTGGAGCCTGCGTATACTGTATGCTGTAATATGCTGTATGCGTATAGGCTGTGCTCCCACTGTAAGAGTGCCACAGAGCAAGCGTCTGGTCGGTGCTTAGCGGCAGTACCCGTCGTCTCGCTGATTGCTCGCATCCGCGTGCTATACCACAGTATGCCCAGTGTGTCGTCTGATCCCCGCTTGCCATTGCTGCTGACGATGATGCTTCTGCGGCCTGCCCATGTCCCCTTGTCTCTGCTAGCACGGTTGACGGCTAGGTCCACTCGGTAGTCTTGCGGAGAGTGTAGGATCGCTGTACTGTATGCATAGCTTTCTGCGCCCATCGATAGTCCTGCCAGCCTGACGCAATCCCACTTCCGCCCTGCTGTCTCTCGCCCATTTTAGAAGCGCCGACAGATTGGTAGCTGGCCCCCCGGGAACTAATACCAGTCGACTTACCCATTAACATCACTGCGGATCCGAAAACCTCTCAGGGCTCTCCCGGGGCTTTCAGGGCTTTCAGGACATCGTTGTGGCTGACCAACATGCCATCGTAGTCGTACGGAAACACCCCCCGGACCCTCCCCCATAGCCGTGTTGTGCAGATACATCCTACCTTGGCCAGTCTTCTACTCGACACATATAATCGTGGACAGGGCGCTTGTTTCATCATGTGCACGGCATCCAAGCACAACAGGAGGCACGCTGCTCACTACACATGTAGTGTCGTCGATATAGTACCAACACATGCTTTACACATGCTTTACACATGCTTCACACACGCCTTGCACATGCCTTACGCATGCCTTACACGTGGACTGTCGTCGACCGAGCCCGCTCGCTCAACCTCCGCCGAATCTCTGTACTGCTTAGCTTACCTTGAAACGTTTCATCGACTTCTTCCTCTTCGCCGGCATCCAACACGTCGACCTCGAAAACCTGCAGCGGTGCCCAACCTTTCTCTTCACGCTTGTCGTTGACAGCCTTGCCTCCACTTCTTGTCTCCTTGGATATGACCAGCGCCGAAATGGCTTCATCAGTGATAGTAGGACCAAAAGGATCCATGATCTCGGCGTACTTGACGGTGAGATTGGAGGGAAAGGTGGCGTGTATAGCATGGCCATTCGGTCCAGGCTCATTGAACTCTTGGATTCGAATCCTGCTGTCATCCGGCCGACCGAAATTGAGCAAAGACGCAAGAAATTCATGCACAGCTTCCTGTCGACAAGCCCAGCTCTCCAAGACATCGGGGTGCTTCTTGTTCTTGAGCAATTCGTCTCCGGTTATGCCTATAGTCAGGCTGCTCGTACCTTGGTCCACAAGTGAAGACGATCCTCTGCCAAGAACGAATGCGAACATGGTGAGAAGTAGTTTATGTCCGATATGTAGGTGATCGAATGTGCCACCAACCGCCACCGAAAAGTGATTCGTCAATGCAGCTACGCGCTCGGCAGGCTCAGCAGCCGGTAGAGAGTCGGCCTGCACAATACCTCCTCGAACTTTTGATATATTTCGGCCCGATGGTCCCAGGGAGAGGAAATTGTTCAGTAGAGTGGTTCCTTCCTCTGTCTCGGCAGAATAGACGGTGTCCCATGCCCTAGGAGAGCGAGCCAGAGTGTGCAAGTCAATGGCGGGGCCTCGGAGTTCCTGCTCGGGAGTTGCATCTTCGGGAGTGTGCAGCAGCTTGCCGTCTCGCGGGTATGCGACCAATACAATACGGGCATCGACGCCTCCTGCATCCTCAGTATCGATTGCATCCTTTGAGGCAATGACACAGATAAGCTTATAAAGATTTGCAACCAGACTCTGGGTAGTTGCATACAGTGGTGCCCTCGGCGATGCCAGATGGCCATAGAGATGTGGACACGGTAGGGCAATTTCCAGCAAGACGGGCTCATGCGTCCTCGTTGGCGATCTGGCGAGCTGGCGAAGGACGGTCAGAAGGGAGGCATTGTATGCGGCCTTCAAGGCTGCATATGTGGGTGACGATGGCGCGGGAGGAAGCAGTAATAGCGAGCGCTGCGAGGGTGCGTGGGATGGTGGCATGACGGCGAAATGTTGCACAAAGGCGTGGATAGGAGCGGCAGGTTGTATGAATGGACGACGGGTTGTAGCAAGGAGTGTGAAGGTGGTGCCCAACCGGATTGGCATGAAGGGGTGACGGAGAGGTTATACAGATGATGCTTTTGTAAGAGTAATCATATCATGAGCGAGGTGTGATGAGTGAGGGATGGGATGGTGGAAGGGGCAATGAATGGTCGGAGAGATGATGAATTTTGAAGGTGAAGGTGAGGGTTCAGATGCGGAAGAAGAAAACAAAATTGTCTGTAAATGGCTGGTGAGGTTGAAATGGCGAGAGGGGAGAGGTGAGAGGTGATGCAGGATCTATGAAAGCAAGGAACTATGAGGGTGGTGGTTGTTGTTGTTGCCCCGCGCAGCCAAACCCCCACCGAGGTACGTACCCATGGTCGCTCCTGCTAGTCCTGCTGGCTGTTGCTCCGTCGCTGCTCACTTTCCTCTGGCTCTGCGTGCCCAGCGCCAAGGCCCATTGCCCCAAGCGCCAGCCTTCTCTGGTTGCTCCCACCTGGGCATCCAACACCCAACTTGCGACCGCGCCTGACGAACGTCCACAGGCCCCATCTGCTCCTCGACGACACTGCAACACCAAATCTGCGCTGCCCAGGAGCCTCTCTCCCACCTCCCGTGTCTCCCTCGCGGCATCATGCCCTTCCACTCTCACCACCAGCAGAATGCCCAGAATACCCCCGCCGCGGGCATCTTTCAGGCCGCACAGGCTCTGGGCGCCATTGGGGCACCCCACGGCAACTTGAGAGCTGCCACTCAGGGGACCACCAACGCAGGCACCGATGCTCTCCTGCCAGGGAGTGGAAATGCACCAGGACTACAGTCGCCAGCGGGCCACATTCCCAGCAGCCAGAGCCACAGTCAGAGCCACAGTCAGAGCCACAGTCAGAGCCATATCCAGAGCCATCCTGCGGGTGGAGATAGAAGTGGTGGTGTAGGTCTAGGAGGCTCTGGAGGAGCAGGTCAGAACGCTCCCCCAGCATCATCAGCACCTCCACAGACAAGCAGTGGCTCTTACGAAGCCCCTCGTCGAGCACCCACGCTTGGCCGTAATCCTGAGGAGTTGCATATTTCAACATCTATGGCTCCGCCCGCTCACATGGGGGGTTCTGTTGCCCAAGCACAACAGCAGCAGCAACAACAACAGCTATATAATTCTCCTGACGCGTACTCTGCAGGTTCCGCCCCCAATATCAACCTCCTGCAGGCCACTCCTTCCTCTGCAAGCGTACCCGGCAGCCTGCAACCCGGGGGAAACATGCAGGTGCGACCCAACCCCTCGTCCGCCTACACTGCGCCTTCTACTGTCCCCACGATGCCTCAGACCAACGCGAACCAATATACACTTCCTACCCGATCCAACACCAACAACATGAGTCAATCCCAGCATTCGTCCTCTCATACCTATTCAAGATCCAGCCCCGCCGGCATGGGGCCTGACCAAAAGTACATTCCCTTCTCTAACACTCCCGAAAACCCAAAATACGGCTCAGGCACTCCAGCGCAAAAATACTATCCTTCCACTCCGTCAGGCGCTGCTTCCAACTCCCCCCTAGGTCTCGCTGATATTAGACCCCGCGCAAACTCCACGATGGATGACGGTGGTCCTAATACAGGAAATCCCTATGGCGACACGGACCGAGTACCTTCGAACAGCAACTACCTAGCTCCTTGGAGCGTATACGCCTTCGACTGGTGCAAATGGAATGTCCAAGGCGGAAACAGCGCTGGCAAGATGGCCATTGGAAGCTACCTTGAAGATACCCACAATTTTGTACGTATCCGAGCGTTGTTGGTGGACGTAGAATCTAATCGGTGGCCTATAGATCCAAATCCTCGATACACAAATAACCCCCCAGGACGTTCCTGCTCCTGGCGGACCTGCATTCGGCCTCGAGTATACACGCGTTGCAGAAGCAACATGCTCCTACCCTGTCACACGAATACTCTGGGAACCTCCATCATCTCAAAAGCAGTCCACCGACCTCCTGGCTACCTCTGGCGACCATCTCCGTCTATGGTCTCTCCCTCAATCGACTGGCTCCAATGTGAGCAGTACCATCACCCGCTCATCGTCAGTAAATACTCGAGATCCTCCACCTCAAAAACTCACACCACTTGCGCTGCTCTCCAACTCAAAAACTCCCGAACATACAGCACCTCTTACATCTTTGGACTGGAACACCATGTCACCCAAGCTCATAATAACATCAAGCATAGATACGACATGCACAATATGGGATATACCCACACTGACCGCAAAGACCCAACTCATTGCCCACGATAAGGAGGTTTTCGATGTGCGTTTCTGTGCAGGCAGCGTTGACGTATTTGTCAGCTGTGGTGCAGATGGTAGTGTTCGCATGTTCGATCTGAGAAGTCTGGAGCATAGCACCATCATCTATGAGCCTTCAGAGAAGAATCCAGGCGATAAAGAATCAGGTAAGTAACGAAGCCAGCCCCCCATATAATTATCGGTCCCACGACTAATGAATGTCAAAGGTTCACCCGCTGGACGTATGTCTCCTACCAAAGCACAACAAACCATGTCATACGCACCGCCGCTCCTCCGTCTTGCTGCGTCGCCTCATGACTCTCATTTGCTTGCCACATTCGCCGCCGATTCGTCTTTGATTCGTATTCTAGACGTCCGGCAGCCTGGACAAGCACTTCTAGAGCTCCGAGGCCACTCTGCTGCTGTAAATTCAATAGAATGGAATCCTTCTCGGCGTGGTATGCTTGCATCGGGCGGTGACGACTCCTTGGTTCTCATCTGGGATCTACTGCACTCACAGAACGGCGCCGTCATCAATGGAGATCTTCATGGCGTGCCGCCTCCCCCTCCCCCAACGAACGGGGGTGCCAGCCAAGGCACAGGCGGTACTATGGGTCAAAAGGGACCTTATGCAAGCTGGAAATGTGATTACGAAGTGGGAAACATCAGCTGGGCGCCTCAAAGTGCATTGACAGGGCAAGGCGGAGAATGGGTTGGTATCTCGGGTGGACGAGGTGTTTGGGGCGTCAAGTTATGATGAGATGTCATGCTCGACATTTGTCTGGGGGGGTTGGTGCATTGCGGGGTTGTGTATGTGTATGTTTGACGATATGTTGTTGGATCTGTGCCTTATGGGATGTGTGTTGGGAACGATACAAAAAGGGGAAAAGATGTATGGTTGACTGGTTTTGGCAACGGAAGGGTGGGTCTTGGTATCATCATTATTCTCATCATGGTCGAATTTCTTCTTCCTCCTCCTCCTCCTCTTCTTCTTCTTCTTCCCCTTATTCTCTTATTGTTCTTGTTCTCGTTCTTGTTCTTGTTCGTCCATTTATGGACCTTTTAAAGCTATTGTTGCACCATGTAAGCGAAGGAGTTTGTCCTTCTTGTTGTTCTTTTTGGTTTTTAAGATACCTATATCTTTATGTTGGAGTGGATGTGTCGCGGGGGCATAGAATTGGGATTGGATTGGAAAACAAATAGGCAGGAAAGATGAAGGGAAGAAAACATCCTGCGTGGGTATGGTTCGTCGGATACTGAATCGCACGGTGGGGTGTGGGATATGTAGACGGTAAACTCGAAGAAAAGGAACGAAATGAAATTCAATCGAAAGAATTCAATCAAAAATGGCGATGTAAATATCTATAATGCATGAGATGAAAACAGAGGTGTAAATATTGTGTAGAATTTTTTGTCGTATTATTCGCATATTTACTTTCACTATAGAAGAGGATGATTGAAAAAGAATTAAATCTGCGTGCAGAATGGAGAGTGAAGGTATAGGTAAGGAAGTTTAGAGAAGGCGAAAAGAGAAGCGAAGCGAAAAGAAAGAGTGCCTAAGGCGTTGAGATATATGTATATATATAGATTGAGGCCTTGATGCCTTGGTGCCTTGGATATGAAACCAACCCACCCCCCATCCCATCCTGTTGTACCATGCATGCGTCGCTGTCCTTGCCAACTTGTCACATTGAACGCTCCACATGTTCAATCCACCCATCTCCACACATCCCCAATATCCGTCGCAGACACTTCCACAGGCAGCCGTCTCCACCTGTCAGTATCAGTTGTCAGTCCCCTGGGCTGGGGAGTCGTCAACTGCGTGTCTGTCTGCCAGTGTCTTGTCAATTCGTAACGCGAATAATCACCCTTTCCCCTTCATTTAGTTTCGGCCCTTCTCGATCACCGTCTCGATTTGGCGTTCGCGCATGTCTGGGCTAGAATTGAGGGGGAGGTGGTGTGTCGCAGTTTTTGGGGTCGGATAGGGGGGTGGGAGTGTGACAGTGGTGGTGTTGGGTTGGGAGGGAGGTGGATGGATAGATGGACGTGTGGATGGATAGGTGGATAGGGGGTCGGTGGGTTTGTTTGTTTGTCATTGTGGGTTAGTAAATATAAGGGTAATGCGGGATATGGGTAATTGGGGATGAGGTGGGATGACAAAAGAAAAATAGGTGCTGTGCAACGTGTAAACGGTAAGGTCGTGTGACGATCTTATGAGGGTGTTGGAAGGAGGGAGGAGTTCAGCGAATGGAAGAAAGAATAAATAAAAGGATATGTGGGATGCAAGGGAACATGTACCAAAATAGCAAATAGCAACCCTAGAACCACGAACAAAGTAGATCACAAACGAATGTGAACAGAAGATATAGAATACGTATGTGTTCATTGCTAACATGTACTACTGGGTATACAAAAAGCCAAACTAATAACGAAACCAAAAAGAAAAATGGATATACAACAATAAAGCCAACGAAGATAATGACACTATGCTGTTATAACATTTTCTGTCTCTCCTCCTTTCAGTGAATACATACTACCTTCCCAACTTCCCACTTCCCCTGATGGATCCCCCTCTACGCCAAACCACCAATCTAAATAAAAGAATCATCCACTCTTTCCGCACATTGAATCAAATCTAACTCTTCACTCACAGTTCTCTCCTTTCTATTCTTCCCCCGCACATCAAACGACAAAATCTCACTCACGACATAGCTAAATAAACAACCTAATGTTTCTTAACAATCACACCCACCAAATCTGTCGGCTGTCCCTCAATCTCGCTAATTCTAATGGTCTGCCCCTTGGTCATAAGTGGCGCGGCAGCCTTAACTGTCGCTGTCGCCGTCGTATTTCCACTTCCCGTCGTCGAGTTTCCGGCACCACCACGCGCAGGAGGATTGAACTGCTCAGCCGTGCCCGCCTTCTGCGCAACCTCGATCAAATTCGCACCGGCACTGTGCTCATTCTGTGTGAAGCGCGAGTTGAACTTCACAATGGACTTGATCTCATTGTAGGTCGCGACGTCGATAGATAGAGGGGTCTGGGCGACGAGGAAGGTGAGGCCTTCGGCGCAGGGAGGAGTGGTGAGAGAGCCGGTGTATTGGAAGAGTTCTGAGGCGGATTGGACGTGGTTGGCGACGTTGGAGAAGTCGAGGGATTCGATCTTGGTCTTGGTGCCCGGTTGGGCGATGGCGGCGAGGTGGGGTTGGAGGCCGGCGATTAATGGGTCAGCGGCTCCGGCGCTGAGTTGGAAGGGAAGGGCGATGACGGCCAGGGAGTTGGGGTCGGCTGGGTGAGGGTTAGTGGGTTGTTGGTAAAAGGGTAGGGTGGATAGGATTGGAGGTGAATGCGTATAGGGAAGTATGCATTTGTGTGATCGGCAAAACAGGGCAGGGCAGATGTAGGATAGAATGGGTTTCTACTTACTGACGCCCTCATGGACCATGTGGATCTCGAGGGGGAAGTACTCTCCATTAATATGATGCTCAGATGGGGTATGGATGTGGAACTGTCGGAGTCTGAAGTCGGAACCAGCAAATGAAGTGGTTCCATTGACAATGACCTCGATGGTCGTGCCGAGATTTTCGAACTCAACTTCTTGTTCGGGAATGTCAAGAGTTGGTTTGCTCTGGGCGAAAGCAATCACGCCATCTTCTGTGGGGAACTGTCAGTAACATAGTCTTGGGCACTCGGAAGGAACCGGATTGACATACCGATATTGATGGGAGATTGGAGCTTGCCAGTCTTGCAGGCCTCGTTCTCCGGTGCAAGGGAAGCCCAATTGAGAGGGCCGAGGAGACCCTCATATCCGAAAGTGCTAACTTGAACCTCACCCTCAACGGCCTCTGCGCGCTTGAACTTGGAAAGACCGTGAAGGCATGTAGCCGATGCCGTGCTGGCAAGAAGGAGAGTTTGAAAGAGCATGATGGGCGAAAAGAAGGTGCTCAGCGTTGTTGATATAATTAAGACAGGACGATTGCGTGATGGGAATCCAGTCGAATGAATGTAGGTACAGAAGAAAGATGGGAAAGCTGAGGTCTGGATGTGAGTGATAGGGAGGAAACCAATAGCTATAAGTAGACAAATCAATGCAACGATCTACGTGCAAGTCGGAGTAATGGAGTAGTCCAGAAGAAGAGTAATAATGAGGCACAGGATCTACCTGGAAAGAATGGAAATAGTAATTGCTGGACAAGCACACGAACCGCTGCGCCGAGAAGTAAGGCAATGAATGGCTGAGCAAAGAAGGACCGTGAATATAAACAAGACGGGCTTACCAAGAGCTAGATATACATCAGCATATTGACACACCCTGTTCAACCTTGGTATTCAAGCCTACGGTGCTCCGGCAGTGCATGCTGAGGCTCGCCTCCAAGAATCACCAATTTTCCGCGGATGCACTGCAGCCAAGAGCAGGTGCAGAGCCAAGTCACACAGTCCAAGAGATCCGGAGGCGCCCCATACTGCCCTTTAAGGGAGGAACAACAGCAGTTGCGGAGTGGAAAGCTGCAGCTCCAGGAGAAGTGGCCTGAGGACGAGCAACGCCAAGGTGAGTGTTGCTAAGAAGAGCTTAGAGCAGAGTCGTCATGTTTGGCATGCCGCCCAGGAAGGGCCAACAGGGTTAAGCCTTTTAGTGACAGATGCTTGGGACCCCTGCCAAAGCATGGCGATTCGGCTGCATTGACCTGTGGCGCTGGGGCGAAGAGGGTAAACGTCTGAAGATCCGCATCTCCTACCCGTCGAGGGACTTTGTGGGAATGTTACCTATACTGTATGTAGGCAGCTGGTAGTTGTTGGCGTAAGCTTACAACCACATTGTAGGCGATTTGTGAAGAAGAGGTGTTGCTGTTGTCATTGTCGATACGCCACCACCCATACGAATCCTCTCAGCCTCTCCCCTTTTTTTGTAAGACTATCCAGAAGGAGTATGCGACGCGCTGCATTGTTGACGATAGTGACAGTGGGCTGTCTTTGCAACGACCGACCGCAACGTACAGAGTGCTCGACAAAGTTCCAACTACGCGCCCCCCGGTCAGCTTCGAGACTCCACTGGGCGGACTGCCTGAGGAAGATTTGCCCTGGTCTGAAACCTCTCTTTCAAACCGCTTGGCAAAATTCGGTGTTTGGAGCCTCACAATCCAGGAAGGGGTAAGGAAGCGAACGCCTCCAGTGCTTCCCCAGTTGGCCAGGTCCCGTGCTCGGAAACCTCAGACAGCAAGTCCGCCATGTCCACCATGACTACCGCACACGGCTGTCTCCTCCGGGTCGTCCCTCGGCTCCACCCTCCCTCCCTCCCAGCTGTTCATCTGTCCCTGCGCAAACGGCGACGAGCCCTCAGGCTTCTCCGACAGAACAACCCCTCGATTCTTGACTGGCTCTCGAAAATCAGCCCATTTTCGAAACGAAGGACCAGCCGAGGGGTTTTGTCAAATCCAAGCACCCAAGGGACCACGGTGTCGTGGCTTGTCTGTCTTGTTTTGCCTCTTACATCCACGTTTCCCTAGGCGCGCTTTTTGGCCGTTGCTCTACTGTACACAGTATCGCGATGACACTGCTGGTACCATCAAAACGTGCCAATCCTGCGATGATTAGAGGTACACGTGTGCCTGAATCGGGGTCAAATTGCCCCTTGGAGTGACGCTCCGGATGCTACATGTTTGCCATGCCCGCGGGCTGGGGTTTTCGTGAGGAGAAGTTCTCGGCCTGCATTATCAAGATGGGGGAGTCCCGAGGTCTTTCCTAAGAAACTGTTTCTCTGGGCTGATAAACTTGCTGATGGGCGATATAAGCATCGCAAGCGCGGCGGAGATTCTAGGTTGAACGTCGTCCACCAACCGTTGGAGTTCATATGCCCCGTTGTAGCCGTTGCAACCGTTGTAGCCGTTGTAGTACAATGTAGGTACCGGTAGTGAGTCTTGTCGTGGAAGAGTCCAGAGCGGGTCCAGATGTCGCCGTTCGGACCGAACTTGTCAAAATCAGTCCCTCGGACCGTCCGTCACCCATTTTTTCTCCAGTCGCTCCCCTCTCCACGTGCCCACTTTCCCAAGCTGTCACTTGTTGACTGGGTGGATTCTGTTCTGTTCTTGTCTCTGGCTCGGCAATGATGCCCCGTTGGATCATCCCTACATAGTACTGCCTTCTCCTGCTCGACATCCACCTATTTTTGCCCTTACCACGAAACCCATGCCAAACACTCAAACCAAGCCCCATGCATTAGCACATTCCACAGCTTGGCAACGAAAACGCTTCGCAAACGCTCTCAAGCTCTGGTCTTGGCTGCGGTCTTTTTCAAATACTCAAGGCCGCGGGTCCTGCCGAAGTTGGACGATTACTCCAAGGCTCCGACCCTCAACACCAAGCCCTGTCATCACCAGTTTCTACTCTCTCTTGGCACACCTGACCAACTTCACATTGATCGCATTTCTTGGCGCACACACACGCGGCCCCCTCTCATGACTATATTCGCGCCTATTTCGGCCTTGCTTTTTTTTATTAGATCTAATCTCTCAGGTGTCTTATCATCTAGTCGCAATCCGAGGCGTTGTCTCAATCAAATCGCCCTCAACTTCTGCTTGGCAGATTACCTTGGACCAACAACAAGACCGAACATGTCTTGAGATACTCAACGTCAGTCCTAGGCAATATATGAGGCGTCAATCTCGCCGCAGCGATACCATTCCAGGCAGGTCAACTATTATCACCAAGTCCTCACACCGGACTGCACAGGGAAGCTGAAGCCGATAAGCTAGTCTTTCGTATTGATATATAATGACAAACACAGAGTCTGGACCCATCCATCAAGTGTAAGCCATATTTCCACTGGAAAAGGCACAGCCACTATTGTACACTAGTGCAATTATCGTAGAGAACCCCTTCGAGTATCCGCATGCCGCACGCGCATGTTCCCAAAACTCCAAACGAAAAAGACAAGCGCGGATCAAACAGCTGTGCGGAGATGAGGGTAGGCACAGCGGAATCATTTGAAGCGATTGGAAAGATCAAATTTCTTCTTTGGTTTCGTTCGAAAGTCTTCCGGCGTTCTCTTCGAACTTGCGCCCTGGTTGATATATTCGTAGCCCGTAGTATCAACTCCAGGTTGGTGCGACTCTGTTGCTTCGGGTAAAGTTGAGTCCCATAACTCCCTATTTTTTACAAGTTGTTCGGCCCTGCTTAACAGCTCCTCAGTATCTTCGCCCTCGCTATCTGCTTCTTCGTTTGAGGAATCAACAGCGTTAGCCCTAGAGCCGTCCGATGTCTTGTTACCATCGCTTGGTTTCCTGTTGTGGCCGGGCGAGGAACGGGCGTAAGGAGCGGAGCCTGAACGATCGCATTCACCGTCACTATCTGACTCCTCCTGGGGAGGTCGCCGTCGAAGTCGCGCCTTTTCCAATTTGTCCCGTATGGTTTCTCGATCAGGTTCAGCCGCGAATTCATATCTCGCAACGATACCGGCAAGCTTCACGTTAGGACTTGTTGCTATAATGGATAAGGCAGGTTCCTGAACAGCAGGCTCGCCTCCCTAAAAAGAAAAAAAAAGAAAAGTTAGTAACTCTGAGGATACTGATTCGCTGGCTGTACAGTAAATGTCAGTGTATGATCTATAAATATTATATATGGCCCTGTGGATAGCTACCGCTCCATTAGCCATGTGACGAAAACTTACTGGCGAGTTCAGCATGCTATGTCGCTTGTTCCTGCTCTTCTTGATGTGGCTCTTAAGCTGGCTTGAATCGAGGGGTTTCAGGAGCTCAAAACTACAAAGTAGTTCGCCTGATACAGACATGACCGCGCCCCAGTTATCAAATTCGCCACAGTACTAGTCACAGTCAGTGGATCCTGTAAATGCTATTTGTCGTATGAACTTACGTTCGGAGCTGAGAAGACTGTCACAAGAATTCTATCACTAAAGAACTCATAGCCGTCCTCCACAACCATGTGGGCCCGGCAGACAAGGTCGAAATCATGGCGTTGCAGAAACTCCATGATTACTTTTTTACCAAAGCAATAGCTGACGCCTCTCTCATTTGATTCCCAATCATTCTCCATGTCTGCGGGGTCGCTCCACAATAGGTCGTTTAGTAATCCATAATCGGGAACATCTGTTGGACGAGCGATTTGTCTAATGTCATCCATGTGTGATAGACTTGGCGAGAGACCACCATGTACACAAAATATCTTCTGTGCAACAATCGCTGCGATGGGTAGCGTGTTGAACGTATCAACAAATGCCTTCCAGACCTTTATGTTGCACCTTCGCTTGCATTCGTCGTAGAAGCCGTAGACACGTGTCACATTGGCGCACTCGTGATTTCCCCGAAGAAGGAAGAAGTTCTCCGGAAACTTAAGTTTATAACAAAGCAACAATAGTATTGTTTCAAGACTCTGTTTACCGCGATCCACGTAATCGCCAAGGAAAAGGTAGTTGGAGTTGGGAGGGAATCCACACATTTCGAACATACGAATAAGATCCGTGTACTGGCCGTGTACATCGCCAACAATCTTGACTGGAGGGGCGAGCTCCAAAAGGGAGGGCTGTGTGAGGAACACCTCCCGTGCTGCCGAACAAACAGCGAAGATCTCGGCATTGCGTAAGCAGACAGTCTTAGTGACCTTTCCGGTGTATGCCGCATCCAACAAACGCTGGATCATGTCATCCAAATCAGAGGCCTTGAGAGCACTCGTCTCCATCGGTGACCCTGCTCCATCGCTGGGTGCGGGAGCGTCAGGAATGCGGGGAATGGGTTGGCCCTTCTTCTGCAAAATGGACTCTCCAGGTTGGGCTGCGGCCGAGGGTGGCGGCACACCTGTTGGAGGAACTTCGGAAACATGATCAACTTCGCCAGTCTCTTTTGCTTTGTCTACGTGTGTATGACCTGTTCCAACAGAGGCTCCATGAACTGGGGAGGGGGGAGGCTGGGGTGCATCAGGGACTGCATCGAGTTTAGCGGTAGAGTCATTCCCAGGGACCGGTGCAGAAGCCGTTGAGCCTCGTCGAGATCGAGGTTTGGTGGAGACACTATCCGCCTTATCCAACCCATTGGAATCTCCGAGATTGGCGATAGAGTTTCTGGGGCTGTCGGTCTTGCCTGATCCAGGAATCTTTGACCTGATAGAGTTCCGAATCGATCGGGATGATTCCTTTGTATCGGTCCTGTCAAACGAGCGATATTGGTCACGCTCCAATGACACGCCGTCGACAACTAAGGTTTTGTCGCCCTTGTCCTTCTTATTGCTGGATGGCTGATTGCCCATAATTATGGTACGCAGGACAGTGCCGTGCGATGACTCGAGGAATACGTGGCTACTTTGCGGATGTTGCTAGGCAGGCTGATAATGTCGGTGTGAGATAAGCGATAGGACGACACTGTCAACGCTGCGAATGTTGTAAACGCAACGTTTCGGTTTATTGCTGGCAAGATGAGAGATGGGCAGTCGAAGTTATGGATTGCCGTTGGATCTGCTGGAAGGCACGGATCGATGTATTAGGGCGAGTAGGGGCGTAGGAGCCTTCGGGAAGATTGGGTGTAAAGGTAAGCTTTGTCCTCTCCACAGCGGCGGAACGGCAGTTGACTATTTAGAAGCGTAGAGCAGGAGGGATGGGCGCAATTGTGGTTATGGTGGCTGGTAAAGACGAAGGAGGAAGGCAAGAAACCTGGCCTCAGCCGGAGCAGTCGTGATCTGCTTGCAGGGAGAGGTTCCGCGCCAGTATGTGAGCGAAGAGTGTGAGGGGACGTCGGGGAACGAGTGGGAATCTCGTCTTCGAGCCAGAGCGATGGTGTGGTGGTGGTGGATGGTTGAAGGTCAAAGGACAGGCAGAGGTGATGACCTCAAAGCCGTTCCGCCTGGGTAGAGGCGGGGAGGAGAGCTAACGAGCGAGGATTAGCCAGCCTTAGTCAGGAAAGTAGGGACGAGACACGCCGGCCAGACTCTAGAGAGCGGCGCCGTCGCTGGGTCCGGTGAATGACGAATGGGCGCTGCTCCAGCGGGGGGTAGCCAGTCGATCAAAGGCTACCGGCGGGTGGGCGAGCAGCTAGTGCTGCGACTGAATGATGGGAATGGGGGAATGGGGTATAGTGAAAAGTGAACGGCAAAGTTGCGATGCAAGAGGGGAGAAGAGCAGCAGCTTGGAGTTGCAGGATGAATCGGCTTCTGCGGTGTATGTATTGTAGTAGAGCAGCAGAAGTGGGTAGAGGGCGCTGACGCTAAGAAGGCTTGGCGTGCATGGGGCCAGTGAACGAGACTTGCACCCTCTTTATGACCTTCGTCTGTCATGTACGACAATTTTCAATCGTCATTGCCGGTGAACACCCCTTGAAACGACTAATCACATGGCATGTTCCATGTCTTCTTTGTGCTTCTTGTTCGATATTCATACGGCGGCACACCCGGATTGTCATTAACAAACTATCACCAATCTTCCACATGTCAATGGGATCGAATTGCGTTTCTTTTGGTCAAACCTTCTGCATGAAGCTATCGGTCCTCTCTCTATCCTTCTTCGCCACACCCCTGGCTATTCGTGCATGAAAAAGGCTCGATAGCTTGGCTGCCTGCCCCGAGCGCATGCGCCCAGATGCCCAACCTCATCTACCAAAACCCTCTGCATCTCCACTTTCTAGCATACCTCTCCAGTTCTCATCCTAGGTTCGTGTACCTGCAGCCTCCCACAAGTCACGGGGACACATGCTCTAGAGGACATCTAGGAAATGATGATTGGTATTCTCTGCAATACACTACGCGGTAGTGGAACCACGAAAACACAAGAGTCCCCAAGACATGCGCCAAGACTGATCCCGATAGCAAGGCCTTGGATACCGCTCTAGCCTGGAACAGATACCATTCGCAATAAATACCTCATGGCAGACATGGTATGTTGTAGATTGATTATCGTCATACTTATGTTGATCGCTTTACAGTGTTATATAATGCGACTTCTTACAATCTATTGCCAAGGTTGACGTGGACAGCCTTCGCAAGTCAGCAATGTTTTCAAAGTCAGTAAGACGAACGACAGAAGTAAACTCACCTTTTTGTTTGTATATGCTTCCAGCCCAGCTTCGCCCAGCTCTCTTCCAATTCCGCTCTGTTTCACACCTCCAAATGGAATTCTTATATCCGAATCATTGCTTGAATTAATCCAGACCATCCCGGCCTCAATCAACCGAGCCAAACGATGAGCTTTTGAGATATCCTGTGTAAAGAGCGCAGCACCCAGACCATATGTGCTATCATTGGCTCTCTGGATAGCCTCTTCCTCCGTTTTGAACGAGCTGATCACGACAAACGGCCCAAACACCTCCTCACGATAGATCTTCATATTATCCTTAACGTCTGTAAAGATAGTCGGCGCAATGAAGAAACCCTTCCCACCAACATCCTTGTGTGGCTCTCCGCCAGCTACCAGAGTGGCGCCCTCAGTCTTGCCGGATTCGATGTAGGACAGTACCCTTTCGAACTGCGTCTTGGTAACCTGGGGTCCCTGGAAGGTCTCATCCTTGAAAGGATCGCCCACAACACTCGTCTCTGAGACGTATTTCTTAAAGCCCTCCACAAATTTATCGTACACGCCCTCTTGTACGAGTATTCGCGAAGTAGCCGTGCAGACTTGTCTGATGATCACAAAACGGTCAGTATAATTATCTTTCAATTTGAGTATTGGGATGTTCCTTACCCCTGGTTATACATTATTCCAACATGACTCCATTTGATGGCTTGGTCCAAATCAGAGTCGTCAAAAACTACTAGTGGCGATTTGCCGCCCGTTTCAAGGGTAATGTTCTTCATATTCACCGATGCTAGCTTCATGATCTCTTTTCCGGTAGCAGTCGAGCCTGTGAAAGCAATCTTATCGACATCCAAATGTTGGGCGAGGGCCGCCCCGGCTTTTCGACCTTCTCCGTTAAGAATGTTGATGACGCCTGGTGGGAAGCCAGCCTCCTTAATCAGGGTTGCGAGGTATAGGATCGAGAGTGGTGTCTGCTCGGCTGCCTTCAACACTACAGTGTTTCCGGTGGTAAGAGCTGGGCCCAGCTTCCATGCTGCCATCTGTCAGGTATCCATCAGTATGCTCCTTTGAAGATGCGCGAATTCACTACGTACCGCCAAAGGAAAGTTCCAGGGAATAATCTGGCCGCAAACACCAAGAGGTTCTCGAATGGTATATGCTAGCTTAGCGGGAGATGTTTCGATGACCTGGCCGTGAACTAACACAAGTTTTATAATCAGCGCATAACTTGACAGAGTTAAGAAAACGTGGCGATGGCGAGATTTGTTTATGTGCACCAAAAGCTTTCCCCAAAGGAAATTATCCCTCTAGGACTTAAAGTGCTATACTCATATCCTACGACCAAGACCCGAAATTGCTTACTTTTGTTAGCCCATCCCGCATAGTATTTGATTGTTCCGATGACCTCCCCAAGGTCGTCATTCAACGAGATCTGATATGGTTTTCCATTATCCCAGGTCTCAATGGAAGCAAGAATCTCTCTATTCTTCTCAATCAGGTCTGCGAACTTGAATAGAATATCCCCACGTGCAGTGGAGTCTAGGTCGCGCCAGGATGGGTCCTTGAATGCTTTGCGAGCTGCTGCAACTGCGATGTCGACGTCTTCTGGCCCGGCCGCATACACAGAAGTGATTTCGCTCTCATCACTACGAAAAGTCAGCATAATGCCAGAGCAAGATATTGTAATCATGGCGTACCTTGGATTGATGGAGGTGATTGTCTCGCCTGATTTCGACTTAACAAACTCATTGTTGATGAACAGACCGCGAGGCTGCTTGTAAGTGCGCCCATTGGGCGTCTTAAGATCCACGAACAAGTCCGACATGGCTGAATAGCCTCTTGTACCGCTCACGATACAAATATGGGAAGAAAATGCGTGTAGATGCTTAGGAAAAGATCGTGAGACTTTGAGGGGGAAGCGGAGGAAAAGACTGGACATGGCCGCGAGGCAGTGGAACGAATTATCAATCAACGACAAGGCCTAGGCTTGGAAAGAAGCCCTCGCACCGATGTGGGAGTTCGCAGCTTCGAATGGGAGCGCTGACCCCGCGCGAGATGACGAAAGGTGGGTAGCTTGAGCTCCCGTGAACGATAACGGAGATCGGATAGGATTGCCCCATTCACGTTAGAGGCACCCCTCTCTGCCATGTTCATGCAATTTGATCGTTCCGAGATACGAGATCTAGAGATCCTTTTAGGAAGTTGTACCTACCTAGGTAGTTGGGAAAGGTTCCTTTACCTCCATCATACAGACGCGATTGACGCGCCCACGCCAAGAACTACCCCGCTAGAGCTCGTTCGCTGAGAACTCTCGCAGCATAATAACCCTCATGCTAGCACATCTACAAATTCAATGTCTTTTCGGCTATGATTCAATATTATGCTCACTCTCGCGTGTCTTTTTCGAGGACTTTGTAGGGTTTCCCTGCATGGCTGTGGCAGTTTGAACAAAAGATATAGAGAAACAGGCAGCCCCTCCGCCAAAGCTCGTTACTGATTGTGGTGTGGGCTATTGTGGACAACAAAAGACTTTTCGTTGGATGTTGCGCATGAAGTAAGTACTGCGTGGCTGGTGATGAGATTTTCGGAGCATATTAGGCAGAGTGGTAAATCTAAGGGGAGTCTAGATAAACACCCGAGTTGAGGGACTTTGAACTAATATAATTAAGATGTATGGTTACCCGAACGCATTGCAGAAGATCAACTCACGCTGCCCTTCTCGCGGAGTAAAGACGCCTTTGGGAAGTTCGAATTAGTGGGCATTGATACAGGGCTCTACATGCGATGTCAGAGGTGTACAACGGTACTGCCTAAGAAATGTGCGCTGTTCGCATGATTTTTTGAAGCCTTCGTAGGCAGCTAGATCCACCTTTTAATAAAGCGGAGTCTTAAGATCTCGATTCCCTCGTGATCAGTTCTTATCTTACGAAGTTTGAATCCATCATATGCATAGCTAGAACAAAGATTGATCAATACGCCTAACGCCATGTAATGCTGGTATCATGGTGCCAAAGGAACCCAACCTTGCCGATCAAACTCGACGACCGAATAACTCCACACACATGCGATCGTTCCAGTGAAAATCCCAAATCATATCCTAGCACCGCTCGCAAGGTCTGAGGTGCCGGTACTCATGAATTTCAGCATCGCACTCAGCGGGAGCGCTGCAGACTGGACCTCTGCTGCAGAGTCAAACACAGGCTCCGGCGTTTCTCCAGTTACGCCCAGTTCTCGGTAAATATTTGCTACCTTGGCCTCGTCACCGTCCAGATACTCCCCCGAATGGTCGGCAGGGGCGAACTGGGGGAATGCGAGACCGAACAACCGGACCTCTTCGTTGCTGTAGAACGCAGCTCGCGCCCAGAGCTCAGGGTAATCGTCCTCGTCATGCATATCGACCTTGACACGCTTGAGTCCGCCAAATTCTTCCTCAACCTCCGCCCCGCTCTTCTTCTTCGCTGCCTCTTCCTCGGCCTTGGCTGAGTGTCCGACATCGAGCTTGGGATCGACACGGCAGAATTGCGAGGCTGCGCGCAATCGCTCATCCTCCCAAGAGATTTCGTCGTAGGTGGGAGTGATACGAACAGTGTGGTCCAGGAAATCGTAGTTACCCTCTGCGTTGAATGGAGACATGGGGAATACGCGCAGTTGGTTGATGATGTCGCCTTTTGTGACTTCGGTACCATCGTCGTTGACTTCGTCTGTCACCTCCTTGAATGAGTTGTGAATGTTTTCGGTGAGACGGTTTATAGTGGCGAATGAATTGAACATTTCTGGCCTGATGTGCGAGTTAGTAGTGATTTGTATTAGAACATCCCAGAGTATTGGATCTGAATCCATAATAGAAAATGGACACAAGGGAGTTTATGGTCACATAAATTGTCCAAACGTAGTAGTGGATCTAAACATTGAAATGCAAATACTTAAGATAAAAAGCAAGAAGAGCGAGATGAAAATTCGACTTACCAATTCAGCAAAGGTTCAGGCGTATTCATATTTGCCATCTGTAAATAACCGATAGCCTTGACAAGCTGAGACAGCGAAGTCCTGAGCTCCACCAATCGCTTCATATCTTCCGGGTTAACATTGATGTTTCCATCATGCTGCCCTGGAACCTTGCTCATCTCGGGCTATTGTGAGAAAATGATATGCTGCAAAAACGCACGTTGAATGGCGGTTGGGTGATGTGATGGAGACGAGGTGTAAGGCGGTCGACGTAGTGTGGTGTTGACAAGTCTGCTCCCTCGGAATTAACATGCTTGGCTTGCCAAGGCCCGGCTCCCGATCACTTCTCAACGTCATCCTATTAAAAGTTACAATGTGTTCACCTCCTCTCACTTTATCGCCAACAGTTTATCATATATAAAACTTCGTATCAAAAATTTCAACATTTTACATCAAACATGATGTACTGAGCTTCCCACATTGAATAGGTCCTTACATAGTGCCGACTTACACCACGCATAATTGCCGTGTTTGTAATCGGTCCAGAGTGCATTCTCAAAACGCATTTGCACATAGTAAACTTTCTCTGCATTCTATTGAGCGAAATAGTAAACAAATAGACTCTTTGGCATACAAAAGTGCATCAAAATAGCCAGGGGTTCCGGTCTCTAAACAGGCTGCTCAAAATAATCATGTCCGAAGCAGGGATCACACCCCCATTACCGAATTTTGTGAATTCGAGAGCCAATAGCACGTCTCGAGCTCAAAAAAAGAACTTTTGTTCGAAGAAGAGGAATATGCCTTTGAGTATGGTGAAAGATTTTCAGAAGCTTGGATAAAAAATGGTGGGGATATGGCTTATACAACACAATTAAAAAGTTGGTGTTCTTCCTACAGAGACTCGAGCTGGTCAATTTAATTATGGTCACCAAGTCGTGCTCTCGTGTACGACCAGTGATGATAGTGGTTAAAATAGCATCTAAGTCAGAGAACAAGTCTAGGCACTACTCCAGCTTAGTGACCGGCGCGGACATGGTTGAGTGTGCAGGGTGTGTCCATTGGACCATGGCAGTGGCCTGCTGTATCTTATACCATCACAGTGCCACTAGGGACCCTTAGGTTTATTATGTGTGTCCCCTTGAGCGCTGTAACTAGATTTGGGATCGCAGGCATGAGAGGATGGGAGGCTTTCTTTCCAACGGTCGGGGTATTGGGGGTGGGGTATTCGGAAAAGAGCTATGACGATCTGGAAAGTCAGTGTTTGGTCGCTGAAGTATTCTGGCGTCGACTCGCGTAAGATATCATGAGCTCAGAAATAAGCTGCTCTGGATAACCGCCTGCTGTCGCTGTTACCTGTCGTCCTTTCGACTCCGATCCAGTGATGTTGACATACCTCGTCTCAGCCGGACCGTACTGAAAACCAGTCCCACACACAATTGCAAAATATTGGGCAGCACATCAAAACAGGCATATAATCTTGCACCAGTCTAACATACCTTTAAAGAGATGTCTCGTACAAAAGCCTCCGACTCAAACAACCATGAGCTTGTCCACTCACTTAAGTGGCGCTGGGGATAATGTAGCGGTGGGTTCGAACATAAGAGCTTTCCTACACTCCAGAGCTTGAGTGAATGGCGCTGTTGCCTGCGACGCTAGTTCTTTTGTAAATTTCACGTGAGAGCACTACACACACCGCTATCGTTCGCTGCACAGACGAAAAATTCCCTACTTCTACTCTTTTCCTTCCCTTCGCTGACCTCCCACCACAGCCTGCACCAACAACACCTACCCCTGCATTACCTCTACAACAACATTTTCAGTATGGAATTTCCGGAGGCATGGAGCCATGGGGATGACCGTGAGCACTATTATATCGACACCATTCGCGCAGGAATAGACCAGTATCGTTCGAAGAGTTATGTGCGTTTCGCACAAGATCTTCAGGTCCACCAAGTCCGTTACCACGTGTGCAGATCTCTTATCACATCAGAGTTTCGGCTTGATGTTATTTTTCAAGATGGCCAGGCTGGTTTGGAAGGTGCACATCGCAGGACTTGTCGTGCTCGCTTCGAGCGGAACGAGAATACCGGAGAAGTAGAGGTTCTTGAGTCAAACCGATGGGTATCTCTCGACGAGAGCCTGAGCATGAATTATCCAACACAAGCACCAGCGGCTGATCCTGATAACCTTAGAAAGTGGCTGGCAGTCAACGGGAAACGCCTCCACTGGGTGGGGTTTCCGGGAGAGCTCAAGGAGAATATTTTGGCCTTTTGCTTGCTCGAGTCACCAGGTTTTGCTGCCTACCATTCGGAGCATCTTTTCGTGCGCAAATCCGATCAATTTCATCAACATGGACCATGGGAAGTGACACATCAGCTGGGACACTGGGTTGCCCTACTTGCTGTCTCCAAGGAGATCCGTCAAATCACCCTTGAGCTTTGTCTGAAGCACAACAATCGCTTCCCGGGAGGTCTAATGATTGCCTCAAAAACCCCAGGACAGTTAGTATCCTCAATCAAGCGTCTCAGCCGCGCTCATATATTTATTGACAAGAAACTATCATACTCCCCCGCATTGGCCCGACAATACCTCCTTCACCCGAAGGTTTACACAGAGCTGGGTAATCCATACGCTACATACGCACATAATATCCGTAAGATCTCTTTTAACTTCGACTTCCTCTCCAATATGTTCTTCTTTGGAGTCACAGTCGCGGGCCTAGACCGATGCCGACCGAAGGATGCGCTTACATGTACCATTTTCGACCGTCTTCCCCTACTCGACGGAATTCGTGTTTCAATGCCGAGGGACGTTCGAAACGTACGTCATCCGGTCAAGCTGTTCGACGAAGACCTACCCTGCTACCGAATACTACATCGATACCTTTACGAGCGCCTGGCTACGGTTTTAGCACCCTACACACACGTAACCGTCACCGACTTCATCGACAAGGAAGAAGAGGATCGGTTCTTGGCACTTTTGAAGCTTCATCGCAAGTCGTCACTGTTCACTGCGGCCGAGCTGGAAGATATGTATGCGGATACATCTGGAGGAATCGAAATTGACGTACCCGTGTCAACACTTGTGCGCATTCAAAAGGACGAGACGTACGAACGCGATGCCTTCCGGCTCGCGGTACAACGTGCCTGTCAGACCTATCCACCCATCTGCCGCTGCCAGAAGAAGTGCGTCACTATCGGTTTCTAGACATTGGATTAAGGTCACGTCACTAATCACACAAGTCCCCACGCGTAAACGCTAGTGTAGCTTATTGGTTGTCCTGTCAGGAAATGCATTGCATAAAGCTGGAGGAAGTTTGCGGGCCTTGGAAAGATGAATTCGGTAAAATGTACATTAGAAAAAAATTCATTAGAGGGAAATGGAAAAATATGCAAAGCATGGGCGATTCATCTTCAAAGTTGTCTATTATAGACGAGTTGCATAGGAGTATTAAGAACGGCATCCTTTGAAGATAGAATCGAACAATCTCACACTAAAATGTGTACCGAATGTGCGAATTGAAAACTGCGAACCTTGTGAAGTACTACAATGATAAATCGCCTAACCCACTCAGGCCCGACCCACCCTGCGCTGTATCCGTCGAATCATGTGTATCTGACCTCATTATTGAAACCCGAATGTCCTGTGTGATGCGCACGGCATCGCACTTCAAGCAAGTGGGAAGATCTTTGTCATGTAGTATCTTAAAGCAGCTGCGTACTAGAACGCCGGTTTCGAGAGCGGTTGGTCTCGACTCCGGTGACATAGCCAGCATATGCGCAATGACTTCGTTGTAAAGTATCCGGCCCTCCTGGTTCGCCGCTCGTTGAGACCACTCTTGAACCTTAACGTGTTCCACCAGTCATCCGCCCAAACCAGTCATCCGCCCACCCCCACCAAAATAGATGCGACACCTCTACTAACTTCATTATGGCATTAACGCAGAGCACCCAGACGCTTCAAAAAGAAGGTAGATTAGCTATTTCAAAGCAGGCGATTCAGAATAAGCAGTTTTCAAGCCTCCGTTAGGCCGTACGCGCGTATGACGTCCCTCGATCAACCCTCCAAGCCCGCCTCCGTGGTGCACTACCACAAGCAGTTGCAAATGCTGCAAAACAAAAGCTACGCCCTACAGAGGAGCAGTTACTTATTTAATAAATTCTAGACCTTAACTAGCGTGGATTTCCCCCTCATATTATTAATATACAACGAATGGCAGATGCTCTACTAGCTAGCTGCAGCTAGAATCCTCCCTCTTAGCCTATAGGCAAGAACTAGGCTAAACGCTTTATCCAGACCTAGCTAGAGCTACAGACAAAGTAGAATAGAAATTTCTATTCACAGCAAGCAAAAAGCAAGGATCCTGCTATAATTCAAGCCTAGTTTCAGCTCATACAGAACACGCGCCAGCACTATGGAATACTAGATAAAGATACCTATAATTTTAATAAGACAGGCTTCATAATGGGTGTAGCTGGAACGTCTAAAGTAGTCACTAGCTCTAACAGAGTTAGTTAAGCAGTAGCTATTCAGCCTAGCAACCGCGACTAGGTCACGACAATAGAAAGCATTAACGCGCTAAGGTGGGCTATTCCACCTTTTATTATTCTATCTAGAAAGCTACACTAGGCAAGCTAGTATAGCAGCATACCTAGCGACTAGGTACTTGCTGTAAGCAACAATAGCTAGACAATAGACAAACTAGGCTTTAACTAGTTAAAGCACTTTAACAGACACACTACGTCTTGTACATCTAGAGCCTACTGTTTGCTTATTCTAGACAGCTATAGTAGCTACGCAACGCTAGAATTTGACTAGTACTATACAGAGCACAAGATAATTAGTCTCTATATGCTTGCGCACATGTTACATCTCCTACAGCTGCTTAACATTAGCTGTTTCTCTCCTCTAAAGCATGCGTATGGCTATTAGGTCTAGGAGCTAGCATGCTAAAGAGTCTTCTATATTAATAAAGAAGAGTTTCTTTCTATATACCTAGCCATCTATAAGACAGTCTTTATAGAGTAGAACATTAGAGCAGGCTTTAGAGCAGCAGGGCTTGTCCTATACAGTCTAGAGCGTGTCTTAGAGTTGCTTACTATTGTCTAGACGCCGTCTCTAGCAGGGACAGTAGCTAGAGAAACAGCAGCATAGACAGCAAAGACACCACACACAATTAAGCAGCTTAAGCAGCAAGCTTAACTTGTTCAAGACCTGCTTCAGCGTCAGTCACAGAGTCCTAGTACTCAGGCTATCAGACAGCTTGTAAAGGGATGCCAACTAGCTATGCATTCAGCTACTATCCTTGCAGAGGAGAATACTAGGCTTCGTGCTACAAATGAGCGTCGCCAGCGCAAGCAGACGCAGCGCCAACAGTATATTGCCTCTGGAGGCGCTCTACAAGCTCAGGAAGGTCAATTGCTTGCTGCAGAGGCTGACAGGGTGGCTCAGGAGAGTGAACAGGTTCGTCCACCAGGGCGCCCTCGAGCGCCACCAACGTGCAGCAAGTGTCATGTGCAAGGACATAAAAGGACTCAGTATACAGTCAGATAGTGCGCATCAAATACACTCATTTTCTATACTATATATTTTGTGGTTGTGGAGCTATTCACCTAGAAGCGCATCTATTTTAGTGGGGGTGGGCGGATGACTGGTTTGGGCGGATGACTGGTGGAACACGTTATCCAGCGTTGCGTAGTAAGCGTGTGTTTCCCCATCATCGTTCACGCTTAATCGATAATCGAAGTAATCGGATATCTCCCGACCGTCTAAAGCTGTAGCCACTAGTGAAAGCAAGGGTTGTTAGCGCGCATGTAACTTAGAAGTGTTGCTGGAAAGTACTTGCATTCCGTAAAGATACAACCAAGTGAAAATATGTCAGCAGACCTTCGCCTTTGATTATTGGTGATGACTTCCGGCGCACAGTATAGTCGCGTATGCCCAAAACTAGGGCCGTCTGTCACGCTGGTTCCCTCGTCGATCATAGCGTAGCTGGAACCGAAGTCCGCGAATATGATCTCCCCGCCTTTGACAAGAATGTTACGTGACTTGATATCTTTGTGTCGAATACCCTTAGAGTGTATGAAAGCGAGTGTAGATGGCAAACATCGTAACCACCTCCACATTAGGTCTCGATACTCGTGAGTGTCGTAACCATGTGGCTGCTCCAGAAATGCCTCGAGATCGCAGTCAGCAAGAGGCTGGAGAACAATGCAGAAGCGCGATCTTTTCTCGTAGGTGCAATATATCTGCACAATGTGGGGATGAGCGAGCATTCTTATAATAGAGACTTCGTTCTGTATGGTTTCCTTTATGCGTCTAGAATTGTATCTCGGCAGTGCAATTGACTTTCGAGCATAAAGGTTATCATTGATCTTGATGCTCTCGGCCACAGCATAGGCTCCTGTTCCTACATCGTCGATTACACGTAAAGGGATAGGGTCGTTGGAGTCAGAACGATCCCATGTGAGATGTGTACAGTTGAGCTGCGTGAGCTTTCTATGGTAGGCAGATGCTTGCTCATCCTCGTTGTATCCGAATTTGTGTGCAAACAGGGATCTGCTGAGCTTAACAACTTTCTCTTTCGAGTTCTCATCTTGAGAATAGAACTGGAGAAGATCTAAATTAGCCTGAAGCTGGCCTGCTGCACTTCTCTTGACAACTTTCGCCGCTTGTTCAAAGTAGGATAACGCTTCAGCCATTTCCCCTTCCTCGAATCTACATCGGGCTAAGGTTCGACGAGCTCGAAGGAGAACATGGGTTCGGTGTTCCGAAGTCTCGATCCTAAGAGGCTCGTTTTCGTTCAGCATCTCCCCCAGCACAGTAATCATCAATGAATATATTGACTCGCCAGAAATAGACAGCGACGTCTCACCAGCTGCTATGAGTAAATCCACCACAGTGTTTAGATATGTGTTTTCGAATGCTACCGACAGTCTTTCTTCTTCACTATAACCAGGGCCGTTGAAGCGGAGAGCCACATGAATGTCGTCCTCGTCCTCGCACTCCTTCAATATCTTGAACGACGCTTTGGTCCTCGGGTGCTCCACTCCGAATCGATAGCTAAGTCCAAGATAACATTCGGTAAGAATTTTCGATGCTGCTTCATGATATCCCCACAGCTGTAAGGAGGTCCCATAGTAATGGAGCACTGAAAGTGTTGTGGGATCCCATATTCCAAATGCCGTGGCGCTATATGTTAAGGCGAAGATGAAGGCTGCCCGAAAAGTCTCCCCATACGGCGGTTGCTCTTGTGGC
Organism: Dendryphion nanum; assembly: GCA_020744415.1. Classification (NCBI taxonomy): domain Eukaryota; kingdom Fungi; phylum Ascomycota; class Dothideomycetes; order Pleosporales; family Torulaceae; genus Dendryphion; species Dendryphion nanum. The sequence goes on from JAGMWT010000006.1 coordinate 434,893, forward strand.
CATAGTCTTGCTCTTAGCAGGAATATATGTACGCAGTTCAAAGCATCCCAAGAATTCGCAAGGCGGAGTTCGATGTCTTTTAATATAGTCGAAGCAGACCCATAAGCCTTGCAAGTTACAAGTGCAGCGGCGAGTACTAATCGCAGATAGCACTCTTCACGGGGAACCAGGTTCCAATCCTCAATCTCTTGAAGCAATTTAAGGCCTCCTTCCTCGAAACATGCATCTTGGTCAATGTTGGACAGAAGGTTCCAATAGCTGAACAGTATATCAACTACATAGGCATCGTCATATACAGAACTTGGAGACCGGAAGAAGATTTGATCATGGGTACGAAATAGCTCAGTGTGGTTGTCCAGCTCACTTCCAGTTGGCCGACGATATAATCCAATCAACTCACAGGTGGCGTTGTATGTGTGCTGCGCTTGAGCATAGTCGCCTAAAGAAACGTAAATGCGGGCGAGTGAGAAGTGGACGAGAACGTATTCTTTCCGTACAGTCGTAGTCCAAATGGTATTCGGCTGGGCCTCGAATTCTTTGATCGCATTCTTCAAGATCTCTGTAGCAGACAGGAGGTCCGCGCGGATGCGTACTGAAGAGTGTCTGTAGTCACTTGGCAATGCTGCACGGCGTAAAGCACCATCCGCCACGAATGTTGCAATGCTGAGATCTGACTCCGGGCTCGGTTCAACAACTGGCGTGGAATTGGATTCGTCATTTTCGCCTGTAAATGCACGTCTCAGTCGTGACCCAAAACCTCTGGACTTCTGCGCCATGACGAGGGGCGGACGAGGGGTGTCCGTCCCAGGATTTGGAGGGAGGACAGAAACGTTGCGTATTCATTTAACAATTCATGTCAGATGCAACCAATAGGATCCATTCCAGAGTCCGTAAATCTGGACACAAGAGTTGAATATTAAAGGCTACCTTGTGAAGTGGATGTTGTGGGTGTAAGACTCGTCGTGGAGCAGTTCAGCAGCGATCTTGTATTTTACGCTAATCAGATCTCGGTTAGTGCAAACCCGTGGTGAGCTTCTAACCCGAACCTCAATCGCAACCGCCACCCTGTTATCCTTACGACTCGGCATGCGTGCTCGATAATGGACACACCTTCCAGTCTGATTCGGGATATATCTCCACCTACGATTTCAAAGCGCCGAAAACTTTCTATAGCAAGGGATTGTTCAAAAGCCCGAAAGCCAGTTTCACCTGGCATAGAACCCACTCTTGCAGCAGTAGGAGCTGAGAAAGCAAAAGTAGATGATCATGTTTCGTACTTCAAGAAACATCTATCTCGATTCTTCAGACCATCATTGGATGTTTCTCCGAGATTGTCAATATCACAATTCGTCGATTTGTATACCAGTAATTTACACCCTCACGGACAGCATTTCGTCATACACCAGCACAACCATCCAATAGCTGGATTGCATTGTAATTAAATTTCAGTTACTCACAGCGGAGTCCCAAATTAATTATTATAAAGATGATCTCCGCCTCCAATTCTCCAAAACTAGCTCTCTATCTTTCGCAATACCAAATGGAATGCCAGGACATCCAAACTCCAACAGTCTTGGTCGGATAGCTATAGAAACGAGAGTCCATAACCTCTGGGTAAGCCCATACCATATTCATTCTTCGTTACAAGAGACACATTATAACACCATCACAGAACCATCTTATAGAATCTGCCTCGTTCAAAACCGGCTCCCTGCTTATCTGGGATACAGGAACCTACGGCATTCTTCCTCGCAAAACTGCGAAGAGCAAAATATCACCATCACCACAGACTACAGATCAAGACTCGGACTCGGACTACGACCTTCGAACATCCTTCACCAATACCAGACCATTGGATTCGAATTTAATTCCCGAAACCCATCACGAAAACAATAAACTCATTTCCGCCTTCCAGAGCCGCTATATCCGCCTCCAACTCCACGGGACTCGTCTACCAGAAACTACACCGTGACTCTACGCCTCTCATCCACCTACGATATCCCCAAACCAACCAATCGACGCCGCCGCTCTAGAGTTACCAAACGTAAACAAACCACCTACTCCACTACCTCCGACTCCGACTCCGACTCCAACCCCATTCCTGAACCCCTCCAACAAATCGAACAGAACCTCGATACCGATTCTGAAACAAATACCGCAACTCGTCTCCACAACGCCTATCCCGGCTCCACAAACACCATCAATTCCATTCACCAACGGCGCTGGTTCCTGACACTCGACCGGCCCTCCAGCGGCTTCGTGCAGATCAGACCCGGGGTCTGGGGACGCGATGGCGAAGCCGGATTTGAACCGTTCTTTGTCCGCGGGAGAGAGTATGAAAGGAGTATCGTGACGGGGCGGTTGGCGGCGGATGTGGAGAGTGATGAGGGGCTGGAAGGGTTTAGGGGACGGGGAGGGTGGGTTGGCATCACAACATAGGATCGAGTATGAGATTAAAGAGCGTAATTTGAGAGATTAAATGGAGATAAGTAGTGTTCAATAGACACGACCGCTAGAACCCTAGGAAAACAACATGCAACCCCCTAATACACAGACACAGACCATCACCTTCTCCATCCCACGCACACGTTCCATCACATTCTAATCCGACTTAAACCCACGACCCACTCCTCGTCGTCTCCCTCTACACACCCTCATACCCAAACGACCCCTTCCCCAAACTTCCTCTCCACATCTCCAAACGTCTACTCCACCTGCTTCCCTGTCTTGCGTATAATGCTCGGACCAGTGTCGACCTAACTAAGCCTGCCTGTAGCATCTCCGGTGCTAGTCTTTTTATTTTTCGAGCCCTGTGGTCGGCCGCGTTTGCGAGGAGCACTGATTTCGGTGGGGCCTGTTTTTTTGGTCTTGTGGGCTGCTTTTGTGGGACGGGAAAGGGCGGAGGTAGATGAACTTGGTATGTTAGAGGGGGGCAGGAGCGTGGGAGCAGCAGTTTCTTGGATGTTGATATATATGTCGTCGTCGTCGTCGTCGTCGTCGTAGGAGTCACTGGAGTATGTATCGTACTGGGCGGGTTGGAAGCGTTGTTCACCTACGCCTAAGGGAAGGCTATTTGTATTTGCGGTGAGTCTTTTGGGCAGACTGCGGGATGGCGTAGGTTCGCTGCTTTCATTGTCTGACAGTCCACGTTGAAGTGCAGAGCTGACACCTCCGCCTGTACTTGTATTGGGAGCTGCTGTGGGAGTCACTGATGCAGAGTTAGTATGATTCTGTGACGGAAGGAAGATGTATTTCGGACCCGCCGATGACTAACCCTGGGAGTCCGCAGGGGGAGCAGGTTTGCGGAAAACAGCGTCTTGGGTGTGGTTTGCAGTGATTCGCGGCAAGAAGATCCTGGGAGTGTAATCCTTGAACACTTGGGCGTCCGGACAGCCGCCTTGATTGAAGCTTTGAACTGCAGTATCCAGCCAGGCTGTGCGGTCACCTGGCTGGAACCACTCCGCCCACTCCGGGTCGGTCTGCATTTGAGGAAGCGTGAAGCGCGATCCGGAATCATATGGATTGCCACCCCTTGGCATTGTGATCGTCTCGAATGGAACATTGGTGATGAGAACCGGGTCGGCGTTGGGGTCAGTTATCTTCGCGCTCTCGGCGAGGTCATAGGCGATCTTGCGACTGTCCCACTCCTGCATGTGTAAAGTTTCTCCGAAAGGAAGAGTCGGTGGGAACGTTTTCAGCCATTGCTCGGGATGGTTTCCAGGACCTCCGTATACCCATTGTTTCTCAACTGTCCTAGCGGAAGGGGTTTGAGGGGCAAAAGGTGTACGCGTGGACGCTGCAGGCACATCGGCAGGCTCAACAACAGGAGGCCTAGGCTCTGTGTTGGACATCTTTGTAACAGGAGTGACAGGTCCTCTGGAGATGTTGGGCCCTTTGATGGGAGTTATTTTAACAGGAGGGACGGGCCCTTTGGTCGTTTTAATAGGAGGGTTGGGTTTGTTGGGAGTATGTTTTGGGGTGGGATACGATTGTTTGGGTTCTGTCGTTGATTGTTTTTGTGGTGTCGTCACATTCCCGTCGCCTGGAGGGAGCTCATATTCGGACTCCCTACTTGGAGTATGTGGCTGCTGATGACTCTCTGCTTCAGCTTGAAGTCGTCTTTGCTGAATAATTTCTAGCTGCTCTTTGACCAGGCCATCTAATTCCAAAAACGCACGGGAGTCATATGAAACCGTTGGCTCGGCACCGTAGAGGACAAGGATTCCGTTGTTTATCCTCTGTAACATCGCATAGTATGCGTCGACAGGATCTCCATTACCACGAGATTTTACGTAGTCGATGGCGTTCTCAATGTTATTGTTTCTTTCCCTGCGGGTTGACATGATGCCGATTTCAGAGCCTCTTGCAAAAGGTCGGTTGCTTTCTGGTCTGTCTTGAGTTAAAAAGAAATACCACACAGGCTTTTCAACCACTCTTGCTGGCTAAATGGTATTTTCCCACGATCGTCGAGACTCGAAAAGTGTTTGTGTAAACGAAGAAGGCAGATGGCGAGGTTTGACTGAACCTTCATGCATTTGAGATACCCGCCAGGTTTTCTTCCTGTCCAACAAAGGAACGCCGGAAGCGAACATCGTCTTGGACTTCCGCAAACGGAAGGAGTCCCTAGAAGCCGTATTCACCACAATTTGCCCTTCATGCGCATCCTTTGTTGCAAGCAACTCGAACGAAAATCGAATTTCGATATCGCGACAAGCAGAAAGTAGAAAGTCGAGGTGTTAGTTCGATGAGGTACGATTGCATTCCAGCAAACTTGTGTAACTTGAAGTATATATTGCATCATCCATGCCTTCGCCCATCGGCAGGCGGCGTAAGTGGACTCATGTCATCATATGGTATAACTTCCGAATGCTCCGAGGCATTGGTTGGGCGTCGCGAAGGCAGATTCAAATACGCCTCAGGTTTGTCCCTCAAATGACCTTCGCCCTCCATCTCCACATACTTTTTCATGCTATCTGCGGGCATCTCGTAGATAGGATGAGCATCCCCATCAACCTCAGCACGGAATATTCCATCTGCCTCTACTGGCTTTTGCTGGTCGCCTCCTGCATCCAGCTCTGCCTTCTGATGCGAATCGCCAGTGACTTCATGCCTCAATCCCTCTCCGACTTCGTACTTTAGCTCATTGGCTGGTACCTCATGCCTGGGACTGTTCTCATGGGTTGCACCCAATTCATGTGTTTCCCCACTCTTTGACTTCTTCTTGCGCCGATAGAAAATGAATGCAGCAGCTGCAGCAATGACAAAGACTACGACTCCGCCAAGAGCGACTCCGACAATTGCACCAGTACTTAACCCACCTTTGGAGATAGAAGACCCGTTGTTATTGTTGTTGTTTGAATCCGAATTACGCGGTGGCAGAATCGCAACGACATTGGCGGAAGATGTTGACGAAGGGTACAATGCTTGCGAAAGGTTAAATACATTGCGATCATAGTCGGCAGATAGATACGCGCTTTGCAGGAACGTTCGACCAAGGATGTATTGTGTGTCATTCGCTGCTCTTTTCAACGGGAAATAAAGCCCAGATGAATTCCCCACATATGCCGAGGTGGCGGTGTGATAGAAGTTGAAATACGGCATTTGTATCGTCACAGATGGTCCTGACACTTGCGGCCCAAGTTGAAAACTGACACTTGGGTTCTTTCGGAGAAGAGATTCGTGAAGGGTATCGTTCATGAGATAAAGCTCCGTTTTCTCGTTCCATACGAGTCCAAACGCCTCTTCGAACAGCTCACATGTACGGGTCGGCAGCCAGATATCGGCAACGAGGGTGTCGATGTAAGCAATAATCCCGGAACTCAGAAGCGTTTTGTCCGTCAGATTTGTTTTGATGCTCTGGATAGCGACTTGGAAGTCGAGGGAGATATCTGCGCCAAACGGGAACACAACGTCGTTGCGCTGAAAGCGTGTAGCGTCGTAGCCACCTAGAACAAGGCTACCAAACACCTTCGGGGCCAGATTGTGTGCTCCCGCCGTATACGACCAGGCGTTGCTCGGAATGGGATTGGTTGAATTTCGAAGACTCTGAATAAGACTCGGTATGGGGTTATTGAAATCGGTGAAATTGTTTGGTCGAGGGTTCAATGCCAGACTTGCGAGATAGAAGTCTTCGGAGATGATGCCAGCAACCATCTGACGATCCAAGGTAGGACCGGCGTCCCCAGCCCATCCCAAAGTCAACTTTTCATAGCCGTAAAGACCATCCCCGTTCAATCCAACCCGTTTTTGTATGAAAGTATTCAGCTCATACGGGCCATACTCGGTCCACGTGGAAGACTCATTCCTCAGGTACGTCCGACCCCGCTTAGGCGCACAATCGCTGATGGTAGAGCTTGTACAGGCTTCGGGAAGGATGACCCAGGAGGACGATTGGGAGGACGCGGGGAGGACGCGAATCTGCTGGGGCGGCGTGCCGATTTCAATGCGAAAGGTCGACCATGGACCATCTTTGCCATCCCTATGGACAAGCTGTCAGCAACGGGGCGTAACTTTGGGTGTTACAAGAAAGAAAAACACAGTCGGGACCTACCAGTACTGGCTTGCCGGGACGCTCAATGGCTTCCCCAAGTTTGTGACGTTTGCGGCCGTCGCAACAAGAGCACAGGACAGCACAGACAGAAGTCCAGCCAGTTCCACCATTGCTCGCGGGCCATGTCACTTTGACAGTTGGACGCAGAGGGCGCTGGAGAATACTTGAGAGGACCGCATTGTAGGTAGTAGCAGCGTTCACCATAGATGAAGGGTGAACGGGGGGCCAGTGAGCAACTTCCTACTCAGTATTACTCCACCCACTCTCTCGTCCGTAGCTGGGCAGTGGGCCATAGCGCCTGGAATTATATTGCTGGTGGAGCGCGATAGCCCGGCTGATTGGCTGCCATGTAGATCCACCTCCGAACTCCCTGTAAATGCTCCGTAAGACAGGGGCGAAAGTCGATCTGTGTGGCCATGTTCCGAACGGGAGCTTTGTACGTATAATATAATACTGCTGCGACGCAGTCATCTTTTTCATCTCGGACCGTTGCGGTGGGAGAGAGTGAGCGTCGGCATGTGCATTGTGGTGTTGTAGAGAGGACGCACCACGGTGGAGGGTCAGCGCAATGCACTAGTACAATAAGGCATAGATGGGTGTGTGAGCAACTCATTCGCCACGACCGCGACATTTGGACCATCTCATCTCCGTCCCCGTCTCCGTCTCCTTCATTGTCATCAGCTTCTATCTCCATATTCGTACAGAATCATCTTCCATCTGGTCGCCCGACGCTCCACGCTCCTTGCACGCTCGCGCCCGCCGGTTCTCAGCTTCAGCGATGTCGTATTTTTCCTGTGGACTTGCCCTATCACGTGCCGCATCCTCCACCAAGGAAACCCATGAGCCGATCGCGGAAGCCATGTTTACCCGCATTAGCCAACAGTGCAGGGTCAGGTTAAATCAGCCAGAAAAAGAAGGAGCAAAGACATAAGCCAAGTTCTAAGAAATTCCCATCCGTTGTCACACACACACACACGCGCACGGCCTGGCCTGTCGGTACAATTGGACGACAACTACTTTCAATTGTGGCCCTGGACGCGAAATCATGATGTTAAAGAGCTCGGGAACATGTGACGGCTTTTCCGCTAAGCCTTAGCCGTCGCGAACAGTATGGGCATGTCAGCAAGAGATGGGTGAGGAAGTGGACGCTTGGCATCAAAATACGAGCCAGCAGCCACTGACTTCCACAGCGAATAGCAGACTGGAGAAACCTTGCAATCATCCTTCCAACGGCCGACCATGCACATGTCCCAGTATGTCAGTTTTATAGGGCTTTTAGGCGGAACTAATAGGCACCGCGTCTGCTGTCTCCAATTCTTTGTGTCGGCAGCCAGGGCTTTTTCCTACTCTGTACATATCTCTATTTCGTTCGCTTCAGGGGCGCCGCCATCATGTTGCCCTTTGAGATTTACACATTTGTGTTTCTCTCCACAGCTGCGTTGGCTGTTTCTCAATCTCGTAAGAATAAAACTGAAGGGCCGCGCGCAGCGACTGACAACAAAAAGAGGATTCTGGAGATAGCTCAAATTCGACCCGGCCATCGAAAGCACGCCCAACATCAGTTGATTTGGTTCGCGTAGAATGGACCGTGTCCGGATTCTCGGCGGACACAACTATACCGATCACGCATGAAATTCCTAAAGTTGGGATAACGGAGACACCAGAAACTGGATTCGAGAGAACGGCTGGAGAACAGCAAGAGAGCACACCAGCGGTGATTTGGCGGCCGCCTTTGCCAGCGACCGATATAGTTGTTACAACCCGAATTCCCACAATCATAGGAATAAGGACTGAATATTCCGTGGGCCGGCCTCCGCCACCGTCAACACAATCAACGCCAGATAATGGGCTTTTGGACGATATAATATCTAGAATTGGCAATCCTCCACCAGGAGCGCAACCAACGCAAGGGCCAAACGGCGGTGGTAATGAAAATACAGGACATGAATTACAGACGGCACCGAGTTTGACGGAAACCCCGGGCATACAGGCGCCGTTGTCGGTGAATGAGCGCATTACCCTGGGTTCTACGACCTTAAATTTGACGCCTGGCTTGTCTACGATAATAGGGGTCGGTACGTCTGCGACTCTGGTGGCAATGACCACGAATGTAGCAGGCCAAACTATCATTGTCATTAGTTCCAGCGGCACGGCTATCAGCGCAACGGTCACAAAGACAGCAGTCGTATATACCGCACCAAGGACAGGCTTTGATGCCATCCTCACTGCGGCCGCGAAGCCGGCCGATAACTGGAATCGAAACACTGCCGGGTCCCCTACGTCAACAACTGCAAGCAAAGGGGGTGCAGCCCAGCGCTGGAATGACAGGACAGAGTGGTGGGCGGGCGTGCTCTTTGGTCTTGGCGTCGTCTTCGGATGAGTCTCTGTTCCAAACCCGACCGTTCCCTGTAGGTCTTTCTTGCTAAGGTAGCCATCTAAGCAGGCGCAACATCACATGTTGACGTGCCGAATGATGCAGGTGCCTAGGTACATGCATCAACCCCCGCGAATAGCTCTCCAACTTGTCCCTTCCTCCTCCTTTCAACGCCACAAACCGCCCGCTACACCAATTGCCTTTGGAATCAACAACCTGCTGAACCAACTGCCCCTGCCTGGTTGACACATTTCCAAGATGTCTTCCAACCCGTCAATCTCGAAGGAGCCCGTCGGTACCAACAAGGCAGCAAAGGATGCCGGTTTCTCCAGCTTCAAGGCCTTCCTCGAGAGCTACGGCTTACGTATCTGGAACGATGATGACGTTGAGGAAGGCAAGGAGATCTTGCGTGCCATGGGCTACGTACTCCGCTCCTAGTGTATAATTCCCCTCATGTGGGTGACTGGTTCGATATACCTAAGGCGTGTGTCGATCTCAATGCTGATGATGGACAAGGACGGATCGTTCGTTAATGACCTTCCGAAGCACCGAATACAACATGGAAAACTGAATGGTGACCATGCGGGGATGTAGACATTGATACACAAGGAAGATGGAGGGTGGATGTCATGATTCCTGAGTCTGGGTTTTATCGGCCCAGGACTCACTCACAATGACTTTACTACGACCCCTGAGTCCAGGTAGTGCATCAATAAAGAATACGATGCAATATCTAAATCTTCCAACTAAGCTTGAAAATACTTGCGCAATGACTCGTGACCTCACATATCAATGAAATCACACCGAGCAGAGGAACAAAACGTTCTGGACCTTCTCGTAACCTTTGTTGCTCGCTCACAGCAACTAGGTCGCTTGCTGATACTATGCAAAAACCACCTCATCAGACGATGCAAGGACGTTGAAGCTTTTTTCTATCGATAGGCCGTTTCCAGGCACCAACACGAAGCAAGGGGCACAATGGCGCCGTGATCGTCAGGGCCAACGGAAGTGCCTGCACGTGCGGGTGTGCCGAGGACCCGTGCCTGGCCGAATCCTACTGTACCATCGTGCAAAGAAGGTCTAAGAATAAACATGGTGATATTTGAGCGAAGTGTACATATGGACCTCGGAGAGGCATGTGTGTCTCGTATAAGGTGTGGAGACAGGATACAATAGGACCGAAAATGAAGGCAGAAGTATTGAAGCGCAAATAGGTGAGCGGAACTGAAGTGCCGGAAGAGTGCGCAGGGTATGATATGGAAATGATGCTGTATGGAATGGGAAAACATTGGATGCTGGAATATCTGGAAAAATAGATATCCTGAGTTGTTGAGGTGTAAACATATGAATTATGCATTTGTTGAGATATTTGAGCGTCTGAGATATGAGCGTTGTGTGCTGACAGTGGTGTATCAATTGCACCCTTCACAAACTTTCCGTTTCCGCTCCACCTGGACAACGTCAACACCTACAATGACATCCACCTCACATATGCATATGACAGATTCTACCTCCAGCTCTGCAAGACCCGCTCAATGCACCTCGCCGCACCTATACCTCATGCTGTCCCCCACACAACAAAAGCTTTTCCACACCCAAGCTTTCTGCGCGACTTCTTGGCACTGAAACAGTCTCGGGTGTCACGGATGGTTTGGCTGGTGTTTGGGTCTGCAAGCGGGGAGGACGCAGATGACATGAGGGACGATAGCGTGACGATGAAAGTTTGAGGGCCCGCGACGGTAAAAGTTCCGAACACGTTCGTCATCCAACTCGATCCAGGGCGGCGTGAGGCCAGCGGACTTTTGTTCGTCTACGAGATCCGAACACCAAGCCGAAGCACCAGTGCTGGATGAACAGCGCGAAGGGAGCTTGAGGACGACAGTGCGGGCGGGTTACAATAACCACAGCCCTCATGAGGAAGGCAGAGGCGGCACTTTGTTTCATGACATCTAATCCCGTTTAGCCCAGCAATGGACGATGGACAGCAATGGGCAACCCACGTGCCCGCACCTACTACCAATACCGCCGGCGCGTTCACGGATGCGTTGAGCCATTTTCATACTTCGCCAGGCTCCAGCTATTCTTTGCGTTTCACGACGGAAACGACACTACACCCTGATATTTGTGTGTACGGTACTACAGAAGGCGTTCATAAGCGCAGTCCAGACTTCTCAACTAACTCCACCAAGTCGTGCTTAGTCGTGGAAAACGTGTGCACCCGGCAGGACAGTTCGAGGATCATGCGTAGCTCAAAACATGTGTTTGCCAAAGAACCTTGCCCCATTGCATGTAGTGCCAATATCGGCTTCAGCTTCCAAGCCTCCCTTCGCAGCTCTCTTACACTGTGGCCGTCCAGAGCCAGACAGCCACGATGCCGACATGTACCTGATTGTAAGTCAACGTACATGTTTGTCAATGTGAGACGCGACTATTCAACGAATCCGCATATAGATCGTGTTCGTGGTCCGAGTAATTCAGGAACCGCCAACAGACATTTCCTTTCTGCAACGCTCGGGGTCCGCCGTGGAGATGCTGGGCCCGGGAGCGCCCACAGCACCAAAGTCCAGCTGGCCCCTGCACGACGCACATTGGCAGTCTTTCAGGCGCAATTCTAGACTTGCACCTGGGATCGTCGTTAGAGTTCCATACACCAGTTTGCCCAATGAGCTACGCCTCTTCCAGAAGTTTACCTTGGGGCGAGGGATTTCGGATGGACAGCTCCACTAACCCTTCCTGGGATACAGCATGGAATGTCGGGCTTGTTGGCGGGAAACTTGACTTCTTGGATCTTGGAAACTCGCTCGCGACTACAAGTGTTTACGGACCTCAAATTCCTAATCTGTCTAGTCTGAGCTGATACTGAGGCACGCGAATGACACCCGATGGAAGCTTGGGAGGGGCAACGATCCCCGAAGCACCACCGGAGTACATGGAAGAGAGCGGAGGACAAGACAGGTTCTAATCTTGATCGTGGGGCATTCATTGCGGCGCCCGTGGGTCCCGCTGGGCTGGCGGGCGGGCGAAACGTTGCCATTCGAGAGGTCACTGCTCTCTGTTTTGCATTGCATGTCGAATTCTGATGGCTGGCCGCCACTACATTTAATATCAAGCCGATACCAACGTGGCTTCATGCTTGACGGAGATTTTTTGACCTTTCTTGTACTGAGGATATTCACCAACAATTCCTGCGGCGAAGCTGAGAGACTCTAGAAAACCGGTACGATACCGTTATATTACACCCAACACTCGAGTCTCGACGCATTGACAGCGACCCACACTCTTCAACCTACCAAGCAGCGGCCCAAGCAAATCCAAGCATCGCTTACTTTCCTTCTCAGACGCTGTGCTCTCTCTGCCAGCCAGCTAAACACACGTCACAAAACAAGCTCAAGAACAACCAAACGGACAAGCGTTACCTAAAGAAACGAGAGGTTTCCCCATCAGCGAAATAAACGAACGCTACGGGTGATCCCTAATCTCACAAGTCCGAATTGTCTGCATTGGTGTCCTCCTCCAATCCTTCCTCCCAAGTGCACAGACTCACACCACATCACTCTCACACCAACCGCAATTGCGTTGGTCCTCGTTGGCCCCCGCGCTGCGTTGCTCTCGGTAAGCCTGCGCTCCAGTCGTCCCCTGCACAACACAGCCCACCACTCGCCCAGCCCGTCTAGACCAAAGTTCCCCAAAGAGCCATATGTTAATATAACCTCCCCAACAGCCCTGTATCCCGTTGCCAGAATCTCGGCGCTTTATAAAGCTCATCCCATTTCCTCCAGTCTCCCCACCCACGAGCAAGTTTGTCTGTATAACCGAGAAAGAGAAAGGGAGAAAAGGAACTCAAGTTAGACATACTTCCAATCCGACCATGCGTTCTCTATCCTCGCTCCCGTCGCCGCTGGCCCTCCTCTCTATCCTCCTCGTTCTCCCCTCCTCAACACTCGCTGCACCCACCCGTACTCACTGCCGCTGTGCTGTACTCGACACCCACTCTGCACTTTCTGCCTCCTCTTCCGCCGACCTACTCTCTACCGCCAGCGAAAATGATTCGGATCCATGTGCAAATCTCGGTCCGGAATTAGAATATTTCAAGCATACCGACCCTAATCTCTACCACTCATACTTCACGCCATCAGCATCAACACCCTCAGTTTCCACCTCAAATGATGCCCTGAAACCACTTTCGACCACTGTCCTCATGGGACTCGCAAATCGCAACGGCTTCTTCCTCAGATCGGGTGCACTCTCCGATGCACCACGCCCGACCGAGCGTCCAACAGAGCGCATCATATGTCGCAGCGAGCCCGAAGCATTCTCTGCTTTCTCCACCTCGCAAACGACGCTCCTTATCCTGCACGTAATTGTGGTACTCGTCGTTGTGGCCTGTCTCTGTGAATTTGCGTGTCTCATCGCCAACTGGTGCGTTTCATTGCCCGCTCCCCACATCTCCAGCCTTGTCTGTAGTACTGACCCGCGGAAAATAGGTTCTCCCCCTCGTCAAGACGAGAGCAACAGCCATCTTCATCCTCATCGGCGCTGCGACTGACAGGCGAGGAACAGCGTCTCCGTGCCTTTTCTCTCGCGCCCACGGATCTGTTTTCGCCGGGTGTGGAGAAGAAAATGCGCGCTTATGAGTCGATTGAGATCATAGTGCACGCGAGTGACGAGAAGCGAATAAGCATTGCCTACGTGGATCCAGAAGACGACGACGAGATGAACAGGCCCGTCATGTAAATCTCTTACTACATGGGGTTACAAGTTACTCTCCATCTTCTCCCACCGCCGACTTTTGGCTTTCGACTCTTTTTCCATCACTCCTCTGGACCAGCATGCCTCGTTTCGCAAGCTATTGAGTGGGCTTTGCCAGCCAGGCATATCGCCATTTAGGCCATACATGACGCCTTTTTTCGCGTCTCTTCATTGTGCATATGACAACTTTCTTTTTGCATCTTTCTGTAGGCAGTTTGCTACCGGCGTTATCTTGGCTTTCTGATACCGATACCGATACCAATACCTACCATTCATTGGAACAGCGAGCGAAAGAACGAAGGCGGGTGCGGCATGGCGTGTGCACTCTGGGGAAACGGTAAACAACTCAGAAGCCAGCCGCAGCAGCGGCAGTGGAGGATAGGCGTGAAACTGGTGGAGAAGTCTGGTAGTGGTGGCGTTGGGACAAAGCCCATTGCACCGCACCCACCAGTCTCCAAAAAAAGATTACGTTAGACCAAGCCCGAATGTCGGAATCGGGTCCGCTCATCGAGAGAGAAGCGCGGAGTGAGATAGGGAAATGTCGCTGGGGCCACTGAATTGGGGCGAGGGGCGCAATGGAAAAGCCATGGGACTTGGCTTGGGGCTGCCACGGCTGAAGAGGCGGCGGGCACTCCGGGGCTGGCGATAGTAACGGGAATGCGAAGCGTAATCTAATGATTGAAACGTAATGAATGAAATTCCGTTTCGATTCAAGATGAGTCGAATGCGAGATCTGGCTGTGCACTTTGCATTTGCGAATTGATGTGGTGGTATATTATTGTGATGATGGTGCTCGGGAGACCTAGGTGTGTGGTATCGTACAGACGAGTCGCAAACGGCCAAGTAAAAAGTTTGTCGCTATGGATAGACGGGCCAAAGAAAAACAAAAAACACCACTCATCACCTATGCGTGCCACGAATACAAGAAACTCCGGAAATGCGAAATAACATAATTAGACAACCAGCTAAGAAGGATTGCAGAAACGATAAGGGAAAGAAAGTTGGGGAAACAAGACCGAGGAAACTTACCCACCCGGACCACCGCTTGAGATACAGTTTTGTAAGGAGATGTTGTCGTTGATATCGTCGTCGTTTCGAAAGGACTGTCCAGCTCCGATTGATTAATTAAGACAGTTTCCAGTTCCACTGGGAAGGGGAAAATCCAATAGATCCGTCTTGGTCGTTCAAGAACGTCAATGAATCCAAAACCCTCCCATCCCGCTCTCCCACTCCCACTACCCCATAACCGTCTCCCACCCCATCTCAACCATGACATTGATCCAAAAAACTTCCCCATCCCCCTTCCCTTCTATCCCGCCCGCGTCCCCCCTCCTCCACACCTCTTCCACAATCTCAACACACTTCCTAATCGGCTTCCCTGGCAACCTCAACGCATACTCCTCCAACCTCTTCAACGCAAACTTCCTCGCGCGCCTAACCCTCTCATCGTTCGCAAACACGTCAAAGTAGTCTACGGACGACACGAAGCGGAGCTCGGAGGCTGCGGCGACTAAAAGGATGGGCTGCGTGCACATTGTACCTGAGGACGAGGGGAGAGATTCGAGGGTGGAGAGGATGTGTAAGGCCAGTGAGTTGAGGTACAGTTTTGTGTCGGTGGGTTCGTACGGAGTGTTGAAGCGCGGGGTAGGGAAGGGGAAGGGGAGGGGTGTTTTGGAGGTGGGGGAAGGGGATAGTCGGTTGTGGAGGAGAGATGGGAAGACGTGGTAGAGTTCTAGTAAACTCGTGCACCGATATGCCTCTGCGATCACGACGAAGTCACGCGTTGTCGTGCGTTCGTCGCCTGGGTCTGCAAGTTCGGAGGCGAGAGGGTAGGATGCTGCGAGAAGATCTTCTTCGAGTGTTGCTGCGTTGAGCAGCGCGGCGTCTTGGAGGCGACGGCGGTGGGTGTCGAGGCCGGCTTTGCTCTTGCTTTTACTTTTGGTGGTTGTGGTGTTGTTGAAGAGACATTCCCGTCGCACCAGCCTGCCTACTTCCGCGAACAAGAATTGGATTGTGGGCGCGATGCCTGTCCAAGGATGGGGAACGATCTTGCCCTCGCGGTTCCTGCCTGCGGGAGCGGGTTTGGACGGCATGATCCTGGTGCGAGAGCCGGTGCCCGTGAAAGAAATAGAGTCGTGGGATACCCAGCCCATGAGCATTTCCCAATATATGAGCGATTCCTCGAAGAACTGGGTTTCACGCTGGACTTCTTCTCTTCCGGAGTTGCTGAGCAGTTTAGGCAGGATGAGGCTCCGGGCCGTGGTCAGGAATTCTTCGCCGAGCGCACTGCTTTCGTGCCATGAGGTGGTAATGCCGAGGAGGATTATACTCAGGAAGGTTGAGGTCCCGTTTCTTTGCCCGTTTTGGATCAAGGGGAGCTCGGTCTGCAGGCATTCGCAGGCTTTGCGTTGCATTTCCATGCCGACTTGGGTCATGTTGGGGAAGGTGTTGGCGAGATGGGCAGCGGCCATGGATTGGATGGCGTAGTATATGGAGGCGGAATCTTGGAATATGCGGCCGATGGTGGTGCGGTAGGGGTTTAGGATTGAGTCGAAGGAGGAAAAGAGGACGCAGACGTCTTTGAAATAGTGTTGAACTAGTATCGATTCGATATCATCACTGAGCGATGCAGCTGGAGATGGACTGGGTATTCGATAGTAGTCGAGGAGCAGAGAACGGGATGAGTGAGGACTTCCTACTAGAGATGATGAGGATAGTTGGGGGGAACGCTGTATCTCTTCGATCTCAGGGTCCAGTTCCGGTAGTTCCTGGAATGTGCTTGTGTCTAGGAAGTCTAAGTCGGCGAGAGTGTCAAATGAGAGGTCATCGTGTACAACCTCGGTGGTGTCCACAAGCCCTTCAAATAGAGCTGGATCAATCAAATCACAGATATAGACTGGAAAGGACTCCACTTCTTCTGGAGATAAGTCGTCCACGGGTGACGTAGTGTTTTCTACGAGGGTTGGCGTTTCTATCGACGGCGAGCATGGCTTCGGTGATTCCCTCGGTTCAGGACTCGAATTGTGATTTTTTGCAACAGGAAGTACGGCGGCCAGCGCTTCAAACCCATTGATAACATCCGGAGTAAGAGTTACATCTTGAATTAGGGAAATCGAAGTCGTCCTGGAGCCAGCATTCGACGGCAGATCAAACTGAAAAGGTTGAAAGACCTCGTATTTCGTCGACCATTTTAACGTCTTCTCGTAACCCGAACACTTCAACCCTCTTTTCGTGCACTGCAAACACGCCGGAGTCGTTTCGTCGCATTTCAACTATATCGCCACTATTAGCGGGGAAGTTGGCTCGGCATCTAAAATTGGAGGAGAGAGCCCCATACCCGCTTCAACTTGCACCTTCCGCATCCGTTCCTGGATTTCGTCTTCTTCGCCTTGCAAAGATCCCTCGATGCGGTCTTCTTTTCCTGCGCCAATGGAGGCATGCCTGTTAATGGGTATGTTATGCGTATGTATGTAGTGTGGTACGGTTGTGGAGAGATGGTAGCCCTGAAGGAGGAGGGGTCTCTTGTGCGGAAGCGGAGTCAAAGAGCGTGGGACCGTTTTTGACAAGCCCGGCCAGTAGCCGATAGGGCACCATCATTATCACCACCTGATAGATAGCGGGTGAATTCGTTGTCGTGGAAGAAGGTTATTCGAGACCCGGCAATCGGCCGTGATCGGCCAGGCCCCGCTGATAGGATAGGACAGGATCGTGACCTTTATCCTTCGAGTGGGGGAAGTTGAACAGCACACCGCCCTTCGAGGGTATCGTGAGGTTGCTTGACAGCTATACAAATGTAGAAAGAGGTGTTTAATACTTGAAAAATACCATTCACGTACTGGTACGTCTGTTTTATGTCCGAAATACAAAAGAGCAGATTTGAGCAAATGAATGGCGCTATCCCCAAAACGGGTATTCTTTCCGGTGGATTTCTTCCGATCTTTGTCACTTCATGCTTAGACATTATGAGAATTCTAACTGTTATCGGGTATTTTCTGGAAGTTAAATGGTCTTGTATACATTATGGGATGTAAGAATGGTTCAACTTATATATATGCAATACCATCAAATGCCGTCTTCAGAGTGCCCCACTCCATCTATGTAATATCTCCAATGGTATATGCCACCCTCAATACCTATGGAAATAAATGGACGCTTCAATGCAGTAACTTCAAAACACCACTCCAATGCGCAGCTCCTTGAGGACTTACAGTTAAAACTTCTCCATGAAGTTCTTTCGCACAGTCCACATTCGAGCTCTCTTGCCGTAGATATACATGGGAATAGAAAACAGCATGCAGCCAAGTTGAATCCCACCAATGGCCAGAAACACGTCCTTCGACCCACTAGATTCGAGCCAATGCGGGAAGAACAGAGAAAAGACGAAACCGTGTAGGATATCTGGGGTTGGTTAGCAGAATCTCAAGTGGTATCAAGGGCAGGGTAATAATACTTTTACACACATTCAGTGTGACCAGTGCCTCTCCAGCGTACACGCGGTATGAGTCAACACAAAACGTGACGGCAGTGGTAGAAGCAAGTGAACATCCAAAGCTAATAACGCCAAAGAAGACTGTCGGCACAATCCATGCGTCTTTTTCTTCCGCACTCCACCCGAATCCCATGAGACCAATCGTGGTACTCAAAGCAATAGGTATGGCCATTATTAATCGAAACTCGGGCTCGTAAACGCCATCGTTCCTCCGAGCCATGAATCGGACGACGAGATCAGAAATCTTTCCAGCCACGGCTGTGCCTAGGACACCTCCAACAAACGGAGATACATAGACCAGGCCAACTTGTAATGAGGTGAAGTTGTACGACTCCCGATCCTGGTAGATATGAGCGACTGACTCGGAGAGTACAATCAACCATCCAACAGCCAATGCATAAACCATAGACGACCAGAGGACGGCTGGATACGCAAAGAGAACAAAAGGTCGAACGGCAACTTTGAACCATTTATCTTTGACCAGGCGCCCATTCCATGGCTTAAGCGAGTGGACATATGACTTTGCTGGTGCTTCTCGATAGTAATCGGTGTACTGAATGGACATTTGGTCAGAGTCAATATGATTTGCAGATGCCCCAGGCGCAGAAGTTTGACTTCCTGGAGAAGTCACGGCTGTCTTCTCTACATCTGAGTCGATATTCGATCCCGTTGTGCTGTTAGGTTTTGCCCACGGTATATCTTGCGACGAAGAATCGTATTTAGCGGTTTGTGATTCGGGTCGTGAGATATCGCCGGGCATGTCAGAATCGACTGCAAAACCCACTCTACTTGCTTTCGGGGGTTGTTGAGGCTCTTCTAGTGGAAATGGAGCTGACGCGGATGGAACATCATTTTCCTCCGCCTTTACGCCAGTCATTTGTCCAGTCGTTTTCTTATGCCCTGGCAAGTGGAAGGAATGATGGTGGTGTTCGGCGCTTCGAGGGTTCGGGCTTCTATCCCAAAAAGTCTCCGGAACGAACAGAAGAATTAGGAAAAAACAAAAACCAACGACCATGGCCACAACCCTGCCTGAAGTTAGACCATTGATCTCGTAGGTCTTTTTAGAACGCTTACCAAAAGACCCATCGCCAACCTAACGATTGAATTATGACTGCGCTCACTAATGGAATCAAATTCTTGCCACCAAGCAAAAGCAAGGTATATATGCCTAGGCGATAAGCTCGCTCATGCAGGAAGAAGATTTCAGCTACTGTAGCGCTTGGAAGACATTCGACCGGGCTCACAGCGAAGCCCATAACAATTCGAGCAATTACGAGAGAAATATCTGACCCAGTTAGTTCGAAGAAAGACATGAAGTCGAAACCTATCAAGAACTTACAATTTGGAGACAAAGCACACCATATGGATGAGAGCATGAATATGATAATGGCGGCCAAATATACTGGCCTCTTACCCCACAATATGGCTGTCGGAGAAGCAAAAATGCTTCCCAGTCCAAGCCCAAGCATATATAGGCCTGTCGTTAATGCCACTTGCGGGACCGATACATCGTAAGTCTCTGCTACATTATTGAACCCAGCTGCTAGTATAGGAGTCATGCCACCTCCGATCATACAGTAGAACCCGAGAGATACTAAAGCAAAATCACGTCGAAGCATAGACCAATTCAATGGATCATTCGCAGAGTCTTCCGGCTGCGGCTCAAGAATGAACCTCCCGTCCTTTGTTCGTTTGACTTCGGGCCTCCTCGATCTGGAGGAATGACGAGAGCTCCGGGAGCCGTGGGCGGGACTTTGCGCTCGACGTCCATAGGGACTTGGAAGAGAGGATGCGGAGGTTCTTGCGTGTGTGTGCTGAAGTCCCAACGGTTCGTTTCGTTTGTGTGATTTTGAGAGCAATATCACGGATCCTGATGACGGTGTACGTTAGCCTCTGGTAGGACTTGTGTCTGGCGGGCACTTACCAGGAACCTCATCAGTGTGTGGATCAGCGAGGATACCCAGGCTCCATTTCTTAGAGCCGTTTGTTCGTTTCTCATCTTGTTTCGGTCTCTCGTTAGAAACGCTACTAGGGATGTCGGAACGTTTACGAAATGGCCATTTGGTGGGCATAACTGCAAATATCCGGACGTGGTACTTTGCTGTTTAGAACCGAGGAGGCGTGAGAACGGTGTGGCGTTGTTGGCGAGAACAGTTGGGGTTCTGCATTTATGACTGATGAATCTCTTAACTTTAGTCTGGTCTCACCCAACCTGACCCCAACAGTGCTAACCCCACGCAACTCGTATATTCAAGAGCGATCGGCGACGAGTTGCATACAGATGTATGGCAGCTGATCTCAACTGTAGGCTTCATGTCAACAGACATGCGCGTGTCGGTGTGGAGTGTGTTTGCTAGAACGCAGAAATCCAGGGTTTAGTGCATTGGCACCCCGGCCGGCGGCACGTTTCGGTGACATCACCGGGCACATGTGCTTGAGAGCTGCACCTGTCGCATCAGCATTCGCTAACCGCGCCTGTGATCACTCCGGCAAACTGTTCAAATACTCGGTCAGTTGAACATCTAGAAGGGACGGTGGAGGTGAGGGTGGAAATGGACGCAGGGAAACGTTATGGACGGAGAAAGAATCCGACGCCAACTGGGAAGCCCTGAAAGCCTGCAAGTCATCCATCAATTCATGACCACGTGCCAGGGCACGCTTCCATGGCCGCAGGAGTCTTGCCCTGCTCTGATCTAGCTTTACAGGACTCGAACAATCCGTGGAAGGCAACGCGAGTGTCATGAAGATGGAAGATTTGAGATTGGTTGATTTATGGACCGAAAGGGGGTGGGCGGTGGCTGATCGAGCCGCCACCCGAGCAGGTTCAACTGCACATCATATCGCTCAAGGCGAGGCTACAAACCTTAGAAGGTTCAACTTAGTACAGATGACATTTCGATTCGCTACACTCGCTACACTTTTTGCTCCTTTTTCTCATCCCGGCCTGTCGTCCTTCTGTTATTGACTTGCTGACAGGTCACTAGATGACAGGCTACACGCCACGAACTTCACCAATTCAGGCCCCTACTCAAGGGTTGCGAATCTCTTCAAGAACCAAAAGCCCAGATGATTTTATTCATGGAGTTAGCCAAGCGATTGCGCATACTACGTACGCACTAGTATACCGAAGATGCCATTATAATAACCATCAACTTTTCTTATTAGCCCCTGACTCGACCCCAAGGATTAGCGAACTACTATCTACAGGGTACCGGCGTGCCCCTCGTGTCATAAGATTATCGTCGAGTCTTACGCCCTTGAAAGTTTCCTCTATTATCTTGTACACTTTCTCGTCTTTCGGTTTCAATCATCAGGCCTTCGAGTGCCAGATCGCGTGTTTCAGAGATTTGGATGGCCCACTATCGCAAAGCATGTTTGAAGGCTGAAGCCACTACTTGACACGGGAGAGATCGCATTCGCCATTCCGCGGACAACGCTGAGAGGGGCATTTTTCCGACCTCACCAAAAAGGGCAAGACTCTGTTGGTTCCTTCACCGGTCAAAGGATTCAGCGTACATTGGTTTGCCAAAATCTGGTAAGCGCGCACATGTTCGAACAGCCGGTCGGTCATAACGCCTTCCATATCAGCACTCAGGCCGCCAACCACCGTAATAACCTCTGTAAATTATCGCCCGTCTTCGCGCTTCCTACACCATCCTCTCAGACCACTTGTTGTCCTCATGACTGGCCGCGCACTAGCGGTTAGAGATTGCTCCATGTTGGTACTACTACGTACTGCGGCGTAGCGCACAATGAACTGCCATTGCATGGAGGGACGGCCAGTCTCTCTCTGAGCATTGCCTGACGAAATCAACGGGCAGAAGGTACGCAGAGTTCGGTAAATCCTCTGGACCATTTAATCTATGAAGGAACCAACATGGTAGGCGATATAGGATGAGTGATGGATGCATACGAGAAATGCTGCAGGGGAATGCTGCAGCTTCCCATCCTTTGGGCCACTTCAGACCTTCGACGTTCAATTATGAGCAGGCACGGACCGGGTCACCACCCGGATCAGCCTTAGAAGTCGATCCAAAATAAATAACGTTGCCTTATGCTGACATTCTCTGCTCTAGACGCCTCTTGTAACCGAAATTGGATCTCATCGATAGGAAGGCGGTCGCTTCTACCACCAGTAAAAACCGGGCGTCATGCAGGTACATACCGCGTGGGAACCCAACTTCGTGCCGGTAGCATCTGGACCGTTTGGCGCCGGTTAATCACCTCAGTCTGTATAGGGCTAGTTGTAAGTCTCTCCACCAATTGTGAGTCTTAAAAGATGCTCAATCCCTGTCCATCTCTGACAATTGTCACGAAGTAGGCTCTACACCCGGCCAAGGCGGTCTCGCACGATGCTTTGCTGTTGGAGACGGGAACAACAGGGAGGCGTCAGCCCCTGCCGTCATGCAGGTACTGTGCTGCCTGGAGGATTGACTGATGAACTAGATATATGTAGCAATTTCCCATGCCCTTTTCTGCTCGACTTTTACGCTGTCCGTCAACTGTCACTCTTTCGAGTCCTGTCCTAATAGCAAACGTTTGTTTGCGTTCCCTCTTTTGAGAAATCTCTCACCACAATCGTTATTGGCTTCCTGGCCGTACATTCTTTTGATCGTCTTAGTAATTCCAAATATCCCCTAATTGGTTAATCATGCGTTACTCCACCATCTCCAGCGCCTTTATGGCACTTGGCCTTTACGCCTCAACCGCCTCTGCTGTGTTCGACGCAAAATCCAACAGCAACGTTGCTGTCTACTGGGGACAGGGCAGGGATCAAATCGGACTTTCCGAGGTCTGTGAGGATCCTAGCATCGACATCGTGAACGTTGGCTTTGTCAATTATTTCCCCAAGAAGGTTGGAGATTACCCCGGAACCAACTTCGCCAACGCTTGCAGTGGCACAAATTACAATAACACCGACGGGACGGAGAGCAAACTCCTGAATAGCTGCCCCGGAATCGGCCCAGGTATTAAGAAGTGTCAGGCAAATGGAAAGAAGGTCCTTCTATCCATCGGAGGAGGATATCCCCACGACTACTACCTACCCTCCGTTGAGGTTGCCAAATATTTCGCTGAGTTTTTGTGGGGAGCCTTCGGTCCTCAGACTGCTAAATGGGTCAGGGACGGCAAACCAAGACCATTCGGCGATGCTGTATTTGATGGATTTGATCTAGATATCGAGGCGTCTGAGGAGCCTAATCCTCCCTTCGCGGACTACAAGTGGGCCAACTACGCTGCGTTCGTTACTCACCTGAAGAAAGAACTTTTCCCCAAGGCTCTGGGCCAGTACTATATTTCTGGTGCTCCTCAATGCGTTATTCCCGACGCGCGTACGTAGTAGCTCTATCTATATATACGTGCTATACTAACAGTTCCAGGCCTCGCTGATGCCATCCAGAACTCATTGTTCGACTTCATCTTTGTTCAGTTCTACAACACCCCCCAATGCTCTGTCCGCGCTGGGTTGAATGAGATTCAAGGAAAACCCCCGAACGTAAATGGCGCCAAGTTCACATTCAACGACTGGGTTACTTGGTTGAACACTTACTCTCTAAATAAAGAAGTCAAGATCTACATTGGCCTGGTAGGTGATACTCGTTCTTCGTTACCCTTGTGCCCATTGTGGAAACACTATATTCTCCTATATGGACGTCACTGACATCAACTCAGCCCGCCGGTGAAGATGGTGTCGAAAAGGACAAAGAATCGTACCTTACACCAGCCGAAGCAAACACCTTGATCGGATATTACTTCAGGAGGAACCGAGCGATTTTCGGCGGTGTTATGCTGTGGGAAGCCACCGTCTCCAAACGCAACCAGCTTTGCAACAAGAACTACGGAACATGGATCAAGGAGATCATGACGGGCAAATACTCGGCTGCTTGCCCTAGCAGTTCTTCCCTGATCTCATCGACCACCTCGCGCGCATCGTCGACAAGCACTGTTATCTCGTTGACTTCGACTAAGGTTTCGTCTAGCACCTCCAGCGCTGTTTCTAGCTCCAGCAGCTCTTCGTCCAGCTCTTCATCCAGCTCATCTAGCTCTGCCTCAAGCTCAGCATCCAGCTCCTCCTCAAGCTCGGCGCACCCTTCCTCCAGCTCAAGCAGCTCTTCCTCAAGCGCGGCTTATGCTACCACAACATCAAGCACTGCTTCCCCTGCCCCAACCACATCGCTCGTCTCAAGCACAGGCTCTTCATCCAGCTCCAGCGCCGTAGTTTCTTCATCCAGCTCTAGTGCCGTGGTTTCTTCGTCCAGCTCTAGCGCCGTGGTCTCATCATCTAGCTCCAGTGCCGTGGTTTCTTCATCCAGCTCTAGCGCCGTGGTTTCTTCGTCCAGCTCCAGTGCCGTGGTCTCTTCCTCCAGCTCAAGCTCCACCGATGTCAGCTCGTCATTCTCGACATCTGTACACCCTAGCAGCAGCTCCACTGAGGTTTATACCCCCTACCCAACCAGCAGCTCCACCGAGGTCTACAATCCCCACCCCACTAGCAGCTCCACTGAGGTCTACAATCCTCACCCCACTAGCAGCTCCACTGAGGTTTATACCCCTCATCCCACTAGCAGCTCCACTGAGGTTTATACCCCTCATCCCACTAGCAGCTCCACTGAGGTTTATAACCCTCACCCGACCAGCAACTCTACTGATGTTTACCCTACATCGACCGTGTCCACTTCGTCTACCGGATATCCCGTCTATGAGACTTCCCTTACTGCCTCCTCGTCTTCTTCTGCCTCCTCGTCTCCAAGCATTGTGATCCCTGTGAAGATTACCTCTACACCTTGCTCGACCTCGGATGAGGCTTATCCTACTTCTAGCTCTACTGTTGGATATCCTGAGTACCCGGCCTCTACTCTGTCCACAAAAGTACACCCGACATCCAGCTCTACTCCCGGATACCCAGAGTACCCAGCATCTACTTTGTCCACCAAGGTGCACCCAACATCCAGCTCGTCTATCGTCTACGAATTCCCGTCAAGCTCATCTGTCAAGACTCCCGTGCATACTAGCGTCAAGACTTCGTCCACTCCATGCCCCGAGTCCAGCACTTCCGGAAAGCCCCAAGAGTACCCTGAGTCCACTCCCACCAAGGGCTACCCCGAGTCAACTCCTACCAAGGGCTATCCTGAGTCTACTCCCACCAAGGGCTATCCTGAGTCAAACCCCTCCAAGGGACATGAGGGATACCCCGAGTCCACTCCCTCCAAGGCACATGAGGGTTACCCCGGGACCACGCCCAAGCCCACTTCATCGAAGAGCGAGGAGTCGTACCCCGTCAAGTCGACCGGAGCTCCCTACCCCGGGTCCCCCGAGAAGCACATTCCTGAGGCGGAGGAGGAGAAGACAGTTGCAAGCACCTTGACCAAGTATGTGACTCTGACCAAGGTGCCCGTACCTTACAAGACGTCTGCTCCGTATGGAACCGCCAACAGCACGATTGCCTACCCTCCCGCCGGAACCGCCACCGGCACTGGAAAGGGACCGTCGCCCAGCTCGTACAAGCCCGCGGAATTCAAGGGCGCGGCGAGCCGATTCAGCGTTGGCATGAGCGCGGTGGCTGTCTTGGTGGCAGGTCTTTTGGTGTTGTAGACATTTGTTTCTACGTGTTCTTCTTTTCTTCCATGACGATGGGGATGAGGGTTTGAGGCAGGGATTAGATTTGGAACGGGAGGAATTGTGTTTGATGTGGGTGTTTTTTTTGAGATGGGAAAATGTATTGGTATTTCCATTCTGTAAACGACCTACTCGCAGTACTAGTACTCTATATGAATCTGAATGTCGCGATCTACCATGCATTCCTTTGAGGCTCTGTCGGCTGTCTATGTTCTGTTGCACTATTGGACGTGATGCAGGGCTGTCCTAGACACGTGCTGGCATGTACAATGTACAATCCATGGCATGGTATGGAGGACGTTTTATTGGGAATCTTAAAAGAAACTGGCCATGCAGGGAGCTCCGACGTCGTGTCGCAGGTCCGGCAATGCGGTGGAGGGTGGAGGGTGGAGGGGTAGTGGAGCGAAAGGCAGGCGTGACATGGGAGCAATCTGATTGGACAGAAGGGGTACAGCGCCAGGTCAGGGCATGGAAAGACTTGTCTCCATGACGAACGAGGGGAGGACTTGGCCTCCTTGCCTCGAGTCTCCCTCCACTCCAACTCCCGTTCATGAACCTTTTTCTTGTTCCAAATGCATCGCTTGCTCTCCTGCCAGATGGCCTTTTTAGCTTTGTCCTGCTCTTGTTTCCGCAGCTGTCGCTGCCCCTGATGACGCCTGGATGCGCCTCGAAGCCCTGGATTGGGCCGGCTAGCATGGGTGCCTCATGCACAGTGAGGTGGCATGCAAACCGACGGCCATGGACCATCTCTCTCTCACTTCCTGCTAATCCCATCGAGGCGCATATCGATCCACAGTGTGTGTACATTGTGGAAATTTCGAGGCTCCGGCGGAGGGTGCAGGTGGTTCCAAAGCGTTTGCTCACAGCAGCTCGGGGAGGAGAGGGGGAAACGGTGCCAGTGCTGAACCGCGGGTGCAGCTTAGCAGGAGAGGAGAAGGTCCATCGCTCTTCGACAAACACCAACTTGAACTGCTTGCCTGCCTGCTTGCTGCGCAGGAACTGGAACCATCCCCCAGAGCATGTTCTGCGACCATCAATTGCACTCTTGTCCATCGTCTGCCCTCCTCTCCACCGTCTGCACACAGCCTCGCCTTGTGGGCGAACCCTCGACGTTGGTGACGACCGAACTGTGACGACGTTTCTCCGTGTCTCCCGCGAACCGCACCCACAACAACGACAGCAAGCTTCAAGAGAGAGCAGGTGAATTGCAAACTACTGCAACTCTCACCCACACCACACCACGGCCATACGTGTCCCAGCTGTCCACCGCCTTGTTGTCATATTCAGAAAAGCAGTTGTCGCCACGCATGACTGACACGAGCGGCGCCGAGTTTCCTGTTGATGTGAGTTGTGACCAGCCACGCGATTTTCCTCCCAACCTCCGCCGCCCTGTTGTAGGAGAGGGAGACCTCGCACACTTTGCACACGCACACACTCACACACACCACACCAACCTCGTACTATTACTACTACTACTCCCTTCTCCCTCCCGCACACCATAGTCACTGCTGCTACCACCACTACCACCATTACCACCAGCAATGGCTGGCCCTGCCATCTTTCTTAACTGACTTTCCATTGTCCCAGGCATCGCAGCATTCCCTGAGCTGTCCCGCTGCTGCTGCTACTAGTCCCATAGCTGCGCGCGCTACCGCTCCCTCCACCACCACCTCCTCCTCCGCTGCCAACATCGAGCCCTTGACAACAACAACCTCGATCCCGGCCTCGTCTTCATCCTCCACCATCACCGCTGCACCCTCCACGCCCACGCCCCTCCCCCGCGGCGCGCATCGCCATCCTCCTGCGGTCTCCACCGCCTCGTCGTAGCAATTTCCTGGGCCCGGCGCGGGAGTCACATTGACGTCCTCGGGCCCACCGGCGCTCAGCAACCTGCTGCCATCTGCGCTTCCGTTTGACGAGACCCACGACCGCAATTCTGAACGACCGTATACGACTTCTTTGCAGCAACGCCAGCAGCAGGCTGCCGACTACTACCGCGCACACCACAACCACTCGCGAGTTTCGAGTTCCTCTGGCAGCCACACCACCTTGAGACGAACACCCAACTTCGAAGACCTGCCGCGCGCTCAGTCTGTTCCCTCTGTCCCCACCGCTTCACCAGACCCGGAACCCCAATCCCGTGTACGCTTTGCGCCCACGCCCATTGCCCTCTCCCACGCACACGATCCTCCGCACCCTGCCCTCCGCATCTCCCGCCGCACCGCATCTGCCATCCATTGGGTCCTGGAAGAAGCCCTCCGCGTTCCCGTCTCCTTCACACCCGTGCTCGAAGAGGAGAACGCAAACATGTCAGACCTGTCGGGAAGTGGGACCGCCCGCGCTGCCAATGGCGGTGCCCGCGTAACGGCTGCGCCTGTGCCTGTCACCCAGTCCGACCGCTCCAACATTCGCACCCCGCAGATGATCATGAATACGCGGCGCGAGCGAGAGGCAGCGCGCCGGCAGCAGGCCGAGCAAGATGCGGCCCGTGCCGCCGACGATCAACGCAAGGCAGAAGAAGAGCGCAGGAGGAATGTAGAGCGGAGAGTCCATGCTGCTGGCGTTGTTCCCATACCCTCTGACAATGCTGCCCCCAGACAGGCAGCACAAAACCCGCCCCTGAGATCTGGCGACGGTACGTTTGCTCAGAATCCCGCATCAGGAGCAGGAGTACCGAGACAGCCAGCTGCTTCTTCAGGTGGCCCTGTCAATCCCCCCGTTCCAGGTCAATCTCAAGACACGTCGTCTGGTGCACAGTATGGACGTCCACGGGCTTCTTCGCAAGCAGCGCAGCAGCAAACGAGACTTGCGCCAGCTTACCAGTCACCCTCCGCAACCGCTACAGCAGGAGAGTCTCGCCGACCCCCGCCTGCACAACAACATTCAAGACGCCCGTCTGCCGCTGCTGGCTCTGCTCAAGCTGGCTCTGCTCAAGCTGGACCCTCTACGACCGTTCCACCACCTCCAGGAGGAAGTGCTTCTGGATCGCAACCACGCCAGTCAACAACGTCCACCTTCCCGCACGCTTTCGAGCGATGGGAGACACTCTCTTCACATTGGGAGGGACTGACCTCATACTGGATCCGGCGATTGGAGCAAAATTCCGAAGAAGTCCGTCGGGAGCCTCTAGCCCAGCAAATGTCGCGCCAGATTACGGATTTGTCGGCTGCCGGTGCAAATTTGTTCCATGCTGTCGTAGAGCTGCAGCGATTACGTGCGTCCTCAGAACGGAAGTTTCAGCGGTGGTTCTATGAACATCGTCAGGAGCAAGAGCGGTCTCAAGAGAAAGAGGCTCAATTAGAACACACGCTCAGGGTTGAGCGAGAGGCTCGTGCCGATGCCGTTCAGGATCTGGATCGCATGACTAGGGAGAAGAATAACGCCGAGCGCATGGTCATGGAGATGCGACGAGAGCTACAAATTTCAAAAGAAGAAGCCCGCCGTGCTTGGGAGGAGCTGGGCAGGCGTGAGCAAGAAGAACGGGAGAAGACTTTCTCACTTCGAGAGGGTCAACCGACTGTAGTCGGTGGTGTTCAGGTTGTTCCCATGAGTCAAAGCGGCGTCGGCAGGCATCCTGGTGCGCCACAGCGTACTCAAGGAGGCGATGAAACATATGGAATAGGCAGTGGGCAGGACATAGAACAGCATTACACCTACGACGAAGGCCACTCACCGACCGACACAGATCCATTCGCCGGTGGCCGTGGGGCAACACCACTTCGACACGAGCCCGAGCACCCATCACTTGCGCAAGGTGCATATGTACCCACTGGTGCCTCCGTCACTCCCCGCGCTGCTGCGGTCTCATCAGCTGCAAGTTACGGCCAGCTTCCTGCCACTGCCCCCGCTCCTGCTCAGCAACGAACTTCGAACGCACAATCACCAGCTGTCCCAACTACGTCTCGCCCAGAGGCTTTCTATCAGCAGCCAGAAGCATATCTCCACCGTGATACTGCTACCACCATTCCCGAGGATGAGCGGTCTTACACGGTCACTTCACACGGCGAAGAAACCTCCGAAGGGGAAGAAGAGTATGCAATCGACGAGTCAGGCAACTTCATTCTAGACGAAGCCGGCCATCGCGTTCCATACCGATCTCTCCGCCAACGCGACTCGGACGAATATGATGTCCAAGAGGATCGCCGCCGCGAGTTGGAGCACCTTCAACGTTACGGCACCGCTCCGCAGTCAATGAGCGGCTACACAGCTACCACCAGTGCTGGATCCGGGTACAATCAAGGCTACACAACGGCCAATGCTCCTGACTACAGCGGCTCGGATTATCCTGACGAATGGGCACAGGTTAGACATCATCATCCAACGAGACTGAGCGATGTGCTGGAAGAGGATGAGAGGAGTCGTACGTCGCCGAGTCGAGCTAGTCAAGCTTCGAGGGGATTTTACTAGAAGACGAGGCACAAGAGCAGTGACGACATTGTTGTAGACATGTAGGCGTCTTTTAAGGAGTTTTCTGGCTTGTCAAACTGATGTACACACGGCATCCGGATCTGGATTCTAATGTTGAATAATACCGCTATTCACCCTCGGCACAACCAAATGTTCTACGCACGCATCCGTCATCCCCTCATTGTCTACGTCTACCTCCGCCTCCAACTTTGCATTCGATACCGCAATGCAGAATCTCATTTCCAACCTCCTTTGAACACATCAGACCCGCAAAGTTCCTGTATCATACTAGCATCTGCCCTCCCATCATGGACCGTCGTAGAACTCAGCATAATTCTTTCAACATGGTTTTTCGGAGCATAGTTTATACCGCTGCATTCGATTCGGTTCACCTACCCGTCCTTTCATCTGTCAGGCCGTCCCATAACCACTTGCTTCTTTTCTTCTCTCTTCTCTGTTGCGTTGCACGGTACTGTGCTGTGCTGCAAGACGTTTATACCCCCGAGCGAGCGAGCGTGCTTGTATAATGGATGTGCGTAGGTGTTTTGTTCCAAAAAGGGAATTTAATTGGTTCTTTGTTTTTTTTCTCTTTTCCTTTAATAATGGTTCGTGAGAGATTGGAAGGGGGTAGATGAATGGGGATTTGACAGATTGGGAGACGAGTTTGAAGAGCGAGAGGGGGGTATACGGACTGTCTTGGTCTGGAATCGATTTTGCGTCCATCTGGTCTAGTCTAGTCTGACCATCGGGGCCTGGGAAAAATGTACAGGAAGAAAGAAAGTGGCCGTTTGTCTATTCCATGTCCCTTTTTCTTTCCTTTCTCTTTCCCCCCTCTTTTCCCTTTCTCGTTTCCCGTCTCTCGTCTCTAATCGGCCTGGCCTCCTTTCCTCTTTCCTCTCTCCGTCCTCTTCTATCTCTTCGTCTCTGTTTCTTTTCTCTCCGTTCAGGCACAGTGTATAAGTAAGCATCATCGGCAGCGAAGGTGTCCCGGGGCATTTATTATGCGTTTTCTTTTCCCTTTTTTTGTTCTTTGCTTTTTCCGGGTTAGGCATGGATGGGTCGGTGGTTGGGGGATTAGGGTTTGGCGGAAGACGGACCGGGTTTTCTCGGTGGAAATGTGCCGGGTCGGATGAGGTGTAGGAGAGGGGGAGGTGGGGAAATGAGAGTGATTCGATTGATTGATTGATTGGATCCTTTGATGCTGTTGATGTGATGTGCTGTGCTGTGTCGTGATATATCTAACATGTAGCTCATATCGTCAACATCAACTCGCATAATCCACTATGCCCTCCCTCATACTCCATGTTGCGGAAGTAAAAGCAGAGATAAACCCGAATGGATGTTCGCGTCGCACATTTATTTCCTCGCAAGAAGCAAATTCAAAGGTCCCCAGTCCCAGGCCCCCGAATCCTAACGTGTTTCCGTGCGCTATCTATCTATCCTATCTTCACTCGCTTGACGATGACGATGGCGGAGGAGTCGTAGACTTCGTTGTGGTGTCTTGGGGATGTGGATTGCGTGTATACGTATGTTGGCTTGTATTGTGCTATCTGTTGGAGAAGGGAGGGGGAAGGGGGGAGTGAATGTAGAATTATCTGCTGTTGTTTCTTGTGCTATCTTGTTTTCACAAATTGGAGATATATCTTGGTTTGTGCGGTGAAGGATCTGTGCTTTTCCGTGCTGTTTTCAATACGGGCTTGTGTTTCATTGGGTATTGTGCTTTTCTTTGCTGGGATGGATGTGAATTGGATTGTTTGGTTGGTTATATGTAACAGGCAATCTTCGTGACTGGATGGCAATGTGTTGTTTTTTAGGGAGGTGTTGGAGCGACGACGGGGGCGTAGATAAATGTGTCTGTTGGTTCTACGTGTGCTCGGATTGATCTTTTGGATCTTTTTGATGTAAGTTTTTTGGCTCTGTGGTTGTGATTTTATTGCTTGGGAATTTGTCAGTCGGATTATGTCAAGTTTTGTGGAGGGAAATGAGTGTTGTGTATGCGAAGCTGGGGAAAATTTTGAAAAGAGTGGATGGCAGATACGGAGGAGGCGGAAGTCATTGATATTGTTGCAAAAGTGGAGAGATTTGCTGTTTTGGCAATGGGGTTGTCGGGAGGGTGTTATGGACCAGTGTTGAGAGTCTTGGGGGGAAGTGCCTTTCCATTACTTATTTGGGAAAGTTGCGATATCCACGTCGATCGCGCAGCACTATGGCAGCTGCAACCACAATTAATCACATCTACACGCTTCCCAACACAAATGTCCTATTTTTATCATCCAAATCACTTTATCAGGCCCATGCGACACTTACTTTCAATTTTTGACACAAATGAATTTGTGGTTGCGAGAGCGCAAAGCTTCAAACCCCTACCCTCGCATTCGGACCGCAACCTTCCTAATCAGGAAAGTCTGCGCATTGGCGTGGTCCGCTGGAGCGCTATGTTGCCAAGCAACACAATTAAATAGAGTTAAATTACTCAACCTTGTAAATATATAAACCATGCCTAATAGAACTGTTTATTAAGTACATGCGACATTATATTTAAATACTTAGAAAGTTTAATCATGGGGTTGTGGAGATATTGAGGTTGGGAGATTGGTGCTTGCATCGTGGGTGCGAGGTTGGAGACTATCTTCGGAATGGGAGAATTGGCCCCGGGGGCACACTAGAGGCACAGTAGAGGATCGCGCTTGTGTCATCATTGTCGTCACTGGCCCGACACTCTTCCTCGAGATATTTATCTACACTCTATCTTACATCACAACATCGCAACCGTTCTCTCATGTCCTCAATGCACTTTTGTGTGTCTCCAAGAGAGCTCCTGAACGCGACCCACCAGCGTTTACTCGTTCCAATGTCCTGATTGGCTAACCATGACGATGTACCTGCATCTGCACCGCTGTCCATTCACGACTCACAGCTGCACTCGTTGAGAAGATGTGCATACGATCTGAAAACCTTGTCAGTGTTGAGTCCCAGCTGTGGCGCAGGTTGGAAGGGATCGAAGAGAGATGGATGGGTTCGCTGTATGTGGACATGCTATTCCAAGGTTGCGGTTGATATCAGACGCAAAAATTATAGGCCTAGGTCATGCGTTCAACAGTATACTCTCGCTCAAGCAAGGTCTGAATATCTTTCCTATTGGTTTTGGTAGCTATCAGTGGCACCAGTATGAAGATGATCTCACGATATATTGCGGAGAAGAGTATCGGATTATCGGTATGTATTTGAGGCGGATTCTTGTCTGTTCACTACCACATACTAAGGTAACAAAAGTTTACAATTCATGCAGACGCTTTAAATACTCATAGCTGATCTGGGAGTCAAATATCTCTTCATCTTCTTGAGAAATCGACCGCCACGAATACAACTTCAACAGCACTGCAATAACTTCTTACGAGACTTGTTGTAGTAGCATGGACGATGGCCGATTGATTGATCACCGTACATGTTTCGGTTTCAAAATCATACATTTCACTGTGCACCGCAAGTCCTGCGAGCAATGAAATGGTTTGGAACTCACCGTAAGAACAAACGATACAAGGAATCCAATACTGGCGGAGCTCACGACTAATACCCGGGTGCGGAGAAGGCCCTGGTGGTGTTGAGGCGTTCAATACAAGCAGCTTGCTCACAAAGGATACCTTGAACAGCGGTGATGCGACCGCGCGGCTTTCGTATTTATCGATGATACCGCCCCAGGTCATCGTTATCAGAAACGAGCAATATCATATGCTTCCATCTACCCAAGTCGTGGTTGACTGAGTGTTATCAGTTGCACTGTCTGTTGTGCAAAAGAACAGGGTCATGGTGTTCGTATTCGAAAGTCAGGAATCAACAAATGACCTGAAAAATCATTGGGTCTCGATTCCCGTATGATTGACTTGGACTTCTTCGATTTTTTCCCTTCTGCTTTTGTTGGCACCGAAGAAGCAACTTCAGCAGCGTGAGGCATTTTCAGCATGTCGTCTTACCCGTCCGTAGCACCCATCAAAAAGAACGGCCAGGGTATAGAATGGGTCGACGTTTCCTACTTTTGCCCGATAGTTTCTCGAAAAAGTGAGTTCTAGTGGTGGAATGCTTTCTGAGAGCTTAGCCTGACACCGAGTGCTTTCACGGGCAACCTCTACGCATACAACATGGTTTGGTTAGCATTTCCGCTCATCGCATCGACAATAATCTTCGTAGCCGGTCTTACTTCACTCGTGCTCAAGCAACAAACACTATGACCCGAGCTGTTTGGTTTTGTGTCCGGTATGACATATGAGGATCCATGGAGTAAAGATTTCAGAAGGAGGTAGCATATTGAACGCATCGGGACGGACGCGGCTGTTAAAAGATGTAAAGCTGTACATTGCCGATGTGAATGGCGACATATATGTCGTGCATACCGCTCTCGCAGCAGGAATACGAATGCGAAAGTTGTAACGAGATAAGTTCAAGTTCAAGTTCAAGTATAAAGGTCATACTGGCACACAGGCTGATTGTACCACATTCTCAGGTCGGCTTCACAATTAAAAAAAAGGTTACAAAGTTCCAGTTCCGGTAATACAGATGACAGATCGGGTAGTCGAATAGAGGACCTGATTACGTCGTCTGCGGTCTAAATCCGGAGCGTCCTACCGGAGATGGGAGTCGCAGTACACCAGCACCCCGTGATGAACTCTAGTCCTCTAGTCCTGTAGCAATGACCGACTATGGTGGCTTTGTGGCTCAGCCTCACGGCGGATCCGGCCGATGCAATGCTCCGATTGTTTGTGGCGACATGCTATTGGGCGGAGATTGAAACGCATGGAATTTGAGACCAAGATGGAAAAGCTATGCGGACATTGGATGCCTTCAGGTTGCATTTTGGTGGAGCTAGAAGGATCAGTTTTTCGAAACGGGGCCTCCGGATCAGCAAGCCAAGGCGGATGGCTCATTGAGCCTCTGACCCTCCCGACCCCCCTCTCCGGCTGGACGCAGCGATCATCGCGACCCGGCGCCTCGACGGTGGCCAGTCGTGGGCAAGAGGCGCGAGCAGAATGTGACAGGTGTGGGCGTGTGTAAATTTGCAACGAAAAGAAGCTTTGGACGGGGCGTCGTGTGGTGGAGAGAAAGAGTGGGTGCTAAGAAACGACAGCGCTGAGCAGGAGGGAGAGATGTCGGCCAATCGGCAAGCGGAGACAGGGGTTCAGTCGGCGGAAGTGCGACACTCCTGGAGACAGGGGCCCGGATTATCTCGCGGCCCGGCAAGCGACCTCGTCCCGGCCCAATGGCCTTCGATACGGGCCTGTGAAACAAAACCCTCTCCTGAAGGCGACTGATGGCGACTGAAGGCGACCTGGGCCGACCGCCTAAGGACGAGCCAGGACGAGCCAGGAACGGCCAGGCACGGCCAGGAACACTCTTCCACACCGCGGCACCCGTGCGCGTCACAATGTTCCTGCGTCGACCCTGTCACCCTGTCATCCCTTCTTTGGCTGACAATCTAGCAAGGCCTCGGCGGACCCTCGTTTCACGCATTAACGCTGTCTTAGTGGGGCATTGTGTGTCTTCCCACATGCCATTGTTTGGTCAACGGACTGCCGTCTTCGAAACGGCTCCCTAGATTGGGGGATCGCCCAACGAGAGTCCGCCAAAGCCAGGAGTGGCGGTAGAAATGCTACCCCAGAGTTCATATATAAGTTATCGCCAAACTCTCTCCTTCTATCCCCATCACAACACATTCTCTCAACACACTACACTCCTTAAGCAGTGCTTCTTCTCTCTTCCTAGCTGGGCTAGTAGTTTTTTGACTTTCTTCACACTTTCACATTCACTCCTTGACAAATTCCGTCGTTGTACGACTCCAGCATTTCAAACATCTTCAGCACTTTCACCCACTTTCACCCACTTTCAGCACTTTCAACCTTTTCCAAAACACTTCCAAATTCACCATGTCTATCCGATCCACCATCTTGGCAGCCTCTGCCCTTTTGCTCGCCGCAAATGCCCACATCACCATGGACCTGCCCGTCCCCTACAGCGTCGACAAGATCGACAGCGGCCCAATCAGTGCTTCCCAATACCCTTGCAAGGTCCAGAACGGCTTCACCGTCTCCAAGATGAACAGCATGGCCGTTGGACAGAAGCAGCAGATCAAGTTCAAGGGCACTGCCGTCCACGGTGGTGGTTCTTGCCAGCTCAGTGTCACCACTGACACTGTCCCCAACGCCAGCTCTGTCTTCAAGGTCATCAAGTCGATCGAGGGTGGATGCCCTGGTCTTGACGGAGCCACCAAGGAATTCGACTTCGAGCTCCCAGCCAGCATCCCCAACGGCAAGGCCACCTTCGCCTGGACCTGGTTCGCAAAGATGAGCGGTGGTCCTGAGATGTACATGAACTGCGCTCCTATCGAGGTCACCGGTGGTGCCAGCGATAAGACCGCCTTCAACGCCCTTCCCGATATGTTCATTGCCAACATCGCTTCCACCACCTGCAAGACCGACTCTGCCAACAGCAAGGGTGTCAAGTTCCCCAACCCAGGATCCGTCGTCGTCAATGGTGGTGACAACACCCTCACTGCTCCCAGCGGCGAGTGCGGTAAGACTGGAGGCTCTCCTCCGGTTGTCCCCAGTGCTGCTCCCAGTGCTGCTCCCAGCGCTGCTCCCAGCGCTGCTCCCAGCAAGCCAGCTTCATCTGCTGCTCCCATCCCAAGCAAGCCAGCCACCTCCGCCGTCGCTCCTCCTCCTTCCAACACTGGCATCGTTGGTGCTCCCATCTCCAGCGGGCTCCCTGCTGCGACCAAGACCACTCTCCTCACCGTTACCGCCGCTCCCTCCGCCGTTGTTCCCTCAGTCCCTGCTGGAACTGGCTCCCCAGAGCCCACCGGTGCTCCCGTCACTCCCACTCCCGGTAACGGCGCTGCCTGCACCACCGATGGTGCTGTCGTCTGCAATGGTCCTACCATGTGGGGTCTTTGCAACTTCGGAAAGGTTGTCTACCAACCCGTTTCTGCTGGCACTACTTGCTCCGATGGCAAGATCACGAAGCGCGGATACCACGGCCGCATTGCTCGCCCCCGCGTCTAAGAAGCTATCCGGTGAAACGGGTCTCTTTTTTGACAAGCACGATATTAAGAGTTTTGGATTGAATGGGAATGATTTGAGCGTTTGTGTATGAAAGTGTTTGGAATCCTTTCTGGTTGTACAATTTTGGACATTTGCTCCACTTTCTTTTTGGGCTTTTCTTCGGTAGGGGTCTGAGACTCCTGGTTTGGAGAGACCTCTTTTTCTTTCTTCTTTCTCCCCTTTTTTCCCCCTCTCTCACTGCATATAAGCTCTCTAGTGTTTTGTGTTCTTGGTCTGTGTTGAGCATTTTCTGGTGGTTTCCTCATTACTTCTCTAGAAGAAAACTATTCGATCCCAGCTATAGGGATTCGATCAAAATTAAAGATGCATTTCTAAAAAAAAAAATTGACTCTTCATGATTGTGAAACGAAAAATCTAATCTCGCGATACGCAGCATGCACATCTGTGACTATCAAACAATCAAACAATCTGACTTGCAGCTTCTCCTTCTATCCGTCCAATACGCTGCCAAATTCACCCTCCTGAATTAGATAGAGGGGCAGACCGAGCGGCACAGCAACAGGTACGCGAACACGTACCAGGGTATTTACGCATACATGCGTAATACGCAATACCCCATGTAGTCGTAATCGCATACACCCCTCAAAGAATTCACTGTCCTCCGTCTTCTAAGACATTCTGATTCACCGGTCCCTGCTAGACATCCATGACCCATGGGTCTTCCAGAGAGCGAACGAAAAGCCATTTCTCATACCTTCTTCCTTGGCCTTGTCATCGGCCCGCTGTTTTCTTTTCTTTTTCTTCTTTTCCGCAATGGTTACTTTGAAGACTATGGCGCTGGTGTACCAGACGATATGCATCCATCCCTATCCACCTTCACAGAGTCCCGATATCTCGCCGACTCCACACCCCAAGCCCATACCGAATCGACTCAGAAATCACCGCTCTCCTTCTCCCCCCAGGGAAAAGCGCACCAGATCGCCTCAAGCATCTGCCTTGTCCCCGTCCTGACTGTGTGCATAGTGTACACTTCCCTACAGACCTACGCGGCTGCCGAAATTACAGTTGCCGATCGCGCCCCACCCCAGTATCCACACCCTCTGCGCCGTTTCAGATTTAGACAGGGAAGTGTAGACTAGACGACTTGCTCTGCGGCCAATCCTTTTTTTCTTTTCTTGGAGCCACGGGGGGGTTATGCAGTGTGTCCTGTGTAGGTAGGTGGGGTGGTGCCTGAGCGCGTGCGGCGCGCAGACACGCAGGTACCGCACAGAGGGACATGGATTGGGATTGAGGGGGAGGGACGAAATCTAGCGAATGTGAATCTTCGAGGGCGAGCGACCAATAGGAGGATAAAGAAGGGTTGAAACATGGGGAAGGATAACATGAGCAGGGACGAAACGGAGTGGCAGAGAACAGAGCAGCCAGAGTCGGACGGACGCCCGCGCTCTGCACTCAGAGAGATCCCGCTGTGCCTTCTTGTTTGGGAAGTAGGTCTACTCTAGCGAACATCTAATTCCTTTTCTTCTTCTTCTTTGGTAGGCTATTGGATTAGTTTGTTCATGACATGGCATATTCTGGCACTGGCCTGCTGCGTGCACGTAATGCGTGAGAAGCGCCTTTTCACTTTTTGCCATGCGCCGGATCGGAGCAACTGCAAATGCAACGACTACCTATGGCGGCTGGGTTTTCTTAGACATTGGCTACCTAGCTCCGCGTAGTCATTCATGCGGTGGAGCAGGAGAGGTAGAAAAGCGCAAGCGCTGTTAGGGGTGGATCAGCTCAGCCACAGCGGCTGCGTGTCTGGACTGCGGAGCTGGGTAGCTATCGATAGGAGAGGGGCGCGACGTCAGGCCGGGAACTTCTTTTCTGGATCGCTCTGTTCCCCTGAAGGAGGATGGGATTCTTTCTCCACCCCAGGAGCTAGATTGTTTTTGGCTTGCTGTTTCATGCGTTGAACTTGGAACCTTGATGAGCTGAGTGATCATAGGCAACAACGAGGACATCAACGATGGACGGTGGCAAGGAGAGAAACACTCAGCGATGTTCACACAGGCTGAGTCATGGAATTCATGCGATGGAGGTCGACATGTCCGCACTTGCGTTTGCATGGCATGCAGGAATGGACAGCGAACAACGGATGTCTAGTTAGACTTTGCGCTGCGCCGCAGCCTTGCCGACTCGCCCGATTTTCCCTGATGAACTTGAAACCGCGCCGCTTGCGTGCGTGAGGCTGGTGAAAAGGAGAGAAAGAAGTTTCCATTCTTATCGATATCGGCTTCGGGATGATCTCACTGTTCGTCTGGTCAAGCGGCCTGCCGCTGTCGATGGGTGTTTTCTCGGCGTTGAGCGACGCGTTCTGCCGACTTCGTGCGAGACATCATCGTCGTGGTGCCGTGGGTGCTTCCTTACCTTCCTGCCTTCCTTTCCAGTCTGTCATCTCCGTGCCGCACGTTACCGTAACACTTGCGTCCTCGATGGCTTTCTTGCACCGTGCTATATCGCTTGTGATTCCTGTACGAAGGAAAATATCATTTTAGTGTTCCACACGACGCGACACGACGCGGAGGATGGAGCCTCGTGGACGGTAATTGCGATCGATGTTGTGCTGTGTTGAGTGAATGCGTAGATTTGCTGTTTTGGATCAAAGTCCGATGGACGACCCCACGATCTTGAATCAATGCCTACGGACAAGACCGGAGCTCCGTACGGGTATGTAATGTCGGTGGGATTTTGGCGTCTTGTGTATGTGGAGATGGAAGAAGCAGCTCCTATAAGGGTTCCTACTCTGCTTCATCTTCTTTATTGGTGATGCGCCGCAATGGAGGACGTGGGATGGTGTCCTGCATAATTTATTGATGACAGATCATGACCGTTAAACGGATAAGTAAAGACTTGTGAAAATTGGTTTAGTGTTGAAGGTGTGTTGCACAGCTACTTTTGAAGTGGGTGAGATGGGGGCCGATGATTGAGGTTGAGATTAGGTTTTGGTTTAGTTGATGATGACAGGTGCACCTTCTCAACGTGATCGAGATTGTCGGATCCATGAAAGCCAACAGCAACAATTATCGCGATGCCGTCCATGACTAAACTATCCAGATGCCATTACACTGACATGATACCAACAACAGAATGACATAACAGGAATAAAACGAGTATCGTAGCGCCCACCTTCGGTCTGCATTTCGAAATCATCAACTGTCCTCACCCCATCAAACTCGAGAGATCAACCCTCGCCGTTCGTTTTCTCAGCTTCCTGCTACCCTTCCTTGCTTCATCTCCACTACCACTACTACCGCTGTCCCTCGATCCAAGACCTTTTCCACCATTGTTTGCCTGACGCATTGCCTCGACATACCCCATGTCATTCGGCTCTGTATCGATTGCAATCGACCCAACCGATAGTAAAGAAGTCAGTTCTGAAGGTGGTGACGGAGGCGAGGATGAAGACGGCGTGGTGGAGTTTGAGAAATCATGTAGTCCTCCACTCATAGGTTGTGGTCTCATGGAAAGACAACTAGGTTTTGGAGCCGGTTGCGGTCGCGTTGACGCGGGTGAAGATGTCGATAGTACAGAGTTATCACTGCGTGGATGTTGGTCCTCACTCTGCGTGCGATATAGACCTGGAACAAATGATGGAGGCAGGGCTGTTGTATCGCCAAGGGTAAACATATCTGCTCCAGCATTTCCGCCAGTCCTCCGCGCCATTCTACGCTCTTCCGATGCCAGTCTTCGATAGAGGGGCTGTTGTCCTTCAACAGCATTTCTGTTCGCCGTTGACTCCTTCTGCTCTCCAATCTGGCGAGGCTGAGGTTGCTTTTGCGCCCTCAGCTCTTCGTACTCTTTTCTCCCCAGTTCCAAATCCTCTCCTTGCGCTTTACATTCCTTCTCAGTGTCGAGCCTACGTATCTCAAACAGCTTACGTTCCTGCTCGATCACCAAGTTATCTTTCCTTCGATGTCGGCGCACTCGTTCGATATCACGCTCTTGCTTCTCGTCGCCGAAGATGTCTCTCAATTTCACCTCAATAGTGCTCTCTAAAGCGGGCAGATCGACAATCTGGTCTTTCACTTCTGCTATGAGAGCTGTGACCTCGGCTTTCAACGCTGTCATGTCGGTATTGATAGCGCGGAGCTTGACAGCTTGATGAAGAAGCCGTTCCTGCTGGGCTTGGAGTATTGCAATGACGATAGGGACTGTCAAACCTATGAGCATCGTTACCACGCAAGCTACAAGTTTAGAGACTGCGGAGCCCATCTTGGTCGCAAGATGAAAGAGAAAATTGCTGTGGGCACTGCGCACAGATCAGCCACAAGGGTCAAGTGTGTTCGAGGACTGACTTGTGTTTCGAGAATGATGAATATAAGAACAGAAAGTTGCAACAGTTGACTTATATCCTCAATATAATGATACACGCTTCATTTCTTCACGACTGCTGTATTTCAAGTCCTGGATTATGCAAACAGAGCATGGTAACACAAGCAAACGCACGATCATATCCTCGGGTGTGACGTGCATGTCACACCATCAACACTATCGAGCGAACCTCCACCGTTCAGACCACACGTGGCTTCATACCGAACTATGCGTATTCTCTTCGTCTACGAGATGCAAATTTCATGTGTATATCACGCGTATTCTTCATATTTATAATATCTACCCCCGATGTAACAACGACCAATTGCGTTCAACACTCTCTACTTCCGCTCGAAAAGTAGCACATGAAAGAACCTACAACAACGCGTATTTCCGTATTCCTTCACCAAAACTTTGTATCTCGGCGGTATTAGGCCTTTCAGCATTGTCAATTGTACTTATAGATTACTTGAATCAAGGGTAGGAAAATACGTAATATCGAACTCCACTATTTTAGGACGGATTGTTGTGGGCGAGAATGACTATTCCAGTGAACGCAAGCTTCATTGCTTTCATACAGAGGAAGTAAGCAGCATATAGTGTTTGATCGTGAAGATAATTTGGAATCTTAAGACTGAAAGTCTGACTCAGGGCTGTAGGATAAATGCTATGGAGATGCTCGAGCTCAGTGCAGACGAATTTGAGACTGAGAGAGTTGTTCACTTATGTTTTCCGGTATTGCGAATGCTTCAAAAGTCAAGCTACATGGTGATGCTTTTGCTGGTAGAAGATGATTCAGAATGAAAATGCGAGTGATATTGATGTACGATCACCTAGCTGGAACGAACACTGTCTACAACAACGTCTTCCCAGGGGCCTCCACTGCTCCAAATCTCAACAGCAATTTCTCTATCTTGTCGCGATGAGACTGAAGTTTTTCCCCACTATGTACAACGTAATCTTGGATGGCCTCAACGTTTCTGATAATATGAAGTACGTTGTGCCCATGAAGATGATTGAATCGTCCCATAGGAGAATTTTCATCCCACCCTGAACGGCCCGACCCAAGGGCATTTGGATCAGCGCCTGCATTTAACAGTGTTTCTACAATGTCTAGTTCCCATTGTACCACAGCCATTTGAAGTGGAGTTACAAAACTATCTTTTGGACCATTGGCATTCGCTCCCAAATCTAGTAGTTTTTGGAAAATGCGATATTCCCGATATAAATTATAGCCGCTACCATAAATTAATAGGGGCGTCGAGACATCGCACAGGTGTACACCAGATTCCGAAATCAAATCTAGAAGAGAATCGAAGATAGAAGGACCAAAGAAATTCGTCTGTGAGACTATATCCGGTATTGTTCCCACA
Organism: Dendryphion nanum; assembly: GCA_020744415.1. Classification (NCBI taxonomy): domain Eukaryota; kingdom Fungi; phylum Ascomycota; class Dothideomycetes; order Pleosporales; family Torulaceae; genus Dendryphion; species Dendryphion nanum. The sequence goes on from JAGMWT010000006.1 coordinate 477,851, forward strand.
AATTCGTAAAGGTTGGGTGAAATATTTCTTTTCCCGTCAGGCGAAACTTCTGCTGTAAAGTGAAGTTGCTGCGTCAAAATCTTTTGAACTGGATAGTTTCTAAGGAAAGCGTGAACTAGGTGACAGGTCTTCATTTCCTGATCTAGAAGAAGGAATCCGAAGAGAGTAATAGCGTCTGAATTTGAATCTTGCAGCCAGTTTATGTTCCAAAATAACAATTTCCCGACATACTCACTAGAATTCCACTCCGGTAAACGGCTTATGATTTTTGTAAAGCATTTATATCCCGGTCTGAAAGGATTCAAGAATGCTTTACCGAGTTCCATTAGGATCGGGACCTTGGAGATTTCTTCATTCCAGTCTGTGAGCTGAATCACTGAGGCCCTTACGCAGTATAAATTGAAGTCTCCATCCAAGCGATGACAAAAACCGATACTTGTGTCTGAAAGGTCGTCCGGCAGCATGTCTGATTGGATGGCTAGTGCTTGTCTGAAGGTGGTCTCTAGAAGATCATTTTGTGTTTTCTCCTCCACACAAGAGAAGTAGCCAACTTCTATTTGTTGTATTCTAGGGGATTGTAGATATTCTAGAACTGTATAATGTGCGAACGTCACAAAAATTTGTTCGTAGTTATTTGGGATATCATTGATCGTTACTCGCTCGACCATGACAAGACAGCCACACAGCTCGCGTAGACCTTCTAGATCATAGAACATGGCTATGTCTGTGGATAAGAAGTTTTCAGTGCTTTGACGGACCGCGTAGAGCAGAGTGGAGAACGGAATATAGTCTCCAAATAGTGAGTTATGGTGCACCATCCAGTGAAAGACGTGCTTCAAGATTAATCGTTCATCTTCAGGTACCGAGAGAAGTATACGCTCGTAGGTTTCATCCAATGTCTTAGGAAGATTCGAGAGAGTTGTCATGACGTTCGAGACATCAGGTTTAAGTCGTTTTAGGATATCTAGTTGGCAAACTGCCCAACGGAACCTACAACGGGATCAGCTCAATCATATAGCAGTGGCATGATACTTACATTCCCTCTGCTTTCCTTGGAATCGTGTCTTCCATTTCAGATTGCAGAATTTTTGGCCATTTTCGGTATTTTGAATCTGATTGGAGTGTAGCGCGGACAAGGGTCCTAATATCTTCTTCTACAAATGGATTTGACATGCCTATTGGGGTAGAACATGCGTTCATGACTACTTCAATGTCGATGTATTCTCGACTAGTCACAAGCAGAGCTATTGAAGCAAATCTAGGATCCGTGGAAAGATCTCGAATAGTGCGAAGGAGATCGTCTCTAGGCATGCTCTCATCCACTGCATCTAGGATTATATAAACTCTGTGAAAAGGGTTCATGAGCTCGCACAAGATTGAGAGGAGCGATACAAGACTTGGCGTTTTCCCAGACTTGAAGACATCCTGTAGTTCCTTGGGTACTGTTTTCGATTGTCTGCAAAGTTGGCCTATTATCCAGCGTAAGATGTGCGTTGATTCATCTTGATTATGACCGAAATAGCAGTAGTAATAGGCATGGCCAAGTTTCAAGTTTCCGCTTGACGAGGATTTGCAATGTTCTTCAATCTCTTTCGCTAAGTAAGAGGCTAGGATTGACTTTCCAGCTCCGGGTATACCATGAATCCATAAGCATCGGTGCTTTCCTTCGATCCAGAGAGGCCATTCAGGTGTTCGGAGCATCCAAGAACCAGTTCCGGCTTCGTAAAGTATTTGAGACCGATTATGTATGTCCGATGGATTGGTGGTTTGAAGCCATGTGTAGATTTCCCTACATTCAGTGTCTGTGCCAGATTAGAATAAAAATTTCTTCGGGGACGATAATTACCCGTGAGAATGGTGTGAATCTGTTCAGTCTTTTGTTTGACGTCTTTCAAGTCGTGGCTATGGAGAGGCTTAGTTTGTGATCAACACAAGTGACAGGTTCCTAATACGTACGCAAGATCCGTAGTAAGAGCAAGATTGATCGTCCCCTTGTATAGCATGATATCTTGTAATAGTCTCTTGACTTTCCCCACGCGCAGAGGCCATGCTAATGCTCTCACCCAGGTAGAGACATCGACCTTGCGCCGCTTCGAACCTTTGCCGTTCAACAACGCTGCTTCATGAGGGAGCTCCTTTTCAAGTTCTTTCAGAGCCCTCAGACACCCCTCTACTGGACCATCGATTCCAACCAGCTGATTCGATAAGCCTGGGTTCGCAGTCTTTGGGTCCACTAAAAAGCGTAGATTCTTGGTGATCGCCCTGAGTGTTGATATCTCGACGAGCATCAGTCGCAGTTCTGAGGGCGCCTCTTTCATTTCCTCGATATAGAATTGACAGATACCGATTACAGTCTTGGAGATCTGGATGATGGCAATGACGCTTGCTACCAGACTAAGGGGTTCGGCCATGGTGTGATACTCAGTGATGGGTATTCGTAAAACGATGTTGATTTGAAAATTAGTCCTATCCGGGAATTTTGTGTTTGAGTAGGTGGTTCTGAAGACGACCAGGCTGTAAGATGGAACCCTCGATCATAGCGGAATCAACATGTAACGGACGTGTCCAAAATCAGCAGACTTCACATGTGAGATTGTGCTTTACGCGAAGAGAGCTTCATGAGTAAGGACTTGAGGGTGAAAAGAGAATGGCACGAAACAAATACCGAAAATTAAAGGCAGAGTAAGTTGTATGAGAAGAAGTCGCGAGGCTACAGAGATATACGAAGTGTTAAAAGAGGTGTGGGGTCGTTGTGGCTTGTTAAGGCTGTGCTATTCAGCCTGCTAAACACGTCACAATTCTAGGGCTGTCTTCGAGGCAGACAGAGTCTTGAAGCATGCGTCTTTGCTGCCGCCACTTCATCAATGTGTTTTAGGGCTCAACCTTCATCTTCGATATTCGCCGAAATGTGTTCAAAGCCCAAATTCACAACTCCACCCCATAATCAATATTGTGCGCCCCCACCCACAACCCTCACCGTGCGCAACACCCTTAACCATCCTTCAACCATGAGCACGATCCACCACCCCTTACAACCCATTCTCTACCCCCCACCACTAAATCGGCTCCCACATCCTACATTTTCGCGGCAAATTACTCTTGGAATTATATCTACTCAATACAGTATTTTAGTGAAATGGTATTATTTACATTGAATCGGCGATAAGTCCGCCGTCGAGCACATGAAATTATCGCGGAGATTGTCGATGAGTGATGTTGTAGTTGTGTTAGCATGGAGTTTGGGTTGGACAACAGTGAGTTTGCCTACCGATATGATAGAGCTCCTCAGGACCAAGTTGAGTCCCATCGTTGCATATGCTGTTTCGAAATAGTTTCTGTATGAGCTTGGTATGATGGTTGGATATGTGAGGTCAGAGAGATTATACTATTAAGCAGTGTAAATCATGAAATACTTGGGCGGTATTATATGGTTGTTCGGTGAGTGGTTCCTGTGTTGTTTCGATACTAATTCTGGTGTATTCTTTATCGCCCAGGGTGACGACTCCGACTTTAGTTCATCAGTCTCGGAGCTTAGTGGCTTTTGAATGGAGGGAATTTGTACATTTGCTAATAATTCCCAGAGTCTAGTATTGAGTTCGTTTGGTTGTTCGGCCCAGTCAAAGTTAACGGGCGAACGTATGATGTGAATTCCGTTCTCTACAGGACTGCATATTAATCCTTGACTAGGTACCTAAGTACGCATTCGCTGTTCACGAGCTTTCACAGCAGTTTTACCTACATTTTTGCCTACGAGATCTAGCTAATCCTAGCTACGCCACGAGCTGAAACTGCAAGGGCCTTGAGTGTGATCCTGCCCTACCGCTCAGTCCGTATAAAATGTCACTGATCCACTACCCGAGACTTTAAATCAGGGCTTAAACCGCTAAAAAATCAGCTTACAAGATGAAGGGTAATCCCCATCCTCCCCAGCCAGATACCTAAGCGCCCGAACGCATAAGCAAAAAGCCCCCCAAAAGATCAAAAAAACAAAATGGTAACCAAGTAACTGAGTCGCTAGCTACTCAACTTCTCTGATGGTCAACCATGTGAGTGTTAAACCAACGCCAGCCCGCTTAACTCTCGTCAACAGTAAGTCATGCTAGATTTCTCAGTTACTGAATTACAGAGGAAAAGTGAATTAACATAAATCTATAGAAGTGACACAGCACGAAGGATTATCTAGTGCGCAAATGTCTGAAACTAAGCGGTGGACCGGCCCAGTCGAGCTTTATCCCCCCTTCGACCTCATCGGTCTCATAATCTCCCTCACCTGCATCATTTTCGATCGATGTCCCTCTATAAGCACCACAACTCAAACGCACCACACACTCTCCCATATCACAGCAGGTCCAGGCCCAGAACCTGCACATAGAATCGACCTCATAAATCATTCCCACTACTTACCCCAGATCTAGAACCCGCAAATAGAAACAACCTCACAAATCACTCTCTCAGCAAAACAAATAGAACACACCACATAACCTACCTATCCTCCATCACCAATCTATCCTCCACCACCAACCAACCGCCAAATAGACAAACCAACAAACAAACCACACCCCTCACCCCTCCCCCCTCCCACCCCCCCCTACCAACTTGAACTAACCAACCTCACCCCCCCTCTGCTTAACCGACAACCCCATCTCATTCCTCTCCTCCCCATCACTCCACTCAACCCCATCATCGAACCTCCGCACCCTCCTCCAAGCCCAGCCCCCACAATCGCTGCTCCCACAGAAACACTTCCGCGATCCCCACTCCCGACCTGCGGAATCGAGGACGATAGCACTGAGTCCTGAAGCGGGGGCTCGAGAGTGAAGATGCGGATATGGACGCAGGTGTGCAGACAGAGAAAAAGGAGAAGCACCCGGACCCAGGAAATCAGAATCCAGAACCACCTGCTCATACGCCTCGTCCGCTTCGCCCTCGCTCTCACCCCTAACATCACTTCTAAACAGAACAGTTCCACCTCCTACATCTCTTCCCGCCTCCTGCTCTTCCAACGGCGACCATCCCACCACCGGCGCCACGTGAAACGATTGCAAGTATTTCCTATCCGTAGCACGAACTTTCACGCTCTCCGCAGCTGGGAAAAGCGAAGCGTTCTCAAGTAAGCCAGTCGAGGTGGCGGTATCGTTATTCCCATTCGGCGCTATTTTCCTTTCCTTTCTGCCACTAAAAATGGAGTAAAACATCGCGGTTAGTGAAGTTAGAAAGATAGAGGATATGTCAGATTGGGTAGGAGTAGCGGAAGGGAATAAGAAGAGGTGTGTTCGTTGATATACCCTCAATTTCTCCCCCTCCCTCGCTCACCAGAATCCTTCACAGATCCCAAGATCTCACACTAAACCCTCCACGTATCACCAAAACGTTATGTAACACTCCACAAATCAACACAATATGGAATAATCATAAACGTTTCTCAAATTTTTCGAATATTTCATTTCCCGTACCGCATTCATCGTTAGTGTGAGTCTGAATGAACAACAAGTCCATACCACTCATCCATAAAACCCAGCCAAACTTAGTCCAATCTTTCCACGTTTTGCGAATTATATAAGCCAGAGTAATAGATAAGACATTAGATTCGAAATATGTCGTGAGCCACTCAACGACGGGGTATAGACCAAAATGGTGGTACAAAGATGAGAAAGCCGCCCAGATAAGTGAAATGAAGAACTTTTTGAAACGAAAGAAAGGGAACAATAAGTGATGGTTCTGAAGTTTCTGAGACGTGGTATGACGCTACTGACATGTGAGATACGCGAGAAAGCCTAGCACTTTATGAGTGTAGGTTAGGGAGGTGAGCAGTAGTTGAAGGAAATTCCGAGGTCAACGCCTCCAGAAGCTAATCCTCCGATCTTTCTTTCTGCCTTGTTGGGCTTGTTCGACAACTTTTTTCATGTCGATGGGGGTGTTGTTCTTCGTTATAGGGGGAGGAGTGGCACCGGCAATGGAGCCGGTTGACTCATTGCTGCACCTCCTTACGACCTCTTCTACTCTCTCTTCAGGTTGGTGAGGTGCCAGTGATAGGGCGGCGAATATATCTAAGACTGTTTCTTTTGCACAAGGTTCCTTCTTTGAGCCAATAATTGATTTTGGGCTTGGAGGGTTCATTCCTAATGGGGATAGAGGAGCGAGGGAATCGGCTGAAAGAGACCTGGTTAGAGGAGATCGAGGTTTAGGAGTGGCTAAGGGGAAAGCGATAGATGACATCGCAGCAGTAGGTGGAGGTGGCGGTGCGTAAGAAGGGTGCGTTGGTGGTCCAGAAAGGGCAACTCCAATAGTACAGTCCATCAACACCGACGCAGGTGAATTCTCTACCTGTAACAGCAGTGGTTCAAAATTCTGGTGATTGAAGCTAAAGCGAAAATCGTCCTCGCGAGGCGTCGTTGGAGAAACTGTTTTCGAGAGGCTCATGAATTTTGGGGCGGCAATCGGCGATCCATCCACGGATACGAAGCCCCCTAACAATCCGCTCGCCTCTGCACTACTGCATTTTCGCTCTAATCGTACATCATTATCGCTATGTGTGCTCGACTTGGATGATGCGCTTGCTCCATCGCTCCAAAAAGGACTGTCTGCAGAACCAGCGCTATCTGATGAGCCTGGCGGCTCTAGATATTCACCACGACCTGGTGGAGTGACAATTTGGTCCATTTTTATGGCGGTGAGCATAGGAGTCCGGGATTGACCTCGTACAAAGGAACCCAATTTAGAAGATCGCCTTGAAGAGGTGTTGTCTGGAGTTAGGGGTCGGAGCCACGATGTCTCTGGACCCGCTCCATCCGGCAAGATCGATCTGGAGGACCGTCCAGATGGGTTGGTGGATTGGACACGAGAAACATTTGAAGAGGGTGGGTCAACAATTGCGTCATTCAACCCGTTTCCAAAACCATGGACAATAATCTCGCAGAATGGTTGTGCTGATGTTTTCACAGCTTTCAAGCTGTTACGTCGCGAACTTCTGGCCGAAAGGGAGAGGTTTCGCAAAGAACGAATAGAAGAATCGCGCACCAATGGGGTTGTTATCCTCAATGGGGCAGGAACTTCAACGGAAATTGGACGACTTGTGTATGGCGTCATATCTGGATTGGTGTGCGTAAAGTAACCATCAGTCTGACAATCAGGTTGAATTGTCAAGGTCGAGGGCGTGCCCGGTGTGAGATCATAAGACTCTGAAAGATAGTTGTTGATGGCATCAGGCACACTGATCGAGCCGAATCCTAGGGTATTTGGAGTCCTTGTACCTGACTGCCACGGAGACTGCTCGGCAACAAGACAGCAAAGGAAGTAACCGGGCCCATCAGTGTCACGTACTTCTTTCGGTGATTGAATAGCAGAGATTAGATACTGAAGAGTGCCGTAAATAAGCAACCAGCGGACCTTACGGGCATCGGCCATGGAGACTCTCTCTTCGCGCTGGTTGTTTAGAGCGCACTGCCTCTCAAAGCGCATGTAGGCTTGAACGATGGGAGCATTGATGAGTGTAGAATCCTCAAAGTTGGTTGCTGCGGTAAGGGCCGCGCGAGCTGTGGTGTATCTATCCGTTTTTGATTGCTTGGATCCTAGAGTGAGTGTTCTCAATGTCTTCTGTGACTGAGTCCTCCTGCTCAAAGACAGATGATTTGGCAATAGTGGCAATGGATGCGGCAGTGGGTTGAAGTTATGCCTTCGATCGAATAAATCAACGTTTTGCAATACACAAATACCTCCACTCGCAGGTTTTTGGGTAGCTATATCGGCCGTCGATTCCAAATCGACGAGATAGTCATGCATGTTCTTGAAGTCAAAGTACATGGACTTATAGAGTGCTTTCGAGAAGGAAGAACCCTTTGGAGGTGGCCAGTAGCCGAACTTGTCTACATAGTAACTGTGTAAGAAAGAGCGAAATCGATCGAGGTGCGCGCGTGCGCCGTCGGTTAGGCCCAAGAATGCAGATGAGAGGTCGTCTTCAAGAAAGTTCCTCAAAGCGCAGGTTACTCGACCAAGATGGATATCCATTTCCAAGTATGCCCTTGTAATAAGAGCCTTGGTGAGACGGGATATTGGCTAAGAAGGTCAGTTTGGCACTGATTAGGGAAAAGAAAATGACATACCTCAAATTCTGTGCTGACGACCAAGCTGTCGTTCATGCCCACACAATGTGCAAATGCATCGATCCACACATCCCTCAGCCTGTAATGTTCCGCATAGTACAAGGTGGCCAGAGAATAGTCGGGGCAGTCGACGAGATCCCGGTACCCTTGGTCTTCTATGTAGGTTAGGAGGTCACGATGGTTGTCAATTTGTCCCGATCGAAATAGTTGTAAACGTTCCTGCAAGTCGACCAATGCTTGGCCAAAATGGCTTCCCACCAACGATTTTCCAAATACGAAAGCGAAGAAATTACGCGTCGTTATGTGCCATTGAAAAGCTCCCTCTCGAGAAGCGTCATCCGGAGCTGGGATATAAAGCTCGACCGTACTTGTTTTGGACACTTCTGTGGTGAATCCGCTTGAAAGTCGCCTTGTACTCTTGGAATCAGAGTCCGGAGAAGGGGTTGTTTGGGCAAAACAAAGACTGAACATGGCACCGCAGTTGGTCCTTCGAAGTACCTCAAACGGCACACAGAAAGATGGACCCCGGCGTGATTGTCCTCGTGCATAGAGGTGGACGTAGCAGTCTCCATTGTCGAACCAAAGTTCTGGATCCTACAGCTGATTGTTAGACAACGGAGAGACGATAATGAATGTGGTAATGGAAGACGTACCCTTCGTAATCCGTCCCAATCGCTAGTGGTACGTGTCAAGCCCGCCCACCTCTTCACTCTAAGAGGCCTCATGGAATTCCGCATGGTCGCAGAGCAACTTGAAGACCTCTTGCTAGTGTTGGTGGTGATGGGAATGTTCAAGGAAGAGTATCTTCGCTGAGAATCTGAAGTGTGGGAAGCACTCCCAGCGGCTAATGGGGGGGCATGCTGCGCAGTAAGACTATGGCGCCTCGTGGTAGCTGCAGGACGCTTTGATGAAGCTGGAGTTGAGGCCGATATCGTATGCCCGGTGGGGCTAATGTGGGTAGTTAAATTGCCTTCCTGGCGTGAGGAAGATTCCCGAAGAGACAAAGTGTGGGTGGCCACAGCAGCTCCAGGCTGACCGGCGTAATTGGACAAGCGGCGCGAAGGCATGGGACCCGAGGCTATTGTCGTACTTTTTATAGGAATGGCAGATTGTGCAATGTTGCGAGCTTGGAGAATTTTACAAGCTGTTACAAACTGTTACAAGTTGTTACGAGCCGAGGTCACTGCCTGAGTGAACAGGGGAAGAAAATCAGAGGTTGCATAAGTGGACGGAGGTGGGGAATGGTGGGTTGATGTCGGAGGCAGACGATAGGAAATGTCTGGGTCTCTCTCTCTCCCTCAATCGGGTGGGACAGGGAGAGTGAGTATATGTAGGAGGATTGCATGTCGTGACCTCAGCTTTTGGTTGAGCAAGAGGTGATGCAGCATCCGGGCCGTGTTGGCGTGTTTTCTCTAGGCTGGGCGATGGACAGCGTCGAGCGAGAGACTGGTCCGGAGCCAGCAAAGGGACCACTTGAGACTCAGCGGCTGGTCAGATTAGGACATGCACGAGGCTGATCCACGCCAAGGTCGGGAGTAACGACAGATCAGGGCGGCGGGAGAGCATGGTTCTGCCACGGTCTTCCATGGGCTGGCATGGAGAGCCATGGAGGCTGGGGGATCATGCACGTCGGTGTGATGGTGGGAGACGTCGCTCCCTCGGAGGGCTTCCGTGGCTTGCTGAGCGAAGCCTCCGGCCATTCACGACGACGCAGAGCCCGCCGACATCACCATGGAACTGGGCCACGCCGCCTTGTCAGAGGCCAGATCCGCCCACGGGATCGTCGACTGTCGTGCTGTCGGCCCTGTGTTTATGGGGACGCGTTGGTGCAGGCAGGCTGGCAGAGCTGAAGAAGTCGTTCACGGAAGTGCATCTCCCACTTGGGTATAAGGAGCGCAGCCCAGGTGAGGGGAGCGGCTTCGCGTCTCTGTGTTCTCCACCACGAAGCGATAAAACTATGAAGCCATATGAACCCGGGAAGCCTTGGGTCAACGGCGAAGCGGACTGGATCGTTTGGCCAGGCCCAGCGGTGTACATGGCATGTTTGTGTTCTGTACAAGTCAGTGCACCATGGCACCAGTGCATCAGGGTCCGATGATGGCGTTGCGGGCTGGCACAACTATGGCTGGCTGACGAAATGATAGTGTTTAGTGCGAGGCTGCTGACGGAGAGACTGTCTGGTTACGAGAGTCGTTGAAAGCATCCCAGATGGTGCCACCAAACATCCAAGCAAGTCGAAAGATACGCGCAATCTGCAAATGCTGATGGTGGTGGTCCAGATGGATCGTCGCAGGGCAGGGGTTGCGGAAGCTTGTTGTGCCGGACTGGGGAGTGCCCTGAACTTCGGGTATCGGTTGATCTCTGGTGGATCTGGAGATGGAGATGGAGCAATCATGGAAAAGCGCGTCGAGTCGTCAGCCCGTCATCGTGTCTCAGGGGGAGGGGTCGATGATGTGTCTGCTGCTAAGGGAGGCATCATTGTGCGGTTGCAGGCTGCATGAGCATGTTCACATCGCGGTGAGTGTACCTCGCTGGTGTATTCTGGATGGTGCGAGTTTTGTGCAAGTGTGGTGTTGAGGCGTCGTCATTGCGATGGGCTAGTCGCGACCTTCACAATTCAACGCAAGCCAATCAGACGCCACAGGGGTATGTTAGTGCTCGGCTCCGCGGGAGGGGGAAGTCACGACTCGGATCCCCACGAAACCGCGCCTTGCTCTGCTCACCATGATCAAACCACACCTCCACCTCCACCTCCACCTCCTCCATCCACATGCTTCACGACTCGTCCATCTTTCCCATTCCATCCACTTCTCATTCGCCATCTTGCAAGTCTGACTTCCGCCTCTGCGTTGTCAATTCTCCGATGAACAACGGTAAACGTTGCCCCTCCGCTATGCTCCACTTTCTCCAGAGCCACCAATTGTTCCCCAGTCGGTGTCTCGGTATCAAAATTCACAACTTTCTCCCAAGGAAACCACTGCTACACCCGCTTTATTACATACCCTCAATGCTCACATGTCAAGTATTCTCAATCATGTATCATCGGCTGCCTGCTGAGACTTGTGTTGGCACGACTGCCTTTCCCTGCAGCCCGTTCCGACTCGTGTCACCCAACTGCCCGTCAGGGGCAATGCCAACAGTTCAAAACAACAACATCTCGAATACTGAGCAATAATCAGCAATACACTCGCTTGCACAATCGGTTTCCGGTTTTCGTGCCCTGCGCCGCTTTTTCCCCGCATAACCCTTGCATCAGTCCGGTCAGCGCTTAGCTCTATCGAGAGTTGGTCCAATACAATACGCTTACGAATGAAGTATCGATTTGTTGTATCAAATGGGAATTATATAAATTACTGTAACATTTTCCCAGTCATACAATACTAGGTGTGAGGGTCTTCTGGGATAGATAAATCACATGGCTGCATTTGCTATCATGAACTATATACTTTCAATTACAACATTATTACACTGGCCTAGGAGAACTTTAAAGTCTTCATCCATCGCCATATTCTATGCGCTGTCTTTTCCTTATCGCTGCCACTCGATCTCGCTACTTCCGCCTCCACTGGCAGCATGCTATTACCGTTCTCGGTTGTGATATATGGGCATAGGATTTCCAGTTTGGCTGCAATACGCCGATACCCATCGCTGGGCCGCCCAAAGGGTGCCTCGTGCCCGGTGAGTGCTCTTGTGTACATCTCTGTAGCCCTAGTACAGTCTCCTTGTTCTTTGTAGATATCACCAAGGTTTTCCAATGTTTTGAGTGCTGGTCTGTATGTTCGTACATTCTCGGGACCGAGCGCTTCCTCATACCCTTCTAGCGCTCGCTTGAACATGTTCTCCGCCTCGACTAGCTTGCCTTGGTTCCAGTAGAGAACGCCCAAATTGTTGACCGTGGTCAGTGTCGACGTGTGCTTGGGACCGAGCGCTTCCTCCTTCCCTTCCAGCGCCCGCTTGTACATCTCTTCCGCCTCATCCAGCTTGCCTTGTTTCCAGTAGAGAGCGCCCAGATTGTTGACCGTGGTCAGTGCCGACGTGTGCTTGGGACCGAGCGCTTCCTCGTGCCCTTCCAGCGCCCGCTTGTACATCTCCTCCGCTTCGCCTAGCTTGCTTTGGTCCGCGTAGAGATTGCCCAGATTGTGGACTGTCTGCAGTGTCGACGTATGCTTGGGGCCGAACGCTTCCTCTCTCCCATCTAGCGCCCGCTTGAACATCTTCTCCGCCTCGACTAGCTTGCCTTGGTCTGCGTAGAGATTGCCCAGATTGTTGACCGTGTCCAGCGTCGACGTGTGCTTGGGACCGAGCGCTTTCTCTTTCCCTTCCAGCGCCCGCTTGTACATCTCCTCCGCCTCGACTAGCTTGCCTTGGTCCCTGTGGAGAGCGCCCAGATTGTTGACCGTGTCCAGTGTCGAAGTGTGCTTAGGACCGAGCGCTTCCTCTCTCCCTTCTAGCGCCCGCTTGAACATCTTCTCTGCCTCATCCCGCTTGCCTTGGTCCCTGTAGAGAGCGCCCAGATTGCCGACCGTGTTTAGTGTCGACGTGTGCTTGGGACCGAGCGCTTCCTCGTACCCTTCCAACGCCCACTTGAACATCTTCTCCGCCTCGACTAGCTTGCCTTGGTCCCTGTAGAGAGCGCCCAGATTGTTGACCGTGTCCAGTGTCGAAGTGTGCTTGGGACCGAGCGCTTCCTCCTTCCCTTCCAGCGCCCGCTTGTACATCTTCTCCGCCTCGTCCAGCTTGCCTTGGTCCACGTAGAGAAGGCCCAAGAGGTGGACAGCATCTAAAGATACCTGCGTCTTAGAGTCTACTCCACATCCCCCGCTGTTTCCAAGCCTCTGTGCTGCTTGACCTTCCACTATCCACCCAGAGCATGCCTGAGCATGTGGGAGAAGCCGACGTTGTATAAACCAGTAGCTTCGAGTCGAGTTATGCGGTACAGCCCACCCAACAGCGATTACTGCCAGCTGGCTGAGCTCAGACACCAAGCATTTACCTTGATGGTGGCGCGCCCACGTGTGGACTACTGGATGAGTGGCATAGCTTCCCAGCTCTTGCACCCCTTCGATCAGCGAGTAGCTACGCAGCAGCCGCATAGCGTTAGTAAATTCGAGTTCGCTACTCGCAATATCACCAATCCAGTCGGACAGCATCGCCGCAGCTACTCCAGAGTCCTGACACGCCGCTGCGAACAAGCCGTGCCAGAGGTCCTTGTTGTCGAGGAACGACCACAGCAGCAGCAGGTTGGCAGTGCCCTCGTGCCTGTCGCGGACGGCCTGGTAGGATATGGCCCACGTCGTCCATACACTACGGTCGGGGTAGTCTATAAGTGGCGCATCCACCCAGTCTTCCGATTTCATCAGTTCCTCCCATTGCAGTTCATAAAACTCCAGGTATGTCGTAAGCCCCACCCCACTCTCCTGCAGATACGCACCGGCCTGCGCAATCGCCAAGGGAAGGCCGTCCAGCAGCTCCAGCAACTTCTTGCTTTCCGCCGTGCCTGTACATATAGTATCAGCCTCAACACTTCTCATCAGGTTTAATGTATAGGACTCACCGCGCTCTCTCTGGTACCAACTCTCCAAGATAGCCCGTGCCTGCTCGTTGTCCACCTTCGCCAGCTGCTGCGACTCTCCCAGCTGCTCCAGCTTCGCCAGCCGCGTCGTGATCAGGATAGATCCATGGCTGGCGCCAGAGAAATACTGCCTCACGTCGTACGCATACGCATCCTCGCCTCGTTGTTTGTACTCCCGGTCGACGTTGTCGAAGATGAGCAGCCACGCGGTGTTGTCCGGCCTCGCAAGCCACCCCATCACGTCCCTTATCACTGCATCAACATCGGCGTTGCTACCCGCTGCATACGCCCTACTCGTCTCGGGAATCTGGCCTTGCGGGATCCTGCCCGCGCAGCTGGCGATGCTCCGCTTGACACTGTCCTGTCTCCTGCCGTCCACCCAGAACACAGCGCTGAATTGCCTCTGGTGTCGCTGCGCGAACTCGACCGCCAGCTGCGTCTTGCCCATCCCGCCGAGGCCGCGCAGGACGCATATCTTCTGCCACTGCCGCTGGCTTTGGCTCGGTCCTGGCCTGGGAAGGAGAACCTGCTCGAGCCTCGCCATCTCCGCCGGCCGCTCCACAAACGTCTTCACTTTGGGCACGCTCTCGAGGCTGAACACAGTCCGATATTCTCCAGCATCTACACATAACTTAGCTACGCAACGGAATGAATAACGTTCTACGACTGACACTCTCTTCCTGCCAGGTTGCCTGCACATGCCTGCATCTGCTTGAACACTCCCTGCGACTCAATGTACCGTCGTGTGGCTGCGGCAATCTCCTTGCTCTTCTTCGACTCCTCCAGCCCGATGTCTTCCAGTCCGCGAACCACGCTGAACCGGTAGTACCGCCCCGTGTCGTCGAGCTGCGACTTGTCCCGCTGGAACCGCTCTGCTGTCTGCTCCGTCTCCGTAGCGATCGCGACGAGCGTCTCGCCGATATGAAAAACGTCGTCCTTGAACGGCTTCAGCGAAGGCACACCCGTCCCGATCGACACCAGGCACTTGACCCTCCCCTCGAGCGGCTCCAGTCCCCACTCCAGCTGGGCCTGGTTCCATACCTCCCACACCGGGTTGTTGGCTCCCGTCGCCCCGTCCACGAACTCCTCTTTGTACCGCCCGACCGCGATCGGGTCGAAGAAGGACGAGGCGGCCGAGGTGGCCCGGCAGGCCTCCCATATCTTCACGCTGTTCAGCAGGTCGCTGTTTCCGCGCGCTGACTTGTAGCTCGTGAGGCACACTGTCCCGCTGGTCTCCTTGCTTGTCGCACACACGAACCTGCTTCGGTTATTGTCTGCTAGGGTTGAGGTAGGGAGAAGTACATACACCCTACATGCGTTGGCCGCCTCGTCTTTCAGCAGCGCGTTCTCGTCCAAGCCCTGCCTTTTGACGACCTCCTTCACCGCCCGCGCCAGCTCGTCCGAGTCGAACCGTCCCTGGATCTTGCCTTTGACCGTCACCCGATGGGCCTTCTTCTGGAAGACGCGGTCGGCGAGCGACAGGTAGGCGTCGATGGCCTCGTCGACGGTCATCCGCAGCCGGCCGAGCATGACGGCGATGAGTCTGGTCGGTCAGTATATCTCTCTCCAATCTTCCCGTGCAGCACTCACCCGCCGGTGCTGGTCCCGCCGATGATGTCGAAGTAGTCGCACGGTTTGGGTGGAGAGGCTGGATCGACGGTCTCCATGAGCTGCCGGAGGATCATCAGCGCAGACAGGCCGCGGACGCCGCCGCCGTCGAGAGCGAGCAGGCGGAGGTCGCTGCCGGGCATGGCTGTAGTCGGCGTAGCGAGAGTGGGTTGTATGCTATCAAATGGTGTCTCGTGCGGTTGCGTTGTCAATGTGGTTCGACCGCTCCAGCATCAGGCTCAGGAGACAGCATCGTCGTCGCGGCGCATGCGGCTGAGCTGGCGGGCGAGGCTGGCCGTCGGTGCCGCTCTTCTGCAGCTCTTCTGCAGCTCTCCTGCACCGCGTCTATGTGGAGGGATGGACGATGAGCGACCAGGTTGGTCGATGTCTTGCAGGCCGGCGCGTATATGCGTGGGCGCGCTTGTCGTTGGTCATGGCTTTGCGCAGGGTCGTATGTACCGCTCTTAGGGTTGATCTCCCGAGCGAAATTGCCCGGTTCGATGCATAGGCGCTCTCGAATTTCATCACTATCGCAGAATGCAGATATCAGCCTACACCCATAATGTCATCTTCGTCATAGGTAGTGGTGTTGCTAATCGGACCACCAGCTTTCGCCGCCCCCTGTGCCAAGGCTGTGTGGTTTCCACCTCCATGAACTGTTCACAACCAGCAATGCTCCTTATACTGTATGATCCTCGCCATGGCGCCCAACCTCGCTGCCTCACAGCATGTCATGATTAGGGATATGATACTTAGTAAGTCGCTCCAAGCCGTTGACATGGCCGCGATAGCTGGCTGCAGTGACCGTACAATCCGCGCTATACGCTCGAACCTGCGCTGCTTTGGCACAACGAAGGCGCCTTCGAACGGGGCCGGACGACGACGGCGTATAACACCTGTGATGTTAGATGCTCTCCGTGAACGACTCCTGGAGAAGCCTGGACTCTACCAGGACGAGATGGTCGTTTTCTTGTTTGACGAGTTCGATATTCTGGTTACAGTCTCTGCCATCAGCCGCGCTTTGGCATCCATAGGCTGGACGAAGAAGGCCGCTCGCCAGATAGCAAAGGAGCGGAATGCAGACCTCCGCGACTACTACCTACATAACCTGTCTACCTTTCGCTCGTACCATCTCGTCTATGTAGATGAATCCGGGTGCGACAAGCGGGTTGGCTTTCGACGCACTGGATGGTCTCCCCTCGGCGTAGCACCAGTCCAGATTGCACAATTCCACCGGGACCGCAGATATCAGATCCTACCGGCGTATTCACAGGACGGCGTCGTCCATTTCCGCGTGTTCCAGGGGTCTACTGACAGCGCTGTATACGAAGACTTCATCGAGCAGCTCCTCCAACATTGCGGACGCTGGCCAGAGCCGAAATCTGTGCTCGTTATGGACAATGCGTCCTTTCACCACAGTGATCGCATCAAGGAGATATGTCGTGTTGCAGGTGTGAAGCTGGTCTTCTTGCCACCCTACTCACCCGACCTAAATCCGATCGAGGAGTTTTTTGGAGAGCTGAAACGATTCATCAGGCGGAGCTGGCATGAGTACGAGAGCAATTCAAGGCAGGAGTTTGGAGCTTTTCTTGAATGGTGCATCAGCTTCGTGGGCGGTAAGGACCATAATGCAAGAGCGCACTTCAGACACGCAGGAATCGTTGTAGAAAGAGATAATAGACCAGCTATCTGCTGAGTACAATAATGATATGATTCCAACACAGATAGGACGTGCTAATCAGTTGCTTCCCCTCCGTAAGACTGCTTATATCGCTTAGCCCACGCTCCGATATCGCTTACGAACCGTCGAGCGACTCCCCTCTTGACCCCGCTCTTCATGAAAAAGTCAGGGTCCTGGTCCTCATATACCTGCTGCAGGTCTAATCCGTCCTGTAACGTAGCATCGCGCGCTTTCCGATACTCCATTTTCAACTCCTCATCGATAACTTTGGATTGCTGCCACTCGCTGTACGCCACGACAGCTGCATCGCGAGCTCCAGGTATATCGGTACAAAGATCTGTGGGAGACCGCCCCTTCACTGCAGTGGAAGCATTAGTGGAATTCACCAAGGGCGACTCGTGGGTCTGAGACGGCAGCACATTCGTTATGGTGATAGGCGGAAGACTCGGCGTAGGCGCGCTGGTGACCTGAGCCTGTCTCTCGCGCCGCTGCTGTTCTTCGGCATACAGCTGCTCACGGATGTCCTCGGGAACGTCATCATGGCCCTTCAGAGCGTGTCCCTGTTGTACGAATTCAATCAGCGTCTTGAGATGGTGAGTCCGCAACTTGTAGTGTTTCTTGCCAAAGGAATCGCGCCAGCAGTGTGGGCCAAGATTGCATGGCGGACCAGGGCATCGCATCAGAGCATATACTTCTCGCCAGACGGAAGGGCTGCCGCTGGTTTCCTGCTCCGCATCGAGCTGGGAGGCACGATCGACAAGCATTCTTTGTGTAGCGGAGGATCCTCGTTTGTTCCCCCGGTTCGCCATGCTTGTGTCTGGCAGGATCTCTGCATAGTTAAAAGAGAGGTCCACTCTCAGTTTCTTACCGGAACGGAACAATTCACCCCACCGAACGAGTTGTCTCTCCACTACTGCCCAGTCAATATCCATACCATCGAACCGCTTGGTCAGGTCGCGTTCCGAGCGGTCATTTACAGAAACGACGACGCTGGTGTCATCGTACTGCATGTATCTGCTGTGTGGCAGCTTCTTGCTCACCAGCTTCTCCACCTTGGCCTTTAGGCACATGTGCCAGTGTGCAGTAGGAGCCAACACGACATCCTGCTCCGTGTCCTTGGAAACTACCTTGTTATTGACAGCCACCTTCCATTCCACCGAGTAGCGGAGACGGGTCGGAGTCTCTTCGTCGTAGGTGTTGTACTCGTCCCATTCAGCCAAAGGAAGGAACCCGAGACTGCCCGGCTCCAGCTGTGTTTGTTCGTGGCCAGCGGAGCTTTGCCTGTTGCGACTTCGCGTTGTCCGACTCGGGGTGGCATTGTAGGAAGCGGGCGGCGTCCCCGGTGTAGCTGTAGTGCGTACTGCGACCGACTGTGTGTCGTCGAATGGATCGAAGCAAAGGCTTGTTTCGCGGTAGTAGGGGCTCACCATTTCGAAAACTATATTAGGACGCTGGTTTCTGAGTAGTGATGCTATAGCTGTATCAGTATGTCCAGTCAGGAAGGAATGGGTTGTAAAGGGAACGGGCGGGTGCTCTCCTAGCGAGAATGGGTGGTGTTGGCACGCCGCCGACTATCCCATGTCCCAAGATAGCCGCCAATCCAAACGCTGCTGACCATAAGCCAAAGAGCGGGCAATGGCGATGCACATCGCTGCAATGTTGAGAGATGTACAAGATGTCCTATCGAGAGGTACCAGTAGCAGCTAACCTCTATGGGTTTAATGATACAACTGCGCTGTCAAGTGTTTAGTGCTGTAACTAGCAGCCAGGAGCAAGGCTTGCATGACGATCTGCGCGCGATGGGCAAAGGCTACGAAAGACCCGGTAGAAGGATTAACGAACGTGCATGAGGCGGAGAAGCTTATATCAACCGCACAATCACATTAGAGTTGAAAAGGAATAGCCGATGAAACAACAAGCGCGCTTACACGCCCGGCTGCAAGACATCGGCCAACCTGGTCGCTCACCGTCCACCCCTCCATAGAGACGCGATGCAGGACAGCTGCAGGACAGCTGCATCCGACGGCCAGCCTCCCGCCAGCTCAGCCGCACGCGACGACGATGCTGTCTCCTGATCCTGATGCTGCTGGAGCGGTCGAACCACACTGACAAATGCAACCGCACGAGACACAATTCGATAGCATACAACCAACATTCACCACAGCGATTGCTGCCCAGCATCAACCATGCGCGGCAGCGACCTCCGCTTGCTCGCCATCGACGGCGGTGGTGTCCGCGGCCTGTCTGCACTGATGATCCTCCAGCAGCTCATGGAGACGGTCAACCCAGCCTCTCCGCCGAAGCCATGCGACTACTTCGACATCATCGGCGGGACGAGCACCGGCGGGTGAGTAGCGTAAAGGAAAATTACAAGGAGACATGCTGACTGGCCAGGCTCATCGCCGTCATGCTCGGCCGGCTGAGGATGACCGTCGACGAGGCCATCGACGCGTACCTGTCGCTCGCCGACTGCGTCTTCCAGAAGAAGGCCCATCGGGTGACGGTCAAAGGCAAGATCCAGGGACGGTTCGACTCGGACGAGCTGGCGCGGGCGGTGAAGGAGGTCGTCAAAAGGCAGGGCCTGGACGAGGACGCGCTGCTGAAAGACGAGGCGGACAGTGCATGCAAGGTGTAAGTATCACTTCATCCCCTGGGTTCTAGTCAGACAGTGACCGAGGCAGGTTCATGTGCGCGACGAGCAAGGAGACCAGCGGGACGGTGTGCCTCACGAGCTACAAGTCGGCGCGTGGTAGCAGCGACCTGCTAAACAGCGTGAAGATATGGGAAGCCTGCCGGGCCACCTCGGCCGCCTCGTCTTTCTTCGACCCGATCGCAGTCGGGCGGTACAAAGAGGAGTTCGTGGACGGAGCGACGGGAGCCAACAACCCGGTGTGGGAGGTATGGAACCAGGCCCAGCTGGAGTGGGGACCGGAGCCGCTCGAGGGGAAGGTCAAGTGCCTGGTGTCGATCGGGACGGGTGTGCCTTCGCTCAGGCCGTTCAAAAGCGACGTTTTCCACATTGGCGAGACGCTCGTCGCGATTGCTACAGAGACGGAGCAGACGGCAGAGCGATTCCAGCGCGACAAGTCGCAGCTCGACGACACGGGGCGGTACTACCGGTTCAACGTAACTCGCGGACTGGGAGACATCGGGCTGGAGGAGTCAAAGAAGAGCAAGGAAATTGCAGCAGCCACACGACGGTATATCGAGTCGCAGCAGGTGTTCAAGCAGATGCAGGTGTGTGCGGGCAACCTGGCCGGAAGAGAGTGTCAGTCGTAGAGCGTTGCTCATTCTGCTGTGTGTACAGTAGCTAAGTCACGCGTAGATTACGGAGAGTATCGAACTGTGTTCAGCCTCGAAGGCGTGCCCAAAGTAAAGACGTTCGTGGAGCGGCCGGCAGAGATGGCGAGGCTCGAGCAGGTGCTCCTTCCCAGGCCAGGACCGAGCCAAAGCCAGCGGCAGAAGATATGCGTCCTGCGCGGCCTCGGCGGGATGGGCAAGACGCAGCTGGCGGTCGAGTTCGCGCAGCGGCACCAGTGGCAGTTCAGCGCGGTGTTCTGGGTGGACGGCAGGAGCCAGGACAGCGTCAAGCGGAGCATCGCCAGCTGCGCGGGCAGGGTCCCGCACGGTCAGATTCCCGAGACGAGCAGGGCATATGCAGCGGGTAGCAACGCCGATGTTGATGCAGTGATAAGGGACGTGATGGGGTGGCTTGCGAGGCCGGACAACACCGCGTGGCTGCTCATCTTCGACAACGTCGACCGGGAGTACAAGAAACAAGGCGAAGATGCTGACGCATACGACGTGAGGCAGTACTTCTCCGGCGCCAGTCATGGATCTGTCCTGATTACGACGCGGCTGGCGAAGCTGGAGCAGCTGGGAGAGTCGCAGCAGCTGGCGAAGGTAGACGAGGAGCAGGCTCGGGCTATCCTGGGGAGTTGGTACCAGAGGGAGCAGGGTGAGTTGTATATACAAAGCTGGTGAGATCGGTCGAAGTTGACGCCATGATTACAGGTACGGCGGAAAGCAAGAAGTTGCTGGAGCTGCTGGACGGCCTTCCACTAGCGATTGCGCAGGCTGGTGCGTATCTGCAGGAGAGTGGAGTGGGGCTTACGACCTACCTGGAGTTCTATCATCGGCAGTGGGATGGGTTGATGAAGGCAGAAGACTGGGCGGATGCGCCACTCCAGGACTACCCAAACGGCAGCGTGTGGACGACGTGGGCCATCTCCTACCGAGCGATCCGCAACAAGCACGAGGCCACGGCCAACCTGCTGCTCCTTTGGTCGTTCCTCGACAACAAGGACCTATGGCACGGCTTGTTCGCAGCGGCATGTCAGGCATCAACAGGAGCTGCGGCAATGCTTTCGGACTGGATTGGTGACATTGCGAGCAGCGAACTCCACTTCACCAACGCCATGCAGATGTTGCGTAGCTACTCGTTGATCGAAGGAGTGGAAATACGGGGAAGCTATGCCACCCACCCGGTAGTCCACACATGGGCGCGCCACTATCGAGGCAAACGCTTCGTATCTGAGCTCAGTCAGCTTGCAGTAGTCGCTGTTGGGTTGGCTGTACCGCATAACTCGATTCGGAACTACTCATCTTTGCAACGTCGGCTTCTCCCGCATGCTCAAGCATGCTCTGGGTGGATAGTGGAAGGTCAAGTAGGACAGAGCGTTGGAAACAGCGGGGGATGTGGAGTAGACTCTAAGACTGAGGTACCTTTGGATGCTATCCACCTCTTGGGCAATCTCTACATGGACCAAGGCAAGCTTGAAGAGGCGGAGAAGATGTACGAGCGGGCGCTGGAAGGGATAGAGGAAGCGCTCGGTCCCAAGCATACGTCGACACTGGGCATAGTCAACAACCTGGGCAATCTCTACAAGAACCAAGGCAAGCTGGGCGAGGCGGAGATGATGTACAAGCGGGCGCTAGAAGGGATTGAGGAAGCGCTCGGTCCTACGCACACTTCGACACTGCAGACGGTCAACAATCTGGGCCGTCTCTACGCGGACCAAGGCAAGCTAGGCGAGGCGGAGAAGATGTACAAGCGGGCGCTGGAAGGGTACGAGAAAGCGCTCGGTCCCAAGCACACGCCAACACTGGGCACGGTCAACAATCTGGGCCGTCTCTGCCAGGACCAAGGCAAGCTAGGCGAGGCGGGGAAGATGTACGAGCGGGCGCTGGAAGGGTATGAGGAAGCGCTGGGTCCCAAGCACACGTCCACACTGCAGACAGTCAACAATCTGGGCCGTCTCTACGCGGACCAAGGCAAGCTAGGCGAGGCGGAGAAGATGTATGATCGGGCGCTGGAAGGGTATGAGGAAGTGCTCGGTCCCAAGCACACGTCGACACTGGGCATAGTCAACAACCTGGGCAATCTCTACACGAACCAGGGCAAGCCAGGCGAGGCGGAGAAGATGTATGATCGGGCGCTGGAAGGGTATGAGGAAGCGCTCGGTCCCGAGAATGTACGAACATACTGGCTAGCGCTCATCACATTAGAGAACTTTGGCAATCTCTGCAAAAAGCAAGGAGACAGTACTAAGGCTACGGAGATGTACTCAAGAGCACTCACCGGGTATGAGGCAGCCCTTGGGCAGTCTAGCAATGGGTATCGTCGTATTGCAGCCAAACTAGAGACTTTAAGCTCACGTACGAGAACTGAGAACGGTAATAGCATGCTGCCAGTGGAGGCGCAAGTAGCGAGAACGGGAGGCAGTGATAAGGAAAAGACAAAGTCTGGATTACGGCGACGGATCAAGAAGGCTTTAAAGTTCTCCTAGGCCGGTGTAGTAATTCAAAATGGTAATCAAAAGTATGTTTTTACTATAGCAACTGCGGCCCTATGATTCACCTGTTCTAACAACATCGTAGTATCTAGCGTGATACGACCAGAAAAATCTTATAGTATATAATTCTTGTTTGTTACAACGGGTTTCACTCGTAAGCGTATTGTATTGGAGCTATGCTCGATAGAGCAAAGTGCTGACCGAACTACTGCAGGGGTTATGCGGGGGAAAATGCTGCGCAGCGCGCAGAAACCGGAAGCCGATTGTGCAAGCGAGTGTACGAGATACATCGTCCAAGACAAACAACCGCGTCCCCATCGCTCCCAACATTGCTCTTTGCCCTTTACTCTTTGCTCTAGTCCTGCACACTACTGTCGTTGCACCTCAACTCCACTCCCAACCAATCTTACCTGCAGCCAGCCGAGAGTTGCCTTCGGTACGCCAGCAGGTAGTACACACGTCAAGGGTTTTTTTTTGTTTGTTTGTTGCTCTTCTTCATCGCCTATGTACAGTCAGATCGTGCCCCATTTCGTGCCAATTTTGCGGCAACTTATTGCACCATCGGCAACTACCTTGACAACGCCTGCTATGAGAAACTGTTCCATGTGTATCATGTACACAGTTCTTGGATTGCAATCATGACCAACGAAGGTACCTCTAGTTCCTGTTCTGAATCCGTTCCCGGCTAGCCAATGATTGGCCTATTACAACTCACTCCCACGGTTCCTTGAACATCCCTTAACCTGGGTTTGGAATTGTAATTCCCTCTGATGGCCAACATTCGCGCAAGGACAATTGGTCTAAACCTCATGCTCAAACCAGTCCTCTTACTCTCACTCCCATGGGACATTAACGCCCGATCCACTGCGCTACTCCTGAATCTCATCAAAAGGGGGATTGCCCACAACGTCTTGTTTTGTGGCGTTTTATGATATTTCCGACAAATTTGTGCCTTTCCGCCCGGTACGGTAGAGTTCTTGCCTGTAAACCTTATGCGATGCCGCCTTGGTGTCACCCTGAGGCTTTTGGGATTCATCCTGAAACGGTTTGACCTAAAAGTTTCGTTCAGCCTCTTATACCTGAAACGGATATCAGGTAGAAACTTTTTGATATATTTACCCAGTAACAATCTGCGACAATTGTATTGTTGCTCTCGCAGAATACTGCGATCATTCGAGTAGGTTTTATGCTATTTTCATTTTTTTTTCGTTAGCGAATGGCTTTCTCGAGTTCAAAGTTCCATTAGGCACTATCTCAATGATGTTTCCACGTGTAACTCGACCTGGGTTTCGCATCTCAATCATCTCAATCATCTCAGTTATACCGCAATCACTCCAGGCAACGCAAGGTCATTGGAGCCTCTCACCGGCTCTGTAAACGCAAACAATTTCCCTCGCGCTTTATAAATAGAGCACTATGCGTTATATTTATGAACGATTCATCAATCTATCCTCCATTCTATAGTTGATCACATATCTAAGTCTTGATAAGCATTATCGACTTCAAAACCATTACTCCGTATTGATTCACATTTGTGTTTCATCAAGACAAGTCATGCTTCGATAAACACTCCACCATTGTTGCTTCTTCTTAGCTAAGTTTTGCTGTTCTTGATTTATAGTCATTTTCGATAAGGGTACAAAAAAAGTAGTTGATGTGTTTGTGCGGAAAGAAATTTCGAGACACTTTGACCAGATACAGTTTCCGTCCACTTCTAACTTCCTTTTTATTGTAACCACTTCTAGATTTAATCGGAACATATACTTAATCAATCCACTTTATCCAACCCTTAATATTTATGTCAGATTGAAGATGAGATACTGAACATGGCCACTGCAAAGAGCTTTACAAATTATAGAAACAGTAAGTGTAGGTCACATTAGTGGAAATATTCTTTCTGAAAGCTGACATTTACATTAATGGATCACAGCACAGGTGGGGAAAAAGATGATCTTTTCACGTCAAAATCGCGGGAGATCAGGACGCGACTCGAAGTCAACAACGCGCTCCCCGCGTATACAACCAATCTCCTGTCTTTGCTCCCACCGCGAACAACCTCACACCCACCCACAAATACACACACCATGGAGCTCACAATTGAGCAATTTTTTACCCCTCGTCGAGAGCGATCCGACAATCCTCCCGCACCCCCAAACACACCAGAGACCGTAATTGCGGTCAGCAGAGAAGGAAAAGACGACGACGATGACGGCGATGACGACGATGACGATGACGAGATGGAGCTGTCTCTAGTCAGTATAGTAGATGGCGAGGCTGGTTCATTGGAGCCAGCCATAATCGATAACAATGTAAGTAATGATGTCTTCTCCATATCACATTTTTCTCAAATTCCCGCTACAACCCTCCCATGTTTGTCACCCACAACCTCCCCTTTCACTCTCACGCTGCGATTACTTTTTCGAACCCCCGCTCAACATGGTATTGGTAAGATTCAAGGGAAGATGGCTGCTGTCGGCGCAGAAATGCTTGCCCTCTGGGGCTATACGAAGGAGCACTGTGGGGGAAACCGGCTCCTTCATCATTGGCCTCAATACACGCGGTATACCGCGTTAGAAGAGGCGGTCAAGCTGTTGAACAAAGCTGTTTCCAAGAGCAAAGACTTGGCTTGCGAGCCTTTGAAAGTAAGTGAAATCTTTGCTTTCTCGCCTCTGTCTCTCCCTCACTTACAAAGATTTGCGACTAACCAAACAGGCCGACTGTTCCCCGGAGGTTGATCTAGAAACAATCAACAACATTCTTAGGGCAGCCACATCGATCAGCAAGCGCGCCGCATCCATCATCAGAGCGCTGAGCAACCAGATAGAGAAGAGCGAGGAGCAAATCGGCGCATCTCACATGAGCGCAAGGGAAAAGGCACACACGAAGAATCGGATCATCATCGAAGTCGACAGACTGTCCAAGATATCTACCGCTGCCGTCGACGCAACTTCCAGTGCACGAAAACGGCTGTTGAGGAAGGCCTTTGCTGTGGAAGACAGCAACCTACAGAATACCCCTCGCTGGAAATATCTCATCATAATGGTCCTGGGTTTCTTTTTGATCGCTTTGATGATGCTTGGTATGATGACCATCCAACTTCGGGAGCAAGCTCGGGTGGGACAGAAACAATCGCGGGCGATGATTCGCAATCTCCAGACCCAAGTCTTCCGCATGCAAACTCAACTCGACAACACTGTGGTCAACCAAAGAAATGATCTTTATGCTCTCGAACAGCTCTTCCAGCCGATTGAGGTCGCTATCGCCCAAGCCATCGAGGTATACGGACAGCGCATCGATAACATCTGGGAAGCCCTGGGTCCGCCGAACGCTAATGGCACATACTACACGACCACCAACACACCTGCAAATTTCGACGACAATCCGGATAACGACATCGAACACGATGAGAAGATTAAAGAGCTACGTCAGAAGCTAACCCAACTACGCCAGTATGTCCTGCGAATTGACTTACGACTTACCAAGCAAATCGGGCGCCTCGAGAAGAAGTGGAAGTTCTAAGATGTGCTCATGATAGGCCTACAAGGACCGTGTCGTTCTAGGAATTTCGGCTGTAATGTACTCAAAAATAAGTCTGAGGAGAATGGGCTTGTTCTAGGAGATTTGGTAGTCAGGCGTGCAGCACTTCCCGGTGGGCAGAGTAGCGCAAGGATTATACCGTAACCTATTCCCGGCACCGAGATCACCGAGTCGCGGGTATTCACTGCATGGACAGTTACGAAATGAAGATAATGATTATTCGGATTTTGCCATTATGGTTATTCGAATTTCACCCTCGTGCAAGTAATTGTGAGACTCTTTATGTATCCCTGCCTCATGAGATATTCCATTCGTGCAATTCCATTCCCACACCCTCCCCTCTCCGCCACTGCAACTCCGGAAATGGCAAGTCGCACAGCCTCACGAGCCTCATTTACAATCCTCGCACACAGATCCATCCGGATTGCGTTTTACACCATCCTCCTCCCCTGCCACCGCATTAGTCTTCTTATTCCCCTCCTCCTCTTTTACCTCTTTTACCTCTTCCGCCTTAATCTCTTTCTTCTTCCCATGCCGATCCGAGTGCCCCAGATCTTTGCCCGGATCAATACGATCTCTCACGCGCTGTTTCAAGACCTTTGTTTCTGCAAAGCACCAGACCCACGTCAGCCGCACGTTCAGGCAAGTCCGAAACTCACCAGCTCCTTTTGAGATAATATACGTACCCGGAAATCCACCTTCAGTTTTCCTATCCCATAACAGCACTTTCTCGATTTTGACTGTGTCCGCGTCGCTGTCTGCGCTCGGAGGAGTCGCATATGTCTGTGATGGACCCGTGACTTAGTCTCCATAGGTACAACATTAATGTTGCAACCCAAACCAACTCACCAAATCCACCGTGAAAATGCCCCCCGTCGCAGGTATCAGGGCAATTTCGCCAATCTGCGTCCCAAACGTCGATAACAGCTCTTGTCCGAACTGGGAAATCGTTAGCAACCCCGCGCACGAATGAGGGTGGGGGATTGGCAGAAACATACATAGGCAGCACGTAACATCCACCTGCACTGCGTGCAATAGGTGATGGCAACACGAGGCAGGGACACGGGCTGAGGAGACGATTGAACTAACGACATTATCAGTTGCGGGATTGTATTGCATGCAGGTGCTCTTTCTCTCGCCAAAACGATACATCGCCCACCCAAAAACCGCATCGCCTCTTATCGATAACTGACATAATGCACCCAACCCGGTCTAGCGCCCGCCACTTCATCTCTCACCCAACGTCTCCCCTCCAAACAATTCACATCTGCTCCCCACACTTCACATCGTCATCCCGCCACAAAAACGTGATGGACCTCCACAATCATGGCCAGACGATATGCCAGCCTCGCTTGCAATAGCCCTACACATCAATGTTCATTCGCCAACACCCGTCCCATCCGTCCCGCAAGTGCTCCAGCCGCCGGACTTGTTGCCATCACACCCGCGCGCTAACCAATAGGACACGACAATGCGGCCTACAGCATTCACGCCCATAGTCACTATGTTGCAGCAACGAATCGCTTATTCCACTGCTCTACTTCTGCCCTTGTCTTTTTTCAAAAATTGGTGTATTTCTGTTTTTGGAGCGTCGGTGATTTGTCGCGATTGCTCAGCCCTGATTGCTTTGGAAGGGGGTTCTGAGACGCTGGGGCTGCGCTGGCGGAGTCCGGGTGTTGAGACTTGCGGACTTTTTCCTCTTCGTTGCAGGAGGGGAGGAATAGGAAGGATTTAGACTGAACTGGACAAGGCTTGCGGCATGCACGGCAGGTGTTCCTTACATATAGTTAGGATGTGGACATCGTTGAGGCTGGTCAGGAACCGGTGGTACTCTTCCCCACACTCTCATTCTCTCGTTGTATAGGAATTCTAACTATTCGTCTGTCTTTCTCTCTATCCCGAGCCCACTTCCTCTCTATCTATCTCTCTCTTTCTCTCTATTCATTTTTCGCCAAAGTCACTCTTTCAATCTATCTACTCTACAGCGCGGACACAGTGAAAGATGCGTTTTTCGTTGCAAACGGTGTCGTTGGGATTGCTTGCCGCGGGCGGTTTGGCGGCTCCACTATCAACAGAAGTGAAGGATACACGAGGTATGTTTTCCAAGATTTTCAAACGTTCAGGGCAGTCGGCAGTTGGTGGTGATTGGGTTTGGTTTTGCTGACCTTTTCCGTGTTTGGTAGGGCTTGATCAGTTGTTCGATTTGGTGAATCCGGATATTGGTAAGTCTTGTTCCGTCGAATTTGTCTTGTGTAAACAATAGCTAACAGCATAACAGGCGATCCTGGAAAGGGTAATACTTGTTCCAATTCTTGGTTGACATAATGATGTGATGGAAGCTAATCACGTGCTTTTTCAGCCATCGATGCTGCACTCTTCAAGACCATTACTCTCATGGGCCAGTTCTCGTCAGCAGCCTACTGCGCTAACAATCACAACTCTGTCGGCGATAAGATCAAGTGTTCAGGCGGAAGCTGTCCACTTGTTGAAGCCGCTAACACCACTACATTGGCTGAATTCGCAAAGTATGTATTCAACTGCCTTAGTCATTCACAACCCATACATACCCCCCCCCCCCCCCCCTCATATACCAACCAATCTTCCCTCTAACGCAAACTCCCAGCTTCCCCGGCACCGACGTAACCGGCTATGTCGCCCTGGACCACACCAACAAGCTAACCATAATCTCCTTCCGCGGCTCCTCCTCCATCGAAAACTGGATGACGAACCTCGACTTCAGAGACACCACCACCGACCTTTGCCCAGGGTGCACAGCACACAACGGCTTCTGGCAGTCCTGGGTGGACGCGCGCCCGGGCGTTTTGACCGCCATCAAAAAGGCCATCGCCACAGCCCCAAAATACAGCATCGTAGCCACAGGCCACTCTCTAGGCGGCGCCATCGCCACCCTCGCAGCAGCCCAGCTCCGCAACGAAAAACACACCGTGGCCCTCTACACCTTCGGCGCGCCCCGCGTCTCCGGCCCCGCCCTCGCTGCCTACATATCCGCACAGCCAGGCGGCAATTTCCGCGTCACCAACCGCAACGACCCCGTCCCCCGACTGCCCCCCTTCTTCCTCGGATTCACCCACATCACCCCCGAATACTACATCGGGCGGAAGACGGGCGAGACGCCCGTCATCGCCGATATGCGCATCTTTGATGGTGTCAATAGCATGGCTGGGAATAGCAGGTGGGTGGTTACGGATGTGGATGCCCATTTGTGGTATTTCAGGAGCATGTCCAGGTGTGCCATTGAGAAGGCTTTGGGCAAGGTGTTTGGGAATTCCAAGGAGTAGGGGGGGTTGTTGAGCGAGGTTGAAGGCATGTGCGTGGTGATTTTTATATCTTGGTGATTTTTTTTATTACTGCATGTGGGAAGTCATGTGCAGGGGGGAAGTGCTCAATGCGAGTATTTTCCCGATATTGTGAATTGGTTCTTTACATGTGTAGTGCTTTGATATTGATATAGTAAAGAATTAATCCAGTTCGTTTCAAGCAAATAGGCTCCTAAATCCCTCAACCCATCATCCTGTTTTACACCCAATCCCCATGTACCAATCCCTCTTCATCTAAACATCCATCCATCCATCCACATCTAAGTACCCTTCCCTCCACATCTATTCCCCCCCTCCCCCAACCTCTAACCCCCTAACCCCCTCATCCCCCTCCTCACCTCCACCATCTCCCCCAACTCCCTCAACACCTCCGCCGTACTCGCCTCCTTAAAAATCCCCTGTCCCGTCGGCACCAAAAACACAAACCGAACCACAATCCTACTCGCATCCCTCACCACATAAATGCCTCCACTCTTCTTCACACCCCACACGTTCCCATTCCTGACCCTGCGCCTCCTCCCTTTGCTAGAATACTGCGCCTCCGCCACCTCCTCCTTCCCCGCAGCCAGTTCGCAGCCCAGGATGATACGAACGCTGCCCGGGTTCGAGCAGCTCAGTGATTCCATCCAGAGTCCTTTGTACGGGTTCTCGACATCTTCTTCTTCTGACTCGGCGCAGGGAATCGGCATAGTCCCAGTTTCCGGCTTTTTCTTGCCCATAACGCCGGCTTCCCAGTCGCGGAACGCGCTGTTGGACCACGTGCTGCAGGTGTTGGCGTACATGGAGCTCGTGGGCCAATCCGTGCTCAGATAGACGCCTTTCCCCATGCACTTTCCATGGGTCTGGTATTTGCCGCCGGAGACATTGCGCAGGCCTTGGGAGAGGATGAGCGGGAGGCGCGAGGGGTGAGTGCCGTGCCAGAGGGCGATTGGGGGCGTGCAGGGTTGGCGGGAGCAGTGGGTTGCGAATTGGGATTCTTTATGGTGGGGCTGCTGGGTTAGGAGGAAGGGGAGAATGTTTAGGGAGCGCATGTAGGGGAATGGGAGGGGGGAGAGGGAAGGGTGGGGAGATGGAGGGGAAAGGGAAATGAGGGTGGTGAAGGGGGCGGTGAGGATGTAGGTTAGGAGGTTGCGGTGGTTTTCGAGGAGGGAGTCGAGGAGGGTTTGGGGGTCGGGGAGTGAGGTGTGGGGTGGGGATGAACTTTCTTGGTGATAGTGACGGCGGCCTAGAGAGCGTAGAGGGGGAAGTGTGTTTATGACTTGGCGGAGAGTTTGGGCGGGGATGGGACAGCCGGGGACCAAGTTGAGGCTTGTGAAGTTGGTGTTGTCTTCCACTGAGGACATGCAGGTGAGGAGCATGTCAATGAGTAGAGGGTCCGTGATGAGGAGGTTGAGGCCAGTGGATGGTATAGAGCGACGCAGCACTTCGGAACATATTGCGTGACTAGATTTGTGGATGAGTTCGTTCAAGGTTGGTGTGTGGTGTTGCTTGCTCTTGGTTCGACTCAGAAGGCGTTGGAGTAACGGACGTGATGGGGGCGCCTTTGGTCGAGGGAGTGAAAAAGTTGACGTCGAAACATTCTGTTTCAGTTTGCTCGCCGGATTCGAAGCAATCGCAACGGCACTGTCCTGTCGACTATGGATTTGTGCATTTGATATGATTGTGAGAGAGCTGGAGGTGCTGACGTGTGCCGCCATTGGATGACTTCGTGATCAACCAGGAAGAACCGACCAATCTGGACAAGTACCTCGAAACTCCGTCAAGTCGAACAACACTCTTGTCTGTGAATCTCCTCAGCTACTGTTCGTTTGTTTTGGACCACCTTAGCTTAAGTAGTACACACCTGCATCCAAGGCTGACCGGTCCCTCAAGAGCTTTGACACTTCTTTGGCCCGACGATAATAATCTCTGCCAACGAACTCAGACACGACAGCAATCACTTGAACAATCCAAGGAAATTGAAAACAAACATGGGACTTATACTTCAAGTTCAAAAGAGGAGAAGGAGGAAACAGACATAATAGATAGAAGGCTTGATGTCCCTCCTGTCCCAAACAAGCGAGAAGGCTGAGGAAGCTGTAGGCAGCCAAATAAATAGACCGGTCGTCCGCATTCATCCCGCCTTGTGTATCTCCACCTTGGCACCGACACCATCGAAACAAGAAAACGCCATATTTCCAGGCTCCTCTACATACCTCAATCGTCTCTATGAATCCCGTATCTCTCCTGCAACTCAATATTTCCCTTCCCAAGTCGAACTCCCCGTTCTGCGCATTTGCGTTCCACCCCTCCAAGGCTGCCGTGGACCTCGCAAAGCGGGGGGACATAACCGTGTAGCACAAAGCCAGCGTATTTCGGAGCACTCTGCTGGTCGAATAGAATCGTGTCGACGCATGCATGCAATGATAACGTGCCGACATGACACAGAGCGTTTTTGGGCTTTCAGCTGTGGCGCGGTGTGATTGGAGGCTGTGGGGGCTGTGCAAACTGCAATAGATGTCGATGCACACGAGGCTGAAGGGCGACCTCAATACTGAGGGGTGGGGAATGGGAATGATAAGGGCTGTTGAGGTGTAGGCTTGGAATGAGGAGATTGACGAGATTGAGAACAGTAGAGTGGATGCCTAAGCTGTGAGTTGTTGTGCATTTATTGCGTTTTTGGTGTACAAGATTTTGTAGAAGTGCAAGGCTGAAAGAACCATGCAGGAAATAACTGCAGTGATCAAACCTAACGGATTTCAGAGTGGAGAGTCATATTAGAGCATTCTCCCAGTAAAGAAATCCCATACTATAATTACAATATCACACATCCTCACCACAATCTAAATCCTCATCAAAACCCCATATCCCACCCCCCACCCCTTCCTTTCCACCTTCCTTCCCTCCTCTCCAACAACTTGAATCCCAGCCTTAACAGTCCTCTCAAAACCCCCCATTAACTCATCAATTATAGTATGAGTGCGTCCCTGATCAGCTTGAATTAGCATGTGTCATCGCAGTAATCGTGAGGTTAAAACTTGAGAAGGGAAAATATGGAAGAGAATAGTGAATTGTCTAAGAGAATTCAGGTTATAGAAGCGGGAAGATGGGGATGAGAGAAAGGAAGAATAGATTTGTTTACTCACAGCGCGCATAGGTTCCAATGGTACATTTTCCGCCGCTGATTTGTAGTACGAGGATGAGGGATAGCCTCCACGGGAGCGGAAGCGGAAGCCGCCGCCACGGCGACTCATTGAGACAGTCAGAGAGGTGGGTGTTGGGTATGAAATGTATTGCGTTTGAGTGAATATCGAGGTTTTGGATCGCGGATATGTGGTTGTGTGTTGATTGTTCGAAGATGTATAGATGGGGCAGATGGATGCCTGACGATTTGTGATGGTCATGTTACGCGCATGACTCAGCTCAGCTCGGAATCAAAAGTCACAAGATCACAACCCTCGAAGCATTTCTAGGCCGCCAATCTTCGATGCTCTAAAAATTCCTATTAACTATGCTAGCTATAAATATGAATAAATCCCCTCTACCCACTCCAAAACTC
This sequence comes from Dendryphion nanum, assembly GCA_020744415.1. NCBI lineage: Eukaryota > Fungi > Ascomycota > Dothideomycetes > Pleosporales > Torulaceae > Dendryphion > Dendryphion nanum. The sequence goes on from JAGMWT010000006.1 coordinate 511,019, forward strand.
CAAATTCAAAATTATCTGAAAATCAAACTGGGTATAAAGAATGCCCCTTCCTCTCTTCTCTCTCCCTCTCCCTCCTACCCCTCGAAAATATCCCCATCTCCCCTAACCTCCCCGACCCCATGCTCCCTCCAGACATGATCCACTAACTCCTCTACCCCCCGCATAACCGTATCCCCATCACTCCACCTCCTGCAAAGCACACACGCGAACCCGCCCCCGTCCCCATGACACTTGACCACAAACCGATTCGTAATCAGGAACCTGCACCGCCGATCCCGTCGCGAAATCTTGTCGTCGAGAATAACTTCCCATGCGCGCCCCGGCTTCGTGTGGATGTGGAATTTGCAGAAGGGACAGCGGTTGTCGCCGGTAGGGAGTTTGTAGGAGTCGGAGAGGGGGCGCGCGGGGTCGCGTTGGAGGTCCAGGGCGTAGGGGCAGAAGAGGGATTTTCCTCGGGTTGGGGAGAGGGAGGTAAGAGTTGTGCTTGTGTTGGAGGTACATGTCGGGTCGGAGCTGGAGCTGGGACTTCCGGCTGTAGTGGTTTGGTGCATATGAGAGTGTGATATAGTAACGGAGGTGCGGCGTTTGTTGGGGTTTTTGTTGTTGTTGGGGATCGGGTCGATGGGGAGGATGTGGATGGGGTATGCGCCTGGGATGCGAGGGGGGTCTGGTTCGTGGGAGGGGGGGTGCGGATGGAGTGGGTGGAGGAGGTGTTGGTGGAGGTGGGTGAGGGCTTCGATGGTGCAGGTTCGCGCTGTGGTGCAGGAGAGGGTTAGCTTTGCGACGAAGTAGGTCAGTGGGTATCGTGAGAATCCGTCGTAGAGGGATGAGTCGCGATAGACGAGGAGCATCGACTGCTGAATAACAATGATTTGGGCTTGGAGGATGTTGTGCGCTCGTACTATGAATCAGTCAGTACAAATTCTGTTTTCAGTCTGCGGATATGAGAGAACGTACAGTCTCCGATTGTGAACTTCTCTCCAAGTCTCTTGCATCCATGATCGTATTCCGCCCTGACTTGAATTACCAGCTTGGTGATAGACACAGTCTCATCATCGCTATCACTACTACTGCTGTCCCGTTTCTTGCTCTTACTCCGACTTCTGCTAACTCTCTTGTGCCAATCACGTTTCCGATGGCGGCCATTGTCGGACGAGGAAGAGGACGAGGAGTCTCGTCGTTTGTACACTGGTTTCTTATCCTTTCGAGTAATTCGGACTTCGGTATCGCTTTCAAAGCTTTTGATCTTCTTCCTCATACAGCGATGCAGATCGTTGGCTGCGTGGAGGGTTTCGATCAGTGTCTCCACGAGGGAACCGACGCTTAATGGTGCTGCAGAAATGCCTGTCTAGAATTTTGGTCAGCAAGAGTGGACTCATAAAGTAATAACTGAGTCAGAATCACAGCGCACTTACAGCGTCCATCTTGACGTCGACCTTCATGCCAAGGTGTTCAGAAGCCATGGTGAAATGCTAGGGCTTTGTGAGTCGAAATAAAATATCGAGAGTCGGAAAAGAGACGCAAACAGTGAGGAGCAGAGTGCGCAATTATGTTATCCGTGCCTTTTCTCTGCACAGAACCGGTGACCAAGCCAGGCACCCGTTCACTTGTCCACGAGTGCAGTGCTGTTGTCAGCTCTGAGAACCATGTCTCTCACTCGATGCATGCTGCAAGCCAGTTCCAAACAGCAAGTATAAGACTGCTGTAGAAAGACGAGGCACGCCCCAGCAGCTGATGCGACTGAATGAGGCGGTGGTAGAGTATAGTATCAGGTAATGCAGGCACGCGGTATTTTATATATGACTCCTGCAGTTCGACTTATATGGCCATGGTGGTTGCGGCTGATGCGTGCCGAACACGAGCTTTCCCTGCATGTGGTGAGGTGCACAGCCACCATGCCACTGATCCGTCGGAACTGGATACTTGAATGACTGGTCAGCTGCGGCCAACCTGCCAAACATAAGAAAGCTTCGCATCTGTCCTCGGAACGTTGATGCACAGTTCACCTGTCCAAGTTCTCCGCCGACTTGATACCACATGTGAGCCACTCCCCATCGGTCGGTGGGTCACGCGCCACACCTAATATCGGCGAACACATCCCGTTTAGCAGCTGTGGTGGTCACTCAAAAGGTCGAATAACCTGACAACGGTGAACAAAACAATAGAAATAAGGATCATTCGATAAATGGGAGTAGTATTGAGATGGAAAACGTGTTTCATGGGAGGCAGGCATATACGAGAGGGTTCGACTTTCGTTGAACAAATTATGGAGTAGCAACAACACAAATGGAAAGACTTGAGACTTGTGAAGTAGAACATCCTTATAATCGCGGCCCCGGCAAGAAACCATTAACAATATCGTACAAGTTGGAAACGTCCTACCGTCTGCATCTAGTCCTACTACTTTACCAAATCGTCCATGCAAGTAAACCTTTGGCTGCGCCGACGCTATACCCAGAACGCGACATCCAAACAGTCATGCACGAAGCTGAACAAGGGTATAACAAGGAATGGAAATCGGCAACCTTTTAGCGACCTAAAGGAAAAAGAGAAAAAGTCCTTCGCTTCGACCTTGCCCGTTTAGGGGCGCGGGGGAAAGTGTATTGGCCTGTGACACCGCGAGTAGTCGAGCCGGCGACGGAGCAAGGCCGGATCGAATTTCGGTAGGCTTCAATGGCAGGTTCGTACTTATGCGGGCCAGGTGCTTGTTCCCCAACGAGCAACGATGCGAGATCAATATCCGTATTTTCGAAATCCGGAACTGTATCGCAGTATAGCGTAGTCGGTTCCTGAACATGTTCCCATACCTCCCTACAACAAGTAGATGAGCAAAGAGAACATTAGACAAAGAAACGATGAGAACTTAATCTTCATCGAAAATTTGAAGAACGTTGTCCAAGATCGTAAGAACCACCCGCGCCTGCAAGCTAGCATCCGCCATATTTGCACCCTTATGAGGACCCATGACCGACGGCCTGTACCGAGTTAGTATGAGTGATATGTGATTTTACAGAGTCCAGACTTACGCCCAACAGATGCCCAGGTTGGCAGTGCTCATACGGTTGATATCGGACGATTGCTTCACACGATACAAGTGGAGCACAAGTGCTCGGAGTGTGGCGTAATTCGGATCTGGAAGCGCATTGATGAGCGCATGGGTAGAGTCGCGTCGCATAGTCTCGTCTTCGATGCGAGCGGCATCAATGAACTCATTATACACTATGTATATCATTAGTAAACCTTGAAAATTTACACAGAAAGCAGGATTCATGTGGTACGTACGTTCTTTAGTCAAGAGTGGATCGGGTAACTCGCGGAAAAACTGCTTCAAAAGGCCAGCAACACTATTGACATCATGGCGGAATGCTTCAGGATTTCGGAAGTCGATCGAACTGGCATCTGTATGTAATGTAAGTTACTGGTGGCGCGGAATTTCTTGAGGACGGAATTCAACATACCGCGATCAAACATCGCCTTCATTTCTTGAATGTGAGAACTGGTACCGGGAATGCGGTAAATGCCTTCCACCTCTAGTCCATACATGTCGACTGCCTGGATACATTGGTAAACTACCAATGGTACTGGAGACCCATCTCTATTGAATAAATCTTCCAAAGTGACTCCAAACACAGGATTCATAGCAGGTCCAGAGGATGCGGGTGGCCCAGTCGGAGGGGGAGGCCCAGTATTATTGCTGTTATACATAACTCCCGTAGATTGTTGCGCTCCTACTTGACCGGCTGGTCCTCGGGGATACTCAGGCTGTGGAGGAGGCTGAGAGTAGGGATTCTGGTTAACAGGAGAATAACTGCGCGCTCCGGGATATTGCGGCAACTGCTTGTAGGGATCTTGCTTATAAGGATCTTGCTTGTATGGATCTTGCTGCTGAGGTGGAGGTGGACCATGAGACGGACCAGAATTATAGCTCTGATAGTTTGGCTGTTGAACTGGTTCTGGGAGTGAGGAGCCCTGATATCCCATGGGCGATGACGGCGATTGTTGGGACGGCTGAGGTAGCGAAAATGAAGGTGGAGGTTGTGTGTGTTGTGTGTGTTGTGTGTGTTGTGTGTGTAACGATGTTGTGTTCGCGGGAGGGGGCGTTGGCTGGGGCTGAGATGGAGCAAGCGTCGGGTGTTTTACGTATTGCATCTCAGATCGCACCGATGGTACCTTGGATGCATGCTTGAGAATGTAGTCATCGAAATCGCGCTCGTTGTTGATTTGGTACACGAGCTGGTTGATGCTTGGCGCTGGTTGCGCGGTGCTGCCCTTGAGAACCTGAGGGCTGACAACCTGGCCGTTGTTGACAACCAACTTCTCGTTAAATGAAGCTACCAATGTCAGATATCTTTCAAGAAAAATGCCAAGGATATATCTTACCGTATTTCTGCATCTCCATAGTCACGGCGGCATCGATCTCCTTGATGATCTCAAGCATGGAAGTTATGGCATGAGGGCGCTGCGTGGCAACGAGCTCCTTGCGATTTGCAGATGCGATTTGTACCTTGCTCAGATAGTCATCGTCAGCCAGCTTGAGCTTCCGCTGCAAATCTTCCTCGTGCTGAGCTGCGGACTTGGGGCCCTTGAGGCCAAACTTTCGTCCAGCGCCCGTATCACCTGTCTTGACCTTGTCGAGATCCTCGGCCAATTGATTGTACTTGGCCTTCGCCTTCTCTGCCAGTGCTTCGGCATCCTGTACCTTCTTCTCTGCGGCCAGGCCTTGGTGTTTCCAATCCTTCCGGTGACCCTCCATCTTGTTCGCCAAGGCCAACAAATTCTCGTGCATGGCGTGCAAGGTCAAGCCAAACTGCGTGCCGTTCTCGCCGAGGCGTTCGTTGGCATTCAGTACCAGCTCGAATTGGTGGCTATATGTCTCATGGCGAGCTTCTGCCTTGGTTAACCCGTCGATGGTAAGACGACTGAGCTTCTTCAAGCTGTTGGCATGTTCTTCTTCAATAGCCCCGCGGCGCTTCAAGAAGGCGGCGAAATCCTGAATGTGTGTTAGACAGGAAGATATCAGTATTAAAAGATGTCAAGCTTACCCTTGCGCTGGCAATGCTGGCCTTGAGTCGGTTGAGCAGCGTACTGACGCCAATGTCTGAGTACAGCACTTCCTGGACCTTTTGCTGGATATTGGGATCCTGCGCCTCACGATGCTGGTGCTGCTTCTCAGTCGAACCTGGTGCTATGGGTGCAGGAGGAGCGGAATCGATGGGCGAGACGGGGGCACCATCGGCGAAGCCATTGCTATTGATGTTGGTGGTGGGAGTGGAGAAATCGGGGTTGAAGCCGCTGTCGGTGGATGCCATGGGCGGGATAGAGGGAGGGTTAGCAGCCATTGGGGCTGACTGCTGCTGAGTCTGCGAGCTCGCTATAGCTTGCGCAGGACTGAGATGTGGAGACGGTGTGGTCTGAAGGTTTCAGGGTTGGTCTTCGGATTGGGCGGGCGCTTCTGAGGTGTCGGCGCAGGGTCCGGCGCAGTCTGGTCGCGAATGGGAGTGCCTCGGCGGGGGAGAGGGGGAGAGGGGGAGAGGCAGAGCGATGGGACACGGAGAGAATATTCAAAGTGGCAGTGGGGCGGGAGAGCAGAAGGGAATTATGCAGAAGGCTGCGACAGCGACTGAGGGGAGAGGGAGTAAGTAGCAGAAAGAGGAGGGCAAGATGACGACGTTGCTCCAGGGCTTGCTGGGGTGATCAATGTATGGGGCTGGGCAGCAAGACAGTACAAATGGACGGAACGGGTGGCAGAAGGAGACCAGCCACACGCGCCACACAGCCACACAGAATGCGTGGCGTGCCGAACGATCGACCAGTCGTCGTCCTCCAAGAAGCGCAACGTACGCAAGGCTGCCGGGTGCGGGAACAGAAGAGAGCGAGAGAAAACTGTCTATTCGTAGAGGTGGGGCGACAGGCCCGGACAGCACTGGATCAACACCCGTGGGCCGTTCGTCAATGCCCGTGATAGATGCCCTAGTCCTCATCTGCATAATTGTGCTGCCCTCCGTTTTCCATTGCAATCACACGTCCGCCGCCCTCTCCAGTCGAAAGTCCCACGTCTCCATCGCGACATTCGCATTGACAGCCCTGACACCCGTCGACCCGGCCCGCTCGTCTCCCGTTAGCAATGGCCTCTGCCATCCCCGCCTCGTCAACTACGTCACCATCCGTCTCCAACACCCTCCCCGATGAAGTGATAACGTGCCTCCAGAATGCGCGGTTTGTGAGTGTCATCCCATATGTCCATCTACTCTCCCACTCTGTGCAAACGAACTCCAGCAGCCAAGTTGGACCCATCTCTTGGCTGTCGTAGTGGCAGTAAACGCTCAAACGCAAAGCTTGTCTCTTCAATTCATCTGAAATGTCCCCCAGTCTACGCTAGCATATACCCAACTCAAGCATTGTGAGAATGTAGAAAACATGCTAAACCAATCCACCAGCTCCATCTTGCCACCGCCTCCAACAATGTCCCTCACATTTCCCTCATGAACTACACCTACCTGCCGTCAACGCCCTATTCCTCAGGTCCTACCATCATAATGACCACCCCGCCCTCCTCGCGCAAAACCCTCAATTTGACCGATAACCCGCTCGTATCCCTCCTTGTCCATGACTGGGTATCGCACCGACCACCCACTCTCAGCCAGCCAGGTCGCTCTCCGTCTCCCACCCGCCCTGGCCCGCGATCCGGCAGTCTTGCTGAGCTTCTACTCGGCATGAACACGGCCAGCCTTTCGAGGATCAGCACCACAATCAATGGCGTTGCTGAGTTCATTCCATCGGGATCCGAGCAGGAGACCTGGTACAAGTCGCAGCATCGGGAGAATAATACTTTTGGGCCCTCAGACGAAGACAATTTCTCGTCGTCGCCGGTTGGCGGTGGCTTGTGGGGTGGATTGGGCCGCGAGGAACATGAGGAGACGAGGGAGGGAGACGGCGGGACCAAATGCTATGTCGAGGGCGAGGAGGTACGCGTAGTCATAGTCAAGATCAGGGACGGCCGTGTCGCGGATTGGAAGGGTCAGGTGCGGGACTGGGTGGTGAGGAACGAGGGACAGCCGGCGCTCGCAAATGGCGTCTAGGGAGGAGGGATTAGATTGCTCGATGTGCGTCATTTGGTGTGGGAGGGGTCAAGAGAGGATGGTTTACCCTTGCGGCTCCACGACGTGTTGCCTGTAAGAGAAGCTGTCGGATTGGGTTCGCAAAAGTTTTGAGGATTTTGCTGGCGACGCTTGTGAAGCAGATTACCACAACAGACCCATCTTGTTGCAAGGAAATTCTCCAAAATGAAAGATCTCTTGATCAATTGCATTGCGTTTCCATTCAGAGTGGCGTTTCCTCGACTGTGCGTTTTTCCAGTCCTTGGTCTCATGGTTCGTAGTCTCTGTACCTGGGTCTCTGCACCAGAGGTCTCTCCAAGCCGTGACCAGATTCAATACATGCCTCCAGGACAGTCCTTGCAGTTACTCATTTCAGTCCATCGATAACAATGCTCAATGTGAAGTGCGGACGGGCGCCCGGTCGTGATGTGTGGACTTGGTGTTGCGACTCCGTCTCCCACCTCTGCAGATGACGACGCATTGCGAAGCAGAAGAGTGTAATTCAGGTCGTCTGATTGCTTTAAAAACGTGCAAAGGAAGTATTTCCGGGTTTCCGAGTAGCCTTGGAAAGCTTTCTGTATATGCTGGGATGACGGTGTTGAGCAATAGGACCAAACGGTCAGACAGCTCTGATCGACGCCTTTCCAATACTCGTGCAGTCATTGACCTGTAGTATTGAGGTTATCTATGGAGAATCTGATAGGAGACTGTAATGAGCTCGCACAGTTAGATCGCTCAGACATCTTGTGTGATGGGTCTCATTGTCGCTGCCGTTTGGCCTTCCTTCAACCAGATGTAACAATTTGTTCAACCACACTTAGGGTTTTCGAGACAGCAACGCTTGTCCGTGTTTTCAGTATGCTTTCCAAAGTCTTTCCAACAAATGGATTGCATCGGGTCTTGGTTGGTGTCGATTTTCGCGACAGTGGGCGATCTCCCGGTTCGATTGATGTTCACCATTCCACGACGTCTTCGTGATTGCTTCCGAAACCTCCCCTGATCTCTCTTTATAGTATTATGATATAGTTCCACCACGAAATTCTTGTTTTTGGAGGTTTCGTTTTCTCGTGCGCCCTGTTCAGTGTCATTTCCAGCAGCTTCATCGGCTGACGTCCACCATATCGGCAAAATATAACCATCTCTTTCCAAATTTAGTGAGGAGCATACAAAGCATGCTCTGAGACAGCTTCCAGAGTTCCAGCACCATAAGCTTCGTGGTGTAGCTCCACTGCGATGGAGGGCGATCATGAGGTTTTGCCAAACCTACCCATAACTCGACCAAAACAACACTGGAGCCCATAAAAGCTTTACAGGAACAGTTTTCATAGACTTTCTTTATAGTTCGCCCATTATCTCATCCAATTGTTTTCCCGCTTTATCATCTCTTCTCCCACTTCGAGACTTATGCCCGATCGCCCACAAGAGCACCATAGCTCCACCCCAAGCTCCCAGCTCTTGAAACCCGGGGCATGTGTACTTTCTATCCTTCTCATCTGCCTCCCGTAGCGATCTGCGTGTTTGGAGTTGTGACGCGTTGGTTTCGGCAAGGCGAAGGGCTAAATAGGGCCTTCTGTCGCGGTAACTCGACGTAGCGCGACGTACACAAGCCTAATTTAGCAATCTTTGAGCTCAATAGAGAGATAGATTCTATAGGTAGATATAAATGTCAGCTCTGGTGGAGATAAATATGTGGTATCAGCTAGATGCGACGCGCGAAGGAGGGTGCTCTGGCAGCAGTTCGAGGAGTGGGAGCCGCAGAGGCGAGAAAACAAGACTTTTGCGGTTAACCAATGTCTATAAACACTCGTATGTCTTGTTATTATCTCTTGCTGCAATTATTACACGTTCTTTGTGTCTGGGGAGGGGAAGGACTTGCCACAGTTGCTGTCGCGTTGGAGAAACACAGGATCGAGAGAGAAGAAAATCATGCCATGACCGGCGAAAGAAGGCACTATACACTACTTGAACCAAGAATTGAGTGAAATGAAGGATTTTGGGAACCCATAGCGCATGCACGCTCGGGAAATTTGTATTTTCTGGCTAATATAGGCTCATAACTTGATGGGCCCATAACCTGTTGAACCTATCGGTAACCACACACTCTCTGGACTGCCCTCGACCGGGCCATTTGAAGCACGACGAACCATTGTTCCTTGATCTGTAAGTCCGACCTGGCACCTGACTTGACAAACCATGTTGTCCCGTGATAGTCCCCAACCCATGATCTTCCTTCTATTGACGAAACCACCCTCTGATGAACCTCAAGACCAATGCATATCGAGAGGAGCTCCGCGACATACTGCAGCCAACCGCGAAAGCAATCAATCAGAAGGAAAGTCAGCTAGGGCATCATTGTTCGAGCCTACAATGACCAAGGTTGAAATCGAAAGGGTATAGGTTGCTGGAATACAAAAAACAAAAAACAAAAAACTGGGGTGCTGAATTAAAACGATTGCTCTTAAAAACCGTGGAAAGTCGAGTCGAGAGCCAGGAGTGTGTGAACCATGAGTAGAGAAGGAAGCATTTGTAGGGAACCACTAATAGATGATGGCTCGAACAATCGGTAGACCCACAGACTCAAAATTCAGAAAGACCCGTGTGAGAAAGCAGTTTACAAGGCAAGGCGAGAAGGATGGCCACCTTGAATACGCTTGCACACCTTGGTGGCTAATGATCAAATAGGAGATCGACGTTCGGTAAAGTGATCTGTCCATCGGCACCAGGGCGAAATGGATCCAAGTTTGGGTCGTTGTCCGCATATTTCGGATCGTGTGGCCTAGTTGCAGCTTCAAATAGATTGGCTACCCATGGATTGCTCGGAGCCGGGAAGAAGGGTTGAGATGTATACAAAGGATTGTAATAACCGATAGCCACAAGTGCTATTTTCCTATTGCGCTCCTGATCCTCGGCGGTCCACACGTTTTTCTCGTTCAGCTGTTTAGTGAAATATGTCATGAATGACGCCTCAGGTACGAAGTCAAGAGGGCGACGAGGCTCAGCTTTCGCAGGGTCTGGGGGCGAAATCTCCATTTCCACAATAGGCTCATAATCCTCGGGGTGAAACTTGGCAAGTTCATTGTGATATGCATCCTGTTCCGCTCGGATGGCAGCCGCTTCTGGAGAAATAGCGGTCCTCAGATCTTGTAGACGCTGCTCTTCAAGGCGGTCAAGCCGCTTGATGAACTTGAGACGTGTCTTTCCTTCCGTAGACTTCGGATCTTTGACCCAGAATGTTGCGAGTGTCGGATCTCGATACATCATGTATTCTTGGGCATAGCCGATAGATTGGACATGCTCGATGATTTCTACGACAGACACTGAGGTGGGAGAGACTCCAGCCGCAAAAGAACCAATACCTGTATAATTTTCGGCGCGGTGAACAACCGGATTACCTTCATCGTCCACGGACAAGATCCAGTCAAGCAGTGCAAGATACAGTTCGGGTTCCGGGATGCAGAGATAGGGACAGACGAGGCGTAGAAAGACATCTAGTGGAGCCTGGCGCTTGCCGATCTGGTCGCGAAGATGGGACCATGCCTTCGAAATCAAAAACCACAGAGGTTGGTTTGGATCAGTAGCCCACATTTTTCCGATAATGCTCGACACCTTTTTCATCGGGAACAACCTGAGGAAGTCACACTGAATGTAGTAGCCTAACAATGCATCAGTGCACATCGAAAATAATTACAAGTAAAATACTCACATCGGAAAGCTACGAAGGCATTCAAAGCTTTCTTGCTCTTATCGACAGGAAAAAATCGAGGATACTTAGGAGGAATGAATGGCTGTTTCAGGACCAGTGGTGGCTCAGGAGGCTCGGTGCAGTTCATGGGAAAGGGCAGGGAGATAATGGATGAAGCGAGTTTCATCCTCCGAAGCGGATTCTGGACAACTGCTAAGAATTGCTGGATCTCGTCGATGCTGAGACTATTGAGAAAGTACGCCACTTGGTGAATGGTTGGGGTCTCGAAAGGCTCGGCGAGTCGAACGTTTTCCTCAAGATGGATATCCATGTTGTTCGTATTGGGAGCTTTGGAAGAAGAGTGTATATAGAGTGTCGTGAATCTGGAAAAGAGACAGTTAGAAGATTTGGTGTCAAAATTTACAAAGACAACGCTGGAGTGAAGACCAAATAGTCAGAACGCTTGGCAGCTGTGCAGGACCCTTGCGTTCACTGTTGGTCAATGCGTTCACTGCTGTTCAACTGTCTGACCACAAGCAGAAAGGTGAAACAGGAAGCAACTTGAAAAAAAAATACGAAAGCTTTCATGGGAAGTTTCACTTACTGGTGAGGTGTTTGGTTGAAATGGGCGGATCTGGACGACTCGATGTTAGCATAATCTTAGAGCGCATGTCGGTGAGAAGAAGAGGATTGTGATGTAAATTACACACCCGAGATTAGTATTGAACTCGAGGTCGCCCGGTTTATAGCAGGTTTACCGCAAGTATACCGCAGATCCCAAGAGAGCTTGATAGGTTACTGTTTGTGGGAGGATATTTGCAGACAGTCGTTTTGTTGGTGTTGTAGTGTCTCGGTGGGGGAGACTCGCACAAACAATGGCCTAGTTGGTAGGACTGCGCGCGAACTTATTAGTAGGAAGTCAAAATGGTTGTCGGGGAGATAGTGGTATAAACAACATACCGTAAGACTAGCAAGCCGACACGTCGAGATGCAGTAGCCCACAATCGTCTGTGGAAAAGGGATAACCTCAGTAGACGACAGGATTCAGTCTATAATTGTGTGAAGACGTTGCTTTGTCGAAATTTTGAAAGGGTTGAAGAATTGAAGTGGGATGGTGGTGTGGTAGTGTGGTTGAGTTGGTATATGTGGGAAGGCTTGTTGAGGGCGAGAGGGCAGAATGCCCGCGGCGGTCAAGTGTATGATAGTAGGAAAGAGCGTGACAGCTGCTCCTATTATTGTTGTTCCTGTTAGTATTGTTCTTGAGGGAGTTTGATGGTGTGTTAGAGGTTATCGCCAAGGCAAATTGGCGGTGTTGAACTAAAAGCGATGATTTTCCGCAATTGTTGCCTCACAAGGTAGGATATACCGCTCTTTAGAAGAATTTTCTTCGTGCTCCAAAATTGAATGACGGTAACGACACCGTACTTACTTGTTTACTTAGTGGAGTGCGGGGGCAAGACAAAGATAAACTTATGTAATAGTGGTGTGGTCGTAGTATTTTGTGGCTTGGCGTTCGATGTGAAACGTATTATGTTGGGTGAGAACTCTGGTAAAGGTAACCCCCAGGCGTTAGCTTAAGTCGTACGTGCTAAACACTTTACAATGCCTAATTGTGGTGAAAAATCCAGATTTATTGCACCAAATCTCGTCACTCTTCACCAAGGCACTCGAGAAGACCTTTGGTCGTGTTCTTGTAGCACTGAACTGAGTAGCATGAACCAGAAGTGCGAATTTCTTCGAACGCAATGGATCTGGACGCGGAACCCGTCAGATGTCAGTGACAAAGAAGCCGTAAAGAGCGATATCTGAATAGACTTACAACGGTTTGCCCTATACCAAATGCCTGGTATAATCTCAATCGATTACTGTAACATGAATGAGATTAGGACAGCTACCGCTCAGGTAATTCCTCCAGAGCTGTATTCCTCAAAATTTGTTGAAGGGTCGCAGAAGTACAATCTAAGCTGATTATTCTTCGATACGAAAGATCAGATATGTAAAACCGGCTGAAGAGCACCAGAGAATCAAGTCCAGTCTTGACTATATTCTCGAAATGCAATATATGAGAGGATCCTAGCTAGTCCGAAAGTCCTGCTCCTGATGCGTAAAATATTCGGTAAATTGGATCAACAGAGAGGCTTCAGGAGGAAGCGCGAGCACTATGAGCTGGATCCTAGTATATTGGGGACAATATTTCCGCCTAGCATTGAAACAACCACACACCTCTCTCAATTATTTTAAAGTGTCTCGATTGACAAAGTAGGGACGACCGAGGTGCCTATAGTCGAGCTCGTAATGAACCTTGGAAATACGGATGGTGTTGATGATGACGGGCTAGACGGATGCAAATCGTACACTGCGGAGCTTGCGGCAAACAGGGGTGAAGAGATGAATAGTGCGCGGTAATCCCTGTGCGCGAATGACAATAAGGTACCGATCGTGGACTTCAATGGAGCAAAAGATAGAGTTCAGCTCTTAGTCCTCAAGATCCCTCTATAGTTCGATTTATGTAGCCGTTAATCCCAAAGTCCGTTTCGTGACGGCTAGTAATGCAACAAGGGAGGGAGAGGGTCGTGGCGGCTTTGGTGAAATCTCCAATCCCGCTTGGGTGGTTCGAAGGGACAGAAACAACTTGGGCATATGAGGGATTATATGCCGCGTTCCAAGTTCTTAGTTAGGTAAAAGGGTTCTTCCGCTGGTGGCTCCTTCCGAACGATCGTAAGTCTCCAGCTTTGGGTGAAAGATCCAGAATCGAAAATTCGAGCGTGGCGCTTGCCTGCATAGCGAGTGAGGATAGAAGCCGATCAGGACGGATTCAGGAGTGAAAGAAAAAAGGGTTCCCAGGACGCTAGCAGGTGATAAGGGGCGTCGAGACATCCCCAGCTTTGTCTTGAGCCAGTGTCAGACAAAGCCAGTGCTTGACCGCCACCGCCGAACCTCACAACTGGGACTGATGATGATGGCAGAAGACGAAAGCGCCCGGCAGGAAATTAAGAAAGGTCGATGGCTGATCCGACGAATATCTTTGCTCATCCCTCGCATTACACCCCTGCATTCTTGCCGCGAACAGTACGCGCGGATGCAATAAAACCGCAGAATTTGGTAGCCATCATCTGTAAACATTATGCTGACTTTATTTTTCTGCGTAATATCAGCTGAAATTCAACTTTAAATAATACTTAACGACTTTGTAAGATGGTGAAGGAGGATAGAATGAGGTAAAACTCGAGAGGTGACGTTGAGATCTGCTTGGCGTTTGTACAACCCAAGGCTAGTCGGCCGTCTCAGGATTGGTTCATGAATTTGCATGAAAGGACGCGCAGCAATAACAGAATCGCTACCCGTTGATTCGAACTATTATAATAGCCAATGACATGATTGCAAGGCCCTTCTCGTGAATTGAGAGTATCAAGCGCCAGACATTCTAAACACTGGGTTTCTTCGATTCAGGAAAGTAAATAAGATCAATAATTGTGATCTCTTTCATGTTTAGCTGATCGCCTCTTTTGAGCCTGCTTATGTACATTTGATCTCAATTATTTCCTCATGAAGGTATCTCTCTTGGTGACAATCTGTATATATCGGCTCTCAGTTTAGGAAGTTCAAACCAGCCACTGATATAACCCCAGATCATAAGTATGCCTCGACTACTGATAGAATGTGATTGAAATATTCCCGACGGTGACCCTGGCGACCATCTTGAGATATTACCTCGCACATTCACTTCATTCAAGTCGTGCTGATAACCTGGAAGTGCTTCAAAACCCTGGGTATGGTGTTCCCGACCCCATGATGAGATTGTATTCTAATTTCATTGCAGCAGAATGAAATGGATGGCTTCAACCAGAACTCTTCCAGTCGCTGCCCCATATGAAGGTTGGACACCTCCACTCTGTTCCCCTCTCCTTCTGTCCAGTCGGTCCTACAGGTCTAGTGTCAATCTGTCAGCTGTCTGCAAAAGAAAATGTCAACGGGGATATTTATTTACCTAGTACAGAGCCAGAACATCCTGCCACAGTTTGGACCCGGTTTCTTTGTCGTATAGCTAGTGCATGGCTCACCATGTTCGCACAATGGCGGTGCTTTCTTGGAGAAAAGTTTCGTCCATGACATTTTCGACGCCTCTGGGTCGATGAAAGGCTCAAGTTCAGATAGATTCGATAGTGTAGGTGAGGCTGTGGTAGTCTCTTCTATAGTCTGGATAGAGCTATTAATTGTAGATTGTGATGCTGGTTCTGGTGTACTGTTGGCATTGTTCGGCGCAGGCTTGGGAGTAAAGAACGACTTGAGTGACTGCTGGCCTTTTCCGTTGGATTTGGAGTTCGATGAGGTGGCAGTTGGTTTAGAACGCTTGCTTGGTTTCGCTGGAGAAGCCGTAAAGTTACGTCGTTTCTGAGAGGAGTTCAATGGGCTAACGGGGGTTGTTGCCGAATTATCGAGAAATGCCACAGCTTCATGTGCCGTTGTCGGAATTGCTTGTTCAGTCTTGTCATCGGTAGGAAGTGAATTATTCAGCACCATTAATTTGCCCTCCGTGGACGCTCTCGCAGCCACCGTAGAAGGTTTCTTTGTGAACATGTCTTTGATACTTCGGCGCTTGTCAAACTCTGGCAGAAGTTTGCCTGAAATAGGGAGTAGATCTTTGGAAGGGTTGAAATCTCGTAGCCGCTTCCCATCCCTGAACATACCCGGAGGGTTCATTATATCCAGTATGTGAACCTGCTCTCCTCGTAACTCTACCACGTCCTTCATTCTTGCATAAACCGGGCAGTGGTCGGATCCCATTAGGCCTTCTTGAATATTTGCATCAGAAAACCATGGTCTCATTGGGATACTGCATAGGACAAAGTCGATCCGAGAGCCGAAGTTTCCGGGTCGCGCGTTGATCTTCTGTTCCCAATGTGTGTACATGCCCGCTCGGGTTGGATGGAATTCGCGGCATAGATCTGACAAGACAGGTACTTCACGGTCCTCATCTCGCTCCCCCACAACGTTGCCATTCTCTAGAAGCTGATTGAAAATCCTTCTGATCGGTCTGCTCAGGTATTCTTCTAGGCTTCCAACTCGGAGATCCTCCTCCGCACTTGCGCTATCAATGGGCTCCCTAGAGACATTAAGGTCTCCCGTGAGAATGACATATTTCCCCATCTTTGTGAGCTTGCGAATGCGGATATCCAGGGCGCGAAGGAAGCCAATCCGAAACTCATCTCGCTGACCGTTGCTATTCGCTGGACTGTAGACGCCGAAGATGACAAAAGCTGGAAATTCTAAGACAAGACACCGCCCCTCAGAGTCCAGATACACGGGATCGACACCGATATCAGCGACCTCGGAAGGACTTGGATAACCTCCAATGCACGCATCGTCCGGCAGCTCACGGTAAGGCGTAGGTGAACCAGGAGATGAAAGCACACCGAGCAAACCTTCCTCGGCACGAATGGGAGCACATACAGACTGGCGGGTATATATGCCTACACCAGAATAGCCTATATCAGAATCAGTATTGTAATGCCTGCAAGCACATGGAAATGTTCCCCACCTTTTTTGTGCTTTGGCAGACTGAAGTAGCAATCCCAACCAGGTACCATGACCATGTCGTCATGCAAGTCTTTCCGCTGAATCTTCAGTTCTTGCATAATAATTATATCGGCCTCAAGGATATCGAACATTGTGCTAAATGAGCGACTCTCCCGCCATGGCTGGTACCCAAATGGGTTACGAATCCCATTGACATTCCATGTCGTGATGCGCACCATCTTCACGGTTGCGGGTTGTTTATCGTGTGCTGCATCCTCTGCCCGCGGCTTCTAGAAGCAGTAGATGAGGGAGAAGTGACTGTTTGTCTTATCAAATGTTTAGAATCGCCAGCTAGCAGCAATTCGCGTGCACGCGACGGAAGACGTCGGACCGCGATCGTGACGTCTGCTAGAAAGCACGTCCTCACGAGATACGCTAATCCGCTTTAGACCGCCAAGCATTTTGGTGCCCGCTCCACCTGGGCACTGGGCACTCGCCTGACATGATCCAAATCGCTTGAGCTTGACTTCATACCTCTTCCCAGACTTCCATCCCACCACCAATTGCTGCAATCTCCACTCTACCAACACCACAACAGCTACAATGCTCGCCCAGCGTATGCTGTATCGCTCCACGGCGCGCCTGGGACTCGCCCGCACCGCCATTGTCCGCCGCAACTACAGCTCCGAGACCCCGAAGCAGTTCGCCGGAACCGAGGACAACGAGTTCAACCGTGAACGTGCTCATGCCAATGAGCACGCCGCTGAGAGTGGTGGTAAGTAAAGGATCCCTTATTGAGAGATCCGGATGGTGGCTCTTGAATAGAGGCGTGTGATGCTAATTGTGTGATGCAGAACTCTGGCGCAAATTATCTGTCTAGTACGACCCCCTCCTTTCTTCAAACCCATCGTCCTATATCCCACAATTATACCTTTCGGCGTTCAAATACTCTGAATCGTACACTGCGAGTCTGGGTTGTCAAACAGGGCATCATTGGATCACTTTGAACACCATATCACGCCATGATTACGCTCATATTGAGATGATTGGAAATATATACTAATAGGCATCCCAGCGTCGCAATTCCGTGCCTTATCCTCGCCACTATTAACGCGAAGCTTCGATGGGATGCGCATCAAGAGCACGCAAAGCATGCTCCCGCCCTCGAGGATAAGGTTGAGTACCCTTATCAGAACATCCGCACCAAGAACTTCTGGTGGGGTGATGGAGACAAGGTATGCAGAACGGATCATATTTGGAAACTAGTTTGCTTACTTAGACGTAGACGCTTTTCTGGAACGAGAAGGTCAACTACCACAAGAGGGATGAGTAAATTGCTGCCTGCAGTTACTCATACTACTTCTGTATAACAAGAGACTGCGCAGATATTGACGAACTCGGTACGCGAGATTTGGAGAATTGTAAATAGAGCGAGCGCAAGCTCCCTGCAAGTGACGAACTAGCAATCTATTTCTTTTGTGAGCTACTACGGTGATTGTTGATCATTCCGATTCTTCCTGCAACCACAACCGGCCAAATGTCTTGCGTGAAACTTATACAGAACCGCACAGTAACTTATCCGTCTACTATTCTTGCCTTGCCCTCTTTCCAGACCTTGTTGTGGTTCTGGGCCCACTCTTCCGCAAGCTTCTCATCCCCACGCAGTTTCGCAATGATTGCTTTCTTCATGAGTTGCTCGCACTCGCCATCGATATCTTCCGCCTTTTTATAGCCTACAACATAACGATTAGCGAGGTTAGAAGTTGATCGGAAGGATACTGCTTACACTCTCGAGCTCGATCGATGTACAACTCAGCGCGGCTCATATTTGTTGCCCGTGAGCGAGCCCCATTGGACGTCGAAGCATCGTCCAAGCCAGCAAGCCCTACATACGAATCGGCAATGTATGAGTAGAGGGTGCTAGTTAGCATATGATCTGTATATTCCAGAGACTAATATCTCGTTAGCAATTCGCTAGCCCCCAAGCAGTAATATCAACAGCCTACCTGTGGAAGTACAGCATGCAATAACCTCTTCGCCGCCTTGAACTCGCCGATCGAATTAAGAACGTTTCCTAACAAGCCTACTGCGGTCCATAGACATGGCATCAATCGCGCCTTGAAAGCCACACTCGCCGCTCGCAGCGCAACACTGAAACCTCGCTCCGGATTCCCGAGTTTTGCGAAGAGCGTTGCTTTGAGTAGGAGCATGGTGACTCGCTGCAGGATATCGGCGCCTTCATCACGGAGCGAAATGGCATGGGATTCGATGGCATTGAAAGCGTCTTCGAACATGCTTCGTGAAATAAGGTAGTCAATCCGGGCTTCGGTAAGGAGGAAGGTAAGTTCGGGATCAGTGGAGGAGTCGGGTTTGAGGGAAGAGAGGAGCACTTCGCAAGCGGCCCAGTCGGTGCTGAGGATGTTAGGATACAACTAAAAAGAGACAGAGGCAAGAGACGCCTACCGACGAATGGCCCGCTTGAGCTTGATGTAGCCTGTGCTGGAGAATATATATTGGTGGAATTTGATCGCACGGTGATAGGAGGGATCGATACTCTCGAGAATCCGCAGAGCATCATCATAGCGACCTTGTTGCATAGTCTGGACTTCATTTAGGGGATACTTTTGATAGATAGAGAAGGACCTACATTGAAAGCGCTACGGCATGTTGCTCGAATGCGGTCGTCTATGGGACAATTGTCGTGGTAGCAGTCCAACAAGAGGTCACAGTATACGTGAGAAAGATGTGTGACACCTAGGCGTGTATAGAGGGTAGATTGGAGAAGAAAATGACTGCCGTGGTTGTTGATGTACTCTTTGATATTCAGATGAGATGATTGATACATGCTTTCCAACGCACGAGGGATTGATTCGCCCTGATCAATCGTTACTTTATTAGCCTTTTATCAGGGGTGATCGAAACTTACAGTTGCGAAACAGAGGTTGGCTTCGTTCAACAAAGTTGCACTTAGCAAAGTATACATCTTCGTCTCTTTGGCCTTTGCCTTTAGGAATGTCAACCCATCTCGTTCCGAACCTAACATGCCCATATAGCCTGCACCCTTCATTTGCTTTGGATATGCTTTGCTCATATGGTTCAGCCAGCTCAGGCTGAAGTTAAGACAGTGCATATCCTGGTTTTCCCTAGCGGTAGCAATTGCTTCGTTGATAGCAGCAATCGCTTCTCCAAAACATCCAAACTCCGCCTGTAGGATGGCCATGTGGAGAAGGGCATATTGATAATGGGTCTTCTGCTGTGTCTGCATAGCATAGTCGTAGTACCTGTGTAGATTGTCGAAGGCAGAAGTATAGTCGCCAGCCTTCCAGGCATCGAAAAATTTGACAAGGTAAGACTGGCGGAGAGTAACTCCAGTTGGACTCAGCATATCCTGGAGCCGGTCCCTCATTTCATCTGATACACGGCAGCCAAGTCCTAAATATCAGTTAGTTTGATATTGAACACAGACACTCCAACGTACTCTGTAGTTTGTCAAGTTGAAACTCGAGCAATCGATCGAAATCTTCCACGCTGACGGTACCACCTGTCTGGTCATATTCCCCCAGGTCGCCATAGGCGATATCGAATAACTCATCGCCAGGGCCGAGACCCATAATCGCAGCATTCCAGTCAACTCCAGACGAAGAGGCTAAGCCGGCGATCCGTCTATTCCATTGTGCCGTGGGCGCCCGGTAGACAATGAATGAAGACCAGACCTTCATAACATCATCAAAAGGCAGCCTCATGAATTCTACCCTTATTCGTCGAACAAACGTACCCAGCGGAGAAGTCTTCGATAATAAAACCCGATCTGGCTCCTCTAGTCCCTGAGGCTCCAGATCCTCATCCCGGCCTTTCGCCAACAAGTTTCCGATATTGTCGAAAAGTTCATGCATCGCATCAAAAGAATTAATTTCCCACATTTGCTTTAGAAAAACGTCTAGCAGTGTCCGACCAGGCATATTGGAGGCATGGCCCTGGAGCACATCTTCGAAGGCCTCGATTGGGAATGATGGATCCGGTTCTTGGCGAAAGTTCCTGCGTCGCGTTGTTGACGATGCGCGGGAGATGCTGTGCGATATGATGAAAGAGAGAATAGGAATTGTTGCAGACGACGGGAGGACCGATTCGCAGTATAGCTTGACTAGTACCAGAAGACTGATCTTCTGCGCCGTGAGATAGCGCGGTATTGCCATGTCGTAGGAATTTGGAAAGCTGGCGATTGTTTAATCTTGAACGGGCTAGTCGACAAACAATTCGAGATTGTAAAACCTCAGTTTATAGAAAGCACGAAAGAGGTTGCCAGGGGAGCGGTTCGTCAACCATGGTATGGTGTTGATCGTGAGGTTGTTTACGCGGGGTGTCGCGACTTCTCGGGTTGTGGATTTACGTGATCATGTGCTTCTCTTGCGCATCCGCAAAATCAGCAAAATGGCATGACAGGCGAGGAAACACGAATTCCGAGTCTTAAAGTGGAGGGAATCAGACCTATTCAAGTATTTGATGATTCATGTCTCATTCTCTCGTGCATCTAAAACTACCTAACTCACAAACATATCCACCTATGAAGAAACGTATTTAATGACAGAGAAATTGTGACATAAATAATATACATATGCACTCTCGATGTCTCCCACTGTCATGGCAGAGAGTGAATATCAAAATAAATCCCTGGTTCTCCACAACGCCTAAAGTGACATACTAAGACGGCTAGAGAAATTTCACAGGCTTCCCATTCGTGGACGTTCCAATTTTGTCGAAGGAGCCCTGCCGTGATGATGAGATCGGAAGACCACTAATAGGACCCTCAATATTACGAAGAATCTCATCTTCCGAGTCTGCATTTGTGGCCCACATCTTGCCTATACAAATATCATATGGAGCTGGTATTCGGTCAATAAGAGACATTCCGACCGTGCGTACTTTCTGCGTTAACATCTCCCGCTGTGGCTCAACAACCTGGCCATAATTCGTGCGAACAAAGTCATTCCATTTGATAAGAACTGTCTCCCACTCCCCTGGCGTCTTTGAGTGCAGGCGGTGCTGATGTATGTCCGTATGTACGATTGATTCGGTCTGGACGTTGACGAAGTACTTGCGGCCGTCGGACTTGAAGTGTATGGCGAGATAATTGTACATGCTCACATCCCAGAGCGACTTGCCAAATATCGTTGCGCCTCTTTCTAGTGTCCTCCACCCGGCATATCCTGTTCTCTGAATATGAGACTGATCCTTTGGAAGTGCAATTGATATGTTTCCGTGGAACCGCATATGTGAGGGTGACTTCTCCGACGAGGGGTGGAAATCAATGTTGGCTGTAGAGAATCCGCCGATATCCTTATCGCTCATGCGCTTGCAGAGGGTGAGGTCATCTGCACTGTTGAACGAAATGAGTGGGAATGCTTTCCTAGGGGTTTTAATTGCCTCGAACTTGAGAGCTTTGAATGTTAGCCACACGCCATGTAGATCGGGAGTGCGTACAGCATACCAACGGCGGATAGACGTCTGAACTCATCTATACTCCTCCTCATAAACCCGGGAGCTAGGCATCGCGGAGACGGGTGCATTGTAACGATTTTTGTGAGTATTATGCGATCAATCAATGAGTTCCAATCTGCTGCGCGAACCGAAACTGCATCACAGAGATCAAAGGTCTAGCATGACGTCCCACTACCGCGGTAATCCTTTTTCGCCGCAATTTGACTCTTGGCGCGATTTTCTAGAACTTCAATACTCACTGACCTGATCGCTTCGTCATAACCCTCCCGTACATCGAATATTCCTACGACACCTTGTAAATTACTTGCGACCACGCGATTCTCTTCAGGAACTCTGGTTTTCTAAAGAGATCACCCCCAACGCTCTCTAAATCTTTCCGCCACTCGATGTCCTTCGACGCAGCGCATCCTCGAGCTGTTCGAGCAGACAGTGCACATTTTCAACCAAATCTTACCCAATCACGAGAAACTGGGGCTGTACTGCCGTCTAAACAACCGAATGGCGCACCTGTGGAAGCAAACACTTCGCCATTTGCGAAATCATGGGCGCATCTCGTAGCTGGAGGGTGAGGCGAAATTTTAGACTATCTTCTAGACATTACTGACAAAACTCAGACTGGGTGGCATGGCATCCGCAACTCTCACTGCCCCTCTCGATGTCCTCAAAACTCGACTTCAATCAACCTATTATCAGCAACATCTAGTCGCAGCCCGCACCGCCCGCGGTCTTCCTCCAATTGAGACCATGTCCCTCGCACGAAGCTCATTGCTACACATACGTGAGACTGGAGAAATATTATGGCAGGTTCCAAAAGTGGAGGGGTGGAGAGCGCTTTTCAAGGGCCTGGGACCTAACCTTATTGGAGTTGTTCCGGCACGGTCAATAAATTTCTTCGCATACGGCAACGGGAAACGGGTCATCAGTACATACTTTAACGATGGAAAAGAGGCAGCATGGGTTCATATGGGAGCTGCTGCTTTTGCTGGCATTATCACAGGAACTGCAACGAATCCTATCTGGCTTGTGAAGACCCGGCTACAATTGGACAAGGCAACGCATAGTGATGGCAAGGGACGACAGTACAAGAATGCCTTGGATTGCACGATGCAGACAATACGAAAAGAGGGGTTCACTGGTCTATATCGAGGCCTGACCGCTAGTTATCTGGGAGTGACAGAGAGCACATTGCAATGGGTCCTGTATGAGCAGATGAAGCTGTACCTTGCAAACCGGGAAGAGAGGGTGGCAAACAGTGGGAAGCCACCAACTACATGGGACCAGACTGTCGCATTGACTGGAAAGGTTGCCTCGGCTGGTATGGCTAAGTTTGTTGCTGCCCTGCTCACATACCCCCACGAGGTGAGTGATCCTACCTTTAATGATGGGAGAAACGCTAATGCGCTGTACAGGTTATCCGTACCCGTTTACGACATGCACCGACAGAAAATGGCCAGGTAAAATATACCGGGCTAGCGCAATCGTTCCGTCTCATCTGGAAGGAGGAGGGCATGGCAGCACTGTATGGTGGACTGGTGCCACATATGATGCGTGTGGTGCCGAGCGCTGCGATTATGTTCGGTACGTATGAAGCAGTGCTCAAACTCCTCGGAACCAGCAGCAATGTGTAAAAAAGACCTTGATTTGATTTCCCCTCGGCGTTCTTCCCTAAGCATTTTTTGGCGTACTATGGATATTTTGGCTTGCCAGTCTTATCGTTCTCAATACCCACTCAACTTCTTTTCTCACGGTGTACATTAAGTATAAGAGAACTCGGCTATGTAAACTACTATCATGAAATAGACGGCTGGCCAGACATGGGATCTGTAAGATTAGATGTGCACATAGATATAAAATAACGTAATGAGTTATTTGATGAAATATAGATCAAACCTTTCAATCATTTTAATACTAAATGAGAATAGCTTACTTAGATTTTCGATGTTTCGATTTCATTAGGGTTTTTTATTCCTCACTAGATCGTTTAACTTTTCATACTTCTTAGTAGGGACCACCTAAACATGAACATTTAATTTCCAAAGTTGTTGATAGATCCTCACGTGATCTCGAAATCCGCAAAATCTCCGGCCGCAAGACACCTCCATCAGACCTCCAACTACCCAAAACTCAACCTCACACGCCCACGATGTCCACACACCTCCCAATACGGTCACTGCGACCTCTCTACCGCCCCAATGTCCTTCGGTATGCCGCCGCGCGGCCTTTCTCCTCCACAATCGTGCGCCAAAAAAAGCTGGCGAGAGAGCAGCAACAGGATCGAGCGATGGCGGGCCAGCAAATCAAAAATATGGCACGGACACAATTGTCACCTCAAACGTTGCAGGCGGAGCAGATTGAAAAGGAATCGAGGGCGTTGAATGATGATCTTGGATTACTTCCTGGTATGTCGTTTTAGGATATGGAGAACGGAGGACTCGGTGGTGATGCGGGCAGAAAGGTTGTCATGACGAACGAGACACAGGATTCATGAATGGAATTCTCCGAGAACAAGGCTAACTAATTGATCTGTAAAGGAACTTTCATCCGCGGTAATCCTCCCAGTTTGTTTCCCTCCGGTGGCACGTCCTTGTTGGAAGCCTTGAAAATGCGGGGGACATACGAGTGGAGATGGATCAAGTCGAGAACGATGGACAGAATAGGGTATGGCGAATCGACTCGAACTTCTCCAGAACGAATTCTAACTGCTCTTCCAGTCGCATCTACTACTGGGCCCGTCTCACCAACTGGCCCTGGAAAAAGAAGCCCAGATTCCGAAGACGAGAAGCCCAAAACGCCGCCATGGACAACTACGAGCGA
Source organism: Dendryphion nanum (assembly GCA_020744415.1). Lineage (NCBI taxonomy): Eukaryota > Fungi > Ascomycota > Dothideomycetes > Pleosporales > Torulaceae > Dendryphion > Dendryphion nanum. The sequence goes on from JAGMWT010000006.1 coordinate 535,625, forward strand.
ATGTACAAAGCCTTCGCCATGTACGTTTCCCTCTCCTCCCTCCCTTCCCCCTCAAATCAAAAGAATCCACCCACTAACCCCTCCTTCCCCTCAGAAACGACCTAAAAGAACTCAACAAAGTCTGCATTTCGGGCGTCGTCTTCGACCTCCAAAAGCGCATCTCGACTCGCCCCAAAAACACGACTCTAAAATGGGAAATCATCAAGCGCGACCGCTCCCCCCGCATCGTCAGCAACCGCGCCACCCAGATCCCGCTACCGGGCGAATCAAACAACCGCACAACCCCAACCGCCGTCCGCCAAATCGTCGTCCTGATGAAAACGAAACAGCGCCTAACGATAACCCGCACCGACATCAAACTCGCCGCAGGAAAGACACACAAAGCAGCTTCGCGCACGCAGAGCCTAGGATGGCAACCGCTCGCCGCGAAACAGGACCAAGAAGCCGCGCTGCTTAAAGAAGAGGCCGAGCTCGAAGCACTGCAGACTGCGCCTGTGGAAAAGACGGTGGCCGAGTATGTGGTGTTGCAGCAGCGTATGCTGCGGGGCGTGGAGGAAGGGTGGAAGATCTGGGGGTTCGTGAAGCCGTCGACTTTGGAGTCGATTGCGAAGGGGGATCAGTTTGAGGACGATTATGCCGCGTATCAGGCTTCGAATCCAGGGTTAGTTTAGGGGGAGAAAGGTAGAAGAGTAGAGGGAGTAAGGGAGAGAGAGAGAGGAGGGGGGGATTCTGTATAAGTAAGGGGTGTATATCATTCTGTGTGGTGGGTAGTATCAAGTGTTATGCTCTGGACATGAATGCTATCGTCTTTGCGAGCACAAGCTGGATTGAATTTTCGTCATTAATGTGCATGTTGAAGAGACCAGAATCGATGTCAAAAAGAAAACCCACATATCCACTGAAAAAAAAAATCAATCGATATCTTCTTCACATCCAAGCCACCACTCCGCCTATCATCCCATTCCTTCAAAACTGGAGTACAAGTCAAAGTGCAAAGATACCCGTCACCACCATCAATACCATTTATTTTATATCTCACGGCAAAAGGTCCACAATCATGCAAGTTCGGGGGATATCAAGCCTTCTTCATTCCGCATCTACGAATAAAGGGGTGAATGGAAAAGAACCAAACGAAAAAAGCGGGCAAGCCTATCACAAGTCCATGACTGGTAGAAACCCCTTCTTAAGACAAGATCCGAACACGCAACAATCCCGTACCGTGTCCATTCGCGGTCGCAGAGCAGAGAAGCCGGGAGACATGTCTTGTTTCCCCCCAGGACGAAGAAGAAGAAGGATACTGACATCCAGCTCCAATCCCAGATAGAAAACAAAGACAAGTCCCTCACCAGCCCGCACAAAGATTCCATCAACCACCTCGCCCCGATTTCATCCAGCGGAAAAAAGAGGACGGAGGCGTCTCCAGAATCTCCGAACGTGTACTTCCCGCTTAAAAACCATGGACCTGTATGTTCTTGCCATCAAGCCCCAACCCATCCTTCTTGTCGATCAGAAACTCCTGAACGTCCTTGCGCTGATCGCCCTGGAGCTGAATCACCTCGCCCATGGCCTCGTCCTCGACGATCGTGCCATTGCAGGCGAATTTCTTCTTGATGACTTTCAGGATCTTCTTCTGGTCGAATTTCTTAGGCAGTCCTTGGACTGTCGTCAGGGTTTTGCGGCCATTGCGTTCTGTGGTGGGGTTAGGGGTTGGTTGACTGGTTGATAGATTGGATTGGAGTGGGTGGGTCGGGGGCCGGGTTTGCTGGGTGTTGCTGCTGGGGTGTTGTTTTGTTTTGGAGGATGGGGAGGGGAGGTTGGGAGGAAGAGGAGGGTTGGGGGGGAATGCGGTGAAGGGATACTCACGTTGGATGCGAATGTGGATTTTCTCCTGTTGAGTCGACTTTGTTTGTTTCTCGCCGTCGTTCCCTTCTTCGACCTCGGCGAATGGGTCTACGAGTCCAGCATGTTAGCACAGCCTTACAAAAAAAAACCCTTAAAATTCTTATCCGCTCCGGAAAACACCTCGCGCAGCCAGCAGTCGTTGTTGGTTGCCTGGCGCTCCAAGAGCGAGGCTCACCGCGCGTGCGGGGTCGGAGTCGGGGTGTTCTTGTTCGTTGAGCGAGCGCACTTCTCACTTACCGAAGGATTTAAGATTCTCGATATCGGCACTCATAAACTGCAGTGGGGGTCGGGGTACTGGTCGGTGCGACGGGGTATTGTTTGGGATTGGAGGTAAACGGGGGGGGAGGTTGCTGCGTTGAAAAAGACTACGGCGATGGGGCGTGGACGTCGTGCGTGGTGCGGCTGAGGATACTCGGGGCAGTGTAGTGGTTTAAGTAAGAGGAGCAGGAGTGGGAGAGGGGAGCGGCGGCGGAAGGGTAGGTTCCAAGGTTTGTAAGGCGGGGAGAGCCTGAGGCGAACTCAGCCCTCACCACACTTGGTTGGACGACTCTTGGAGAGGGCCGTGGCCGCCCGACCTGCTGCGTGCTGCCACTCATTGCATTGCCACCACCTGTGAGCAACTGGCAGAAGCAGTCACCACATTTTGCTCAGAGGTAAGACGCTTCCGTGGTTCGGCGGGTGCGCTCCTTTTCGTTGTTGAGTTGAAGTGCAGAATAGTTTCTTTGCTAGATCCATATACCTCCCTACCCAGCCCACACCATCACCTATTTGTATCTCCTTTTGTGTGCACCGCATCGCACTGCATAATGTAGATCCGGAGTGATTGCTGCTCGCATTTTCGAGAGAAACCAGAAACGTCATTTCAAGGCTAAATGGAATGAGGCAAAGACCGGCGCTGGTCGACCGAATCGGGGATCCATGTCCAACTCTATCTTCATCTATCCTTACATCACAATACGTCCATCTCTTCGACGATTAGGCTACATAGGCAGATGATGAAACTCGGCTATGAGTTGCGATTACGCCATTCTCTACAGCGGTATTGTAGAATAATTAGATCCCGCACTTGTCAAGACATGACTCCACACTCAACACAGGATGACTCGACAGTTTTATCCAAACATTTCCGCTGAGAGCAGAAGGATTGGGGAAATTCCCGCTGTTTGCCGGGTCTGGACTGGGCCTGGGCAGGTGAACATTTGTGTCAACCCTTGGCCTGTAGGCTGTCGTACCGGATCTCGAGTCCGTAGAGCGAGCAAGCTTGGTCCTTTTTGCCATGATTAGACTGCTGTCGTCGTTTCACGCACTGCAACACCCTGTAGATCTATCTGTCGAGACTCTCACTCTTGCCTGGGGACCGATGCATTGATACATGGCTGAAGTCATCCGGTTTCGCATCCAAAAGGAATTATAAGTATTTGTATATTACAGCACACTACGCCCCCCTTGTATCTTACAGAAAGAAGGATCAACCCAATCCATCGTGCCATCCCATCCTGTTGCTTTTGCGTGCCCCCAAAACTAACCATACCAATGCCCGCAATGATCAAATCAAGACTTACGAAGGAGGTGCAGCAGGTGGTGCTTGGGTGGAAGAACCCGCACCAAGGGCACCCCCCTGCGGTGGAAGGAGGAGCGGCATATATCCCTATGTAGTACAGCATCAGCGCTCTGTGCCTTGCGTGTCAGAATGGAATTCCAGAGCGGGGGACTTACAACAAGAAGAGACATGACTGTACGCAGCGGTTAGCATGGACTGGCGGCAAAAAGAAACGAATGACTGGACTCACATGCCATGCCCACGGAGAAGTAGGCGGGAGTGGTGGACGTGCGCTTCTGCTCTTCGGTCTCAGCGAGCCAAGACTGCAGAGAGAAGACGACAGAGACCCTGTGGGTATATAGTTAGCGAGGATGAAGTAGAGAATTGTATGTCGATGGGGGAGATATCTCACCAGCCGATCATCCTGGAAACACAAGCCACAACGTCAGTACAGTACATATGACATAAGGCCAGATGAGGTTAACATTGCCCCGGATTAGTGGAGTCTTACTTGTTGCGGGTAAAGATCTAAGACACGATATCAGCTGTGCTACGGCGGCAGTTGCAGACGAATGCGGGTGACTTACAGCAGCCATGGGGAGGGTGGTGGCCATGGTACCTTGAAAGCAGATCAGTCAGAAAGGGGGAACGCGATACGCAGATGCGCAGATGGATGATGGGATGCAAGAAAACGTACTAGACATGTCGCCATCTGACTTGTCCTTTGCAGGCTCCACATAGGGAACAACTGGAGGAGGTGATGTTAGCCTTGAGCATTTGAAGCGTGAGATGAAGGGCTGCACGTGACGTTGAACGAGAACATTCAAGTATGCCGACGTCCCCCGGGTGGATCAGGAGGCGAGGACTGGCTTCAACGGGCACGGAGAAGGGGGGGCAGGCAAGCATACTCAGGTCGACACGTCGCAGGTCCTTTTTCGACGCCATTTCGAATAGATGGGGGAGGGAAAGTGGGTGGAAGCGAGGCGGTGACGGGAGATGGAGGGAGCAGGGTGGTGAATGGGCGACGGTGGTGTGGTGCTGAAGTGATGCGTGATGCGTGATGATGGACTGGCGGCTAGAAGAGGGAGAAGGTTGCGGTTGCGGTTGCGGTTGCAGCGACACCTGGACAAGCGACAAGAGACTGGGAGACTGGGAGACTGGAGCATGTGCGCGGGCGTGTTTGGATGGCGTGCCATTGCCAGAGTAGCGTGCCCAGCTTCACCACTCTGGCGGGTGCAAGACCCGAAGCGAGGCACTGTCCGCGGCCTGGAAGCCGAACAACCCTCGCCATTTGCCTGGACAACCCTCCAGGTGTGTGCAGCCGTTTCCGATTCGAGCAATCCGTTACCAACCCGCCGACCTTTGTGATGCTGACAGTTGTCGTGTGAGTGCAGGCCTGCGAGGGAGGAGAAGAGGAATGTAGTCTTTCGAGCAGCATTATTGTTATTATTATTACTCCGAAAGGCGATATGTTCGTCTCGACCCACACACTACCTACGTCCCCCCCCACACACACGCACGCACATGCGACGTTGCGAATGCACGGTGTACAACACAGGAACATCACGATAGTAATCAAAGGCCCTCTTACCACCTACTCTCTTAGTAGATAGGTATGGGAAGGAAGGAGGGGAAAGGGGAGGGGGGGGGAGTTAGATTTGGGTCCGCAGCCTCCGCAGCCCGTCTCTGTTGGTGTCGTGCAGATAGTTACATAAACAACGTCCGTACACAGTAATAATGGACTATGCGTCCATGTACAATAATACTGGCACTGGCACTCGCACTCGCACTGGCAGAGGCAGAGGCAGAGCTGATAGCCGACGCTGGACGCAGGTCGCCGCTGGACAAAGCATGGTACGGCAATATGGAAGTCATTTTGCGGGCTTTTATCCTCCGTGTGTCTGGTCTACACCACATAACCAGCAACTAAATCGTGAAGCGGCCTCCACCGCGTCCTTGAACGGCCGTACCTAGGCTCCGCCATGTCTGCATCTTGCGTCTGGCGTCTGACGGTTCCTTTTCCTAGCCCTGGAAGACGCTGCGCAGGTCCTGGGTGCGTCCCGGTTTCTCATGTACGTAGACAAGTAGCCGGCGTTTGGCCCTGAGCGCCTAGGGTGTTGTTCGTCTTCTCTCGGGGGTCGGAAGTGGTGGGTGTGTGTCGTCTGTCGTCTCGGTGTCTGCTGGGTGGAGGTGGTGGGCGCCCAGGCCAGGAAGGCCAGGAGCGTGTGTGCTGTCTTGCCCTCCTGGCTCTGGCACTGGCTCTGGCACTGGCTCTGGCTCAGGCTCTGGCACGCTCTCTTGCTGCTGTCCTGGTGGAATCTCGGGCGGGCCCTTCCCACGCAAGGAAAGTCCCACTCTGCTGATCGCCCCTACCCTGTCACTTGCCCTATCGTGCCGGCCCTCCATTCGCACCTACCGTACTCTCACGGCTCTTTCGCTCCCACAGTTCCGCTACCAACTGCCACCACCTCGTCCCTACCCTACCGTCCCTACCCTATCCATCACCTCCCCCCCCTCGCATCTCTCAATCTCTTTCCACATCTTCGCCCACAGAGATTCACCACTCGACACCTTGACATCCCTTCCCAAATACTGCCAACCCGCATATGCAACCTTCCTCGTAGCCAGCCGTCCGTCCTTGAGCCCTGCCCTGCGCGCAACCTATCCACTACCACCATCACCACCACCTTCACCAACGCCACCGACCCTCTACATTCCTCTGCTCGCTGCCCTCAACCGCCTGCCTGCGCTCCTCGATCCGACCATGAATCCGCTCTCTGTGCGATGACTTCTCGTCCTGGCCCAGGGATTCAAGAATCTCTGCAGCATCGTGGGAGCAGCGGGCCACCCAGGCCTCAGGTCCGGCGGCAGCCCTCGAGGCCTGTCATCAACCCTCACCATGTCCCCCTACAGGACACCATCGATCCTACCCTCGACGACCACCGCCGTGCCATAGAGGATCCATTGAACAAGACCCGCCCTATGCTAGGCGCTGTCAAGGGGAAACCCCCTCCGCTCGAGGGTATACACACTGGCGCATACGATTCCATCCGCCCTCTCCCCAAGGGAAAGCCGCAATTATTCTTTGGCACCCTCGGCAACACTACATTCGAAAATGCCTTGTCGTCACCTCACGGGCAAGCTGCCATGGTTGGTGGCAATCTGCCCGTCCCTCCCCGGCCGGGGTCGTCTCTTCCCGGCCACCACCCCCAACAACGTCGAATCTTCCCTGGCGGTACGGGTGTGAAGGGCGAACCCTCGGTCAAGGCCCCATCAAGTGATGCGCCACCCCTGGCGCTTCTCTTTCCCGGTGGCAGTAAGTGGAATTCCCCGTCTGAATTGTCTGATTACTAAAGATGTATCTACAGAACCAGCCGACTTCTCCCCATGGACTGGCACTGGCCCCGACGACTCCCTGAACGAATCCTTAGTGAAGATAGGTATCAACAACAAGACCTCTTTCGGGAACGAATCGAACACTGCAAGGAATTCAATTTGGAATCCACTTAAAAACAATAAATCTTCACTATCGACATTGTCGACCCTTTTCGTAGCTGTACTAGAGAAGCGGCAGTCGTCCGGTCGCATGTCGGCACCAAATAGTTTCAAACCACCACCCCGGCTCACTCTGAGGGACTCGACACGGGAAACATGGTTGCACGATTTGGCGAACCCCACGGTAAACCTTCGTCGTCTGAGCCGGACAATTCCCCACGGTATAACGGGAAAGGCTCTTTTGGAGCAATGTCTGAACAAGAACATACCCCTATCAAGAGCTGTGTGGTTAGCCAAATGCGTCGGCATAAATGAGATGCGATCACACAAGAGGAAAGGCCAGGCGGGCACAATCACTTGGGTGCGAGGTTGGACGAGTTCTGTCGAACAGTTCCTGGACAACACTATTGCTGCTGTTGGACAACAAGACTGGAAACCTCGTATAACATATGCCCTGCATCTGGCCACTCAGTTGTATAAGGATCGTCTTCTCGAGGAAGACCATTACATTGATTGGATATTGAAGAATCTCGAGTCGAGTGTACCGGAAAGATTGTTCGTGTGGCTTCTGGTAGTTACTATATACTGGCCAGACCTCGTCGCATCTCGTCGCCGTGGGAAACGGTTGGCTGAAATGCTACTTAACCATGCGGAGAAATTCTACCAATTGGAAGACGAGTTTCAAAATTCCCCTGTTCTGGAGTTCCTTGAAAAGGTCATAACCAAGCTGCTTGCTACTCGACCAGCCTGTCTTTTGCTTCCGCGAGGCTGGGACAGATATGGTGCCGTGCTTCACACCCTTGCGCGGCGACATCCACATCCTCAAATATCTCGTATAGTTGACGTGTTAGAGTATAGGAACGTACGAGTTCTATGTTCGTCCCAAAATACGCCTGCGAGCAAGCAAGACTCACACCGAAAGGTATTAGGCCTATTGGATACTGTGAACTACACTACCGGCGTGCGTATCGAGCAACTCGCTTTCGAGTGCATGGAGTTGATCTCCGATGCACGGATACTTATCTCTATAGCGCTACAGTGGGCTTCTTCCTTGTATCGAGATGGCATGTATAGGGTCTACTTGGTCACTCGTTTGGTTCGCAAATGGAGTCAGCTAGGTGCAGACATCGACGATAATGTTCTATTTTACCTTCAGTCCATGTACACCAAACCGGGTCATGATTCACAAAACATCTTCCGCATTATTGCCGAACTCGTCCGCTCCAAGACCTTCTCAGTTGGCAGATATCTGCAATGGCTCATTGCTACTGGCTCCGCGAGTCATAGTCGGGACCTGTCGTTGGTATGTTAAAATTCTCTTAGTATCTTCTCGATGTCAGCTGACTTTTCTTGCAGTCTTCAGCTTGGCCTCTTCGCTTGATCACAGAGATCCCCCTGACCGGTCTACCCGAACAAGTGCGCAACCTAAGAAGTACTCTTCTGCGAGGCACTAGCCATTCAGCTGAAGCAGAAGACCAGAGTATGGATGCCGCCGAGAATATGGTTCGACGGCAATTACCAAATCTTTTCGGCCAAGACACCCTAGGGTATTCGCCCCTGAACGTAAATCTGCATTGCATAAGCTCCACTGTTCGACTTGAACTCGCTATCTTGCTCCGCCAACAAGTTTCTACAAGCGTAGAATTCTGCCATAGGATCCCAACCAAGGACCCATCTCTCGAAGAATCTGGCCCCGTTTCTGCCATAACCCTGCACGAATTCCATGTCGTAAGAGCCCTGCTGGAGAAATTTGGTGACCTAGCAATACTGGCTGATGTTGTTGGGATGGTTGCAACGTCATTGGACGAGACAGTGCTTGCCTCTGCTGCCGATACGCTTCACCACAATTACAAAACTTTCAGTGCAATTGGTGCACTTGAGCCTCTCTTCGGGAAAATTGCCATGAGATACGCAGCCATCAGGACTAACCGATTCCCAGAACGCGAACTGCTCCTTAGCTTGAACGATCTCTGTCGTACAGCCCGAGCCGACGGCCATCTCAAGCAAGCAATTGTCTACGATCTCAGTCGATATGAGCAAAAGAACTCGGTCGCTGCTTGCTCTCCGGTTTCGGACACCATGGCTGACGTCGTGTCTACTTCGGCAATGGACTCGGACGAAGAGATAGACCGTATCCTCTCCAGCGGCACAAGCATGGATTACCAGATCATGGTTCGTGTGTTCGGCAAGATCGTCAACAATCTAGAAGAGCAGCTGAACAAAGGCTTCTTCCCATCTGGCAATCACGCCATCTGGTTTCACCGATTACGATCGTTCGATGAGACTGCTTTCGATGGAATTCTTTCGGAGTGGTTGAAGTCCCTGTTCGTGAAGCATTCAGTTCAACTCAGTCATGCTGCCGTTCCGTCTCTTGTTACTTCCGGCTGTCTCACCCTTACACGCCTCCTTGAGATCTCAAGAGGATATATTGGCACCCACAAAAATACTAACCCCGACTTGGCATTGCAGATGTGCGGACACGTCCTGGATCTACTTCTGCCATCGGAACAGCTCAGCATTGTTTGCCCACTGCAGGAAGGTTACAGGTACCGGCTGGAACAACAAAAATTCGCACACAATGCGGATGGAGTCATCCTAACCCTCATCCGCGATACTCTTGAATCTGCTTCATCGTCGATATCACCGGGTGTTCAGCAAAAAATGAGCAGCATACTGTCAAACCACCGACTCCTAGCAATCATGAGGTTTTATGCAACCAGCAGCGTCAAGTTGCTATCTTCGGCACTTGGGATTGGGGAGGTAGTATTTTCGGAACAAACCTGCCATCAAATCAAAGCGTTGCTTGATCGCCTGTTGGACCCCACTGACCACCTTGGTAAGCACTGCTACATTATTCACAGATTTCTAAATACTAACACTAGCTAGGACTATCGCACAAAGCTATCGATGAACAAGTAAGCATTGTCGTCAACACTGCCGACTATATGTCTCTTCCATTCTGTCAACTCGAGATTCGGCAGATGTTTTCATCGAATACAAGCCAATCCGAAATCTCGGTCGATAGTATGTCCGCTGCTCTTTTGGAAGCAGTCAAACTTGCGGTAGAAAAAGATCAATCATCTTGGTGTGATCTTGTCGCTGGCCTCGAGGCTGATCTCACCTCAAAGGTGAAGTACATGCAAGCTGTTTTGATGCGCTCAAGTACTGACATTTTATAGATCCGGGAATACGCAGAACGCGAGCTTCTCAATGCCTCTGCTCACTTCAACAATACATCTGTGTTCGATCCCCAGACTTTAGATGAGGAACCGGAGCCTTTTATTCGGAAATATCTGACCGTTATCGACTTCACAGCGTCGGAGGCTGTAGTGGACGGTCAGCTTCCCATAATAGCAGGGCTGATTGAACGATTCAGGGGTATCGCAGAGGCGCTGAACAAGATCGTCGACGATCAAAGGCTAGATCTTGAAACAAAATCGTCGACATTGTCAGCAAGACCAGTCTGTGCATGGTAAGCTCTATTTTGGTTACTCAGAGAACGACGCTAATGTGTGTAGGCTCAATGCTCTTCTGCGTTTGACCGTCGTGCACAGCTCAGTGCCGCTCAGTAAAGCACCCAACCAGCACCAGGTTGCCCTTTTGTGGAGCTTGCGATCGCTCTTCATACATCCCGCTCTTGCTGTGTATCCTTCTATATCAGAACTCGTGTTTGACGTTGCGGCACTCCTTTCTGACTCTATTTCAGATGAAGTGCGTAACCATCTCACAAGATTAGATGCGATCAAGGCCACGGACAATGCCCGGTGTGCATTCGTTTTTGGCACTGTCCCGCCAAGTGACGGTTGGTTTGCCCTCTCCAAACCAGCTCCTTTGACCGCCACGCAGGCGTCATCATCGCCTCAGCTCCAACCATCGCAGCCTGCCCAGGTACAACAGGTCCAAAGTCAGCAACAGCAGACTCCAAGTCCTGCTTCTATGCAGCGCAGTTTAAGCCAGCAACAGCAACAGCAACAAATGCAGGCCCAAGCACAGAGGATGTATTCACAGTACCCCCAAAATACTCCTCAAACCCAACAAAGCAAAATGCTTTCGCAATTTCAGCGGATGGCATCTGGCGCGCAAGGCAACCAACAATCGCAGCTTCAACAAATGCAGCAGATGCAACAGATGCAAAGCCTTGCTCAGCAACGAAACTCACAACCGTCGCCCGTGCAACGTCAGTCAACAGGGCCTCTACAGCCGGGTACCCCGCTTGGTAAGCCAGTGCCGGCCAAGCAGGAGAAGATTGAAATGAGGCAGCTCCCTTTCGCGCTCAAGAGATGGGAGATCCTTCCTGAAAGTGGCGGCAACGCCATGGGTAATGAAACTGCCATCAGTATGACGCTCTTCGGAGCTAGAAAGGTGTGAAGATATCACTACTCGTTTCCTAGCCTGTTTTTCTCTCCTCTTTTTTCTTTCAGATATGCACACAATCTTTTGTCTATTTATTTTCGTCTAGCGTTTAGCGGTGGCGTTTTTGGTTACTTTGTCGATTGCATTGATGCATGTCTCTACCGCATGCGATCCGTTTGGTAGGATGGACATGAATAGGTGGCAGACTCGGCGTTAGGGTGAAACGCATTTTGGGTGTTTCGGTTGACTTGATATCTTGGAGGGATAGAGTAAAGGTCGATATGTTTTGCATGCTAGCTCTTGCATACCCGGTGTATTAGTTATCCAAGCAGTGGATCATGATGTATGTCTGAGACTTATGGATGAAATGCATGGTTCTTAATGTATACCTACTTGGAAACGTTCCGGCTGTTGGTAATGGATCATGTACCAATGTGAATATTGTGAAAGTTTAGTTGAATGGCTCGAAATATGGCACAGTGCCCGAGAATGCTTTGGTGACGTGCCGCTCGTGATTGGCGGCGTACAGGCTGGAGGGGGATCATTAGCCCCACTTTCGCCCGAGAGAATACGACGGGCAAGCCTGGAGCCTATCTTATCCTGGGACGTACATGCAAGCACTCCAGGCTGCAAATACGTCAAGTTCCATCAGATCACCTACAAAGTGCTCAAGAGATGGATCGTGATGGAGGTAGACGCCTTGTATACGCCGTAAAGCGCTGACTAGCTCCTAAGCTGCCTAGCTCAACCAGGCAACAAACCCACGACCTACACACGAAAACACATGACAAAAGGCAGAAAAGGGTCAACCGACAAGGGATTGTCAAATGACGGGGCGTTTCTCAAGGGGTTTTTGTTCGTCTCAAAGCACATTTATAAGGACATCAACGCGCTTGCATTTTGGGAGGGCAGGAGCGATCGTGTTCAATTTCCCTCTTAGCAACCGAAAGCAAGCCACCAAACCAATCTTCGTTTCCAGCTTCTTCCACTTCTCCCCTTTTTCCAGTACCAATTGTTTCCGTTTCATCATGACTTCCTCAATCTCTTTGCCAGAAGTCCCTGCAAAACATGCAGATTTCGTATCCTACGTCCTCTCTCATCCAGACACACCGCTCCCTAAGCTTCTTCAGCCGTACAAGGAGTACGATGCCAAGCTGAGGGAGATCTTTGCACAGGAGCCAGAGAACCCCTTACTCAATGATAAGCATCTCAATGTTGTGCCCCTTTTCGATCCTGCTCACGAACATGGAATCAAGATCCGAGCCCGCAAACTCGAAAGCGAATCTATTGAAGAAAAAGAGCGGTATGTGATGCCGCTTGACGAAGCCGCCAGGCACGAAGACGGCTCGCCAGCCTTAGTCAAGGACATTAGAGAATTTCAGCAAAACTTTGCTCTATTCTGCGAGTCTTCGCTTGTCGATCTAGATTGGAGTAATGTCGTCGCTGCTGGTTCCTCTGTCGTCACTTCCCTTTTGCCCGTGCCCGCCAAGTATACCCAGTCCAAGAGGAGCCTTCGACAATACTATCACGAAACGATCGCCCCAGCCTCAGATGTTGATCTTTTCCTTTACGGCCTCAGTGAAGAGGATGCGGTCAAGAAAATCATCGAGATCGAGCAGCGCATCAAAGACAGTATCTTAACCGAAACTACTACTATTCGAACCAAGAACGCTATCACAATAGCCAGCCAGTATCCAACTCGCCATGTCCAAATTGTCCTCAGAATTTACAAGTCGGTTGCCGAAATTCTGACTGGTTTTGACGTCGACTGCTCTTGTGCTGCCTATGACGGCAAACAGGTATACGCAGCCCCTCGAGCTATCACAGCATACATGTCTCAAACAAACACCATTGACCTGTCACGTCGCTCTCCTTCTTATGAAAACCGTCTTTCCAAGTACTCCCACCGCGGATTCGAGGTTTACTGGCCTCTTCTTGAGCGTTCAAAAATCGACCCGACGATTTATGAGAGAAACTTTGGGAGGACAGTCGGACTGGCGAGGCTGCTTGTACTGGAGCGTCTTCCAACGAAATCAGAGCGCGAATCGTACATGGACGAGCGTCGCCGCGAGCGCGGAAGGCCCGCCATAGACCGATCTTGGAGGCATACCACCACAGGCAACATCAAAGACGCTCATGAGGACGAGGTTGCTGAATGGGTAGAACAAGATGACGTTAGCGATTATCATACATTCACCATCCCATATGGACCCCACTATCATGCGAAGAGAATCGAGAAGCTTCTATATACGAAAGATTTGCTTTTGAACGCAGAATGGAACAAGAAGGACGACCGAGAAGTATATCTTCATAGGCACCCTGCCTTCTTTGGCTATGCAGAGGATGTTATTCATGACTGCTGTGGTTTCTGCCCAAAGCCCATCACTGACGAGGACCATGTTGTGGCGGAAGAAGAAGCTAAGATTTACGTTTCTGGCGAAATTTCGTTCCTCAAAGATGATCCCGGACGTCAAGCTATTGGTGAGTACATGCGTTCGTTGGTAGATATGTTTTCTCTGTTTCTAACTTTGATATAGGTTCGTTCAATCCAATTACTGACGACGATTGGACTGAGATGGCCTATGTTGGTAACACGGCTCGACTATGCCAAGCAATCATCGACGAGGACTTGGAGCACGTGGAAGATTGGCTTGCACAAGAAGAGTCCGATCCGAATACTCGTGACTACACTGGCAGGACGCCTCTTCATCTAGCAGTCACTACCTCTACTCCAGAGATTGTTCAAGCACTTATAAATCGTGGAGCCCGTTTGGTGGCTCGTTTAGCAGACGGTCGTACGGCCCTTCATCTCGCCGCAGCACGTGGAAATGTAGAGATTGTGAGAGCGATCCTGCAGAAGAGTGAGGAGAATGAGGAAGAGGAAGCAAAGAAAGAAGATGCCCGAAAGGAAGCTCGCATTGCCGCTAGAGAAAACAAATCCGAATCAACACCTGCTGACAAGACAGCTCCAGCTCAGGATTCAGAAGACAGCGATATTGACATGGTAGACGTGAACTCAGACACCGATGTTGGATCTGCAACTACCGGCTCGTATTTCAAAGTCAAAGAGTCTGAGAAAGAGAAGAGCAACGAGGAGAAGATGCTCGATGAAGATGACGAACCAGGTAACTTCTTCGGCGTCTTATTGTGGGCATTCTTCTAACAGATATAGATGTATATGACGTCAACGTGCTCTCATGGGACACGCAGACTTCCCCACTTCACTTTGCGATCCTGAACGGACACATTGATGTGGTTAAGGAATTGGTTCAAAATTTTGGCGCCGATGTTCTCCTGCCAATCAAGCTTCTCAATCGCCACGACAGAAGTCCACGTGGTGCAAGTAAGTAAATTCTTTGCAGCCGCACACTGGAAAGATCTTATTTCAATCATTCTACCAGAGTCAGAGGGCATATTTTCTGGACGTCACAGCTAATTGTGCTTGATATTTAGTCCTGACATTGGTTCTCGCTCTACGACTGCCAATAGAGCAAGCAAAGGCAATGACCAAAACTTTGCTAAACCTCGGTGCTTCCTCCGCACAAGCTGATATGAAACAAACAACGGCACTTCACTGCGTATCTGGAGAATATCCCGAACTTCTTGACATACTGGTAGAAAATGATGAGCCTGCCGCGAAACGCGCCATCAACCATCTCTCGGTAGTCGGATCCTATTGGCATGCAAGTGTGGAGAGTCCTTTCATGAGCGCTATCAAGCGAGGCAATGTTTCAGCTGCGCTCAAGCTTCTTGAGATAGGCGCGAACCCTACAATCGATTTCAAAGCTTGGCTCAGATCGAAGGAAACGCAAGACAAGACAATTCGAGACCGTGATTCGAAGCGTAATCACCAAGATTTTTTGAACACCACCGAACAACCTGTCATGCTGGCCGTTCAATTCGAGATGCCGGAACTTGTTGTCCAACTGGTAAACCACGGAGTGGGAGTGAACACTGTCACCAAAGAGACGCAAAGTGCTTTGGAAGATGAGTATCGTTTGTCATACACCAAAACAGAAACTTTATTGGATGCCGTCCGATCAAAGATCAAAGAATTGGACAATTACAGTGATAATAAGCCACCAAAAGAGGAACCTTACAGACTCAAAAAAGGGAAAGACTACCTAGTAGGAATCGAGTCTGGATCTTATAAAGAGTTTATCGTCAAGATCAAGGTTGAAGAGGCTCGCAAACTGGACGAACGAGACAAGGAGTCCTACGAGACGCGCTTGAAAAACTATCAAGACCGTGAGGGTGTGAAAGAAAAGGAGGAGGCCATCAAGTCTCTAGCTGCAAGATTCAGAGCGACCGAGCAAGAGCTGCTCGCCAAGGGTGCGAAAACGTTCGATGAACTCCACCCTGGCAAAAAAGGAAAGAACACAGAGTACGGAGGCTTCAATCGCAACTATTCACCCAGGGAAATCGATAATTCTTACAAGGTCGAGTTCGACTTCGATGTGCACGACCTTACGGATGAAACACGTGAGGGCTACCTCGCCTTGTTCGATGCTGCGTGGAATAATGATCTATCGACAATAAAGACACTTACGCTGGCAACCTGGGGACCAGAAAAGGATAGGACTCCATTGAAAATCGCAGTCGAGGACAGGAGTTCACAATCGCCATTCAGCATTGCTGTATTACGCGGTCATTATGATACCGCAAGAGCGATTGTTGAAATATCATACATTCAGTATGAGCCCGAAGAAGACACAGAGAGGGCACGATATCGAATGGCTAATGACGGTGACGAGGATGAGCTGGATTCGGACGAAGAAATCGCCGATGTACCAGTGATCAAGGAACTCGTCGATGACAAGTTCACCATCGAAAACATTGGAGAAGTTTCTTCGACAGTCAAATCCAGAGTGCTTCCAGACAGATATATTTTATGGTCATGCTCTGCCTGGCAATACAACCGTATCTACAATGGGGATGAAAAGTACACTTACGGTCTTGACAACAACCCTATCCCCTATTCTGATCGGGCGATCACTTTGAGAGAATGGGCGATTATCACGGGTAATGATTCGCTGTTTGCGTTGATGCTGGATTTGGATGTTGAATACACTGACCGGGTGGCGACCGCGAAAGCCGAACCCGAAGGGGATTCTCCCTCCTCCATTCCATGGTTCTCGGAGGTCGACTTTTTGACTGCACTTGAATATGGAAACACAAAGTTTCTGGCAGAGATGATCAAGCATGCGGGTGCAGGCATGAACCTCGAGACTTTAGTGAAGAAGAGCGGGGTGAAGTACAAAGAGAAACCGAAGTTTTATCAAGGTCTAAGCGTACGTTGCTATGATCCCCAGCAATCATGTAACATAACTAACAGTTCATCCAGGTGCACGGCAAAAAACGAGCTGATTGGGTATCCGCCGCACGCGGAACTTCTAGATATAAGTCTGCTGACTCTTCATACTCTCCACTTCTTCGTGCGGCGTTCGATGGTAGTTTGGTGAGTGTGGAGTGGTTCATGAGTGCAACGCCGTCAAGGCATTATCTAGATTTTGCGGAAGCCTACAAGCATGAAAAACTCATAGCACATCTGAACACTCTCGGTGGAGGCTTTGAAAAGGTCCTGTTCAAGTGGCTGAACTCACGGCGTAAGTTATCACCTCTACTTTGATAAGCCTTATTGTTGACATAGAATAGGCGAATTGGCTCTTCACTGCGCTGTTCTCGCGACGCCTGGACCCGAAACCACCAAGCTCCTTCAGTATCTCCTTAAGATCATGCCAGATTCCCTTGAGATCAAGTCCATGGAAGGCCACACGTAAGTTCATCATCCAGTAAGACTTTCGAGAAATCAACTAAGTTCGAACAGACCTCTCGCTCTCGCCTTTTCGCTCCGACGTTACGAGGCCGCCAAACTCCTCCTCGATGCTGGGGCTGACCAAACAACTCGCGACGCCATGGGTCGCAACATTCTTCATCTACTCTTTACCTCTGCCTACACGAACAGTAAAGCTACCGAAGAACACCATATCGAGCGCATGTTCCCTCTCGTTGACACACGTCTCATATCCTCCCTTCTCCGCGAACGCTGTAGCGAGGATCCCGGCTCGCTCACCCCTCTAGCATTGTTTCTCAGAAACTCATTCGACTCCAAAGTCCTGCACTCCATTCTCGACTTCGCCGAACCCACCGGAAACGAACACCTCGTGCTCCTCGACGGCTCGGGTGAAACCATCCTACACAACGCCGTGAAAAGAACCGATGTAAACCTCATCAATATCTTGCTCACCCGTCGCCCCGATCTCCTATACCGCGAGAACTCTGTTGGCCGCACTCCCTACGAAGTCGCCAAGGACGCCTATACAGCCGAAGTTGTCGCCTCCGCTCCCAATGTCACAAGTGTCATTGCTACGAATATTATAAATAGGAGCCATTATGAATTTCAACCTAACTATGAGCCGAAAAGAAGTGTCAGTTACGAATATGAGGAGAGAACATGGCAGGCGTGCGAGAGGGTCATGAAGACTAATCCGGGGAAGCGACATCTGGTGTCGTTGCTTGATGCGAATGAGGTGGCGGATCGTCTGGCAAAGAGACATGCGGGGAGGAAGACTGTGAGTGGAGACGATGCGGCGAGTGATGCGTCGTCGGTTTGTGGAGAGGAGAGTGGGTTTGATGAGATTGCGACCTGGTACCGTGCTGCTGTGGAAGAGAAGGAGTAGAGGGGAGGGTTGAGGGGAGGTTAAAAGAAATGGAATGTGTTGGACTGCGAGAGAAGTGATACGGAAAGGGTAAATATGAGATTCGCTACAAAGGATGCTGTAAAATGTAAGGCATTCGCCACTTAAATCTTTGCTCCTATATCCCATGTTCCCACAGCTAAATCCTTCCATGCCAAAAATTCCAATCATCCCTCATCCCAGCCCAGAAGAGAGAAATACTCCCTAAAATCAAATGTTTCATTCATAGTCACATCCCTCACCCCATTCCCTACATAAAGCCCAAAGGAGAACACCAAAAAGAAAAGAAACCCTTCTCCCCCCACTCCTTCCCTTAAAGAAAACCATGCTAAAGACAAAACCTCCTGACCAGCCCCCAAAAGTCGCCCACAAACTCGCCCCCCTCCTCCAACAAATCCCCGAACCCCTTGGACGCCCCCACAGCCTCGATCTCGCAAACCACAAACTCGGTAACCAATCTCTTCATATCATCAAGCCCGCCCTCGTCGTCGCGGTCCGCCAGGTCTTCGCTCCCGTATACGTACCGCACGAGCTGGATGATGTCGGCAGCACGGTCGGGGGAGAGGGTGAGGGAGAGGGAGAGGGAGAGAAGGGACTGGTGGAGTTTGTGCAGGGTGAGGGATTGCAGGGGCGGGATGAGGTGGATTCGGGCGAAGATGTAGAGGCGGGCGTGGGGGAGGAGGTGTGGGGATTGGGGGGTGGAGGGGGGAATGTTCGGGGGTGCGGAGGGGGGCGGGGCCGGGGCCGGGGTGGTGTTGAAGAAGGAACGGTTTGTAGAGGAGGAGGAGGGGGTTGGTCCGGGGGTGGGGAGGATGGCGTTGGAGTTGGAACTTGGGGTCGAGGTCATTGTCGAGAGGTAGTTTCGTGATTGCAGTGAGGCGCGGAGATCTGCTTTGGAGAGTTTGGGCTGCTCGGTCCACGCTATGCCTGAGGTGGGATGGGGATGGGGATGGGGATGGGGACGGGGACGACGGGAGGAGGGGGCGCCGCCGTTGGGGTTTATGGTGCTGTTAGTGGTGAAGTTGCTGCTATTGGTATTCGGGAGGCCGTAGTGGAATACGGGGCTGCCGAACGAGGTGCGGAAGGCGGGTTGGCTGAAGGTGTTGTGGGGATGTAAGGGCACGGGGGAACTGAGGTCTACGGGTTGGTTGAATATGTTTGTTGTGGGACTGAAGGCGCTTGGGGTTGGGGTTGGGGGGGAGTGCCATGTATCTGTTTGGTAGAGATACGGGTTCGTGGTTGATATGGTGTCTATGCCTGCAGCATGATGTCCACCACCTCGAGAACGCCTCTCTGATTCCGGCGTGGTATCTTCTTCCGAGCTCCTATTCGACCCCGAATCACGAACAACGTAATCGCCTCTATATGCGTATTCGCAGAATCGAGCAAAGTCGGCGACTTCGATGTCTTTGAACGATGCGCACCGCGTTTTGGCTTCGGTCATGTGACCGTTGATGAGCCGGTCCATCTTTTTGGAGGTTGCGGCGATGGCGGCGGCGTGCACGATGATGGGGGTTTGGGCTTCGCCGATTAGAAAGGTGAATTGGCCGGATTGGAGGATTCTGGTGGAAGTGTTTTGTTAGGGGGTGCTGGGTTGAGGGGGTTGGGATGGGATGTACGTACTCCTCGAATGAGGGTGCCATGTTTGGGGTGGTTGCAATAGTTCGATTGCTTCTAGAAATGGGTGTTTGGTATAGTACAAAGGATTCTGGAGAGAAGGTTTCTCACGATACTTATCCGTAGTCCGGTCCGGTCTGGTCTGGTCTGGTCTGGTCTCAGCACAGTTTGGTGGTCCACGAAATGCGGGGTTTAGGCAACGGAACGGATCTTGAACGCTGGATGTTTAGTGGTTGGTGGAGGTTGCACAGGCCGTGTGGCTTTGAGACATTATCATAGCGAAGTGGGTTCAGATAGGAACATCCCTTTCTAGAATGATAAATTCTAACGACAGTCTTGACGTAGAAACTGGAGCTGTTGCATGAAGATTCCGGAGCTACATAACTAGGTCGAAAAATGAAGGACCAGCCTTGATGCTGAAGAGATATTCGTATACGAAAACGAATTCCAACTCTCGCTATTTTTTATCTTCAAAGCGTTCTAACGATGAAGCAGCGCCTGGAAGGAGTGAGGAGGTTGGATTAAGGCCGATGAAGGTCCGTGAGGCTACATCATTTTGCCACAGCTAAGCATCAGCCACATCGGCCTTACAACCAACCAGAGCACGCAAAATCCATATAGTGTACCTTCGAGCCACCGCCAATACGTCACCGATCTGTCGTCACAAACTAGGAAACGGGAGATAAATGCCCACTTTTAAAGAATCCCATGCTCTTATTATGATCGACTAATTCTAACATCGATCATCTCAGATACCAGCATTTTGTTAGTCATATCTTACGTAGATTGTTTGAATGCCAAAGCCATCGCCTTTCAAAGTCCCCACGCGCCGCGCTGTCGCGTCCCTTGCCCTCCTCACCGTCGTCTCTGCAATCGAGAAACAGCGCCAACAGAAACGGAAGCCCGAGGACGACTTTGCGTACCAAGATATGTCAGGCGAATTACAAACCATCCCGGCACGCCATGGCGTTGCAACTTTTGTTCCGAGAGGCAGGACTATCAAGATCATCAATACTTATGGCAAACAGGTTGTGAGCACTTGGGCCTTTGGATTGCACGAACCGCCTGAGGAGGATGGGGATAATACTGAGACACAGGATGAGGAGGCAGAAGTTGATGAGAAGACATTGCAGTTGAAGGAAGAGGTTGAGAAGGAGAAGGAGAAGGAGAAGGGGGATAACAGTGATAAAGTTGAGCAAAAGAAAGAGGAAGGAACGAACCAGGACAAACCAAAAACAGAACAAATTAAGGAGGAGCAACCATCTGAGACTGGTACTAGGGAAAAGGAAGAGGCACAATCTAAGAGAGAAGGAGAGTCGAATCAAAGTGAGGAAGCAGAGGATCCACCTGAACAGGCCCCAGATACCCCAGAACCAGAAAAGACTGGCGAACAAACGCAAGGCAAGAAGTCCGAGAAGCGAACATGGGCATCCTACCTGCCTTCAATCCCTTACCGTAATAAGGGCACACCTACAGCACAGGGAGAATCGAAACCTGACCCCGAGGCTGAGAAAGCGCAGAACGAGGCTGCGTCAAAGAAGTGGTCTTCATACCTTCCCACAGGGAAGAGCTTCTCGAGCTATGTTCCCAATGTCCAAATTCCAGACTCGAAGGAAGTTGTCAGTGCCTTTCAGTCAAGTCACTACCGTGATCCCAACAAGAGCTATGCAGAGCAACTTTACGATTTCTCCAAGACACCAGTGGGAGCTGGAAGTATAGCAGGTTAGTGCTCATCCTTGGCTGTAGAAACCATTTATCAATACTGACCAATGTATCCAGTTGCAACGGGCTCAGGGACAGCGTCCTCCATATATGCCGCATACAACGCATACACCAAACTCAACCCAGCAAAGGCCGACCAGCCGCCTATGGAGTATCTCTCCCTACCTCACACTCGTGCATCGTCGCACAGTCTTGTTCCCCAGGTCGGCGACACTCTTCTCACAAATCTCCGGAAACCGATTATGACCCTCATCGAAGACACAACAGAGGGAGCACATGATACCCTGACAGCAGCCTGTGACGCCTATCAATATGCTGCTCTCGGTGTTGATGCACCTGAAGAGCACGGTAGCTGTGCTGAAAACCTTGTTCTTGCGCTCAAGGAATTGAATGCAAAGGCTGGACTGAAGGGAACTAAAGCTATTGGTGCAGACATCACTGTCAATATCGCACCCACACCACTTCACTTATTCATGAACGCACCCGTCGAGCTCGATGAAAATGCTCAAAGTAAATCAACCGGTGCCAAAGGTGCGAAGTTGAAGATTGAAGAGCCACAGAGTAAGAAGAGAAGTTTCGTAAGGTTCAAGGCAGAACGCGACATCGTCATCGTCATGAGCGCCTGTCCGATGGAGATCGGGAAGCAGAACGGTGGTCGTGCGATGGCATGCAACTATCTCGTCGAAGAAGCGACTGAGGAAAACATGTCCTCTTCCAAGACCTCAATCAAAGAAACAGCGAAACCCGACAATGCCATCAAGAGAAAACCCGTCAACAACACCGAGAAAAAGGCAGAGAATAAAGACGAGGAAGAATCAACCCTAGAAGACCCCTCCAAGCGCGACTCCAAAATCGAACAACCTGATCCCCCAAAGCCCAACACCACCACCGAGGAAAACTCCCAATCCGTACCACCCGCAGAGGATAAAGACTCCCAACCTCAACCCAACGACACCCCAAAGCCCAAAAAGAAGCCCAAAAAACTCGAGCGCCGCAGCGCGAACACGAACGGCACGGCAACACCCACAACATCGTAAAAACCGCGGCTCTGTCCATCCGAACACATATCACACATCGCACATCACCCAACCCCCCCAGTTCCCCCACACCCACACCCATGCTCTACACAATAATAACAATCTCTCTTACCTGAATCTTCTCGGCTACATCCACCACATCCCAGCCCAATCCCCATTTCCTCTAAATTGTGGCTTTTCGCCTTTGGCGTTCTCGCGGTGCCGTCCTAGCCACACAGGCTAATATCGGAAACAGGGCGAGAGAGGGAGAAAGAAAAAGGAGCTGGATTTCTCCGACGCCCGCCTGCTCGTCGCGCCTTTTCTCGTTCCCCCCCACATATGTATCCCGTACCCATAGCCGTATCCATACCCAAGCGTCCATGCACAAAACGAAGAAAAAAACAGTACGAATTCGCATACATATGCCCCGACGCTCACCTTTGTAATCGTCCTCGCACTACTAGCTCTCTGCTACTCATTCTTCCTCTTCGCCCGCCAAGCCTCCCATATAGCCTCATACATTAGCGAGCCTTATAATCAATCTGGCCTTTCCCGCTCCTCTGGCCATCGGTTCTAGAACTGGTGATACGAGCACTCTGTCTCTCTCCTCGCTTCTGTCGTGCGCCGTAGACCGCATATACGTGTTCTGGTTCTTGGGATGGGGGGATCCTTTCGGTTAGATATGCTAAGAATAATCGACAATATGAGACCGGGTGAGGAAATTGAGAAATGGTTGCACGAAGAAAAGGAATGTGAACGAAATGGGTTTACTTTTTTATGCGTTCAATTTTCATAGCTGTACTTTAGTTCAACGACTTCGAAAGACGGTTTCGATCCAACGAGGGTAGAGTATGTACATAATCCAATCTAATGAAATGTGGTTTCTCCTTCAATTCATATCCCGAAAGCGCGTATGTGGTAGTCACGACGCTTGTACCGTGGTATCTTCCTCCCCTGTCCCTTTGGATCCTTCTTCTCTTCAACTATCGCACCCTTTGATGGGTACCGTTGCTCTGCTGCTCACTTACCGCACGAGGTAGGGCTCAGGGCAGGATGGTACGCAGGTATATGTTGGGCACTAGTTATGCTTAGCTATTGTTCAAAGTATTAAACAATTGTGATAAACTTACTGGGATCACCTTCGTCCTCGTTGAGGTGCTTGTGCACTTAATCGGTGTCGGCAAAAGATCAGTAGGCTTCAAGGTCCTAGTCTTGATGCTGATGATAGTCTTCTCAATGACATCCTGCCTCTTCGCCTCTTCGTTGACGGGCAGCACCTTATCGAAATTGCACGGATATTGCTTTTGGGGGCAAACTGGTGGGATGCAAACTGGGGTCAAAGTTGCTGTGAGAGTGACGGGACAAGCCGGGGTTGGTTTCGGGGGAATATATGAGGTCAAAAGAGTTGGGACAGGAGTGGGCTTGATTGTAGGCTTCAGAGTCGCTGGGCAGGAGCACCATGGGCATTTCTTGAAGGCAGTGACAGTGGTGGGACACTCAATCTGCTTGTGCTCGCTAGGTTCGGGTAGAGCAATTTCGCGAGCTTCAATTTCGTATTCGTCTTCACGAGGGTAGTAGGGAGGACATTCATTAGTGCACCTGATCTGTGGGCACGGACGAATCCCTTTGACTGTGCTGGTGATAGCACATTTTGGTTCCTCTGCGCGTTGCGCCAAGTTAGCAGCAGCGGTGGGTGCGGGAGCTCTCTTTCCCCAGGAGATGTACGGAGTATTGGCAGGAGGCTTGTTCCACGAAATAACCGGTATGACTGGAACACCAAGGCCAATGGTGTTGACTTGAGCTTCTGCATCCCTGCGGCCCCAGGAGATGTATTGAGTGTTCTTGGGAGGGTTCTTGTCCCACGAAATTGTTGGTATGACTGGAATGCCAAGACCAATGGTGTTGACTTGAGCTTCTGCGTCCCTGCGGCCCCAAGACACGTTAGGAGCGGTCTTTGTTGGCTTCGGCCTCCACCAAGAGATGGT
Source organism: Dendryphion nanum (assembly GCA_020744415.1). Classification (NCBI taxonomy): domain Eukaryota; kingdom Fungi; phylum Ascomycota; class Dothideomycetes; order Pleosporales; family Torulaceae; genus Dendryphion; species Dendryphion nanum. The sequence goes on from JAGMWT010000006.1 coordinate 559,953, forward strand.
GGGTGTCAGTGGAACAGTGAGTCCAATGCTATTACGTTGTGGCTGTGCTTCGGCATCGGCTTCAGCCTCTCTTTTTCCCCAAATAATGGTGGCAGATGGCTTTCCAGCGGTAATCTGGTCAGTTGGGTTCCAGATAATTTGACGCTCCTCAACAGCCTCTGCTGGTGCATCCCGACCCCAGATGATGGTGGCAGATGGCTTTCCAGCGGTAATCTCATCAGTAGGGGTTGGGTTCCAGATTATTTGACGTTCCTCAACAGCTTCCGCTGGCGCATCCCGACCCCAGATGATGGTCGCAGATGGCTTCCCAGCAGTAATCTGGTTAGTCGGGGTTGGGTTCCAAATGATTTGACGCTCCTCAACAGCCTCTGCTGGCGCATCCCGACCCCAGATGATGGTGGCAGATGGTTTTCCAGCGGTAATCTCATCAGTAGGGGTTGGGTTCCAGATTATTTGACGTTCCTCAACAGCCTCTGCTGGCGCATCCCGACCCCAGATGATGGTGGCAGATGGTTGGCCAGCAGATACCTCATTAGTTGGCGTGGGGAACACAAGGATTTGGCGTTTCTCGAGATCTTCTGCTTCGGCATCACGACCCCAGATAACTGTAGGGGTGGCCTTGGGCTTGTCAAGGGAGAAAGAGGGGATAAGTTTGGTGAACTCAAAGCCGTAGGAATCAGTCACTGGTAGTCGTCTTTCCTTCTTGCCCCAGATTACAGTGGCCTTGGGAGGTGTCAATGAGATCTGATTGGGAGGCGTAGGTGGTTGTGGGAATGGGGGAAAAGGTTCCTCGGGGTCTTCAGGAAATTCTGGCTCCTCGGGAAACTCAGGTTCATCTTGCCTCTTGCCCCAGATTACAGTAGCCTTGGGCGGTGCCAATGAGATCTGGTTAGGCGGTGGCGTAGGAAGGGGGAACGGGGGGAATGGCTCCTCGGGGTCTTCGGGAAATTCAGGTTCCTCGGGGAACTCGGGCTCTTCCTGACGTTTACCCCAAATCACAGTAGCCTTGGGCGGTGTCAACGAAATCTGGTTGGGTAGCGACGGTACCGGGAATGGGGGGAATGGCTCTTCAGGATCTTCAGGGAATTCAGGCTCTTCAGGGAATTCGGGCTCGTCCTGTCGTTTCCCCCAAATCACGGTAGCCTTGGGTGGAGCCAACGAAATCTGATTGGGAGGCGTAGGTGGTTGCGGGAAGGGAGGGAATGGTTCCTCAGGATCTTCAGGGAATTCAGGCTCTTCAGGGAATTCGGGCTCGTCCTGTCGTTTCCCCCAAATCACGGTAGCCTTGGGTGGAGCCAACGAAATCTGATTGGGAGGCGTAGGTGGTTGTGGGAAGGGAGGGAATGGTTCCTCAGGGTCCTCGGGAATAGGGGTTGGTGCGGGAGTTTCAGTATCTTCTTCCCACTGTCGCTTACCCCAAATCACTGTTGCCTTAGGTGGCTGTAGTCCGATGGAGTCTTTTGGTGTGGGAAATGGGAAGGGGGGAAGAGGAAAATCAGGGTCTTCTGGCTCTTCAGGAATTGGGGTTGGCGCAGGAGTCTCTGTATCCTCCTCCCACTGTCGCTTTCCCCAACTGACAGTTTGAGATGGTGGGTTTAGGCTGATCTGGTCAGATGGCTTAGTTGGTGGGAGCTCAGGTTCTTCGGGATCCTCTGGGTCTTCCTCGTCCGGGCCACCAGGTGTTTGAGTAGGTTGTGGCACATCCCAGCTTACACCACCGGTGGGTTTCGGAGCACCCGTATCCCACGACACTGTATACTTTGTCGGAAGACCTGAAATGATAGCAGTAGGTGTGGGCTTGGGGTACCACGGCCACCATGGCTTCCTGGTAGTTGTCGTCTTCTTTGTAGATACCTTCTTCGTCGACGCGGCCTTGCTAGAGACTGGCTTGCTGGAGACTGGCTTACTAGATTCTGGCTTGCTAGATACCGGCTTGCTTGATGCAGGTTGGCTGGACACAGGCTTCGACGAGGGAGCCTTGCTTGAAACAGGAGTCTTAGTCGGTACAGGAGTGGAAGATTCACCATCGAAGCTGAAGCTCACAGAGGGTTGGCCTAGAGAAATTTCATTGCTAGGTTTAGGACCTGGAACTTCTGGGAATTCGGGCTTCTTAGTAGGTTCGCTTGGAGCTCCAGTATCCCAGCTGATCCAGTAGGACGGCTGGCCAAGGGAGATCTGGTTGCTGGGCTTGGGATTCGGAATTTCCGGGTACTCTGGCTGCTTTGTTGGCTCGCTGGGCGCACCAGTATCCCAACTAATGCTGTAAGAGGGCTGGCCAAGGGAAATCTGATTGCTGGGCTTGGGATTTGGTACTTCTGAATACTCTGGATGCTCAGGTAGCTTTGTTGGCTCACTTGGTGCTCCTGTGTCCCAACTGACGCTATAAGATGGCTGGCCAAGTGAAATCTGATTGCTGGGCTTGGGATTTGGTGTTCCAGGAAACTCGGGGTACTCTGGTAGCTTTGTTGACTCGCTAGGCGCACCGGTATCCCAGCTAACGCTATAAGACGGTTGACCTAAACTAATCTCATTGCTGGGTTTGGGACCAGGGATGTCTGGTCCTCCAGGCTGCTTCGTAGGTTCCGGTGCACCTGTATCCCAGCTGACACTGTAGGATGGGGGATTCAAGCTGATTTGGTTGCTTGGAGTCGGCTTTGGTCCAGGAGTCTCTGTTGTCTCGGGCCGTTTGGTAGGTTCGGGAGTGCCAGTGTCCCATGAAACCCAGTAGCTTGGTTTTCCAAGGCTGGCTTGAGGGAGAGCTGCTGGAGCAGCGTGAGCGCTATTTCCATGTCAATACAGATACTGAAAGAGTTTAAGATTAGATATTATATGTACCTGACAAGGAGGCCGAGCAAAGCCAGCGTGTTGCGCTGTGAAGGCGCCATAATCTTCTGCTGTCGCCTTGCGAACAAGTTTGGAAGATAGTTGGCGATCTGATGTTCCACTGTTGTTGAAGGCTCGTTGACAGTGTCGAAGCATTCATTATATGACGATTTTCAACACCTAGGCCATCTGTGTCGCTATCCGGGAAGCACTTTGTTGCAAATGAAAGATACGAGTAGCCCCACTATCGTCACCGTACCAATCTCTCTTTCCTCACGTGTTTTAGATTCGATGTCTGCATCGGCGGACCGTCGCTTTGTTCCCAGGTTCTAGGTCCTTCATCCACAGAAGAGCACGCATACCAAATCATTACAGAGATCAAGCAATATCTGAGTGGCATGATTGGCAAACTAAAAATAGCCGTCGGCAATGATGCATTCAAAATGCTGCTGTTGATTTAGCGAGACCAGGGAACAATCTGAAAAATTAAAGTACAGGTTGTATAAGTTAATTGGGGTAAAATTGAAAAGGTTCGAAGATGGTTATCCGGCATGAACCGAACGTGCTCGGATTGGGAAGGACAAGCTTCTTATATTGCGGCCCTTGCATATGCGCGGGGGTCCGGGGCATCTTGACCAGGTCACTAACCTCGAGTCGAAATTCAATATTTGTTTACCGTATCTCGCCATCGCTACTCGAAAGTCTAGAATAATCGCCACATAGGCAGTTAGCAGTGTGCTGAGTGAAAACTAGTCACGCAAAGATAGAGATTTGAACTTGTCGGTCTCATGTGGGATAACCAGATTGTATGTGTTAGACTCAGTCGCCATCCCAATATTGAAATTAACGCAAAGACTCTCTCGAATACATATTGGGCTCTGCTAGAATAGAATACGATCATGGACCTCATGAAAAGAGAGAGTATTCCTATGTATCAGTCCAGTGCACAAAGTGCATTCATTTTCGGATATCTCCGAGACGCACTGTTGGCTGGTGCGTGAATTTCCATCAACATCTCGTGTGGAGTATTCTGCCATCAGTGGCGGCTTGGCGATCGTACTCGAAGTTGAAAAATATACGACTAGGGACGACATCAGGCTTGCACAGGTTTGCTGTTCTGTTTTTAGATAATTGTGAAGCGACCGTTGGAACGGCCAGGTGTGCATTCGCACTCGAAAATAGCCGTACGTATTTGTATGCAGATTATTCGGCCAGATCGACGTTTTCGTACTTCGCGTCCCCTTGGCATTCGATTAGGACTGATCCTGATACAATAACAACATAGCGCTGGCCAAAATCGGATGTGGAGGCGACGCATCTGCAGTAAGGACGAATACTTTACTAGTCGTCATTTGGTGGATTAACGATTTTGTCAAGTGGCCACTTCCGGAGGGCTCGAATTGCTCGTGAACTGTTATAACCGGCATCGTACATCTCACAGCCAGCCCAGGCGATCATGGCTGCGTTATCTGTGCAAAGGCTGGGAGGCGGGAAAACGAGACTGACGTGAGAATAACCTGCAGAACATAACGTACTTGCCAGTCTAGGTTCAGATTAGAGAGGTTGGAGAATTGAAATGGAAGAACCCATACATGAATCTAAGATACGTGTTCGCTGCGACACCACCCGCCATAACCACGGTCGTCAATGATTCGTTATACTGCAGCCCTAGGACTACTCGGTTGGCAATATGTTCGAACGCAGCTCGCATTGCTTCACGGGCCATGTCGCGTCTCTCTTCGGTACTGATATCCTCATGTTCCCGATTTAGCTTTGTGAGCTTCCCCGTAACCAGGTCTGTTTTGAATCGGACAGCTCGCTCAATAGCCGTCAATAGTCCTGAGAAGCTCATCTCCATGCTTTTTCTCTTGGTACCTCCTGCAGCTTTTGACAATGGTTGTTGAAACGCCCAGCCCCATTTCGTCGTATTTCTTTTGACAGCTTCTTCGTTATTCTTAGGAACCGTGTAACTATATCGTTCTCGATATATTGCTTGATATTCCGCAGCCGTGCTCCTTTCAAGACTGACGTCGTTCACTATTTCTACATCGGGCCGTCCTGCATCCGCTCTGGGGGCTTTGGAATGTGCCACGTTCTCCACTTGGGATGGTGCGAAGGCAAATGTTTCTAAAAGTGCTCCATACATGGTTGTCCGTGCCGTCTGGAGGACGTGTGGAGGAAGAACAGCTCGTGAAACTTTATCCAAGCAATCTCCGACAGCTATATCATTTGTACTCGCTAATATATGATGATCAATGAGTGTCTCGGAATGAATCAACAGCGTATGTCCCCCTGAGGCCAATACTGATAGGAACGGGAAGTCGGGCACCAGTCCGTCTGAATGTATTGAGGGACCGAGTGACGCCGAGTTCGAAGTGGTGTTTTCCAGAGCTGCGACCAGTCTTGGTGTTAATGCGTGCGCTTGCATATGATGTACTCCCACAATATCTCTCTAGAATATCACTCAGCAATTTCATGTTGAAAGTGACTTCAAAAAAAGTGTACCTTCCAGGCGACAGCTAGTCCCTTCGCTGTATCCAGACCGGTAGCCAAGTTTGAACGCATTCCGGGGCCTCGCGTGACTGCGACGAAGTCTGGGATCTTGTTCGTAGGTAAACATTGTACGGCTTCCTCGACGAGACTGGCTAGGTTCTCTTGATGTGATTCCAGCGATATGAGTGGGTGAACGCCATGGTAGGCGGTATTGTTCGATGTCACCTTCTTATGAAAAAGAAGTGTCGCCCCAACCAGTCCATTTGGAAGCTGGCTCTTCTCAAGTATGGCGACTGAGGTGTCGTCGCACGAGGTCTCGATCGCGAGAGTGAGAAGGCCGCGGAGAGGACATGGCCGATGTTGCAGAAGCAGAGAGTTGCGAGCGCGGTAGGCGACTAAGGCATTGTATATTGGTGAACAAGTTCTCATATCCTATGGGCTGACTCGAGAAGCAAATACCACCAGTGATGGGTGCCTTTTGGTCAAGTTTGGTGTTTGTGGATCGGCTGGATTAGTGCTGGATGAATCTGTGGCGGACTCCAGGCGGAGGGAGAAAATGCCGACAGGGGTTTGCGGGTGGGCGGCCGGTGCTCGAGTGCCGCCCCAAGGGGTCTGAGAGGCTGAGACCGCGGGCTAAGGAGTGATGTCACTGGGAGAGACTCGTGAACGCAGCTCGAGCCGACAAACGTCCCATAGCTCCCTTGACACACATGTGCGCGACTTATCTATCTTCTTACCCTGCGCCATCTGCACGTGCACTCCCAACACATAACCTGAACATGCAACTCACGCTTCGCTACACCCACCACTCTCATGGCTGATGTCAAGAAAGAGACCGATGGTCCCACGCCCTACTCTGTGGAGGCATTCGACTTCACCCTTCTGCCAGACTTCGACAACGACTTCGTGCTCGAAGAAGAAATCGCAGAATTTCGACGAGCTTTGGCCGCACCAGAGAACTCACCATCCACCGAAGATCTCACCTCGCCCCAACCGGAATCGCGTACATTCATCACCGCCCTCAACGATTGGCGGCCAATTCATCAGCGTGTCCGGCGGCGGAAGAAACACAAGAAAGCTCCACGGCGGGGGAAAGATGAAACACGAGAAGGATTCGTTTATGTACTACTAAAATGGCCTTTACTGATCATCATCTTCGGCTGGCTGCTGTTTTTAAGCATTGCCTATGGTCTCACACGACTCTACATTTACCTGTACGAACACTGGGTAACATGGCGAGGCCGGCGGCAAAGGCTACGGAAGCAATTACAGCGTGCTACCTCGTACGAGACGTGGATAGAGGGGGCTAAAGAGTTGGACACATACTTGGGGAATGACAAATGGAAAGAGACGGACGAATATGCATACTACGATAGCAAGACCGTTCGTCGGGCCCATGATCAGATGCACAAGCTGCGGAGTAGGGCTGAAGCAGAGGAAAGCGGGAAATCACAGGGGAAGGAGCAGCATCGGGCTGTCGAGGAACTACGGGGACTGGTCGAAGCTTGCGTCAAGAACAACTTTGTCGGGTTTGAAAATCCCCGCCTCTACAGCGAAACGTATTACGGAACTAAGAATCTAGTGCAAAACTTTGTTGAAGAAGTGGATAACTCTCTTTCTTTCTTGCTTCGGACAGCACAACTTGATGTAGAAAGCAAAAGAGCTCTTTTTCGACACCTTAGCACCAACTTTGGTCGCACCGCTCTTTGCTTATCCGGGGGCGCAACCTTTGCCTACTATCATTTCGGTGTAGCAAAGGCTCTGTTGGACGCAGCTCTTCTGCCAGAAGTCATCACTGGCACCTCTGGCGGTGCACTTGTCGCAGCACTTTTGGGAACAAGGACAGACGATGAACTCAAGAAACTACTCGTACCCGCCCTAGCCCACCGCATCACAGCTTGTCATGACAGTGTGATGACATGGGCTATACGTTGGTGGAAAACTGGAGCACGCTTTGACAGCGTTGATTGGGGGAAACGATGTGCCTGGTTTACTCGAGGGTCTATGACTTTCAGAGAAGCGTACGAGCGGACAGGAAGAATCCTTAATGTGTCCTGCGTACCATCCGATCCACACTCCCCTACCATCCTAGCCAACTATCTTACTTCTCCGGATTGTGTAATCTGGTCTGCCGTTATTGCAAGCGCTGCAGTTCCTGGGATTCTCAACCCCGTCGTTCTCATGAAAAAGAACAAAGATGGCACCTTGGCGCCCTACTCCTTTGGCCACAAGTGGAAAGACGGAAGTCTTCGGACAGATATACCGCTCAAGGCACTCAATCTCCATTTCAATGTCAGGTTTTCCATCGTCAGTCAGGTGAACCCTCACATCAATCTCTTCTTCTTCAGCTCAAGAGGCACCGTGGGCCGACCAGTGACCCATCGGCGAGGCAGAGGCTGGCGGGGAGGCTTCTTAGGCTCTGCCCTGGAACAATACATCAAACTAGATCTAAACAAGTGGTTGAAGGTTCTTCGGCATCTGGAACTTCTTCCCCGTCCAATGGGCCAAGACTGGAGTGAGATTTGGCTGCAACGCTTCAGCGGTACAATCACAATTTGGCCCAAGTCCATTGCATCCGATTTCTACCATATCCTTTCCGATCCTACACCATCACGCCTCGCTCGTATGATCCACGTCGGCCAACAATCTACCTTTCCTAAGTTGAAATTCATTGCGAATCGCGCCAAAATCGAGCGGACGATCCATCAAGGACGTCGTCAATATCGCTCGGGCACTGCCAAGGAGGGAGAATTGGCCAATGTGTTGTCAGAAGACGAGCTTCGCGGCTTGTTGCAACGCACTAAGAGCGGCGGTACATATGGTGATGGAGTTACGTATGCTGCGTCAGAATCCGAGTCTTCTGCTACAGAACAAGACGATGTACCACTAGCATTTACCTCCATCAAGAGGAGCAGGAAAGCGCCATCCAACTTGAAAACTCCTGGCACTACCAATTCCAAACAGCTCACCGCGCCTGACAGTCCTTCCCTCAGCCAACGCCTAACAGGATGGTGGTCCTCCCTCTCCCCCAACGATCCCGATCACCCAAATACCCGCACCCGCACCCGCCCTCGCCAGTCCCCATCCCCATCCCAATTCCACCACGACCGCCCCTCAAGCATGTTCGAGCTCCGCGCTCCTCGCGACCAAATCGCTCGCGACCTTCTCGGTCCCACTGCTGGACTCTCATCCCGAGATCATCGACACGGATCCTTCCTCAAGGAACTGCGACGCCAGAGCCGGGTCTTCGTAGACGATGAGAGTGATGGCGATCCTACCGCCACATTTGGAGACGCCAGACGGCGCTACGATACTAAGGACGGGGATGCAGATCCGGGGGCTAAGGCGGCGGGGGACGATTATGGGGATATGTTTGGTGATGATGAGGATGAGGGAGAGATGGAGACTGGGAGTGCGGGGATCGGGTTGGGGTTGGAGAAGGGGGTTGCAGGATAGATGCGGCTGTTTGATGGGTTGCTTGACTGATTCAAAATTTGATTAGTTCTTTGTAATAGAAGGTAGAATTACACTGCATTTCACTTGCTCAGATGATGCTTGGAGACTGGTGCAGGTGGTGATGATTCATAATGTCAAGATTAAAATGACTTAGCTATTCGCTATTGGGGTATTCGCTTTAAAACAGATTTTTTGGTAACAGAACAGGAAAAAGTCATAGTCAACTGGTCTTAAAGAGAACATGACTCCCGCTCGTACGTCTGGGTAGACGTGTGAAATGATCGTTCGCTGCATTAGAATCGTCGAGGCATGGTTGACAGAACAAAAAAATATCGACAACTTTTGAAATGTGAGCAACCGCCACAAATGAATTCCAAAATGCAAAGAGAGCACAATCTAAGAGGTTGGGTGAAGTGGTAGACCAGTGTGCATATCCAAAGCTGGACCAACATCGAGTCCCATCTCCGCGTCCAAGGCAGCTTCTTCATCAACGACCGAGATTTTCGAGCCCTCGAGGTGATCGCCGAGTTTCTGATGTTTGGTCTCCAGTGGCAGCGTAGTGAACAGATTTGGTGGTAGGACGTTCGATGCACCAAGAAGCTCGGTGGGCTCAGGAGTCTGGGGAACGCTTGGCTCCGCAGATTCCGCATCGATCTCTCTGCTGAACCAGAACTTGCCGCCTGATAAGGCCATTGCGGTGCGAGTGTGCTCTTCAGTCTCCTCCTCGGAAAAGTTGTGTAAGGGCCCGCTGAGATGCTTGCGGATATCGCGTTCCAGAAAGTACTTATAACCACAATCCTTGATGGGACATGCGATGTTGCGCCCACCGTCGTCGCCGATGCCGGTGAGAAGTCGTAGAGCTGAGGGCTGTGGCATTTTCTTTGAGGCTTGAACTTTGGCTTTGGCTTCCTTTCGCATGGTCTTCCGGTTGCCTTGCTTGAGATGTTTTGTCCGGACGTGCTGCTCTAGAGAGTTCTTGTGGGTTAAGGCTGCTCCGCAAGCATCGGCGCCGTCCCAGTTCCTCAAGTCCTCATGTTTCGATTCCGCGAAGACTGTGGACTCGCAGATGAATTTCGTAACCTTCGTATGAACTGTGCGAATGTGATGTGTGAGATTACCGCTACGGGTAAACGCCTTATTACATCCTGGTTCTGTGCAGATAAACTCCGGGGGTAGGTCGGTATGAGCATATCTGATGTGTTTGGCGAGGGATGTCTGGTCAGCAAAGCTGCGGTTGCAGTGGGTGCAAAGAGGCGGATGATATTCTCGGGTGTGGGCCGAAAGTTGTTCGGATTTCGCAAATGCGAGAGGCTGCTGGACGACCTTGACTGTGCCCGCTTCTGTTTCCAGTTCCTCAAAACCACTGCCTGGCGCTGGACAGAGCATGCAGAAATGCATGGAAGAATCCGACTTTGGCTTTTCGTGAATTCGCCTCTGGTGACCCCGCATGTTCTGGACAGTCTTGAATTCGCTAGTACAATGCTCGTTGGTCTCTGGATCCACATAATCGCATTGGAAAGGCATAATCTTCATATGTTCGATCTTGACGTGCATATCGAGCGTGTGGGCTCTACGGAAGACTTGCTTGCAGGGAGGATACTCCGTACAATAGAACTTACACGTGTGCGTCTCAATGTGGAGCTTCAGCCTGTGTCCGGTAGCGAACCGCTTGTCACAGCCATCCCAGTCGCAGACGTGTTCACGCTCTTCCCTCTTATGGTTGTCCATGACATGTCGCGTGAGATGATCCTTGCGAGGAAATGTTTTATCACAAGTGTCGCAGGCCCATGGTCGCTCGTTCCTGTGGCTACGTAGATGCTCTTCAAGACGAGAGGCACGATTGAAGCGTCGATCGCAGCCCTCAAAGGTGCAAATAAAGTTCCATGCTCGACTAGATTCAACGGCAGCCCTCGCCTCGCCATTCTTTTTCCGATATCTCAATTCGTCGACAAGTTCATCCCCGGCAATATCTTCGTTTGGATGGTCGATTGTAGTAAAACCGTCAAGGGTGGTGTCGTTGTCGAACGGGTCATGTCTGTTTTGGAGGCTGTCGTCGTCTACGATACCTAACGAGAAATTGTGAGTAGCATTGGAAGGAGAGCACCACGGCATAACTTACCACGCCGGAACCTCTTGCGAGAATCTTCGTCTGTTCTCTGGTCCTTTCGTTTAGAAGTCATCGCCACAGAGTGTAACTATTGTGTACACAGCGCAGTCGAAGCGCGTTGGAGTTTGGGGTAAATAGAAATATCGGAGGTCGGAGGAGCCATCAAAAATATTCCCAGTTGAATGCCAAGATTTCGTGGTCCGTGTCACTAGCGCCGGAGATTTCCATCGTAGGTTTTTGTTCGAGCGTCGTCTTTCAACGAACAAGAACACCCTTGCGCCAAACCTCGCATCCACCAACATCCGTATTCCTTCGCTGCCGTATCTACGCGTTATTGCTCCCCGTGGTTCGAACTAATCGAGCGCAACTTCATCCCCACTTTGTGCAACCATGTCTGATTATGGTGGCGGTGATGACTATGATGGCGGAAACTTCGAAAACGAGTACGTACTCCTACTCTATTCTCTTTCTATGTCATACAAACGAGACTGTTTGCCCTTATATCATGGTGGTACATCAATGCTGACTTAACGGGCAGTGAGCCACTCGACTACGAAGAGGATGTGGAACCTGATATTCTCGACGAGGATGACCAGCAAGAACCCGGCACAGGCGAAGAACCAGACTTCGACCAAAACCAAGATGATAACGTTGTAATCGGTGGGGACGCAGGTGCGGCCGCTGGCGCGAAAGCTGAGCAGAAGAACACGGTGAAGAGCTTGAAGGACAAGAAGATTCCGAACGAGAAGCGTTCCACAACACCATATATGACCAAGTACGAGAAAGCGCGCGTTCTGGGTACACGTGCTCTTCAGATTAGGTTCGTTCGCTCATCAGATTTCCATACATTGTAGAGAACTGATTATGTGACAGTGGCAATGCTCCGGTCTTGATCGACGTCGAGGGTATGACAGACCCTCTCCAGATTGCTTTGAAAGAGTTACGTGAAAAGAAGATTCCCTTGGTGGTACGAAGGTATCTTCCAGACGGATGGTAATTAGAACAATTTCTTTTGATCCCAAACCGGTTAGGCTGACACGATGCAGGTACGAGGACTGGACTTGCGAAGAATTGCTAGTATAATGTCTCAGCGAGGCTTGGCTGCATTTGTATGGAGTTTTGGGAATATGGAGGTCAGAGTATGCAATGCTTGGCGATAGGGCGTCTTCCAGTGACAATTCATGAGTTTCAGAATCATTCCGAACCAAGACCGAATGTTCGTGTTTTGTTCGGTGCACATGCGGCAGTGAAGCGGATCCGACAATCATGAAGCTTAAATCGGGAATACTTTCCTCGACTAAGTCCGCAAAGTGGGGGCAGAGGGGAAGGAAACTTGCCCCGCAACCACTCACCTAAAAGTCAACGTCACCCAAGACCAGGCGTCATAAGAATTAAAAGAGGCCCTCACACGCACAATTTCTCCCCAATCCACTTTCAATCGACGTTATTGTCCTCTTCAATCATGTCTTTCGAAACTACAGCTACCATCGCCTCATTTGGCGGCAAGCTTCTCAAGCTTAAGCACAAGTCGTCAAGCACGAACACGGACATGGCACTAAATCTCTATCTCCCGCCTCAAGCCCTCAAATCGGGTGCAAAGGTTCCTGTCCTATTCTATCTTTCCGGCTTGACATGTACTGGTGACAATTGCTCGGAAAAAGGTTTCTTCCAACACGGCGCAAGCCAGAAAGGCGTGGCTGTCGTATACCCAGACACTAGCCCAAGTATGTTGATTGCACATTGTTGGTAGCGCATCTAACCATGTATGAAGGGGGGCTGCAAATTCAAGGGGAGGACGACTCCTGGGATTTCGGCACTGGTGCTGGATTCTACGTCGACGCAACAAAGGAGCCATACACGAAGGGCTACAACATGTACAGCTACATCACCAACGAGCTGCCCGAGGCTCTATTCTCGTCTTTCAAGGAGCTTGATGGAAGTCGAGTCAGCATCACAGGGCATAGCATGGGTGGCCACGGAGCGTTGACACTGGTCCGTAGAAGATGCTGCTAATTATTTAATAACTGACGCTAAAGTTTCCAGTTCCTCAAAAACCCTGGGAAATACAAGTCCGTCTCTGCTTTCGCGCCGATCGCAAACCCAATCAATTGCCCATGGGGGCAGAAGGCTTTTGGAGGATACTTTGGGGATGACCAACAGGAGAAGTGGAAGGAGCACGATGCTACTGAACTTGTGAAGAAGTGGAAGGGGCCGTTGGAGATTCTCATCGACGTGGTTTGTCTGACCTCCACCATATCTGTGATTAAATTGCTAACGTGAATTAGGGTACTGGCGACAACTTCTACAAGCAGAAACAACTGCTTCCGGAGAATTTCCTCGAGGCCGCGAAGCAAGCCGGAAACGATAAAGGCATCAATCTCCGTTTCCAGCCAGACTACGATCACAGCTACTACTTCATGTCATCGTTCGCAGACGAGCACGTTGCCTATGCCGCAAAGCATTTGGGCGTATAGTAAGCTATGTCGCTACATGTACAGGCAGATTCTTACTGCTACAGAAGCAACACGAGTGCAAAGGAGAAGCTTTAGCACAGCGTTTCCTTTGAATGGAAACGCCAAGAGGCTGCCGGCGGACTGAATGCGGCCATGGTGACGTTACGTCATCGTACACGACCATATAGAAATAAACAAATATACATGGAGTGTTCGACTAAGAAAACACGTTTAAATATTATGAGTAAACTCGCAGTGCATGCAGTGGTTTCGGTGTCGAATGAGTGATGAGGAACTCCGGATCTGGTGTAAAGTGTATGCGGTACCATCAACTGATTAGTAGTTCCGTATAGCAATTTCACTCATATTCTTGTTGGGACAACAAAAAAGAGGATAACACTTTCATCCCGATGTCATTGTCTATATGGGCCGAAAGTACCTACCCAGGCACACAGGCAGTCAGTCCTGTCAAAACTCGTGACACATTTGATGTATCCGCCCGACCTGGCCATAAAAAGGACACCCGAAGTCCACCGAAGGCACAGCATTGTATGAAACGATCAGGGCAGTGTAAATGCCGCCTAGCCCATAGTTTCGATTTTGTCCGCATGAATAATATGGGAGGCACGTGTGAGAAATGGTGAAATTAAAGATGTGGGTGCCTGGTCTCACACAACATCCCACTTCGGGCGCCAAGGCTATTTGACACTTTATCGGCCGTCGCTTTACTACCGAACGCACACGACAAAGACCTCCGACGAAACAACGACTTCTGCGGTGACGGTTGTTGTACTTCGTCAATCCTGCCCGGACATTTCACTTGTCTGACTAGCCTACCGTAGCTCGTGTCTTCACTCGTGTGTTGGTCTCCGCCGCTGCCCCGCGCCTTCGCCTTCACCGCCCATAACGTTCCCATGATGCAGCACACTTTCTGCCCAATGTCCCGGTAGCATAAAAAATTACACAACCACTCACTCCCTTTAGTTCACAACAAATTTGCTTGATACAAGTGCCACAACCACAGCCTCAACCCGCTACTTGATCCTGGGATTTGGTGGTGGCCATGGAGGACCAGGTGTGTGACTCGAACCACCATGCAGCAGCCTCATTTACCATACCCCTCATGCTAACGTGTACTTTCTGTGGTGCAGGTAGAAAATGCGATTCAGATTGGTTGGAATCCTACTTCTAGCCAGGCTCTGCGCGGACAAGCCCTAGAATATCTCGACCAACTGCGTGCAGATGGCTCTGCCTGGCAGGCCTGCCTCAACCTATTTACTCGAGACCCTCGACCACCCGATATCATTCGACACACCTCCCTCGATCTTGTCAATAATGCCGTTCAAGAACATCGATTGGACCTCCAGAGCCTGACGTACATAAAGGATACCCTGTTGAACTATGTTCGGCAAACATATGGCCCTAGCAGCACATCTACCGATTCGGCGCATATGCAAAACAAAATTATGCAAACCATGAGCTATCTGTTTGCTACGCTGTACGCATCTGGTTGGGAGTCTTTCTTTGACGATTTCCGTGCCATCGCCATAGATCAGACGGGAAATATCAGCGTTATTGGAACCATACTATACCTCCGGATGCTCGGCCAAGTACACGATGAGATCGCCGATCAATTGGTAGTTAGGTCCGATGATGAGAAGAAAAGGAATGGCGAGTTGAAAGACTTGATTCGTACCAGAGATGCACAGAAAATTTCATTGTCCTGGCAAGAGATTCTTGCAAAGTGGAGGGAAACCGATCTTGCGCTGGTGGAGATGTGTCTCCGGACTGTGGGTCGCTGGGTCAGCTGGATAGACATCTCCCTCGTCGTCAACGAGGCTATGATCGGTACATTTCTCGAGATGGCCGGTCAGCAAGGCATCCCGGATCCTGAGAGTCCTCAAGGTAAGGTACGGGATGCCGCGATCGATACTTTCTCCGAGATTGTCGGCAAGAAAATGAATCCATCGGAGAAGATTGAGCTCATCCTCTTCCTAAATCTAGCAAATGTTGTCGGCCAACTCATTGGCAGTCCTGCTTTGAATAATCAAAGTAGTCCCGAATACGATAACGATCTTGCAGAAACCGTTGCAAAACTTGTCAACAACATCGTATTCGATATCGTTAAAATCCTAGAGTCCGAAGCTGCGAGTGATCAGACTCGACAGCACGCCGACGAGCTCATCCAGATTTTCACCCCGTATCTGCTGAGGTTTTTCGCCGATCAGTATGATGAGGTCTGTTCTACAGTCATTCCATCCCTGACAGATCTTTTGACCTTCTTTCGAAAACTTCAAAAGAAGGCAGGGGCTCTGCCAAATCAGTATGCCGTCATTCTTCCTCCAGTTCTCGACGCTATTATCAGTAAGATGAAGTTTGACGAAACAGCATCGTGGGGCGAGGAAGACGATCAAACAGATGAGGCCGAGTTTCAGGAGCTTCGAAAACGACTACATGTTCTCCAGCAAACAGTGGCAGCTATTGACGAGACATTTTACATCGACACCCTCAGCCGCGTGGTGGGAGACACCTTCGCTCGCCTTTCCTCAAATGATCAATCTCTCAATTGGCGTGATCTCGACCTTGCCCTCCATGAGATGTACCTCTTTGGAGAACTAGCCGTTCGCAATCAAGGTCTATATGCCAAGCGGGAACCCTCGTCTGTGGCTGCTCAACGCCTAGTAGGAATGATGTCGAGCATGGTCGGGTCTGGTAAGTGTGCATTCATATATTCAAGTGATGTTAAATAACCATCTTTAGATCTCGCCAGCTATCCTCATCCCTCTATTCAACTCCAGTATATGGAAATCTGCGTTCGTTATCATCAGTTCTTTGAACAAAATTCTCACCTGATCCCGAAGACATTAGAGAATTTTGTCCGATTAACGCATCATAATCATATCAAAGTCCGATCAAGATCCTGGTATCTTTTTCAGCGCTTTGTTAAGCCCCTCAGAGCACAACTCGGCAATGTTTCGCATGACATTATTCAAGCTGTCGCGGACCTACTCACAATCAAAGCTGAGTTGCCCACTGATTCTGGGGATGAGATGTCTTCCGATGAAGAGGACAAATCTGCGGACGCACTCTTCAACTCACAACTATACCTCTTTGAGACTGTTGGCTGCATAGCATCATCTTCCACTGTATCTTCCGAAAACAAGAAACTTTATGCTCAAACGATCATGAGCCCATTGTTTGGCGATCTGGAGAGAACTTTACAACAAGCACGAAATGGAGACGAGCGATCCATCCTCCAGATACATCACATCATCATGGCGATTGGAACACTTGCGCGTGGGTACTCTGACTGGGTTCCCCAAAGCACCAATGCACTTCCTCCTAGCGAGGTCTCAGATGAGTTCTTCAAAGCCTCAGAAGCAATTCTCGTTGCCCTTGAATCACTGAACGCGTCAATGCAGATTCGCAACGCAGCGCGGTTTGCCTTCTCTCGCATGATCGCTGTGCTTGGAGCCCGCCTGTTACAACAACTTCCATCATGGATTGACGGACTGCTATCCCTGAGCTCTACTCCAGATGAAATGAGCACATTCTTGAAAGTGTTAGGCCAAGTCATCTTCACTTTCAAGACTGAGATAGCAGGCGTTCTAGATAATCTGCTCTCTCCCCTTTTCCAACGCATCTTCACTGCTCTAGCAGTCACTCCAACCGGCACAGACGACGAAATTCAGCTTGCAGAACTCCGGCGCGAATATCTCAATTTCATAATGGCAGTCCTGAGCAATGGACTCGGATCAGTGTTTGTCAGCAACACCAACCAATCTATCTTCGACACCATCATAACCTCCCTCGACACTTTCGCCCGAGATATCAAGGACTACCCGACCGCTCGGCTAGCAGTCAGCGTCCTCATCCGCATGACGTCTGTATGGGGCGGTCCGGACAAGGTAGGCCCGGCCGCAAACACCACCCCCACATCCCCCATTGCCACGTCGTCAGAAACCATCCCTGGCTTCGACAATTTCGCCGTAGAACGTTTCTCCCCGCTTGCATGGTCAGTCCCTGGAACCCCTGGATTCAATCCCAAAGACGCGCAAGCCAAGCAGGTATTGCAGGAGCTTGCTGGATTGCAAGCGGAAATCATTAAGAAAGTCGGTGAACCGTATGCGGAGAGATTGCGCTCGGAATTACGCGGCATGGGGTCTGGCGAGGAGATTGTGGATCAGTATCTACGGACTCTCGCTGGGGCTTTTGATGGGCAGAAGAAGGAGAAGGAGTGGAAAGTTTTCTTCGTGCAGTTCGTCGAACGGCTTCTTTCTGGACGTGGTGGTTGAAGATACAGATCTACTAGAAAGAAATACGGGAGTAGAAAGGGAGGAGGTGGAAGGAACTTTTCTCCGAGAACTTTTTCTTATGTGTGGTATTGTGGTGGGCATGTCATCTTCTGTGTGTGTTTAGCGATCATCATGTAGGTTTGTCCCGGCTGGGTGTGGATGGAGGAATAAGATCAGGGTTTATTATGCATGCGCATGGACGCGAGATAGGACGGACATTGGGACATTGTGTGTGTGTTTTTCTTCTTCTTTGAACGTCATCATCTCTCATCCCTACTATAGACATTAGTTTGGATGAGTGAATGGAATTTGTGTGGTGCATGTTATGCATGTTGTGCATCTTCCGCATATCCATCTTCGAGAAATTTCGATACTGGTAATAATTGCATTCGAATTGCTACAGCAAAGCAGGTCCCTCGGACGCCTTTTTCGACGCCGCTGCCTAGTATAAAAGACAAGAGAAAAAGTGTTTATAAACATGAACCGCCGTTCCCGTACCGTATGACGATTCATCGACACGGGATCAATCGCATCGAGCTTTGCGCCACCGAGAAAGGAAAAAGAGAGAAAGAAGAGAACGAGGCGCCGGATCAAATGCTCCACCCCCTTCCTGTACAGTACCATACCGTCCCGTGCCCAGTTTCCATTATCCAATACCCAATTAACAATAAATCCATCAATCGTGAGTACCCAGAACATGTCTCTTTCGAAAAACACCAACCGATCCAGTAACCCAATTTCATGTGTGCAAAACGAACCCCATCCCCACTTCCCTCAACTCATCACGAAAAATCATCCCCCTCATCCGAGACAACAACCCACGGCGGTCCCGCGTCCTTTCCCCCCTCCTCGCTCTTCTCCTTTCCTTCCCCGTTTATCCCTCCTCGTTTCTCAACAAGAGCCTCCAGGTCCTTGCCCGGTCCAAATTCCCTGTCGCATTCCCCACAAACCGACAAAAAGCAGCACGTGCACATGGCCCTGAACCCCGGCGCTGCCTCATGACACACCATACAACCTGGCGGCTGGAAGCGAGCGTTATAGCGTGTCAGAACGGCGTGCGAAGTGTAGCATGCAAGGTGTGTCGAGGTTATGGGTTTTGGGGCCATCGGGATGGGCAGTTTGGTTAGGGGGATGAAGGAGGGGGGTGGAGTGAGGGGGAAGCGGGGTTCGACGGTTTGTGGGTCTGAGGAGGTGGTGGAGGAAGAGGACGAGGTTGAAGTTGAGTTTGAATTGGAGTTGGAGTTGGAGTTGGAGTTGTAGTTAGAGTTGGAGTTGGAGGTTGAGGTTGAGGTTGAGGGTCGCTGTGCAGGGACGGGTTCTCGGTTTATGGGGTCCGAGGAGAAGGGTTGGGTGGACCAGGGTTGTGATGCGAAGGATTGGGGTGCTTGTTGCTGGGGAGGTACTCGGGGAGCAGGACGGGAGGCTTGGAATTGTTGTTGGCTTTGTGGTCGCTGTGACTGTGGCTGCGACTGCGACTGCGACTGTGAAGGTGACTGAGATCGTGGTACTACTTCCCGTGATGCCCGGACAGGCGGTGGGGGTGCAGGTCTTGCGGCTTGAAACTGTGACTGCTGCTGCTGCTGCTGCCGCTGGACCGGAGGACTTGGTTGGGCACCAACAGGCCGCGAAGTCGAGCGTGGCGGGAAGGATGATGCTTGTGCAGGCGGCGAGACTGGTGATACAGATCGAGCAAGGGCACCCGGGTTCGGTGTTCGTTTCGGAGCCGGGGCGCCCTCGAAACTGAATGGGCGACGGCTGTCATCGTCTTCGTCATCAACTGGGGATACGGGAGAGTGGAGGGCGGCTTGGATCGTGTTGGCGAGGGAGATGCCTTGAACTGCAGCGCCGGTTTGGATTGCTTCGGTTTTGCGCGGAGAGGGGGTTTGGTCGGGAGTTATGGTGCTTAGAACTGGCGGTGCTATGATTGGAGTGAGCTTGGATGCCGCAGCTCTAGAAGATGTATTGTTTGCAGCCTGAGAGCGTATGTTAGCCTTGTTCGGGATTGCCTTGTTGAGAAACTGTCGAAGAATAGTAGATGTGGCTTGGACTCGGATACAAAGAATCAGAAGATTCTCAAACCAAGTGGCAATAGACTACATCAATTATCCTTCGACAGCCTCTCGAATACATGGATGAGGTTGCGCCACACTCACGTTGTCGAGAGTGGTTGAGATGGGCAGGCTTAGGGGGGCTGAGATAAGTGTATACCTTCATGATGTCTAGGCCAGTAGAGCTTTTGCCTCGAATATGTTTACTACTCATAGATGTATCTTGACCTTTAGCCCTAGGGTTGGAAGGAAGTCCAAGAGCTTTACGAGGGGCAGGTGGAAGGGTAAGTTGTTCTTTTTCCGGCGGTGGCGGAGGCAGAGGTGCTTCTGCTTTATCTTGATGAATGGGTGGAGCTGGTAATTCTTGCTTGCTAAGATTAGCCCTGTTCGCTGATGGCGCCCGGGGAGCCGGTGTTTCGTTTTCTGAACGGGCCACAGATGGGCGACGAGGATTGTCTTGTTCGTTAGCTACTGGTTTTCGTCCGCGCGGTCCGGCTCCTAAATCTGCAAGGCTGAAGCCCTTCGCTGCTGGCACTGGCTTGCGCTTTACAGGCGGGACTGACACTGATGCTGAACTGTCTATCGAACGAGAATCCTGGGGGTCTTTGGAATCACGGCGCTCTGGTTTCGAGGTCCCGTTGCCCATTGAAGACTGGCGTCGCTCGGATTTTGGTGGTGGGGGTGGGGGCAGCGGCCGGTCTTGGATTGAATTTAGTGACGAATAGATATCTTTTGCGGGTGCAGGTGGTGCCTGGCTTTGCGGGATAATGGCTGTGGCTCCGTTGCTTTTCAGCAGCTTCAATGATGGAGGTTTCGAGTTTCGGCTCATTGATCTATATACAATTTTGGTGGGTGATGCTTTCCTCTCTTCGAAAGGAGAAAATGGGCTCTGGGGTTCGTCGACTGTGGCTGAATTAGAAACAACCCAAGTCGTTGAACATCAAAAGAATGGAAAAAAATTGCGAGGTATTCAATAAGTGTGATGATGTCAACGATCCACTCCGGGCGTACAAACATGCAGACAGTGGTAGACAAACACATGTAGTGCTAGCTTGCCGAACGAAATAACGCCATGCACGTACCTCTGAGCTGAAATCGCATCATGAGCCCGGAAAGCGGTTTTCCATCGTCTTTGGGCGGAGGCGGGGGAAGCTCCTTTAATGCGGGATTTGGCGAATAGCTGCTATAGGGCGATGTGTCGGCACCGAACGAGTTTCCATAGTCATTCAAAAGAGCACTAATGATATCTTGACGTGACGAGGGAGCCGTCAAACCAAGCCCTGGTTGGGATATAATTGATGCCATCTTTTACTGTGTATGTGGCGCACTGTGGCCAGTTCTCTCCAAAGTTAGGCTTCGATATAACTAGTTGATTCTCTTTTCGGGTGGGATTGTCGCGCGTTGACAATTAGAATTCAGAACCTTCCGTTCTGTGCCGTCGAGGCGGGGATGTTGGGTGGATGCTCGCGCTCCAATGTATATATGTCTATTGTTTTTTTTTTCGCTACTGGATAAGCATAGAAACCAGTCTATTATCCGTCCGATTCCAACTCTTGAAGAATGGTAAGCCAACAGATGTGGCGAGGTCGTGATTGGCGTGGTATGTACAGAGAGTGATCGAAAATGATCGCAAAGCCGAGGCTAAAAGAATGACGTTGAGAGACAGAAAAGAGGGTGGGAACGGCAGCAAAAGACAGAAAGAGTGTGCGTAACGTTGAAAAGTTAGTTAGACGGGATAAGGACAGAGGAGCGGCACGGCGGATTATGAGGACAGGCAGCAAAAATGGCACCTCTCGGACATTGGCTGGCCGTCTCAGAAGTATGACGGGTCTTTGGGATGGAGCCCTGGAGGCTGACGATCAGAGGTCGGGGCCATCAAACACGTCGTGTGTTTGAAAATCCCGACAAGCCTCGTTGACTTGTCGCAGGTTGCTCCACAAGCCGAGACCACCATGCAAGGACGCTGGAAGTCGTCTCGAGATGACAGGACGGGATGTGGCCCATGGGCGTGGATCCTACGTTTCCCAGCATTTCAGCCAGAATCGAGAGCATTTTGCTGCTGTGAAGAACGAATCACTCATCCATATTAACATGATCTCTTGGAGACGGCTTGCGAAAGTGCAAACCGGGGGATGACCATCTTGCGTTGTGGTTTGTTGAGGAGAGACACGGAGAGGAACTGGACGGCCTGAACCCCTGAACATCCCCCACGTGACGTTTCATGAAGCCAAATAAGGTCAACGGGCTGCGCCAATCGAAAGTCCGGGCAATCGATATGGTCCCACAGGATGATGCACTCCGGTTAGCGACTTTCATGGCTTTACACAGTAGACTTGGATGTCTTGTTATGTTTGGGCCCTCTCCACGCAACCGTCTATGATGGTGTAGTACACAGTATCGATGCAATAAGATGATATATGGTGCTCGAGGACAGAAGACTTCAATGGGCAGTAGAATCGTGCGCAACACGTAGATTAAGTGCTTATTTGATAGCAAATTTCCAGGACCACTTCCTTCAACCCCGGTCCGGCTCCTCCTTCGTGAGCTCAAGCTAGGAGCTTCCGAGTCCGACCAATTAGATAATCCAGATAGTTTTGCCATTGTCTTAACAGATGTAGCTTATGTCATATTCCATCAAATCGAGGATTCCGCCGTGGCCATACATTCGATCATTTACGACCTATGGCTATTCCTAGATACCAACGCCGTTCCGGACATGCCGGCCTTTTTCTAAGTTCATCCCTCCTAAAGTTTTTCGTTCCCTTGGGTATCCCGCACCGCCAGCCTGGTTGCTGGAGCTCAACAAAATAAAAAGGTAAATCAGACCCGAGCGCCGTCGCTAATGGCTTTGACTGTTGAACAGTTGACAAAAATATAAACAAGTAAATAATGATAAAAGGCCGTTGTGTTAGGCCGTTATGTTGTATGTGTGGAGGAAATTAATCGACCAACTTGCAATGATCGTCGTCGATTCATTGGAAGAGGAAAAGGAATAGCATGAGCATTAATGTAAGTGTGGGCGCAATAGACGCAGTTGTTGTCGACGCGGCCCCCTTCAATGGGGTCGCCGTCTTATTGACGAATGAGGGTCCGCAGCCGATTTGTATCTGGGCTGCAGCCGCGTTGTACGTCTTACTGATGGGTTGAGTAGTGTTTCCGGCAAAGGAAGAAAATATAGCCATGGCGTCTTGCAAACATTTGTTGCATGTAGGTCGTGTTCCAGGCTGTAAAGACTGGCCCAATGGCAGGTAGTAGGGATAGGAATCCCCCGTTACAGCCGTGTTAGTAGTATTTGTGGCAGCGTTGGCGTAACCTAGACATCCAATTAGTCGGTTGACAGATATCGCAACCCCACAGCGGGAACACTTACAGTAGCTCCCCTCCTTGTCCTTCAAGCAACTCGCCTGGTACAATGGCTCGTAGGCTACGAGGCCGTTGTACGCCTGCAGCACCTGGGGATTGTCGCTTGTGTAGTCGACAGCGCAGTTACCGTCGGCCACGAGTTCCCTGGCCAGGCCACCCATGATATTGGTACAAACAGTTACATTGGCAGCACAGGTAGCCTCGAGCGTTTGAGTGATGCGGACGTAGGACCTGGAGGCCTGGAAGAAGCTGTTTGAAGTCTAAGGCAACAAAGTTAGTTTTGAGTTGCAACGTCGAATTGGGGAAATGCTGCCCAGGCGAGGGCCGGGGTCGGAGGGGGAAAAAGTACCTGCAACATCAACGAAAGTGGATGGCAATTCCTGAATTTCTCATCGGACAAGAGACGACGCCAGAAGGAGGCACAGGGCTGGGTGAAGTTGTTGGACAAGGAGGTATCGAATGGCTGGGGCACAACGAAGGGAGCCTGGGTCGTCTTTGTCTCGGTCTGCAGACTTGCCTTGGAGGTGGTGGCGGTGGCCGAAGTGGTGGATTTGACTGTTGAGGTGGTGGCATCTTTGTCGTTGTTGTTCTGCCGGCGTTGGAGGTGGAGGTTGGGGTACAGGAGATGCATCAACGGGGAATCCGGTGGGGGGCGGGTGTCAACCACGAGGAGTGATGGACCCTCCCACGCGGGCACGAAATCTTGGAGCTCCAACGGGACAGCGGCCGCGAGCGGCGGACTCGAAGTGGGAGAGTGTGGTGTTGATCGCTCGACGACGATCGCATCCGTTTCCTGGGCAAATGCAGCGCCGAGCAGTGAAGTGCACGTCGCAATAAACGCGAAGAGTGAGAGTAGCGCACGCAGGGAGTGACTGAGTGAGGAGCGAGATGGGGTGATGGGATGGCGATTATTGGGATGAGGGACGAAACGGCGAGCAGAAGAGGACGACGATGAAGGCGATGGCGATGGCGGCGCGCAAGCAGTAGTGTTATACGCAAAGACAACAGAGTGGCCGCCCCCGTGCTGCAGTCGATTCAGACGTCGACTATTCTCGTGCTCAGCCGTCAACGAGGCACAGGAGACGGTATGGTGCGACAGGGACGACAGGGACGACATGGCTGCTCCCGACGACTCCCGTTGTGCAACCCTCACTGCTGCTGCTGCAGCGTCGTCGGACCATTTTATCATTTTGTTTCTTGCCCCCTCCATATTGTTTCTAAAAATTAATTACGCTTTTGGGAAACGCTTTTCACGCGTTTTGCGCTCTGGTTTGATGGCTCCCCCAAACACTGGCTTGCACCATGACCCACAGCCTTTTTGGCAACCAAGACGAACCAGGCACCGGAGCGGAGGGGCTACGATTGGCCGGCGACGCTGCTCGATGGATGCGACTGTGCCTGTGTGTATGCGAGTGTGCTAGAGTCTAAGAGATTGGGTTTTCTGGTCCCTTGCAGCTGTTGACCCAACGGTCCGAGATGGAATCGGCACGAGTGCGGGCCGACCAGCAGTAGGCCTTGGGATAGGGAAGTTCCACGGAAGAGAAGAAAGAAAAAGAACGGCCGATGGAAACCTTGGGAAAGAGTGACGACAGTTGGAGAACGGGGGGTTCGCGGGCGTGGTGTGTTTCGAGGCAGCCTGTTCGCAGCGTCGATCGATGCCTTTTGGAGGGGAGGGTGGACGGGGCTGTCACTGTGCAGGAGTGAATGCTTCCTACTAATGTATCAGGATTCGATTTCGTCTTCGTCCTCTGGCACGGCAAGACAAGGCCAGCAAGCCTGTGCCATGGCGTGGAGAGGGACCCTCCCTTATTATTGTCAGTTACGCCATGGCTCTCAGCAAAGCACTGAGCAGTTTGCGCGTGCAAGCCACCTTTCTCCGCCTCGTCCAGTCTCCCAGTCTTCCACCACCATCCCCCGAGGCGACATGGGCATAACCTGCCTTGCCCAACTCCCCACCAGCATTGAAAAGGGCGAGTCGGGTAATAACGCCGCGCTCGCTTTGACCGGAGTCAATAGGTCGCCATAGGCCATGGAACGACTGGCGTGCAAGAGGCAATATAACCATGCATTCGGCGCCCGGATCGAGTGGGCGTTCTAGACACCTTCAGGAAGCCGGCCCCCCCTTGGCGGCTCCATCTCCCAGGGCGAGCGTTCGCAACCGCGATAGCTGCACGGCATTGTGGCCCAAGCCATCGTCGACGATTCAATTTTCGACAATTTCGATACATGCCCGGGTGGAGACGTCTCAGAGGGGACTCAAACGAGACTGGACTTTTGCCGCGCGTTGCCGTACACGGTACTGCAGTCCGCATTGTAGGAACATATGGTACGAACTCTTCAAGAACCATGGCTCCTCCCTCCCCTATAATGGGACGTACGCGTCCACTTCCAGTTCCACTGCTTCCTCCGAACCCGTGGCCAAGGGAAGAGGAGACACGCGCAAAAGAACTTGGGAGACTCATGCGCGAAAACCCTTCCCTCACATAGGGACAAACACAAACAGCGCCGCTCAACTACTTGTCAAAACACCAATTGAGTACTTTACATCCAACATGGTCCAGTCGAACCAGTCGAACCAGCTCGCCAGTGGGTGGTTAGAAATTTCTCATGTCCTAGCTTCCTCTGTCAAATCTCCTTGCGTGCAATATCGACCTTACGCTCCATGATGCATCCAACTGCTAGTCGCCAAGCCAATAAAGCCACTCAGAAGGTCGGTCCCCTATCGGAATCTCAGATCAAAGTCAGCTGCAACCGTGCACACAGGAATGTCTGCCCACCAACGCTCTCATCTCTCTCGCCTGTCCACTACCCATCTGCCATCAACCGATGCAAAGAAATCTCTTCTAGTTGGCATGCTGTTGGAAGCTGACGCTCCTCGCGCCCGGCTGGGATACATCGGCACAACCTAAGACACCATGTCTACATGCTCGAGTGTGAGCGCATAACTCGATTGATTACACACTATCAAGTCCCGAGGTCCCATCCCGGCAACACGCATACGCACATACTCGACCTTCACCAAAACCCACTCCCTTGGTTCACGACTGCAACATATCCAAAATTGCACCCAATATCTTTTCCGCTCACCGTTATAACCATCAAACAAGCCGGCTATCCCTTTGCGGAAGTCCAAACGGCAAACTGCAAGGTGTTGAACCCACATAGCTAGCACCTGCCACCCAATCCCTACCACGTGAATCGTTTAGACGACCAACTCGCTTTGTCGATACGAAATACTCTTCTTCGTGCTTACATTTTTCTTTCTGTGCTTACTGCTTCCGGCCATGCAACTAATAATTTGGCCGTCCTTCTGACCACCCAGAGCCTAGGTTGGAGCCGTAGGGCCATGCGGCCTCTTAACGTCGTGTATACCCCTTAATACACACAAGTTAGAATTGTTTGTTTGTCGAGGTGGTACCGCCACTACCACCACCACCACCACCGCGCACCATCTTGACATGCATATGCACATGCATCGCAGAAAAGGAAAGAAAACTAGTCCCCCAACACCAACACTCGTTCTTTCAAAAGTCGTCATCGCTTTCCTCCCTCCTCTTCCTAAGCGAAAAATCTCCCGCAAAACTGACCGCCACTCCATTTCCAAGTCCACTCCTCAATTCCCCATCATCTCCCTTCATCTAGATTCTGTCCCCATCCAATATCGTCCATCTCGTATTATAGCTCACACGGACACATGTTTGCAAATCAGGCCGCGCGCTCTGCGCTTGCTCGATAAACATCCGCCCCAGATCGTACCACTCCCCACCACGGCAGATTACATGTCCCAACATCGGTTCCCATGTGCGCGTCCCTCGGTCCCTGCCTCGGATCTAATCGTGACTGGGATAGGCCGTGGGGATCGGGTTCGGACCTTCGACATGGACGGATCTTGTGCTGTGCGAAATGAATATGTGGACTGGCATATGAATGTTGTGGGTATGTGACGATGGCTCCTGTTCTTTTTTGCCGGTCATAAGTAATCTTTACGACTTTGGTTACAATTGTTACATAGTGTATATCATAAATGCTCGTTGTTAAGCATTTCTTTTCCTTTCCTTTTCAAGTATTATCTAGGGTCATGTGGTCTTCGTGTTTTGGTATCATATCGATTGATTGATTCCGCAACATATTGATGGACGACGACTTGGTATCTCCCTGCTCGATCCATCATTCTTTCCACATTCCCATCTATGTGTCCAAGCTATCAGATGATCCACACAGTCCTCCAAGACATGTCAACCAAAATCGTTGCAATAACTAGTTCCATTATTCTTCTCTCGAACAACGCAATATCAACCCCCCAATCAAAACTCACTAATACTTTCCATTTCCCCGGACTAAATCCCCTCATTCGTCCCTCACCTCAGTCACATCATACGACTCCCAACCCAACTCAAATCCATCGGATCATATCTCATATCTCATATCTTCACCGATATACCTCAGTCCACCCTTTCAACGTCCTTCCCTGATTCCAATACTAGCTAACCAAAACCACTACGCCCCCTCCCCCCACCTCCTGAAACAATTCCTCCCGGCGTAATACTACAAACAGCCGCTATTGCATCTCTCCATCTCCGCTTAAGACATGTCATCTCAACTACGGAATCGCATCCGGCAACCCCGACCCCTCCTTATGATACCTGTACACAGTCAATCAATGTCCCATATCCTCCTCTCACCATTACCCTCATCCCAATCCTCTGCCCACCCAAAGACGTATCAGAAATAACTCACATCCTAAACAACGGCTCCCAAACCGTTACCGCGCGTTCCGAGAACTTCCCATTCGCGAGTCGCGGCGCCTCAAGCACAAATTGCTTGTCGACGGAGCATTCGATTATTTGGCCCGAGATTGAGGGGTCGGTCAAGCACGACAGGTAGGCGGAGACGATGGTTGAAGGGGGGTTAGGCAGGTGGGGGAGACGGCGGAGACCATTTCCTAGGGGAGTGTTAGGGAGGTGGGAGTGGGGGAGAGGAGGGGGAGAGAGAGGGGAATAGGTACCGGGGGGATGATGTTTGTGTGGACAATGCCGGGGCATATGCAGTTGATGGAGATATTTTCTTTCTGTGGGGCTATTAGTTCTGTGTTAGATGCGAACGGAGAGAGCGTTTGGAGGTCTTGAATGACAATTCCATGCTCTCGTCTATCGCGTATCGAATCCAATTTCCTCTTTTTCTTCCTGGATAGAAACTTACAATCTTCAACACCCTCGCCGTCCCTCGCACGAAATTGACAACCTGTATTTATGAGCACTGTTTCGGTCAAATTCGTTGTTTTTCTCTACACTACTCACCGCTGCCTTCGCACCATCATACTCCGGATACGTCTCGTGTGGCACAATTGCCGCCACGCTTCCCGTCGCTACAATCTTGCCGCCAGGAACCTCGTTCTTGCGCATGAAATGAATCGCAAGTTGCGTGCCGTAGACGACGCCTTTGAAATCTACGTCTGTGCAGGAGAGATCTGGTTTGGGAGGGATGCTAGGGATTGTTAGGGGGGTTTGAGTGTCAAAGGGGAGGGAATGGGGGCTTACACATCGGAGCCGCGGTGAGAGAATATGAAGATGGAGCTTTGGGTGGTTAGGGTTGTTTTTACGATGGGGAATGAGTGTTTTGTTTTGCTATATACCTCCGATCCACAATCCCCGCATTCGCACACAGAGCATCTAGTCTGCCGTACCGGTCCCAGACCTCTTGGAAGGTTTTGGCCTGACTGTGCAGTTCTCTATATTAGCTTCCAGTACTCAACCTCAACAGTGAACCTCAATTAAAAAAACGTAGTACCTACCTGTCGTAATCGGCAACATCACATTTATGGAAACTTGCGTTCTCGTCACCTAGTTCGGCAGCAAAGGTTTTGTTCTCTTGGATATCGGCGATGGCGACTTTCCAGCCTTGTTGTACGAGTTCGCGGGAGAGAGACATGCCCATACCGGAGTTGCCGCCGGTTACGATTGCGACTTGGGGGGGTGACATTTTGGGAATTGTTAGGGCTTTTGACGGTTGCGTGGTTGTTTATTCCTAGGGTTTGTCCAAATATCCGGTTGAATTTCAGTATTCACAGTGGATCCGATTTGATAGTATTCACAGGATCCAAAGCTCTTCAAAGGTACCAATAGTTCCTGATCTGTATTGCGAACAAAACAGAAGTGCAAAGACAGAAGTATACTCAAGTAAGAAACCCATGCCTTCGGCTAGCTTTTCCGCCACAAAGCGGTACACCAAAATATGATCACCTGAGGATTCAATCCTACTTCCAAGTTCCATCCCAAGTAATGTGTCTTGTCTTGTATCCGTCGACTGAGGGGTCCGGTCGGACTTCAACAGGATCGGCAAAGGAGAGGCTAATAACCATATCTGGCTAGCGCGACCCAGACAACATTACAAGACGGGCAAGTTCAACCTTCACAAATTCCATGCGTCTTATTTCCTCCACTGACATCTAGATTCTCCATATTCACGCGTTTGTGTCTGGGGATAACGACGAGGAATGCCGATCAAGCGTTCGTGTCGGATGTGTACCCTTTGTTTTGGACAACTGCTCCTCTCTGGATAACCTTTGCCGTTGGTCGTGGGCTTGGTACAACCAATGGCCGATGCTACACGGCTAACATCTGGAGTCCAGAGAAACCCCGCGGAAGAGTGTGGTCATGTTTTTAGAGCTATATCATTCAATTGGCGTATTGTCGCTTAAGTCACTGATGTCATCTTTGCTGTTACCTGAGTGGCACAATCTGGAATGACAGAGTGCAGATAATTATCAATTGAAGCAATGAACATCTTCAAAGAGAATGGGGTTGTTTGAGAGGGTGTTGAAGATTTAAAGGGACTCATGGAAATTAATTTGAGTTCTTCTTGAATTATCTGCCGATACATTACCAGAGAATGGAGTATTTCCCCTGAAGCGCCAGCGCCTTTCATTCAAACACTGTGATCAGCATCGACACCACTATCAGCATCCTTGATGAACGCAAACAGAACATTTTCTATCCTAATCGCCGACATCCACCTAGCTCTCCAGAACCAATGGCTAGCATCAGACCGTACACCCTCCATCTCGCTCCTCTCCTCACGGTTAATCAAGTCCGCAAACGTCAAATCGACTGATGAAAAGTAGGCCAACTCATTCCCAACAAATCCGATGTCGACACAGTGGTGTAGTGACCATTCTCGGAAGGCTTATTTGAGGGTGTAGTGACCATTTCGCCCCACTAAAGACGGGAGCCAAGGAAAACGGCAAGACGGAACTGCACACTTATGCAGGTCTACTTCACGCTACCCCCGCAAACACTGTCTTGGGAGAATGTGGAGGTGTCGTGATCGTTTGGGATCTAGAATGAGGAGTTTGGTTGGAGTGGGACGGAAATGGATGGCGGAATGGAAATAGATGGGCTAGTTGCATATGGGATATAAAGCACCTCAAGGACATTCTACATCAGACCCAGAAGGTGTCTTCCGTATCAGCACTCTCTTTCTCAACCGCTCCGAACAAATATTACCAGAACATTGCAAACTATATCACCATGGCCGACGATTTCTACCTCTTCGCAAACTGCAACTTCGTCCCTGATCGCTATCCAGACGTCAGTACACACTATCCAAAAATCGACACACAATACAGTCAACTAACTGTAACAGTGGCAAGCCGCGTACGATGATCTAGCCAAGTATGTATGGAGCTCCGAGCACACAACTAAGACATACTACTTCGGCATTCCTTTCGACTATGCCCACGACTTCAATAAGACAACAAGCATGTTTGCTTTTGAAGTTTACGGATCTCGCGAGGTTGGTTCTATCTCCTCTATTTGTGACTAGCAAGAATGGAGCCACTCTTTTGCTTTATCAGTGCACTATTATATTTCCTACCAACGATTGTAAAACCCATGTTTCACTTTTTGCATTTCAGCATCCTCTTCCACAGCTACGTTACGACAATTCAGAAACCCACTCCCCAATCCCCTATCTCACTATAACGAATATCCTACCCCCCACCCCTATCCCCAAACACAGACACTCCCCCTAACAACCCCAGGACCTCTACGGTCCCCACGGCCACCTCGCCTCCCCCGCCATGACCCAATTCCTCACCAAAATCCCCCGGCCTCCACAACCGGCCTCGACCTCTCGCACTACCGCCTCATAACCGGCTTTCTCGATCTCCCCGGCACCCGCCCCGAAGCCTCCATCATGCAAGACATCCGCATAACCTGCACTTCCCCTTCCGCCCGCACGGCTCTAATATCCTCGCTAACGACCCTGGTCAATGGCATCGAAGACCAGGGACGCAGGAACGGCGGTGCGGGCGGTGTGTTGACGTATATGGCGTTTGAGAGCTTGGATGATGAGGTGGGGGTTAGGGTGTTTGGACGGTGGGATACGAGGGAGGATATGGAGCGGTTTATTAGGAGGGAGGATGTGGGAGCGTTTTGGATGGGGAACAAGGAGAATGTGAAAGCGATGGAGCAGAGGGGGTATTTGCCGAATGGGAAGGGTTGGTTACATCGAGGGAGTGGGTTTGCTGGGGAGGAGAGGGGGAAGGGGAGAGCGAGGATTTGATGGATATGGAGATGGAAGGTGATGAGAAACTTTTAATTATACAGAGGTCTAAAAAAAATACAACTCTTCCAAGGACTGATTAAAGGAGATTGTGCATGACCTCTATTTGTTTCTGTTATTTTCCATAATGATAGATTCTATCGAGCCTCTGGTTACAAATGATGTGTTAGTCAACGCCAAATTTCACTCCCAACGACCGTTGGCCTAATTTATTTCGACCTAGTTGACACCACACAAACAAACATCACCCGAGCCCACTCTCAACCACAGCAACCAATGAACATCAAAAAGTTTATTCCTTTTGTCCACCTATATAAATCAGCCCGGCATCTCCCCTCCTCTCAAAAAGAAGTACATCAGGACAATGCCAATGCCAACCCTCCCCCGCCCCTCCATGGTTTCTTTCATATCACATTTGCATTTTCCAACCAAAAGGCCATTACGCCACACTTCCGACCACAAGTGCCGCCACACCCTCCTCCTCACTCCTGACCTCGATCTTCATGGTCACACCAGTCTTGGCACTATATGCCATCCGCACGTTAGCTGCCACTTTGCCGCCAGTAATGGTCTTGCCGTAGAGTTTGAGGGTGTGCGTGGAGGTGGAGAGCGCCACGTCTGTGCCGTCGAGGGGTTGGAGAGAAAGTGTCTTGGTGAGCTGTTCCGTTGCATCTGAGAGAGTTGTTAGCATTTAAAACTGATTCAACATAACGAGAATGGGAAAATCTTACCTGCTATGCTCTTGATGTTACTTAGCTGCAGTGTCTCTACCGCTGAGTCTCCGTTCGATTGCTCCCAAACGTTGTCGAAGCTGCCTGCGTACGCTGGAACAACATAGTCGGCACCATTTAGTTCCAAATCCTCAATCTGGTACTCGTCATCGTAGCCATCGCCATCTTCAGGCTCGTTGGTACTTGGATCAATTTCCTTGCTGGTGAATTTGAGGACATTGGTAAACGATGCGGCGACAAACTGAGATTCGGTTTCGAGACGCTTGAAAGAAACGTAGACGGTTCCAGGTTCGTTTGTGACCAGCTTGGGTGCGGGAATGATGAACTCTTCCTCTAATTGCACATCACCATCATCTTCGGGGGTGACAACCATTTGGACGTCCAGGAGAACGGTGTCAGGCAAGGTGTTCTTGATCTCGTATTGCAGAACAATATGGTCCTTGAAGATATGTTTGATAGCAGAGACGACGTATTCGGTTTCTGATTCGGTGAGCTCGACGACGGCACTCGATTTGAGCACGCCACCATGTGCAGCCAACTCGGGAATCTTCTGTAGCTCTGTAGCATATTTCTGGGCAGCAGCTGTCGCAGAGGCCGCAGCGTCTGCTCCACTCTTCGGCGTAGCCTTTGGTCCACTGCTTGGTGCTTTGATAGTTGGAGTGGAGTGTGCAGTCTTCTTGGCAATGTCCTCGGCGTCGGCTTGTTCCCTCGAAACAGTAGGAATTTTCGAGATGTCGAAAGCCTGGGAGAACGTCTCTCGTGAGTCTGAGCTAACATATACAGCTAACTGATGCTCAAGTACGGGCAGTGAGAACATGGAGTCTAAATTCATTAGCATCTTCACTATCGGATGATGAATTGATACTGACCATTGCGGATAAAGTTCACGGCGAGATCATCATCCTGGGCCATCAAACTAAGATTTAGAGCAGCACGATCTCGGACTTCATCATCCACGTCATCAAGGCAGCGAGTCAAGAGAACATGTACAGACTTCTTAATTTCGGGATCCTTTTGACTGTTCCAAGTTAGCAAAAATAGAGAAACATCACATTAAGTAAGCACTTACCCAACGCCAAATTTAGCCAAAGCCGATGTTGCCGCAGCTCGAACGATGGCGTTTTCTAGAACGACACGGTTATAGATATAGCGGATGTACTTGGTTGGGTGCGGTGTTGATGGGCCCTCCCTTCCGAGAACAAAAAGAATTCGAACTGAAAGTTTGGTGAACTCGCAATCCTCAATAAATTCACACAAAGTGGCAAGAGCATCCTCTTTCGCTTCTGGAACGAATCGAATGAGGTCCATGATAGCCTCAACAACAGATCGCTTGAATTCGTAGCCGCCCTCGTCCCGCAAGATACCGCTGAGGAAAGCGAGGAATCCAGCTTGCTTGGCCTTGAACTTGAGTGCCAGAGTTCGCACAGCTTCCACAATGGTAACCTTAAATTCATCCGTAATCTCGGCCATGAAGCCAGTGATCTGCTTCATCAGCCTGTCTACAGAGGATTCGTTTCCGGTCTTCAATAGGGTTGTGATTGCGAAAGTGGCGATGCTGCGATTTGAGTTTGTGATCAACGATTCAATGTCCTGGTTGCAAGTTCGAACAGCGTCTGGCTTGAACGATGCCATGGTCGACAGTATCCTCAGAGCAGCGAATTTGGTGACTGCTCGTGGAGATGTAAGGAAGAGTTGAAGAACATGCACCGCCTGGACAAGCTCCGCATCTGTGACAGCGTGCATATCGCAGATCGCCTTCGCGGCCTCGAAGTTGACCATCTCGGATTTATGTCGGAGCCAGCCGTCAAGCAGTTGCATCATCGGTTTCCGGAGATTGGGGTCTTCCTCAGCCAACTTCGAGGCCAATCTGACAAGCAATACGGTCGCAGCGGGGCTCTTAACCACACCAGCAGCTGAGTACTGTTGCACCATCTTAACCAAGCTCATCCTGTCTCCAGACCTCATCTGATAAAGCAGTCCAATGGCATGGTACTGGGTCATGTAGTTTGTACTGGCCTGAAGAGTGCTGTGCGAGCTGCCACCGAAACCGCCCAAAAATCCACCTCCTGATTTGCTTCCTGACGCTGCCTCTGCTGCTTCCGATTGCCATCTCCTCACGACATCTCTTGCGACAGGTAGGAGATGGTATGCCGATACGAGTGCTGCGGAGGCGACCGAAGGGTTCTTATCGACCATGCACGTCTTGACTAGACGTTCGATCGCTTGAACAGTCGAAGCGTCAATGACACGGCAAAGGGCTCGGATGGCATTGGGACGGTATACGACATCGCTTCCAACCGAAGTATCTTTCATAATTGAGGAGGTGACCATGATCACGTCGTCGGCGGAGCCTGCAAGCTCCTTAATGACCAGGTAGACCATTTGACGAAGCGAAGCATCCTTATTTTGGAAAAGTTTAGAGACTGACGAGCATTTAGAATTATCCACATGTATTCAAGGGGGTGAACCTACTTCCAAAGAACAATGTGGTGGCCTCCTGGCGTCCCCAGTTCTCGCCGGTGAAGAGCAACAAAGCCAACTTAGTCAAGATCTACCAGCTCTGTAAGCTACTACCAAGAAAGCCACTTGCAATTGAGACAACATACAACTCTGCATTTCCGCGGTGAAACAGGGCTCTGGTTGAAGACTCGCGCTGCACCACCATGTCAGCCAACCGATTCCAAAAGTCAGATATTCCTAAAATTATAATGTCCCGGAGCAATCCCCACCAGCGAGATCATATCCATACCTTCCTGGAAGACCGATGTTTTGTCAATCTGTGCCACAGTGGCAACGTCTTCGTGTTTCTTGTCCATGATTTCCTACTGCCAGCTCCGGCAATGAGCCTCAGAGGTGTAATCTAGGTGTCCCGCTCTCTGAGCTATCTGCCCAACGTGTCCTTTCTCGGCGGGGGTCAGTAGTCGAGGGAAAATGTGTGCGACGGATTCGTGGAGACGCCTGTATTAATTGCGAGGCGTGAGGTGGAGGGAGAATAGCCTGCGCAGCGGTGTCCGGGGAGGTGAGGTGTGAATTGGCGTACGTTGTGGTTGCCCTCGATCGCATGCAGGGATGCAGCAAATGTGGGCTGCGGTGTTTGCTCTGTTTGGACATGACTTGGCACCACCCGCAAAGAAAGAACTCCGTTAGTCAGCATCGGGGGAGAGATGTGCGGCTATTCAAGGTCGAAGACTTTCAAACAAAATACTGACCTCAACACTCGACTCCGACACACCATTCTCTCTCATCACACATCATGGCCGCTTCAATGTCTCGTTCGCGATGTCTATTGACATCTTCACCACTCCATACTCTCTCACGAAAAACACCATCCTCATATCACTGCACACGAACTTTTGCCACAACCTCCGATCCCAACACTATCCTCCCAGCCACCAAACCTCAACGTGCCGCCACAAAGTTCCACGACAAGCTCAACGCTGGTCCCTCCTTTGCTGACTTCGTGAGTCCCGACGCCCCACTTCCCCCCTCCGAAGCCTACGAAATCAAAACCGCCAAAGTGGGGAAGAGAACGATTACAAGACTCCCGGAATGGCTCAAGACGCCCATCCCCGTAAACGACAACTTCAAGAAAATCAAACAGGATCTGCGCGGCCTGAATCTGCATACCGTGTGCGAGGAGGCACGATGTCCGAATATCTCGGATTGCTGGGGGGGAAGCTCGAAGAGTGCAGCGACGGCGACAATTATGCTTATGGGAGATACGTGTACGAGGGGTTGTCGGTTCTGTTCGGTTAAGACGTCAAAAGCACCGCCGCCATTGGACCCTCATGAGCCGGAGAATACTGCGGAGGCGCTCAAGAGGTGGGGGTTGGGTTATGTGGTTCTGACATCGGTCGACCGAGACGATCTCGCGGACGGCGGAGCCAGGCATTTTGCGGAGACTATTATGAAAATTAAACAGAAGGCACCGCAGATGCTAGTTGAGGCTTTGACGGGAGATTATGCGGGTGATTTGGAGATGGTGAAATTGGTTGCATTGAGTGGTCTCGATGTATACGCACACAACATTGAAACAGTCGAGAACTTGACCCCCCACGTACGAGACCGCAGAGCAAAGTTCCGCCAGAGTCTGGATGTGTTGCGGACAGCCAAAGAAACTCGACCAGACCTCATCACTAAAACGAGTATAATGCTGGGTCTCGGCGAGAAGGACGAGGAGGTATTACATGCGCTACAAGGCGAGTTTCCCCCCACTCCAATCGCACCTTTCCATGCTAACAGTCCACCCCAGAACTCCGCAAGAACAACGTCGATGTTGTAACCTTTGGCCAATACATGCGCCCCACCAAGAAACACATGGCCGTCCACTCCTACGTCACCCCCGACGCCTTCGAGTCATGGCGCCAGCGCGCTTTAGACATGGGCTTCCTGTACTGCGCCTCGGGACCGCTCGTCCGATCGAGTTACAAAGCGGGCGAGGCGTTTATCGAGAACGTGCTGAAGAAGCGGGCGGCGCAGCGCAATGAGTTTGTGGGCGCGGAGACTGTAGAGACTACCGAAGCTTTAAGACAGAAGTCATGAGACCTGAAAGGATTATGAGTGGAGTTTGGATTCTTGTGTATTTTTAGGATTTGTATTATGAATTTCTTTGGTGGGGTAGATTTGCATGTGGGGAATAGAGGAATCTTTGCGGCGTTCATTCATCATGACGCTGCGCTGTTTATCGAGCATTTATCATGCCTTGTGCTATATCCTGTTCGTGGACTCCATGTGAATAACTGGAACTGAATACTCAGATTCAGCATCTGCATCATTTTCCCGATGTTCAACCCAAAAGATCTCCACAAATCTTCCCACCGCACAAATCTCCTGAAGAATAATCTCTCCATTGGGTATAAAATGCCTTATCCCTTTCCATACCATCCTCATCCCACTCCCCCTCCCCTCTCTTCTACGCATCCTGCGCCACAACATACTCCCTCAATGCCATCAATCCAATAAACACCGCCTCCTCCAACCTGATCGTGCGACTCCCCTGCCCAGGCAAAACATTAACCCAGGCATCAAACGCCTGATGCGCCGACTCCTTCGTCAAACCCTCCTTATTTTCTGTCGACCAGCCCAGACGCGGGTCAGCCGCCACAGCAGGCTCGAGGCCCGTCACACCGCCGAAGAAAACGATCAGGTGCTTGAACTTGGCGGGCAGTTTGTCGATGCCGCCCGCATCTTTGTGGTGGCCGGAGGAGTGCGAGGGGATGTTGCGTGGCAGGATGTCGAAGATGGAAACGCCGCGTTCGCTCGTGCCGATCGAGTAGTCATAGCCGTCTGCGAAGGGCGACTCGGTGAAGACGTCTGAGATGCTTTCGGCGCGGCGGGTCGTGTAGCCCCAGTAGTATCCTGCTTCTTGGCGGGGTGCCGAGTCGCTGACGGGTTCGACGACGAGTTCGGCTGTTTGCTTTGCGTTGAGATGGGGCCAGTTTGGGGGTGGAGAGACGCTAGAAAATTTTAGGGTCGTCCGCATGTACGGTGGGATTTCGACGTCGACTTTGACCGGGTGTGGGAAGCCGCAGTCTAGCCATGTGGTGGGCGATTGGGATTTTCTTTTGTGCTTAGGAGTTGGCTCTGGAAGTTGGATGTCTGTTGGGTCGAGGGCGACGGCTTCTCGGTACTGACACCATTCGTGAGCTTTCATGTGGTGAGGGAGGTCCAGCGTAGGGAGCGTTGCGGCCTTGGATAGATTCGGGTGCATGGGGAAGATGTGTTGTCGTAGATGGCCAGGACATTCCAGAAAGGAAACAATGTGCTCCAAGAAACGGTCTGGGTGAGTATATGCGTCGTTTTCGGGAGGTAGTGATGCTAATAGGTCTGATTTGGAGCTCTTCGCCATCTTGCCTTTCCGATACTCCAATTGCTTGGCCGTGAATGTCGTAGGCGCATCGTCGAAAATGACTATCTCGTCAACACAGAAAACAGCGGCTGCGCGTGCGATTCTAGCTGCGAGGTCATTTTTTTGTTCGAACATCTTCGTGTTGAGTAAGAAGCTGCCCGGTATAGCGAGACTTAATGTCCAGTCTCTGCCCTTCTTTGGCTGAAAGACGGCGGTCGGCCGCGAGGTATCCAATTCATTGATATTTTCCTTGTGGGTCTCGTCCGCCTCAGGCGCCTTCACGGCTTGGGAGCTTCGTCGTTTTGGAGTTCGGTCATCTTCGCTCTGGTGCTTGTCGGTCGCAGAGAGCTTCCGTTTCTGTGAACGTGTTATTATTACTACGCGTGGCATGGCGAAGTGGGTGGATGTGTGAGAGAATATATAAACAAAAAGAAAGTCCTATGTAGGTTCTCTCCAACCATTGACTTACCTTACTTTGCTTATCCTCTTTTCCCATTGTTAACTTGCGGTGTCTGTACAATCAGACCTTCGAGAAAAAAATCCCCGCGCGCATCAAGACAGCTCCCCGGCATGCAGCTAGCCCCTAGCGCGAATCGGGCAACCCACCAGTGCCACCCCGCACCCCCTGTCGCTGCCACTGTCTTAGAATAGGTTAATTGCGGATTACGTTCAGGCAACGAGATCCTTCGGGGCTGCGCCGTGGAAAGCGATATTAAACAAGAGGAGATATACAGAAACCTGAGTCTTCACACCGCACACCTCCTCAAAACATCCTACACTGCAAAGAATTCATTCCTCCCAAGATGTCTACCGAAAAGTATGCATTCATCACTCCCGACATCCTGTCGTGCCACCAAGCTGTCCGCTAACCCGACCCCCCAGAAAATCCCTCCTCCAATCCACTACCGACACTGTCTTCACCTTCGTCGCCCTCTACGTCACCACCCTCTTCAGTCTCGATTCCTGGAATGCCGCTCGCGGCTCGCCCTACCGCGCCTCCATGAACTCAGAAGCCTTCTATCGACCTGCGGCTCCCACACCATCGGCGGATTCGTACCAGGGACGCATGTACAATGGTAACAGACGTAATGATGGGGCTCCCAAGAGGAATATGGGCGGACTGCCGAATACGATGGATGCGAGGGCGCCGTTGAAAATGAAGGGGCCTTGTGGAACGTGTATGTAGGGGGTGGAATGGTTGACCTTCGGTTGCAAAGGTGGAAGTCGGAGTCGTGGAAGGAAAGGGGAACGTACATACTCGTATTCGTACATGGGTTCTCCGGTTCACTATTCGAGAGCAAAATCAGGAAGACTTGACGAGATGCTCCAAGGTCGACGATACTTGGTCTGTGGAGTCACTACACGAGATTCCGGCACATAATTATACCCAATTTATTTCATTTTATCAAGCCTAAACATCCAAAATCGTTATACATGATAAACTAACATCTCTAGTAATGCCTTATACCCAACTTTCCACACAACCAACAACCCACCAAAACCCTTGACATCCCCCTCCCTCAATCCATCTTCCCCCTCTTCCCACACAGTCCCCTAACTTCCCCCGGCACATCCCACCCCACGACCACCTCCGCGCCAACCAAAAACGACATCCCCATCCCACCCTCCACATGCCACGCAACATGACAATGAAACGCCCACACCCCGGGATTATCCGCCACAAACCTAACCAACACCCAACCCCCCCTCTCCACCGTCACCGTATCCCTCCTCAACGGATTCTCCAACCTCTCCTCCGTGAGGCCCTCATCGAGATCCAGCGGCACGGGCATTTTCCCCCCACCTAGGACCCAAAACGTGTACCCGTGCAGATGGAAGGGGTGCGCATTGGAATCGTGGTTCTGGAGCAGGATGTCCAGCGTGCGCACGGCGGTAGTTTGGTACACGAGTTCTGTATCCGGGGCGAAGAGCGAAGTCGTTATACCGTGCGGGATCGTGGTGAGGGATGTAGCCAGCGCCGTATTGTTCGCGGCGTGCGCATCTAGGATACGGTGCAGGATCGGCGAACCAGGAGACATACGCTGGGAAGAATCGTTTAGATAGCCCCGGGTGAGGTTGGAGTGCGTCTGGAAGCTGGAGCGCAGGTGGATTCTGTCGTCTGTGTGGGACGGGGCGCGGAGCGGGATCACGGGGACAAGGAGGCTGGTGTTGAGGTCGCGGCAGGTGGTTTCGGGGGTTGCGAGCCAGGATTTGCTGGAGGGGAGGTGGGTTTCGCCCGGGGACCAGTAGCGGAGGATACCAAGGACGGTGGGTTGGAGTTCGTGGCGTTCTTCTTCGTTCGGGTTGAAGCATTCGGTGATCATGCGAGCGCGGAGCCAGTAGAGACCTTTGTTTGGGTTCGGGGGTACGAGGATGGCGCTGTAGCGTTGAGCGGGGGAGATGGTGATGCGGTGGATGGCTTGCGGCATTACGTCTGTGCCGTCGACTTCGGAGACGTAAAGTTCGTGTTCATCGATTTCGAGCTGGAATTCGGCAAAGGCGCCGACGTTGATGAAGCGGAGGCGGGTGTTTGTGTCGGAGGGGAGATCGAATAGAGCGTTCTTGCTGGTAGATGAGTCGCAGTGATGGTCGTTGGTGATGGTGAAGCAGTCTCGTATGTTGCGACCGTTGAGCAGTGCGGTAGCTGGGACGGGTTCTTTGTTTTCTTGGCTTGGGGACAGATATTTCTCTAGGAGGATGGATGAGAGTTCGTAGTAGTGATCAGAGACTAAGACGACACGGTCCTGTTCATATGGGATCTTCTGAATTTCCTCCTCGATTCTGGAGTGAATGATCAAGGGGCCTACGAGACCGTCTTGGGCTTGCATGTCAGTGTGGCTATGGTACCAGTACGTTCCGGACTGAGAAGACACATTGAAACGGTAGGTGAAGTCTTGTCCTGGGGCGATGGGACATTGAGTGGCACCTACTGTTCCGTCCATCCAGTTCGTACCATTCTGGAATAATCCGTGCCAGTGAATCGAGGTCCCGTTGCGTGCTTTGTTGTGAATATGAACAACAATTTCATCGTTTTGATTGACTTCTATCAAGGGCCCCGGGAACAATCCGTTGATGAGCAGCATGGGCCGATACACCCCATCTGGATTCAGGTCGTGTTCCGCGATGGTCCAATGGTATTCTCTCGTCTGGGGCTCTGCTTCGAAGTCCCATTTTGTGTCAAGAATATAGTCCTCCTCTGGGCGAAGTCCCGGTGGTGATGAAACAGAATTATTATGGGTCCCCGAGCGAGATAGAAATATATGGATGATCGTCCCGACTGTCAAAGCGAGGAGAAACAGCGTGACTGATGTCTTGAGCCATGAACCCAATATTCGATGCTCAGAAGAAGTTGAGTTTGTATCGATCTCGGGCTTCTGATCCAGTTCAAGGTCCGAGATGTCGGAAAATTGGTCGGATGTTCTCCTTTCTTCTTTTCTCAGTAGCCCATATAACTCTTCCTCATCCAACCGTGACATTTCAACGACGAACTACTACTGTTAGGCAGCACCGGTATCAGCTGAAGCTTGCGACTGGACGCATAACTCGAGTGGCGAAGGCGATTCAATCAAGAGGAAATCTCTCTCATCTGGGCAGCACCTATTCCGGTAGGTATAGCAAGGCGTGAAGATGCTAGTAGTTACCAGTTTACCATTGGACACTGAAATCTCGAAAGTTACCACTGTTGCTGGAGTCCTGGAGCTGATGTTTCGAAGAAATTTTCTACAAAACACGTCAGGACACCTCTGTTACATTTGATAATCGACTGGCCTCATGTCACTCTATCTAAATACTTCGCTCCCGACTTAGCCTAGCGGCAGGCAAAACCACCAATCAACTACCCGTCTTCATAACCGCAATCCCTGCCCACATACCTGGAACGCTTGTGTTTAATACTTATTGATGAGGGATTAGTGGATTAGAATATTGTTCCGCG
This sequence comes from Dendryphion nanum, assembly GCA_020744415.1. Taxonomy (NCBI): domain Eukaryota; kingdom Fungi; phylum Ascomycota; class Dothideomycetes; order Pleosporales; family Torulaceae; genus Dendryphion; species Dendryphion nanum. Next base: position 602,066 of record JAGMWT010000006.1, read on the forward strand.
GTAAAGACTTAGTGTTGAAGGGATATTCTGTCGCTGTTGGAATCTGTCTAGCAGTTAGTGTTGTACAGAAACCGACCAAGCAACACCGGTCTGTGAAATCTATGGATGAGTTGATCCAATTTCACCAACAGCTTTACAAAATACAAAACTTTTCGAAAAGCGTTCGTCTGAAAGAAAGCCCAAGGAACAGGCTGTCTAACGAATGTGTACCAGCCAAGTCTAGAGGACAATTTCGAGCATATGCGCCATAAATCAACATCTTACACTTCTACACTTCCACAATAACAACTGCACTTATTAGAACGAAGTAAAATCGTTGCAAACAGAATCACATTAATGTTGAACGATTCTGCAAGCCCTTTGTCTTGCTTGCCAGCCTCTTAGATTAACGTAAAGGCCGGCCATAAGTAATCTCTATTCCCTGCTTGCACCAATATTCATACTTATTACAATAACAATAAGACAGTAGTTTCCTAACAAAAAGCCTAGGAAACGCTTAAACCATCTTGTTGCTGTAGAAATCCCTGTTAAATTCTACTTTGCTGAGCTTGTGTTAGGTGGAAAGGCAGGTGAGTGATTTGCTTCCGGCCGGCTTTCACGTCAAACTAAGAGCCAGCTTACCTAGAAGCACGCGACAATGGCGGGGGCGTGGTAGGCAAGCAAAGTGCTTTCGGCAATTACAAAAACCTGGCGAGTTCGGTATGCATAACAACCCTGTAGGCCTAGTTGAAACGCACAGTAGATTGAAAAGAACCACGTTTGTTGTGCTGTCACCATGGTAAACAGGGCTTGTGTGGTGCGCTGCGCCCTCAAATTGAAGCAAGCAGTCACTCCACCACGGCAACTTTGCAACAATGGGATCACGAGTGCGATTGATCTTCTTGACATGGAGTCTAGACTGAACAGCGAATCCTTAGGTTGAGCGACTCCTGTCGTAATCAGATCCTGCGAAGCATTAACAAGTGGTGGTTCGAGGTAGGGCACTCCCAGGATACCGGGCAAGGCAATATAAGTTTATATTGAACGGCACCGCACAGTGGCCCGGCAAGGCAACGTCTTCCTGAGAGATCGATCCGCGACGGTCGTGATTGGCCTGCGAGTTGAATACCATGTTGTTTACTGGGTAAATACCGGCCTATTGAAGAAATGGGGATGCGGGCTCGGGATTTTAAGATGCAAAGGGTGGAGGATGTGATGCACTTCTTTTACCATATTGGTCGGGGGTCAAAAAGGCAGCTGACCATCGGAGTTGATCGGCAGTGTGTGGGTGCAAAGAGGTCTTATCTCAAGAAGTCACGAAGTGTTAGTGGGCAATGACGACAAGGGCAAAAATACCGTGCGACAGCTATTGGAGGGCGAAGGAGAAAGGAGAGATGAGAGTCGCCACAAACATGGGGTCGCAGTGTCGCGCACATTGGACCCTAGGGGTCTTGATCCCGTGAAGCTTTCTCGTCTCCAGACGGTCCTTTAGCGATGGCGGCTCTTTGGCCGAGGGAGTCTGGACATTGGATGTGTGGATGCAGGTGGTTGGACTGGGCCGACCAGGACAAGTGCGCGCTTACGTGCAAGATGCCTGAGTTGGACATTGAGGAAGCGCAGGGTGACGATTCCGAAAGACTGATGGCACCTGCCACATCTGTAGGGTAGGAGGGGCTATTCATAGTGTCGGAGCATTTAAGAGACAAGCGAATTGTCTTGGTAAAAGTCTAAGAAACGGAATGTGTAAAGTTTGGCAAAGCGCAGAGCGGCTTCGGAGGGAGAGGGAGAGACAGGAGAGTTGGTGCGCAAGAAAGCAAAGAAAAGTAGGCGTGGACGGTGGACGCAGACGCATGACGCCGGGGCTAAGTAGAGACATGGTGTTGCGCACTCTGCGGCGACGGGTGGGATCTGCGGGCCATTCGTTCGGACCGCCAGCGGAAGTCGAGTCCTTCAATGCAGAGGGGATCGACAAGACGGTTGCTATGGTGTCGAGATCAGCATCGGGGAAATAGCCAGAGAGGTGAATGTGTTTGCTGGTCTGGCGTTTTGCCCCTCCCCTCTTCTAGAAAGCTGGGTAAAGGACGGAGACTAGATGGGCGCATTTTGGTGGTGGCGACTGACGTCGGCGCGTGCGGAGAATGTGTGGGGAGCTTTCTTGGGGAGGAGAAGCAGGAGGTGGAGGAGAAGCTGTTGGGGATTAGAGAAAGGGTTGCGAGGAAGCGCATCTGCATGGCCTTGGGAAGAGGATTCCAAAAAAAGTCGGAGGGTAGTCGCAGGCGCGATGGGCGGGTGGGCGTCGCATCGCAGTGTCAGACGCAGGGGAGGAGGAGTTTCCAAGGTTGTGACAACGATAATGTGGTGATATGGCCCAGGAAGCGTGCTCAAAGTTGAGGTCAGAGTGCGGACGCGCTAGGCCACATGTGGGTAGGCGACTGGCAAGCCGGGGCGCGGAAAACCGAGCCATCTCCCGCTCACCTAATGGTGACTCGCGTTTTTCGCAGCTGGCCGGCGCCCGCAAAGGCAGCTGGCGTTCGTTTCAGGACGAGTTCCCCCTCAAGCGCCAAGCGGGACAAGCAGCGCACACGGGCTCGAAATCTGCGAGTGCGTGCAGGGCAGGGCATGGCAGGGCAGGGCATGATTCCATGGCATAGGATGAAAGGCAGGGGGACCCGAAAGCGAGAGGGAGCAAGTCGGCTTGAAGTCAGTCGCTTGCTTGCTTGCTTGCTATGTCTGTGGCTGTCAATAAGAGGTACATTGTAACAAAAGTATCTGAGACTGCTGTGTTCGGTGTGTCGTGAGTAGAACCGTATAAGGAGTGAATGAATAGGAATATGCGCATGATGGCCAATGCGACGGGCTGCGCGATGGGCTGCGATCGGTGGGAGGATGATGGGGAGCTTGGACAGTGTCTCTGTGTGAGTGAGTGAGTGAGGGAGGGAGGGAGGGAGGGAGGGAGGGAGGGAGGGAGGGAGTAAATGCATGCGCTCGTGTTGTTTCTCCTTCCAGTGTGAGAAAGGGAAGTCATGTATCTGCCCATGACATTCTCTTGGGGAGGAATATGCGGTGCTTGCGTGTATGAGAGGGATGGAATGGAATGAAATGAGGGCCGATGTCGTCGTCGTCGTATTGTACACAGTAGCCGTGTCTGTGTGTCTGTGTGTGGACTTTGTGGACTTTGTGGACTCTGTGGACTCTGTGGACTCTGTGGAGGCACCGCATCGCCCGCCCGCTAGGGGCTTCTAGAAGGCCAAAAGTGGGGAATTCCGGCCTGGGACATGTTCGCTGCAGCGCTCTTCGGTGTGTCGAGTCCGCCCCTGCCAATGGGCGCGCCCCAATCGACGGCCGCCCGTGCCCAGCTGTGCTTGTCGTGCTTGTGGCCCTTCTCTTTCCCAGCACGCTCCCAGCAGGGCCAGCACTCTCCCAGCGCTCTCTGGCACTCTTCAGCACTCTTCCGCACTCTTCACCCACTGCGGGTTCCCATGCTCCCATCCCCATCCCATCCCATCTGACCATCTGAGCTCCCCCAATTCAAGCCCAACTGAGCGCCCGCCCGTACCATCTCTCTTCTCTCATCTCTCGTCTCTCGTCTCGTCTCTTGTCCCGTCTCATTTTGTCCATTCCCTAGTGTGTGTCGCTCTTTCCCACGCTTCCTGCTCCCGCCAACCGCCAACCGCCAACCACCACCCACCACCCACCAACACTACTATCACCACTCAACCCTCTCCCACCACCCTCCTTCTCTTCCTCCACTCGAATTGCTTCCCCGGATTCTGCGCCCCGTCGTCAAAATCAAAAGCCAGTCCCGCTGTGCCGTCCGTCTCGTCGCCCCCCGTTCTTTGCGCCCCGATGCTGCTCTTGCAGCCAGTTCTGCGAGTGCGCTGCTTGCGACGCTGACGCTCTCCGCACACCTCAACCACCACCCCCCTGCGTCGTTCGCAGTCGTTGTCTGCAGCCTCCCTTGAGGTCACCTCCCACAACCATCGCCGCTTCAATCTCGAGTCTTCAAATCTCTCGCCCTTCTTTCTTGCCTGTCGCCTGTTTTCTGACCAGCTCTACCACTGTTCTAACCCGCGCATCCCTCGAAGCGCACTCGTCCAATCCATCCTCCGCTACCATCCCATCTCCGCCCACTGCAACCTGCCTCGCCCATCGCACTCGCACCTGCCTCCATTGCTTGCGCTCCTGCACTCTCGCGCTTCTTGCCTGTGCCATCGCCATAAATATCTGAAGAAATAACTCGGGCGGCTGTCGTGTGCTCTTCAAAACCTCGCTTTCCGCCCTGTTCGTTTGTCGCTGGGGTTCCTTGGGACGAGCCTCACGTCGTCGTTTCAGATCGCCTTCCCAGCTCAACTAAGCCTGCATTCCCACTCCAAGTCACGCCTTTCCCTTCACGCCTGCCACGGTTGACTCTTCGCCATAACATCTCCATCCCGACTCTGCACTTGGACTCCCGACATCGCCAATCCATCTTGCCATTGCGCACCCCCGGCCACCACTGATTTGCTGATCGCTGATCGCTGATCGCTGCGCGGACCATCACCCTTTCGCGCCGTCTTATACAATCCCGTCTCCCAACTACACCAGTCCCCGAATACACGCCCTATTGTTTTGCGACAGCCTTATACTTCCTCCCGATTGTGCGGGAGGCTCCACGGAACTCCGGAGACCAGTTCCTTCTGGTCGCCGCTGTCATTGTGGAGACGATGGATCATGGCGCGTGCAATGTGATATACATTGACCGACGAGCAAATGACGAGCATGTGCGCACCGAGACATTATCCAGTTCTCTTGCTGCCAGGACAAGCACCGGCAATGTGATACAGAGTTATTTCGGAGTAGCTAAAGCACCACCCGCCGACATATCCACAAATGTCGAGGCCATTCTCTCAATGTTCAATCAAGGTATGCCCGCATCCTCGGCGCCTGCCATTTCTGGCCTCACATATCTAACTGTGTAAATAGTACATATTTGTAAATCTGGCAGTTCGTGTTTACGGAAATTGAACCAGCTCGAGTCCCAGGACAATATCCCCACCTTGGTCTTGATCGACGTCCCCTACGACGAAGAACAGCGCCTCAAGCGGCTTTCTCGCGAACCACGAACTCCATCCCCCACCTCTACCCGCTTGATAAGAACTGATACCGGCGAGCCAGACGATATATATGGAATGCACCTGCTCACTCACATCTCGTCGCAAATACAGTCGAAAAGCCTATCCAAACTCGTCCTGCCCGTGGTCGTCTTGAGTGGCCTAGACCGAGACACAGGCTCCAACACACTCCCTTCTCTGAGTGTTCATGGATCTCAAATACTAACCGATACCGTGCGGTTGCGCCGCTATTTAGATGCTGGCGCTATAGATGTACTGTCCAACCCATTATCAAGAGACAAAATCCACGGCTTAACTATCCACGCATACCGTATGCACAAGGAGGTTACTAGAGAAGAGGCGGGGTTTTTAACTACTAAGAGGAATAGAAAACTCTCTTGGGTTGGCGTCAACGATGCAAAGCCCTACGCATACCTTCGCGAAGCTATGGTTTCCAGTCTAATGTCTGGCATATGCAACCCTGAGATGGTCGCCGAATCTCAAGACCCGCCAGACATTTATGTCAGTCCCGACCGACAGCAATTCGTCGCCGACGCTATAGGGTCGTGGAGTTTCTCAGCTCACGATTTCACCGACGATGAACTCCTCTACGCCTCGTTGTTGATGTTGAAACATGCACTTCAAATGCCCGAACTAGCGCAGTGGGCCATGTCCGTTGGTAAATCTGGCCGCTTCCTTTATCACTGTCTCCGTTCCAACTAATTTACAACAGATGATTTGACGGTTTTCCTCCTTGCCAGTCGCACCGCCTACAACGACTTCGTTTTGTACCACAACTTTCGTCACGTTACCGACGTCCTTCAAGCTTTGTTCCAATTTCTCGTCCAAATCGGCATTCTGCCTCCATATCCGTACAATGCAGAGCTTAAAGAGTCGAACCCAACATCTCCAATAGCGCAGCTTCTCAAACCTTTCGATGCGCTCACACTCCTTATATCAGCTATAGGCCATGATGTGGGCCATCCCGGTGTCAATAACGCATTTCTAGTCGCACTCAATGCTCCCCTTGCTCAACTCTACAACGACCGCTCTGTTCTCGAATCATTCCACTGCGCTGCCTACTCTCAAATTCTCCGCCGTTATTGGCCCAAGGCTTTTGCGGATTCTGCTATGCGGAAATTAATGATTAATAGTATCTTGGCGACCGATATGGGACTACATTTCAAATACATGACCGATCTGGGCAACCTTCAGGAAAAGTTGGCACATGACAAAGGAATCGATGGTTGGAATGGAAAGATCAGGGAAGAGAACAAGGACCTCGTCTGTGGACTTTTGATCAAATGTGCCGACATCAGCAATGTTGTAAGTGGTTTTACGTTTCTTTTCTTCACTATCACAGATGTTGATTGCCTGTAGGCCCGGAAATTCGATGTTGCTGCCCGATGGGCCAACGTCTTGACCGACGAATTTAGCAACCAAGGTGTTATGGAACAGGAACTGCAGATCCCATCCTGTCTATTTGGCGGTCCACCTGTTCGTGATGATCTGATAAAGCTTGGTGAATCGCAAATTGGGTTTATGAATATCTTCGCAAGGCCACTTTTCGAGGCGGTTACGGATATTCTTCCTGCCATGCGTTTCACTGTCGAAGAAATCATCACAAACAAATCAACGTGGGAGCAGAAAATCAAGGCTGAGTCGGAGCGAAAAAGGCGGAAATCAAACATCTCGCTTGCATTACCTGGGCCTTCGTTTGCGGTCGACCCGACCCCAAGTCCCTTGTCTGGTTCGCCTCTTCAATCGGTTTCCGAGGGGTTTCCCTCTGAACAGCAGTCAAATCATGCTAGTAAACCCACGACGAATCCTTCGGATCCAGAGGTCCCTCCTCGCCGTGCATCGAATGGTTCTGTTCATGCAGCAGTGGTAGCATCTCGAAGATCATCAGGAGTTGACAGAGGCTCACGAAGATCGTCTGCTGCAGGAGTATCGAGCACGCGAGCGCTTTCATCAAACGAGAATCAAAGTCAGTCTCGGCGAGGCAGCGGAGATGCCAGTCTAACGGCAATTCTAGTGACACAAGCACCAAATTCTGCCGACCGACCCGTCGAGGAGTACCCAGCTCCAACACGTTCCGAGTCCCCAGCGAGGCGGAAGGACACGTTGATCAAGACCTCACCAAAGAAGACATTCAGCAAACATGCGGGGGACGATAAAAAAGAAGGGGCCAGACCACTGACCGCTCCTTCGACAGCCAGACGAAGCCAGGGTATGTCGATCTAGTCGATTATGTGGCTATGAAAGGAACCTGACACACGTATAGGAACTACGCTTTATCCAGTGCCTCACCCATCATCGCAATGTCAGTCTGAGGTCGATCTCTCACATACTGCCAATGGGAACTTGGATGGCTCGAAAACAAGTCAATGGGATACTGCCAAAGTCAGCGCCGACAGCAACGTTTCAAGGTCAGATACGTCACGCGACTCGAATCGAAGAAGTGAGTGGTGGCGACAAATGAGTTCTCGTCGACGGACACGAGACCTGAGAAACGGCGAGACTGACGCTCGCGGTCAGCAGAAGGATTCGATACCTGACCTTCCAGACCACCTCACGACTATCAACGCCACGACACCCCCAAGCCCACCTAGGCAAAATAGTCGGACCGAAAAGCTCAAAAGCTTCTTCAAACGTAAACCGCGAAACAGTAACGAGCAGGAGAAACAACTTTCTTCCTTCGGCAGCTCCTCCCAACTCCGGACTCCTCCCACGAGCGATCCAGGCCGATCAGTCAATAGCGATGATTGAGCATTATGACCGATTCCCATTATTCTTCTTTCAATACGAAGACACTGTACTTTCTCCTAGAAGACGAGTCGCTCCTTCAACTAGCGGACATCTTCGTCCTGCAAAAAGTAGTCTTTCAGCTTGAGCATATTTCTCCGTCCAGATGCGCGGCTCTCTGCGACTTCGTCCAAAAGTTTCCTTCGTTCGGACATGGTCTCAATTCACGCACGACGTCACGGATGCTAACGACAAGCTTCGACTCTTGTAACTTTTCCGATATCACGATCGAGATGGTCCATATGGCTTTTGGGCGGATTTTATCAGCGGACATCTCTTCTCTCCATATTTTCCGACTCTCGCTTTGACGTCATGCATCCTCTTTGCATTTTTTCCTCTCAAATATTATTCCTCCGACCTGCTCTCATCGACCTTTTTTCCGGCCGGCTTCGCCCGCTCTTCGATCCTGAAGCTTTCCATTTCTCCTCCTACGAATGTTCTTCCAGTGGACTTCAACTCGCGCAAACGCATTGTATAAGTGTGTATGCATTCTCGGATAGTTTTTTTTTACGAATGGTAGTTCCGGCGGCAGCGATACCTTGAGCCGGAATGGAATGCCAGAGCGGCGGCGTGCGTAGGCATGTTTCTTTTGTATGTGCGTGTGTGCGTCTGTGTGTGAGATAGTTATCCTACCAAAAAGCGCTTTCGGGGTGTGGCGCTACCTGCTTGCTTGCTCGCTTGCCTACTTGCTTGCTTGTATTGTTGTCGTCGTCGTCGTCGTCGTTGTTGTTTTGTTTCTGTTTCTGTTTCTGTTTTGTTATTTCACCCGACCCAGGGCTAGGGCCAGCGAGGAGTTGAGATGAATGATGGTATGCGGGAGTTAGATGATGGAATGGGAATTCGCGTGGGCACTATATACATATATTTTGTTTTTCTCTCCGAAGCTTCGTTCTCGGAAGCGCTCGTAGCAGTGCTCGCCGCAGCAGAACGGAGGTGAGTGAGGGGTGGCTCGATGGCGATGGCGATGGCGATACGAATCAATTATGTAATGAATGTATCTTCTGAAACGCATGTTCTTGTATAAGTGATTTCACGTGTGTATATCAATGGTAAGAGTGAGAAAGGAGGAATCCGTAGTAGGTCATCAAACATTGATTTTGGGGTCTTAGCGTACACCTACATATATTTACAACACATATCCATCCATCCACCCATCTCTCACCCCCTCCCCTCCAAAACCCTCACTACCCGGGGTAAAATCTCCTCCGCACTTCCACTTACCCTGACCCCCTCCTCTCCCGCACCCTCCTCCTCCAAACCTCCAAAAAAAGTCTCTTCCCCCCTCACACCCCCAATATTCAACACTCCAACCGGCAGCCCCCTTTCCTTTGCCCTCTTGACCAATCTCCAGGCCGAATACGTCGCCAGACTACTTCCGATAACGAGGATGCGACTCGCCGTGTCTATTGCGTTTTCGGCGGCGAGTTTGACGTCGGCGCGGATTGATTCACCGAACATGACGACGCCTGGCTTGAGGACGCCGGAGCTGGATGGGGATGGGAATGTGGAGGTGGAGGTGGAGGTGGAGGGAGGAGTCCAGGCGCCGTCGCCGTCGACTTCCACTCTGGCGGCGGGGGTGCCATTGCTAGATGCTGGCGCGCCATGCTCCAAACACACCGGACACGCCGGATACCTGAACGTCGCATAATTTGCACCAGGCACATCCACGTCACCATCCGGGTTTGTTTTGAGGCCCTTTCTGCGGCGCTCATCCGGGTTTTCCGTATCCAAGGCGCCCGTGGCGAGGATCTCGGCGAGGAAGGAAGACCAGGCGGGGTTTAGAGACGCGAGTTGGGACTGGAAGGAGGAGCGCGGGTATGTAGAGTAGCAGGAGATGCAGGTTAGAGAGCGGAGGTAGCCGTGGAGTTCGAGGGTTGGGAGGGAGGGGTGAGAGAGGGGGTGGAAGGAATCTACATCTTTTGAGGGGGAGAAGTTAGCAAAGGGAGATAATTAGATGGGGGTTCGAAGGTATATAGAAACGTACTCTGCGTAACAACACTCCCGACAACCCCGAGTTCTCCCAATCTCCCCACAGCACTATGCGCGGCATTCGGTTGCGCGCGCTCGAGATTCGTCCACCCGAGAAAAGAGCGCGCCCAGTATCTCTTGCGCGCTTCGTGCGAGGCGCAGAATTCGTTGTAGTAGATGGGGCGGTAGGTCTTGTTGAGGGTGTAGGTTCCCTTGGTACCACGGTAGTCGGCGAGGCCTGAGGCCACGGAGATGCCGGCGCCGGTTAGGAGTACAGTTTTGTTTTGCGTGTGGATTGGTTGGGGGAGGAGGCGGGAGGAGGCATGGCTTCCGGTGGTGGTGGTGGTGGTGGAGGGATTGCTGCGGTCGGGGAGTTGGGATGACCGGGTAGTACCACGATAGAGATGCGGAAGATGATGTGATGCGGACGTCGAAGACGATGCCGATGTCGATGTCGATGTCGATGCTGATGTCGATGTAGGTGTAGGTATCGATATGGAAGTCGAAGCAGGTGCCGACAGAAACTCGACCAGAGCCGCAATGGCGCCCGAGGCAGTGTTGGCCGACGCGGGGATTATTTTAGGGAGGGGCAGCGGTTCGGTGTATGGGATACGGAGAAGGGGGCGCATTTCTCTGCTTTTGGGATCTAGATCTGGATATGCTTGTGCGCGGACATGTATAAGCGTGTAATTGTTCTATATTGTTGTCCCTCATTGTTGCGGTTGTGAGATGGGGGGAAAATAAGTTATCGAAAGAGTAGGCGGAGTCGATGACGGCGTTGTTCGGGATGGAGAGGGTTTAGCGTGAGAGGGTTGTGAGGAGGCTCCATCTACCTTTGGTGCTTGCACTGCTGGGTGAACCACGAGTGGGGGCTAAGAAAAGAAGGGCCGAAGTGCCAGATGCGTCTTAGAGGGCGGCATGGCCCCCAGATGGGCCAAACCGCCAGATGGAAATCGGCACCGGGGACAAATGGCAGAGCAGGCGGCAGACGGCAGACGGTAGACGGCACTTTGGGGATCAATCGCAACGCCCGGGCGGCCACCAACACTCCTCGCTTATCGAACTCGATCGGGCGTCGAGTGCAGACAGGGGTGGGGGTTTGGTGAGAATCGCTATTTTTAGGCCCTGTGCATGACGACGTACGTCCTGCGTGCTGCACTTCGTTATCGATTCTGCACGGGTTTTTGGGGACTACATGGATGTGGGGAAAATAAAAACTACATCGCTCGGTAATGGAGGAGAGTGTGAGGTGGACAGTGAGATTGAGGCTTTGCTTGGGTGCGGCCAGCGTGCATGAATTTGATTCCCGAATGTGGGGTGCTGGAGGAGTGAGGGACGATGAAGGGGGATCGAGGGACGGGTAGGATCACAGAGGAGTCGATGGAACCCCATTGTGCGTTGTGCATTGTGGTTCAAGGGCTGCGATTGTATGAAGGGAGTTCAGGATGCTTGGGAGGAGTTGACACTTGTGCTCTGTTTAATGAAGGGGACTTTAATTTGCTAAAGGTCATCTCCGGGTCAAGTTGTGAGATTCTACAGTTCTATGTTTTATCCCCTAGATAGCCATAGTGAAAGGAAATGCTATTGAGTAAGAAAATCAAATGAAACAGGTGGTATCATGCAATGAGAAGACTTTTGAAAGAGAGAAAAGATGATTGAAAGTGTACAAGAAAATCAATTGAAGACTGAAAGAGACGGTTCTATGTGTGTGCGTGCACGACTATCAGCCATACGCAATGCCGCAATACATACATTGGATTCCCCCCATTGGTTTCATGCCGAGTGTGTTCCATCCCACTCCTCAGGCAAGAAACCCCTAACGAATGTCCGTCCTTGTTTCCTCCGCTATTACAATCCAACGCAGTGCCTTTGCAAACCAGTAATGTGGAATTTTTGAATATAAACGCCAAAAGGGACAAAACCTAGCCCAGCCTCTAGGTGTGTGGTATAGATGGATGATGGGTCGTCGTCGTGGGACAGTGTGTAATGTTACAAGGGAGTGTTGTTCAACTATTCGTTGCTCGCTGCAAGAAAAGAAAAGATCCGATTTGGGGTCGTGATGGTCGTGAGGTGAGAAAAGGAAAAAAAAAGAGACGTAACAACGAGATATAATAGAGAAAGGAAGCCGAAGCTAAAGAAAACGTGAGGTAATTATGAAAGCCCTCAAACAAGATGGCGCGAAGAGTGGGCGCCAGGGCCGGGATATTGGCCAAGGAGGGCCTGAATAGAAGGAACTCGTTGCTGGTGATGTTGTTGCTGTTGTTGTGTCGTGGGGTAGTGTGAATACGGGTAGCCTGCCTCTTGGACGTCTGGCAGTTCTGGGTGGCGGTCATCTGATTCTTCCTCCAGGTCAGAAATGCCGATTCCGCTATCGTCATGACTGTCGGTATAGGTACCCTGTTTCTTCTGTGCTGACCGGTACGCTTGTGCCAGGTTCTTCAATCCCTTCTCCATGCACTGAACTGACGTTAGCACTACTTTCACCGAGTTGGGGGAGGTTTACTAGAGACGACATACCTTCTGTTCCACAAGCTGCCATTTTTCTCCAACCCGGGCTGCAAGAACGCTCCACATTTCACGGCGTGTTTCCATGTAGGCTTGGGCAAGAATGTCTAGTTTGACGCCATCCCACTGCTCTGCATTTTGCCTCTCCATCAGACGCTCGTGACGCTTGCGGCAGGCATTGGGCGACTTGGAGGGAAAGTGTTTGGGTGCAATTTGGTTCCAGTTCAAGCCTTGTGCTCGAGCCTGAATCAATTGGTCGTCATCCTTTGCAGACCAGGACGAGCTTCGCGTGCCAGCACCCGCGGCTGAGGCGGTCGAGACGGAGCCCCGATGGGAAGACATGACGCTTTTCTCAATCTTTGGCATTGCTATCAATATATCCCACGTCCCGTATTGTAAACGTGCCAAAGCTATGAACAGACAATGATGAAGACGTTGTGAGACAAGATGTAAAGAAAGGGATGTGATAGAGAAGAGAAGCGAATGAGAGGACGCGGTGTATTAGAATTAGAGTAGAGCAGAGTAGAGCCGAGTAGAGCAGAATGAAGGTAGTCCAGCAACGTGAGGAAAAGAAAGGTGGAATGTGGGGGGTAATAGAAAAGAAACGAAGGTGTATGGAGAGTGGTTGGTCGGGTGTTTGGATATCTGGAGGCCCACATGGAAAGATGCGGTCCTTCGCCTTTATAGCAAGATGAAAGCAACATGGCTGCGCACATGTACGCATATGGACACACAAGCCCAGCGGTCGACGGAGAATTTGTTGAAACAGGGTTGCGTTTCCTTAATCGCCGTGCCCTCTGCTCAATGGAGTGGTGTGAAACCTGAGGATGGGGGGGCTTACAACACATGGGCAGCGGCCACAGAGGGCCGCTCACTGGTCGGCCCATCAACCGCACGGCGCGGAAGGCTGCCGAGGACCAGGGAGTAGGAGTCCTGGGGAACGGAAGCGCCAAAATGGTAGAGGGCCGCTCACTGCGATGGCCTTGCGGCTGATTCTAAGAAAAGAGTGCAGAGGGAGAGTGAGGGAGAGTGTGTGGGACGAGACGAGGTGTGGTGGGCGGCTATGGCCCCATGAGCGCGCCAATTTGATAGGCCAGAAAGCGGCCTACAGATTTAGGCCTGGCGCACACCCGCCGCATCGCTGTTCGCCATTTCGCCATGCACAGACGCACGGATGCACAGCGTAGTCATCAACGCCTACATTGTATTATAGGGCTGAGCACCATCGCGACATTCGCACCTGGGCACCCGCATTGGCACACAGACCGACATGTACAGTACTGTCAGTACACTGCAATACGCACCGTGGACGCTGCCGTTGGGGTTGGGCCTGCAGGGCCCGGGGATGCAACCATGGATGCGATGCAGCAAGAGCACGAGGTGGACGTAAGCATACCCTTCTCGAAAACCAGATGTACGTGAGAAAAGGCCACGCGGGGGAGTGAACACGACAGAGGGAAAGGGGGGTGCGAGGGTGGAATAGGCAGCGAAGTCCAGAAGCAGATAGGGAGCGATGTGAATAGCAGCAGCGACAATGATAGTCGGAGCTCGTGCGGCGTTGGCGACAACGAGGGTGGTTGTGATGGTGCACACCAAAGTGCAGGAGAGAGGAGAAAGAGAAGAGGCATGGCATGGCATCGCTGAGTGGCGATGAGTGGAGTGGTTGTTTCGAAACACCTGGGATGGTTCCAAGAAAGGCAAATGCCGTTGCGCGCCATAGATCTCTCTCGCTCTCTCTCACTCTCTTCCCCCCCAAGGCTCCCTAGACAACAACCACAACACCAATCTGTCCGTCACCACTACCACCACCAACACCACTCATTCCCATCCAAACAAACAAGACAACTAAACAAACACGCCCCACAGCACCGCCGAAGCAGCCATATCTCACCCCCATAACAACAGTGAACAACCCATCCACACCCCCGGCCACCATTGAGCCGCTTCCATCAAGCGCCCGCACTGCTTGCTCTCTCTACGGCACAGCTGCCAGCGAGGCACAACAGAGCATCTGTCCGACGTCTTTCTCTCTGTCAATCTCTGCCTTCCCCTCTGCCTTTGCCTCTGCCTCTGCCTCTGCCTTTCTTTCTGCCTCACCAGCACCCTGATAGCGTTTGGTAAATGCAGCCAAGCCAGAGCCTCTCATAATGCCATAGGCCAGCACGGCTGTGGTATCAAGGAAGCTCCCAAAGCATTGCTCGTAGCGGTTGCGGCTACATAGCGTCCGCTATTCTAAGCCCTCGTGCGTCGTGCAGCCAAGTGAACCACTGTAATTCGTTTCCTCGATCCAGCAGTGCGGATGTATGCGCAGATCGTGACTTGTGTCACATCAGACCAGAGTTCGTCTATTTACACCCGTCAACCGCGCCTCCTTCGCAGCCTCAGCGATCGGATGCCGATGCTCCTCACTCAAGGTCCTCGTGGTTCTCTACTCAGAAAAGGTCAGAGAGTGCGGGCCCTCCCGGCCAGAGTTAAACAAATGACAAATGCCTAATGCCTCGACCTGCCTCGACCTGCGGTTCCCACCCCCTCTTGTTCTCGCTAAATAGTTCCCACTCTCCGGATTGTCATCGTCGCGGACCCCTCGCCATGAAGTCAGCAGCCCGAGACGGCCAAAATAGTACACAGTACTCTTCCAAATTGGCGTAACTCTCGATAGAACGGACCTGTGCGCTGCCGGCCCCGGGAGATTTTCATCATCTGTAGGAAATCACTCGACCAGTGTTTTAGTATCCTTGCAATGGTATTTACGATGCGACGAAGATCTGTGTTTCCTCCAATTATCCAGAAAACCACGAGTGAGCCAGGTTAGTTACACAAGGCCACAGCAACGACGTTCCATATTCCGAGGGTTATCTTTGAAGTTGAAACAAAGTCAACAAATAGAACGGAATGGGATCGACACTCTCTTTAGGCCACCAGTCTCATTCTTCCTCTCTTCGTCTATCATTGACAATGACAAATAGTTGCTGTCTTGAATTCTGACAGAAAAATAGAATGCCTCTTGGAAATGCACCGCACAGTCTTGCAATCATAATTAAGTCGTCGTACTTTTCGGCTCAGCCAAGGATGAGGGCTTCCATAATAATACAAGCGAACTGGACCGTGTCCCCAAATGATTTGACAAACAACAAAAATATTCATTCGGCTGTAAATGTGGCTTGCGGCTTGAAGCTGCACGTTTGGTGCAGCAGCGATGCTCCAGCAGTTTGTGTTGACGTTGTGCATTCCCAAGATTACAAGTTACAACTCGGATACGCCGCTTGGTGTTTCGATGCGCCGATTGGACTCGTTGAAACATCGACAGCTCTAGCTCACAGAACTCTGGCTGATACCGGAGACTAGCCGGCGAGCTAGTACCCCAAAGTGAGCCCAGATTCCACGACCTTCAGGCGAACGTTTGGCCCTGATAGCAAACGCAAAACGGTGAGGCGCCTCGTAGTGCCGCACTAGACGTCAGGTTGCCGCCTCAGGCATTCGCCCAAAGAATAAACTGATTCTGTCAAGAGAATAAACCTCCAATATCATGTACACATCCATGTAGGCGGCAAATATGGCCGCAACATTTGGACCATGGTTGAAATCGAGCACCGCAGGCCACTCGACTTGCCACATCGCGACTTTCTCCCAAGTGAGTAAAGTAGTTCTTGGTTTGTTTTGTTGCCAAAGACGCGTCTTGCATGAAAGGGGCCTGTGGCATTAGGGAGATGAGGCCATGCGCGCGTAGATATTCTTGGTGGCCACTCCCGAGGTCTGAGGTCAGAGATTCCACGTTGGCCACAAGGGGAATGGTCAGGGGTCAAGTCGAGGTCCGTGCGCGTCCGTGCGCCCCACATCTGGTGCATCACGTGTCGTTCTTCGGTCCTTTCGACGGCGCTGTTCTAACACTCAAACTGCCCTCTCTGAGCCCACAGTCTACTTGCTTCTCCAACGATTTCCTCGCTGAATTAATAATACTACATATTCCAATCCATCGGTCTGCTCAATCATTCCTGTCTCACCCGTAATCGTGTGCAGTTCGTCAAAACAAGAATCGCGCGCCACAATCAGTACTTGAAGTTGGCACTCGAGTTGGGTGCTGGGCGCATTGAAGCAGCCCATTACGATCATCGTAGACGCACATCGTCCCCCGTTCATCACAATGTTTGCATCGCTAGATCCTAGAATTCACTCACCTTAGCGGTACCTAGGTAGGAGAACCCGGACAATTTCGTGCAGAACAAGATTCCCATCTGCACACTCCTTTTTTTCCAAGTACGACAAACATCGTATTGAGAGAACGCCATGGTGCTTTCCGGCTGATGGGATTCAGAACTCGCATCGCTTACGTGAAGAGTATATACTGGCAGTACTGCTGTAGTGCAGCCTTGCGATTGCCACGGCGGAAAATCTTCAGATATGTTGTTGGAGTTCAAGGCGCCATCCCTGTTACAAGGTGTCAGCTGCTTTACCCGGAATTTGGGCACTATTGATTCGTCTGCTCCAGCTCCTGTTTTCAGTTCGCTAAATTAAAACCCAAGCCAACATTATCCACGCATCCATTTCCGCTAACGTCATATCACGGAGAACCATCTCTACTGGGACGCCCCTATGTATCGACCGAGGCCCAGTGATCAGTTAGCTTCTTGATCTGCCTTGTTATCGTTTTCAAAGCCACCGAAGCTGGTATAACGCGATAGAGAAGGTCCTGTAAGGCTATGGTATCCGGACTAAACACGCCATGTATCGCGATCTAGCGCCTTGCGGGGTCTGGGGTTCAGCTTGCTGTCATGTGTATATGTTTCCAGCTCTCCCTTGCGAAATATGATCTCTACTGCGATCTTTCGCTGTCCACTCACTCACAGTCATTCGTTGCAATACGTTGCGTTCGTTCATTATGCTTTTAATTTTCTTATCTATTGCAACTTGTGTTGCTGGCGCAGCAGTCGGGAAGCGCATTCCAGTGCCTGCCGGCTATGTTGCACCACCATACTATCCTGCGCCGCACGGAGGGTGGACTTCGGACTGGAGTGAGAGTTATCGAAAGGCATCTCTCCTTGTCTCGAACTTGACTCTGGCTGAAAAGACCAACATCACTGCCGGAACGGGGATTTTCATGGGACGATGTGTTGGAAATACAGGTTCAGCCCCGCGTGCTGGAATCCCTCAGCTATGCTTGCAGGATGGCCCACTGGGTCTACGTAACGTCCCTGAAGGGGACAACACTGCATTCCCAGCCGGTATAACCGTTGGCGCCACATGGGACAAAGATCAGATCTACGCCAGGGGGGTGGCGATTGGAGAGGAGTTCAGAGGAAAGGGTGTCAATGTTCATCTTGGTCCATCTGTAGGACCGCTTGGGCGAAAGCCTCGAGGCGGTCGTAACTGGGAAGGCTTTGGTTCCGATCCGGTATTGCAAGCCGTTGGCGGAGCTCTCAGTATCGAAGGTATCCAGAGTACTGGCGTCATTGCTACCATCAAGCATTTGATTGCCAACGAGCAAGAAATGTATCGGATGTACAATCTGTTCCAGCCCGGAATCAGCTCCAATCTGGACGACAGAACACTCCACGAACTATATTTGTGGCCGTTCGCAGAGGGCGTGAGGTCCGGAGTCGGATCGGTTATGATTGCATACAATGCTGTTAGTTTTTCCCACCTCTCGATCGTTTAGCAGGTTACTGACAGTTACAGGTCAATGGTTCCGCCTGCTCCCAGAACTCCTACCTCATTAATGGTATCTTGAAAGATGAACTTGGTTTCGAAGGATTTGTCATGTCCGACTGGCTTTCTCAGATTTCCGGTGTGGCCTCAGCACTTGCAGGACTCGATCTCTCCATGCCAGGAGATATCCACACCGTTCCCCTCTTCGGCAACTCTTACTGGATGTACGAGTACTCCAGGTCAATCCTGAATGGATCCATTCCCGTTGATCGTCTCAATGATGCTGTCACTCGTATTCTTGCAACTTGGTTCCAGATGGGCCAGGATGACCCGAGTTATCCTAAGCCCAACTTCGATACAAACACCCAGAACCGTGAAGGACCACTGTACCCTGGCGCTCTTTTCTCCCCCAGTGGAGTTGTGAACGAGTTTGTTAATGTGCGCGCAAACCACGCAGAGATTGCTCGCGCAGTCGCTCGTGATGGAATTACCCTCCTCAAGAATGTGAACGGAAGCCTTCCTCTATCACGAAACGCTACACTTAAGGTCTTCGGTACCGATGCTGAGAAGAATCCTGATGGTATTAATAGCTGTGCCGATCAGGGTTGCAATAAGGGAACTCTTGGAATGGGCTGGGGTAGCGGTTCCTCCCGGTACCCGTACATGGATTCGCCGATCGATGGCTTCAAGGCTCGCGGTGCACCATACACGTTCTTCAATACCGATAACTTCCCATCCAACTCGAACCCTAGCCCAGGAGACACTGCAGTTGTCTTTATCAATGCTGATAGTGGAGAGAATTACATTACCGTCGACGGAAACCCAGGTGATCGAACCAACGCAGGCCTTAACGCATGGCACAACGGGAACAAACTCGTCAAGGATGTGGCTGCACGGTACTCCAACGTAATCGTCGTGGTGCACACCGTTGGCCCCATCCTACTCGAAGAGTGGCACGACCTTCCCTCCGTCAAATCTATCTTATTCGCCCATCTTCCCGGCCAAGAAGCAGGCGAGTCCCTCATGCAAGTTCTATACGGTGATGTTTCTCCGTCCGGCCACCTTCCTTACACAATCCCCAAGTCCGAGGACGACTATCCCGACAGCCTGGACCTCGTAGGCTTCCAACTCGGCCAGCCCCAGGACACTTTCACCGAAGGCCTCTACATCGACTACCGCCACTTCAACAAAGCCGGCATCAAACCCCGCTACGCCTTCGGCCACGGCCTAAGCTACACCACCTTCTCTTTCTCCAACGCAACCATCACCTCCGTCACACCCTTGACATCCGTCCCTCCCCCGCGTCCCGCAAAGGGCCCAACACCAACCTACTCGACCGCCATCCCCCCGGCCTCCGAAGCCTACTGGCCCGCCAACTTCAACCGCATCTGGCGCTACCTCTACTCGTGGCTTGAAAAAGGCGACGCCGACGCCGCTGCCCGGGACGCAAACTCCACAAGAAAATACCCCTACCCCGCCGGCTACTCCAACGTACAGAAACCCGGTCCTCCAGCGGGCGGCGCCCAAGGTGGCAACCCGGCCCTCTTCGACGTTGCATTCGACCTCTCCGTCACTGTATCCAACACCGGCTCTCGTGAGGGCCGCGCCGTCGCTCAACTGTACGTCCAGTTCCCGACCGGTATCGCATTCGACACTCCAATCATCCAGCTGCGCGATTTCGCGAAGACCAGGACACTTGCAGCGGGAGAGTCGCAGGTTCTGAACTTGAAGGTTACGAGGAAGGATCTTAGTGTTTGGGATGTCGTGAGCCAGAACTGGATTATACCGAGTTTGGAGGGGGAGTATAAGATTTGGGTGGGAGGTGCGTCGGATACATTGGGATTGAGCTGTGGAACTATTTCTAGGGGTTGTGCGGGGGGACAGACGAGTCCCGTGTAGAGGGATGATGGGTTGGGGGGAGGTAAAGAGGATAATTTGTAATTTTATTAAGGGGGGGATGGTGGACACGGATGCATTTGGGAAAATGTAGTTGATCCAGATATTGACACCCCCCGAGAGATGCTGTAGGAAATTCGATGAATGGTATGCGATATGATAGATTGTCTTCGATGTGATGTGGTATGAAGTGATTTGTTGGGCCTGTTACAAAAGGATACTTTCCAAATTATCTCAAGGTACGAAGGGGCTAACACAGTTGAGTACGAAGTTGAAATGGCTTTGCGGAAAAGTGAAATGGTAGGCACGAATCGTTTTAACATAAATCTATGTGTTTAAATGGAAACTCTCTGGGAGAGCCATGGTAGATAATTTGATAAGAGGTTAGCTGAAATCACAGGCCGTGGTCATGCTTGTTTGGATGATGTGATTTATTGGGCTTGTGGCAAAAGGATAACCTTTGGTCTATCTAAAGGTCCTGTGAAGCTGACACAGCCCAGTACAGAGTCGAAATGTATGTGGTGAAAAAGGACATGGTGGATACCGATAGTAGTAGGGAGAAAAAAAAAGGAAATTTTGAACTATCCCTCAATCCCCCTAGCCCTCCAGCCCGCAAGAGACGCCCTAGCCAATTCAAAGACGAACTGGGAAGACAACCTTCATTCCGGTCACTTTCTCAATGTCGTTAAAGATCAGATCCAAGGGAAGAATCATGGCTGTGCCGTGGCCTGTGATTCCGAATAACAACCCGAACCATGTTCCCTTGTTGTTGTCATCATCATCAAGAACCACAATACTTCCAGAGTCGCCCCGATCCGCGAACTCTGTTGCGGATGTACGTATCTCCCGACTCCGTGCACCAAGGCAGGTCCCCGTGTACTTTGCATCGAAACCGTAAATCTCGGAGATCTCCAGACATTCCTTGGGTTCAATGACAACCGGCGTTCCTGTCATTTCTCCGAATGTCCATTGCGTGCTCCTTCCATACTTCGCACATAATACCCCCTCGTTGAGAGGATGAATCGTAGTCCACTTGTGGGAGGCCATCGAATTGACGAGTTTCGTATGGCTGTATCTGGAGCTTGGTGTGCAAGAAATTTCCTTCTTGACGGACCGCTGTTTATCAAGATTAACCAGTCCCCAATCGAGAGGCCAATTGTAAGACGTGCGACCCTTTTGCTTCGATTCCTCTGCCTCACGGTTGTGAAGGGGCGCCTTTATGACCCTGTGTCCAGATCCAGAGTGCAGAGATCCGAAGGCGCGATTCTTATTCCTAAGATCTTGAACTTGTTTCTTCATCTCAGTACGTGTCGCGGTTACATCCTCTCCGGTGGACTTGCTGAGACGTTCGATCAAGGCATCAATATGCTCTGTCCGGGATTGGTGGTCTCTGTCTGCAGGACACATGATATCGATGCGTAGAGAGGCAGCATCTCTGGGAAGAAGGGACCCGTCGTTCGATTTCTCACATGCCTTGTCGAAACCTGAAGTATCTTCCCAAATCACATGAAAACAGGTAATTCCCTTGTGATGGAGATTTCCATTTGCGTCTTGTAAAGCGACCATACCGCCGACAGTGCCACATGCATCCGTACCTTTGTTCCCGATGGACGACCCCATAGGTACACGTTGGTCATATGCTTGAAGGGTTTCAGGGCTGTCTGTCGCCCATGGGTTTGTCAAAAGAGTTGAGATCCAAAAACTTAACTCGATATCGAATTTGATTTCTCGAGATGAGAGCCAGTCACGGATCCTTGGGAGTGTCGTAGCCCACCATTTCGGCTCCCCGGCGGTGGGGCTCGAGATCCCGATAGTAGGTCGCAGGGTCGACTGCAAAGGTTTGGTGCTGAAATGATAACATTCGATCGTTAACCATCTCTCATCCGTAAGGAAATTGTGAATGAGTTCTGGAACGTATTTCTGGAACGCCTGGACGAGGTCTTGACTTGCGCTCGTGATTGGAGTCCGGTACCCCCCGGCCAACGCACCATGTTCCAAAAATTCGATCGTGACGCCCTTTGCAATGGAATCCATTTTTCTAAACTCTTTACGAATCATATACATCGCATTGCAGATTCGGTGACGATGTACTTCCATATCCGGTAGTGGTATGACCAGTGTGAGCCATTCAGTCTTATCAACATCGACCCCCACAAGTGCGGATGGTATCCTGAATGCAAAGAATGGGTGAGCATCGTCAATTCCTTGCGTTTGGAGGATTGTACGGACAAATGTAAGCCATTGTTGACGATGAGGGACATGCTGGGGGATTCCATCGGTAGATGTCGAGCATGGTAAAGGGGGGAGAATTGGCCATCCAACACGGTAGGACAAGCCTTTCTTGTCTTGCTCAGTTTCGAATTCCTCTTCGGTGGAAGACATGAATTTTCGCTTGTTCCGAGGAATTGGATTGAGTCCGAAAGCAGAGACGGGGTCCTCGAGTGGAAGAACCGATCCTTCCCAGGGATTACTCATGGTGAAGGCGGACTAGATGGCCACAGTAAGAATATGGTCGCTCATAGATCAAGGAGGGGAGAAGAAAACTCACATAGGGACCAGATATTCACCGAGGAAAGTCGTCGCTCGAGAATGAGGTGAAGGAGAAGGTCCTGGAGATAAGTGTATGAGTTAGTCAACGTCTAAACACGGTCGCTCAAGAAGAAGGGAAAAGAAAAAGAAAAACTTACGTAGATGGTGGAAAATCTAAAGGTCAAAGTCGTCACTGGTGGGTATCGTGGGTAAAGGGAAATGGAAGATAGAGAAAGAATGAGCGGAAGGTTGTGTGAGAGGGACATTATATAGTAACTATGGTGGGAGGATGTGTCACAGTACCATGCACCAGTCGATTGCTCGAGTAAAGTCGGTGAGGGCGTTCCTTTGCCAACGGCAAACAAAGTTGTGGGCGAAAAAGACGCCAAACGGGAATGATATTGTTCTTTCAGTGGGGTTCAAGTCACACGATCTAGGCACCGGTCAACCATTAGGCAAGAAGCCAGGTATTTTGTGGGGTGGGGTTGCACAAGAATGAAATTTGTAGCTAAAAGCTCTGGAAGATGGTGAAGTAAGCAACGTAGCTTCATGCAACCAAATTCCATAGATACACGAGCGGGAACAATGTGATGCCTTTGCATGCTCGTGATTGTCGTCACAAAGAGCTAATTTGCTAGATGATAGTGTGACCGAATTTTTCTTATTCACAATTACACATGATATCCACGGATCTTATCGAAGCCGACAACTATTCACTGTGCGTTGATTACATCATACGTATCCTTTGGCCCAAACGAAGGACTTGTAACATCACATGCCACCTACACCTAGATATCGGCGAAATATTCACATTAGCCATTCACATAGGCAGTGGGGAAAGTCTTGGAGTGATAAAAATTGTCCAGTTTCGTTGACATGTATTTGGGCTGGGCGTATGACCCCCAGTTGGCATTGATGTCCCAACAGATCACTTTTGATTTTACCACATGAGTAATTAGACTAATATTTTTAGTAGCTTAAAACTGATAATTACATTTTTCTTCATACAATGACATTTGGTTACATATTTGTTACTGATGTAATAAATAATGCAAAAGAAAAACTGCTTTCAGTGGCTTGAAAATAACACTTGTCCCTTTCTCTATACAATGTGTGATAGCGATTCAGAGAGAGATCTGGCGGTTCTAAAAGAGGATACCTCCTGGAGGTGCTCCAAACAGTTCGATGTCAAATTTGACGTCCTGAGTAGACATCCAATTTCGGGCCTTGGGGAGTGTTTCGGTCCACCACCTTGGGTCCCCGGCGTTACGACTGCAGATAATGAATGTTGGTCGAGCAGTGGACTCAGAATGTTTTACGCTAACACGGTAAGTTTCCATGGTTGACCAGCTTGCATCCCCAAGTAGCTTTTTTAGTTCTGAATAATGATGGTCAAAAGCGTCCTTATGTTCCTTGGATTTGATAACGTCGACATATCCACCTGCCAGGGCTTCGCGCTCAATGAACTCAATCATGACACTTTGCGTAGACTCATGCTGTCGAAGCTCGACGCGGAGTCGATATAGGACATTATCGATTCGATCGCGGTAGGTATCCATGTCCGGTAATGATATGACCAGGGTTAAGTAATCTCGTGAGTCTACATCTTCCCCTTGAATTGTCCTGGGGGCACGGAAGGCGAAGAAAACGTTAGGATCATAGCAGTCGTCCATCTGAGCATCGAACCCTTCCGTGCGAAGGATCTGTCGAACCGAGTTAAGCCTGTGTCGCCTGTCCTCAATATGTTGGGATACACCGTCGGTAATTGTGTGGCAAAGTAGAGGGGGTAGGTTGGGCCAGCCCATCCGGTAAGCTTGGCCTTTCTTGTCCTTTTCCTCGTCAAACTCTTCCCTAGTGGAAGACATATCCTTTCGTTTGATGAATGGTATAATCCAAGGGTCGATAATTTTGGGCGGTGTAGCGAGTGAAGTAGTCGAAGTCGACGACTGGTTATTTTCTTCCAGAGAATCAGCCATGGGAGAATTTCGAAATATGGGCGGTGGTGAGAGGTAAAGACGAGCAGTAAGAGAAGCGGCAAGATGACTGGTAATTGCAGGAGACAGGAGAGTTGTTGCACAAAATTAGACTGATGATGTGGAGATTTAGAAAGGATGATGATGGAAGAATTTATAGTGATTAATTCAATGTTGGATGTGAGTGTGTCATGGTCCAACACCCACCCCACTAATCGAAAGTCTGTTGAGGGTAAACAATTCGAATGAGTCAAAAAAGAGATGTGATTTTATGTGTTGAGACACAAACATGTGACAATTTAGATTCCTTCACACTGGCCCGCTCCCCTCTTCCCGCCCCCGCCATTCCTACCAACCTTCCGCTAGCATTGCGCCTCTGATCTGTAGGCGTTGACCATTGAGGTTGTGTTCAGAAGAACTTTCCGCTTTTACCTACAACATCGGTCCTTTCAATAACTCGCTCTTGTTCGTGGTCTTCATAATTCGCAGAGATTCGAGATCGTGGCACTGGACGGTCAAGAGCAGTGAAACGATGTCCCCTAACCCTGGCAAAGACGTAGAGGAAACCAATGCGAAGACCACAGGCTCCCAAGCCCCAGAGAAGGCCACCAAATGGAGCAGCCACGAAAGCACCTTGATTATGGTTAGTACTGTAGAAAGTGAGATCAGAACTCAACTTACCAAATGCACTCCAATCATTGGCGTATAAACCACCTTCTAGAATGAGAAGCTTTGAGGCGCGGGTTGCATCGCCATCGTAATAGACAAGTCCGAACAAGAAGACGCTGAAAATACCTCCGAGACCTCCCACAACGAAGTCGAAGCCGCGCCACCAGTAGAGCTTGTCCGAAAGACCAAGGACGAGGCATGGCACGACAGCAGCGCTGACGAGATCACTGATCAAGAAGATCTGGAGAATGTCGGGACTCTGATGATTTCTGTCAGCCCAGGCACTAGAAATATCCACAGCGATGTTGTAAACTCGCAGGGTTGATAGAATCTTACCTTCAAAGCAACCACCACGACAGGTACTATGATAACAACTACAAACGCCCTGATGACCCAAAGATTAAGCTTATTGCGGAAGAGATCATTGCTTCCAGTGCTGATCATGGCGCTTTGGAAGCTATCAAATGCGGCCGTGGAGAGGGAAACCACCATAACGAGAACGACGCCAACAACCCATGCTGGCAGCTGTCCGAGCAGAAGGAAGAAGGCCAAATAACCGTTTTCTGCATCCTCCATCTGCCAGGCACCGGACCATGCAGCCAGAAGACCTCCAACACCCACAAGGACGAGAATGCAGCATACAACCTGATGCTTGGTCAGTTTCAACCACTCTGATCAATCGATTCGGGAACTTACGAAACTGGCAATCGATACACCAATCCAGAGGTCTTTATCACTTCGAGATGCGAAAGTTCGCATCCAAAATCCTGACAAGAAGAAGTCGTTGGTCAAGATAGCCACAGGCAGGATGTAAATTAGTTGCCATCCGAGAAGCGATGACTTCAGGTAACCTGATTCTTCGATCAATCTGCGCTCTACCTTGGTCTCCACGCCCACGGCGATGACACCGAGAATAATCAGGCCAACTACCATAGCGCCTTGAATGTTATCTGTAATGAAAGACACCTTGAAGCCACCGAGAGCTATTTGTTGTGAGTTTGAGATGATCTGGAAGGGGCATATGAACGTACATGTGTAGATCGTAGTGACCGCACATTGCACAATGACAGCTGGTAGGCCATCCAGGCCAGTCATGACGGTTACGATTTGCTGCAGGGCAGAAAGCTCGGCCACCATATATAAAAAGATGGTGATCAGCCTGCTTTCGTCAGGTCACGTCCGTGCACACACCTATGGTGGACAAAACTTACGTGCATACGCTTAGAAACAACCCGGCAACAGCCCCATATCTCTGTCTGCACCATTCCGTGAGGACGAAACCTTCCGGGCATTTACGCCGAATGATGGGACCAAGAAAACCGAATATTAGAAGCGGCAAGGATGATGAAAGCGCGTAAACAACCAATCCTTGTACTCCTGCAATTGTCGCAATCTGAGGATATGTGAACAGAATACCGGATCCGAGAGCTGTCGATTACATCGCCCTAGGTTAGCTTCTGAAAATGAGGGGAGAGGGGGCAGGAAGATAAGAAAGGAAGAAAAGAAGAAAGCGGCAGCACGTTCCTCACGCAAGTATTATCTTGATCGAGTTCATACGGTACTTCTCAGCTTCGCCAGAGCTGATCCAAGAACGACTTCATGATAAAGTCGTTCCAAATCGACCCGGTTCCGCGCCCGTAGTGTAGCCGCGCAGGTTGCCCTCTTGCTATCCTGCCGGCAATCACAAATCGTGTGACGTCGGCAGAGCAAGCATTCGAGCAACTACTGCGATTGATCTCAAATACGAACCTCTGGTTTAAACTCATGCTTTCGACCCATTGGTTGCTAATTCCCAATCGTCCCATGAAACGCCCAGGATGGTGGTACCGATGCTGCCGCTTCAAGATAACAGGGTTGCACTGATGCACTCACCCGCTGCTATGAAGTTGAGGGCGAGCGGAATGCCTGGCTTTTGTTAGTCTCATGTGCTTCGGCCGCGTTTGGACATATCCTTGGGCCTCATGGTTGGTGTTAGGCGGCATGAAGTATGGATTTCTGACCCTTTTGTGTATTGTTGCTCGAAAGCCATTCGGTCTTGGACTGATGTCGCAGTCTCCATGCTATGTAGCACCCGGTTACTCTGTATCACAGGGTAAGCGTACAGTTGGGTCGGCCACACTTTGCAACGTACAAAAAGGCCGCATAAGTGACGTAAATGATGGCGTTGGAGGCCTGCGTCGACGGAACACCCATGGCTTCGTCTTTCTTAAATGCTAGGTGCTGAAGTGTTATTGTATGCAGGCGCAAGATGTGATGGAAAAATGTCCGGGGGCAGGGCGCATTTAAAGGCCGCCCACTGGCGAAAAAGAAGTGGGCTGCAAAGATTGGTCGTCTGCCGTTCGGTCGTGCATTTGCTTTTTTCCCACCCCACCATGCCGCTCCAGGAAGTCGCACGTTCTAGCGTGCTCTTGGACACTGTCAAATCTTTACAAATCGCGTGGCGGTACAAGGAGCTCATTTCGCCTCTGGTTCGCATTTGGTTCGCACATCTGAGCAAGGGAAAAGAAGCTGTTGATTCCTGTTTGTACTCTTTGTAGCAATGGTCTGGAAGAAGGCAAATACAGTACTAAGGCTGCTCTTCTATATGCTCGCGTGACAAGGGTATATGTATGACTGGAGGATACCTTAGCAGTCTGCTTCTCGGTACCGATTTTGTTCGCATGATAGTAAATAAGTAACTACTCGCTTGCATTACAAGCCGCTCAAGACGAAAAGAGCACACTGTTCATAGAAAACTGTCATCAGCCCCATAAGAATAATGTGAATCCTCCCCAGACGCTGCCAAACCAAGAAGAAGCCCTGTGCCGGCTAATCGTATTACGAACCCAATTTTGCTCCGGAACGCATGAAAATGCCTACGAAAAAAAAGGGAAATCATTTAGTACGCCCGGAATCTTTCTTGCTCTCTGCTGTAGATTCATAGACGTCGCGCGCTTGAACAGTCCCGAAAGAAGCTGACTAACATTCCCCAGAATTCGGCGCATAAGGAGGGGATCGTGGAGGATATCGAGAGAGAGGAGCATCACCAGCTCTCATGGTTCCAGTTCGGGTCTTTCAAGGGGTTGAAGAGTCAGCCGTGTGTCTATTTCAGAGTCTACTGTCGGCTCACCTTGTACAAATGCCGCAAGCACTTTGCTGCCAGTTTGCAGGAGGGGGTGTCCGACGACAATCTCCAAGAACCGTTGCAAGCCCTCCCTACGATGTTCTATCACGTCGTCCGAAAAGCGGTTTGTCAAGACCTTGCCTGGAAGAGGTGGTATCGTGACCCGGGCGGACTCGCGCTCCAAGATGTCGCGAAACCTTTCGAAGTCCTTGTATCTGCGGCGCACCGAGGACGATTTGAGCTTAAACGCGGGAATATTGGTTCGCATCACGATCTCGTAAGTGGTGTACATTCCCCGACCGACGCCATGGGTCATGGGATTGCGGACCTGCGCGCAATATGGTGAGCTTTGGCTTCATGGGCGCCTAAAGACGTATCTCAGGGGAGCTACAGAAGAGTTGAGAGCATACTTCAATCTCGAGGAAATTCTCCGGGGGAGCGTAAAGCTCCTCGAATGACTGCGAGCGCGAATCGGGTAGGGACTGCATCGTGGGAGTTGACAGGTAGTGGTCTTAGGGGTGAGAGGTGATGCGCAGTATAAAGCAATGGCGGGGCTAAGGGCACCGCTTGGGCAAATAAGTCCCGATAACTTGGGTGGCACGAGCCGACGACCGCCCGTCACATGAAATTCGCGGATAACGTAAGACAAATTCCTTAACTTTCGCGTACCGATAAGATTACTATCATGGTCTATCTCCTCGAGAATCCACCTGATCTATTATTCTATTGAGCCCGCACCGATTTCGTACGGTGTCGACTTGGAAACGTTCGCCTATATTATGCTTCCTTCGCAAGAGCCTGGCATTTCAACAATGGCAGTCCATTTCCCAGCTAACGTTATACCTCCAGGCACGACTGCATTTCCATCAGCACCATCCCAAGAGATTACCGTTCGCATAAGGCGGTTTCCATGGATATCTGTAGTTCCCACATGGCCCAAACCGACTGTACGTTTGGAATTGGCTTTCCAACACAATGGTCAGCATTCAAGCCTCGACATGTTCTGATGATTTAAGAGCGAGATGTGTGCTTCCTCACTACTCAGCCTTCTTTGCTAATTCCGCTTGTTCACGAAAATTCGGGGCTGTGGTTTGTTTCTGTTCTAGATCGGCAGCCCAAAGCGCGGCACCGCAAGTGTTTGTAAAGGAGAAGAATATCCCGAGAATGGGTACAAGCTCCAAGAGGACAGCCGGAACGCCAAAACTATACTTGTTAGTGTCACTTCCAAGATCGCGTCTCATTGCTATGCGCTTACCTTGTATAAGCCGCTTTTCGCTTTTCAATCCACACTTCTTTATCGTGTTTGCTCATTTGCTTCAGCTGGAAGTATCGTTGATGCGCTGTTGGACCAAATTTGCGACCCTGGAGCACAACGAATAGCACAGTGCCAACAACTGGAATGAAATTCAAGGGAAGATACATGAAGTAGCGGATGATGGCCTTGGGGGTGAAGCGAGCAAAAGGTTTCTTGAAGATTTTACCCAGCTTCGCTACAGGATCGTTACCGGACTTGATCTGGCGCTCTGTCGCGACCAAAGATGTAAGGTTGCGTGAGAGGAGTGTGCCATCGAAAGTATCGATTAGAGCTTCGTCTATTAGGAAATTCTTGCTAAGGACAGAAAAGATAGTGGAGCTTTCACTGACTTTTAGGACACATCGTTAGCGATTCCAGGTCTGGAATGATTTTGAGAAAGAGATTACTTACGGACGAGCAAGATAGTTGTAAGAATAGCCAACGGGCCATTGAAGATTGTGAGGACCGCAGCTTGAGGAACATAGGTCACCGCGAACATGAACACAGTCACACCGACCCCCAACGAGACCGTGGGCAGCAACTTCTCGGCAAGCGGCTTCCAGAGGCTCCGGTGTGTGAAGAAGTACGCGATGCCCTGGACAAGGTTAGTGTAAGCGCCAGTGAACATGTCTGCCGCTGCTTACCTTGAGGGGATAGAGATATGCCTGCGATCTGATCGCATCCTGGGCAAGGACCTTTGCCTGCTGAAATTCCTCAGCGGCAACTTCCTTTACTCTTTCCGACATGTTGGAAAACTGGTCCTAGAATAAGAGATATCAGGTGGCTAAAAGGATTGACTGAGGGAATTCAAGGAGGTGTGGTGTCAGAGGAGGGGCGCGCTGATCTCACGAAGACGCGTAGTGGTGGGGCGGGGATTTTAGCCAAACGTCATCATACCATCACCCCCGCAACCAGGCATTCGGCACGCCAAGTTCACTTTCCCATGCCCGAAGTACCGCAGGCCATGGCCAGGATGGAAAATTCCATCTGATCAGCTACGTACATTGCAAGGATGCATGACATATTGCATGATTTGCGTGCCTCGAGAACAGGAACCACGCAATCACAGCAATTACACCAGGCTGACCCAAGGATATCGTCTTTTACGGAAGATATGTTGCCTTCGGCGGCTGAGCATCATCTGTATGTCTCTCAGTACGAGTTTGGCCGATTCTTACTTTGCAGCAGCACGTCAATTCTTTCTCAGACCGCGTCATGATGGTTTTCCCGTTCCTGGATCGGAAACGCGTCAAGACGGACGGAGGATGCTTCAGACAATTGGACCAACACAATTTCCCGTGAACGAGCTCAGGTGATGCCCTCATCCAACTTTTCCTTGTTTCCACGCCACACGACGTGTCTTGGATTCTGATGGACCAAATAACGATCGATGGAATCTGCGCGATCTGATGCTCGACAGCGAAACAGGACCTGGTACCCCGTTAAGCTTCACCATTCCCCGCTATGTCTCCACTTTTCTGGAAGTATGACGCCACGTACAGCCACATGTCTTCACGTGCGGGCGGGCACTAGCCCCATATGTCACCGGCTAGGCCCGTTTCAGGGTCAACCTTAACCCACTGTTCCCACCAGCCAACATCCCCTACAGTGCTTGTGCAACCCCCGGTGGGGTCCAGGCAAAGGGAAGTTCACCATTGGCACTGTAAAGAGTATGGTGCCTTCGGAGAAATACATTACAATGACGAAATTCGTAGCGGAGACCTGTTTTGTTGATGCAGGGTGCTGAGTGCAGCGAGTGCGTCCTTGTGTGCTCCCAAGGGACAACGTTTGGCACAAGCAAACGCTCAGTGACTAACCCCCTCTTTTCTAAATGAGGAACATCCGTTATGACGTAGGCCTACTAGAAAGGCTCTTTGATTTCTATATAAGAGTTTCGTGAGCGCCTACTCCGGATTATTTTTTCATCATCACTACAACAAAACACAATTTCAACAACACTTTCAATCCACCTTACTATTTACCAATCCCAACTACAAATAATAACCTCTTATCAATATGGAGAAGATCAAGGCCAAGGTTGAGCAAGTCCTCCACAAGGACAAGGACACCACAACCACCGGCACTCATGGCACCACCACTCATGGTACCACTGCTGGCACCGGAACTCATACCGGCACGCACACTGGAACTACTGGTACTCACATCTCCGACCCATCCGGACCCCATGATTCACGTGCTGCAAACAAGTAAGTTCATTCAATTCAATAGGTTTGTTTTAACAGTCTTTAACATTCTTTAAGAGTCGATCCCAGGGTAGACTCCGATCTCCCAGGAGCTGCAGGCAACACTGGAGGTGCTTATGGTACACATACGACCGGCCATGGCTTGTCAGGAAACACTACTTCCTCTGGCCTTGGTCATTCGACCCATGGCACCACTGGGTTGGGAAGCAACACCACGTCGACTCATGGCACTACGGGCCTGGGTAGCAACACTCATGGTACTCATGGCACCACTGGTTTGGGAAGTAACACCACTTCGACTCATGGTACTCATGGTACCACGGGTCTAGGAAGCAACACTCATGGAACCACTGGAGGATTTGGCAGCAACAGCCGATCTGATCCCTCAGGGCCTCATGACTCCAAACTAGCCAATAAGTAAGTGGCTTGTATGGTCTATTCAAAGAGACAATACTGATTCATTGACTAGGCTTGATCCTCGTGTTGATTCCGATCAACCAGGTAACTTTGGTAACAGCGGTGGCGCTCGTACTGGCAACACAGGGATTGGTCACTCTACTGGCCATTCCACCACTGGCCACACATCGGGTGGAGGTCTTACCAGCGGCACTACAGGTGCTTACGGCTCAGACCCCAGCGGCCCACATGACTCCCGCTTTGCCAATTCTGCTGACCCAAGGCAAGTTCATCATGATACATTTCATGAAAATTGTATTCTAACACCCTATTTAGAGTTGATCACGACCGTGATGGCAGCAGGACCGTTGGCAATACCGGCGCTGGATACTCCGGTACTCACACTGGTGCTGGCTTGAGCGGTGGTTCGCATACTGGCGCAGGTTTGAGCGGTGGCTCGCACACTGGTGCAGGCTTGAGCGGCGGGTCGCACACTGGTACTTATGGCTCCGACCCATCTGGTCCCCATAATTCCCGCCTGGCCAACTCCGCCGACCCTCGGTAAGTCAATTATACAAATTTATGCAAACACATCTGACGGTAATTAGAGTTGATCACGATCGTGATGGAAGTAGGACCACTGGAAACACTGGTGCAGGTTTGACTGGTGGCCACAACACTCATGGAACACACGGTACTACCGGTGGTCTTGGTGGTCACTCGAACACTACTGGCTACTCCGGCACCACTGCTGGAGGCAATCTCCCTGGACCTGCCGACAAGACCGCTGGACCCCACAAGTCTGATGTGCTCAACAAGCTCGACCCTAGGGTGGACTCAGATGTTGATGGTTCCAAGACTGTTGGTCAACAACCAACATACCGTTAGGCGAAAATTGATGATGGCGAATGAATGATTCCCCTGGCTATGTATGCCAACAACTGATTTCACGAATAATCAACTATGAGGTTTAATGATTATATTTGAATAGTCAATATAATGTAGTTCACTGCACAATCTTCGAACTTTCCAATTGTGATTTTATACGTGTGCACATTCACTATCTGATGTTTCTCCCATACTTATATTGGCTTAATAATGTCACTCACGGAATGATCTTAATCGCACTTCCTTTCCCTAACGAACAAGTATTTTGATTTTTGATTTCGAGTCAAGTATCATGATAGTCTGTGTGCGAAAAATGCCTCCATGCGCATTGAATGATTCGGACTATGCTGCAAAGAGTGCCGTTCTAGCACGAAGCGATAGGATGTGATGGTTAGCGACAAAGTGCGTTATCAAATCGTTTTCATAGTTGCTGCCGATTCTTTTGTCATCAAATGATTTCTCATTAAGTCTAAGCTTTTTCAGTTCTTATTCTCATGGAAACAGCTATGGTCACTGGATATCGTCGTCATTTCAGATGTCATAGAAATAGAAACAGTGGGTATGAGGAGTAAGCGCACTTAAGTAATATATGGTATTAACCTAAGGATTCAGAACCACAAGGTATGAATATAGGTGGTTTTCGTCTTCGGTTAGTTTATGGAATTATGTAAATATTCAATCAAGGTGTGAAAGTCGACGATCGTAATCACGATTTTGTGAAGACATCGTGATTAAGATGATGGCTCTAGGTCCATGATCGAGATCACCACTAGAGATGCACGACCGATCTCACCAGTTTTATCGGGGTATGAAGCCCAAAACGGTGGAACCTAAAGTATATAAAAAGTGGTGCATCGTTCGGCATGTATGTACATCTGTATGTGAACGAATGGAAAATGTGGAAAGCCTTCCTATATAGGCAAGTGGGGGCGGAACAGGACATGCTGCCGAGGCCGACCCACTGTCGCAAAAGTTTGTTGACGCGACGCGGCTTTCGTCACTGGGCTGTGTCCCCGCCAGGCATCCACTGCAAACATACCAAGAACAGTTGCAGGCTCGACAACGGACATCAGATTTTTACAATCCAATTCTACCACATCACCAACCCCTGATAATCCAGTGACCTCAGACGCGAGTTGCAGACGTCCTCCGCATTCGCCATCCTTCTCCACCCCGCTGCCTCGACAATCCTCGCCCAACATGCAAATGCCGGATATGCCCGTCAATGTCCCTGTCGATGATCCGAATGCAGACACAGAATGGTCAGTCCGATCCTACCTCTCTAGCCGAGCTTGTACACTGACTATGGCGGTGTAGGAACGATATCCTCCGCAAGCATGGCGTTATTCCTGAGAAGCCCCCGTCCCCCACACCCATGATCCAGGAGGCCTTGGAGGAAGCGCGAAGGTTAGCACATGAGAATAGGCTAGAGGGCAAGGATTTAGATGAGTTGGCAGAGTTGGAGGACGAGGAAGACGACGACTTCCTCGAACAATACCGGTATACCGAACGGCCCACCAATATGCAATGTGACTGACCATTCCTATAGACAGAAACGATTTCAGGAGTTATCCACAATTCAAAACGCCTCCGTGTTCAATCAAGTTTACCATCTACAAAAGCCCGACTACGCTAAAGATGTGACCGAGGCATCTAAAAATGCATACGTCTTGGTTCTTCTAACATCATCGGAGGGCACAAACGTTGAATCGCGAATATTGATTGAGATATGGCGGGAGCTAGCCCAGCGTCTTGGTGACGTCAAGTTCTGCCAGATCCGAGCGAATTTGTGCATTGAGGGCTATCCTGAGAGAAACACGCCGACAGTGTTGGTGTACAAGGATGGCGACATAAAGAAACAGCTAGTGACTTTGCGCGACCTCAGTGGGACTCGCACATCTGCAGCCGGTAAGTCCAACCTCTGTTTTCCGATAGATCCCCCGAGCACGATGGACCTCTATCCGTCCCGCGGACACAGGGGAAGACAATACGCAGGGTACATGTAGTGTCCACTCACGTTCCACCGTTCCTCGGAATCTAAAACATTTGCTGACTTTGCTTATTCTGCAGACGTGGAGAAGATCCTGTTGGACATAGGTGCCCTACGGCATGGCGACCCGCGTCTACGTCGGGCAACCGACGAAGATGCGGGGGCCAGCTCCAAGAAGATAAGGCAGGGTAAGACAACAGGCGGAGAAGACGACGATAGTGATTGGGACTGAAGGTGGACACGTTGCTGCATCGTGCGTGTTGACGTTTTAAGTGAAAGGGATGGAAGGGATGCTTTCACTGTACAAGTCTAGCCTCTGGTGATTTTTATGCGTTGAACTGAGGAGATGCCATAGAAGTCTTCGAGATGATTCACCGATAACAATCCCAGCGATAGAAGGCACCTCGGAAAAGAATTCTTCAATATCGGCATTAATTCGCCAACAGCGAATGAAGGCCTTGTTGGAGCACCTCTAGAGCATCGGACGTTGTATGCGATTTGCGAGCTGGGCTAGGTGAACTTGCAAGCCGTCGAGCCAATGTAGATTAGCGTACCCCGCTTTCACGAAGAGAAACAATAAGCGGATATTATCTAACTGTCACCCATGCACGAGGGCAGCTTATATCATCGGGCTCATACATTCTCCAGTGTGCTGACATGCTTCAGAAGTCTGCTGACACGGGCCGGGTGAAGCGTTCTTGCGATAAGGCGACATGGATTACCGGTTCCTTCCCAGTCACACCTGCATGAGTCCTGCATGGCGTTGTCACTAGGAGGTAAACGCGGCCGACCTCAGATGAAGGTGTTTCTTCTTCAAACTCGGATTTCCGAAGGATTCAATACATTCAACACTGTCACGAATGCCATGTAACCTCGAGTGTCACCACACCTCAATCTGTTACTCACCGCCGTTGTGTGCTACTTTTGCTGCGCGCATATAGAGACAGCGGAAGAGGGTTGTCCATCCGAATGGCCCAGGAAGTAAACGGCTAGCAGACGGGGCCGCAATTGATCTGGATTCTGGACTACAGCAGTGCTATGTCTGCAACCGTTAGCAACCGCATATACGCTGGCACTGGTCGCATATTGTACAGTATGTAGACTCAATCTCCACCAATGGACGGTGATGGGACTTGGGGAAGCGAGCCAGCCGGTTCGTTTGTATCCAACCAACATCATGCCACCTCCGTTGTACAATCCGGCATTCGAACATAGATTCGTGACTTCATTTTCCGAAGTGAAGTTGGCAGGCAGACAGCCAGACGGACCATAATCCTCGTTTGCCATTATACTAACAACGCTGTTTTCCCTCTGCTCCCTTCCCCGCCGTCAGCGCCAATCTTTCCCTCTCGAATAATGCTCGGCCGGTCGAAAGAAACCCGCATTATATCCGGACTGCCACGAAATGAATAAAAAAATGGCATACAAACCCACCCAGCCCAACAATCTGGCGTTCTTGGAAACAAGAACATGAAAGGAGTGCAGTACGTAGTATGCACAGCCCGACCTCTGAGCGCCACAACAGAAATACAACCGTTTACAGCATACGTCCATGGCTGTCGGTAGCCAGCAGACGCAATTATTTCCGCACATCCGACCAATCCGAGTGCTGAGATGTGGACGCGGGTTCCTTCCGACAGCCTTGTGTTACGGTGCTCGATCCTACCTTCGTCGATTGCACTGTTTTCCGCGGATGGGGTTAGGTGGGTTCATAGGGTTCGAGTTGGGTGTGTGGGGTGTGCAATCTGCAGAGGCCGATGGGGCGGCAAGTGCACATAGATACTTGGAAGCCAACGTGCCAACATATCACATCGGCGTATTGGCACGTTGGCAGGTCTGGCGAAGGGAAGTATCGGCGAATGCATTGCATTGCATTGTATTATCTCCTTCTCGTATGGGTCTCGCCCTGCTACGCCTTACATCCATAGCCATCCACACACACACCCTGCATGCCCACATGCCAAAAGCCAGAAGCCACCATCCCTTCCTTCCTCCATGCTTCCATATTCTGTATAGGAAGGTCATCTCGTCCTGTCCTATCCCGTCCCTATCCCATGTCTCATATCCTATGTACCGTACCATACCATACCATACCATACCATACAGACCACCACACATACTGCGCCGACCTCCAATCCAACCAATCACACCACGCCATCCCTGAACCGTCCAATCCACTTTTTCGGATCAGAACTCCGGTCCGCGAATCTAATGCCAGTGCTAGCAATGGAAAGTTTGGTACGGATGTGGATGCACACGTTCGTGGGGGGGAGGGGGGGGGGTTCTGGATAGCTGAAAGCCGGAGTATGCATACATGCGTGGAAACGGAATGGAAGTGAGAAATGACTCTGTAAACGAGAGTCGACATAGACGTGCATTGTGGTTCATTGGTCGGCGGAGTGGGAATGGATGGAATTGCCCGCTCGTCGTATTGCAATGGGTAGTTGGAAGCGGCTTGTGTGTGTGTGTGCTTTTTCGGTATGTTAGGTATGTATGATGATCTTCACTTTTATGCATTGGAACGGTTTGATCAGCCCTATCTTCTTGCCACGCGTGCGTTGTGTGCAAGTGTGTGTATGTGAGATTATGTGTGTGTGTGTGTGCGTATGTAAGTAACGTATGACGACTGTTAAGTTTTGTAAATTGGATTGGGTTGGATTGAATTGCTCAGCCCTATCGTGCCACGCGTGCATATCTGTGTACCGGTGTGCGACCAACATGTCTTGTCTTGTCTTGTCCGTTTCGTTACCGAAGAGGGGCAAGTTTTGGAAACTTTATGTGCCGTGCATATGAAATTCACGGAAGTGGGGTTCGATTGTGAGACCTCGAGACGACTCATCCGTCCATCAGGGTCTGGTAGTGTTCCATGTCATCCGATACCGTTGATCTTCAGCGTCCCTTTCTTCATCCTTGTAGAGAACATCTAAACATGCTTCACAGGTGAAGAAATTGGCTTAATTGTTGTCCAATGAGTATTAGTAGATTTTGCCCAAATGAATTCTTGCTCTATACACTACTATGTTCAGTGAAGCATTCCTGTCCAAGCTGTCCAACACGCCTTAAATACTGCCTAAAATAATCGGTCCCAAACTTACCCCCTTCAGCCGCTCCGTCTTTGAGACCAATGCATTTCAGAGTAAATTGCGACATCGTGCAGATAAAATCGTTATCCAGTAACGTGTTCTAACTAGTCGATAAAGGCCAAATCTTGCATTGGATTGATTATTATTTTTTGGTGCTCGGGGTGGTGATATGATAGTCTTCAGCGATACAATACATATGGCCAGCGCGTAGTTGATGAATCGTGAACCAAGTAGGTTTATATGGCCGACGATAGTCTGGCTTTAGTGGTCTTGAGATGATTAGGGGAATGTTCAGAAGTCTATCAGTTGCGGGAGAGTGTTTGATGCACCGTGCCAAGTGTGGTGCGTTAGCGTAGACATGTTTCTCTGCCGCTGACGAGAGGATGCTCTGATGTTCCACGTGGCTGGGCCTGTTTTCGAGGATTTGCAATAGCGATCGAATGCCTGGAGCTGGGAGTGGCGGAATGAAGGCGGATTTGACATTTTTGGTTGCGGGGTAAAGGCACCGTTGGGACAAGGCACCGTTGGGACAGCTGGCAGATGTCGCATTTTGGGGGATGGGGCTGTCGGCGGACAACACCAAATGGGCTGAAGGGGTGTCGGAGTCGCATGGTGGGCAGATGGGTCCCTCGAATTTTTTAGTTCGTCAGTGTGAGGGCGGGTGCCAGATACCTGCACAAATGGCGCTTGGGGGATTACACAAAATATTCGCGGTGGTGACAGAGGCAAGTAGTGGTAGGTGGAATGCGGTGTTGTCATTCGAATAATAGGCATTGGTCCGCGTTCAAGTCTACTCGAACCGACCGCCGGTCAAAGCTATAAAGCTTTTAAGAGAGCGCGCTGCGAAAGAAAAAAAAAAGCTCAATCGATGTCGTTTTGCACGACTTTTTCCTGATGGCCTAGTCTTTTGTCATAAAATCACCAAAAACCCCGCCCTTTGTTAACGTCATTAATAGTCCACAATATGGACATGCAAGGAGCAAAATCGAAGAAACGCCATAAAGGAACCAGATGGTGGTCCTGTCAAGGGTATTGAAATCAAGCCTCCGAACTCCATAATCCCAGTCAAACCGCAGTCAAACCGCAGTCAAGCAATTGACAGATCAAATCAGTTCGTCTCCACCACTTCTGCGGGACTCCTCGACTGCTTGCCAGATGGTGCTCTCCTCAAAGACTGGGCCATGGCCATCACATTTGGCTGCTCCCTTTAACCGTTCGCAGACATCAGTGATGTCAACAAGGCCTTGCCTCACCAGGGGGTGAGATTGGATGAGGTCCCAAGTTTGCGACGCGGGGATTTCTTTGCCTTTGGTCTTTCTGCGGGAAGCGGCGTGTTCTTTGTCGGCGCTATTGACAACAGAGCCGTTGGGCAACAACTGGACGTTGTACGTCTCGTCTTCCTTGAGCATATCGTCGTCCAAGAGATGGGCACCGGGGGAGGGGTAGCTGGCAGAGACAGGGCGCGAAGAAGAGGGGGAGTGTTGGGTAGAGGTGGCACGCAGGATCTCGTTCTCGGTACGGGCACGCTGCAAAGCCAGCTTCAGGCGCTCGTTGTCAGATTGCAGCGAGTGGGTGCTGGACTCGAGGGCAGAAAGTTTTGCCTCTAAGTCACGGACATGGCGCTCCTTGCGTTCACGAAAAGCTCGTTGCCTGAGAGGGTCATACGTCAGCAAGCCAGTACTATGTACCTGGGTAGGTGGCAGATTTTCAAGAGC
Source organism: Dendryphion nanum (assembly GCA_020744415.1). Classification (NCBI taxonomy): domain Eukaryota; kingdom Fungi; phylum Ascomycota; class Dothideomycetes; order Pleosporales; family Torulaceae; genus Dendryphion; species Dendryphion nanum. The sequence continues at coordinate 641,796 of JAGMWT010000006.1, forward strand.
TTTGGGGAGGGGGGAGGGTGAAGGGAGCACCTACGCGGCTCGATTCTGGGCCTTCCGCCGGCTTTGTGCCGGAGTGAGGTTGGCTGATTCCTTCTCTTCGCTGCTGCTACGGGTACGGCTGGTCCTGCTGTCATCAACCTCGCCTCCGATTCCGCTGTCGACGCTGCCAACGGGCATTGGGGTGTGTGCTATGGTGGGGTCGGGCGAGCCCTGGGTGGTGGGGAGTCCGCCGTGGAAGGAAAAAGCATCATATGAATTTGGCAGGAAGGATGACGGGTCGAGAGGCTCCTGTAGTTTTTGAACAAGCTCAGGGTTAGTCTGGACGAGGCGGGGCCATAGGCAGAGACAGAGGCAGAGGCAGAGGCAGAGGTGGAGGTGGAAGTGGAGAAGGAGAGAAAGGACGAGTGCGTACAATGCTACTGATGGTGTCTGGATCAACACCCGTGACGCCTGCGTGCGGATATGGGTTGGGCATGCCCATGAAGTGATAGGGCTGAGGGGCAGCACCGAAATACGAGTAGTCCATGGCGACGGCGACGGTGGGAGTGTGTGGTACAATGGGGAGGGTGGGTCTTGCAGTGCTGTGTAGACAGTAGAGAGCAGCAAGCGCAAGGGCTTCTGGAGGGTTATAGAGATGTGCGGGCAAGGGCAGGCGAAACTGGCATGGAAGCGGGCGTGGACAACGTTTAATATGTAGTGGGAGTGAGGGTCTGTATGTCAAGAGGTGGAGAGGTGAAAAGCGGGTGTTGCAAGCTGCCCAGGGCTGGTGCTGATGGCTTCTGGGCCTCAGATCCCAGCCGGAGGGTAAGGGTATGGCATGGTAAGGCAGGGTAAGGTAGGGTCGCCGGTAGGGGGATGGGATGGGATGGGATGGGGAGGGGGGGGCTCTCACCCACAGCGCAGCAGCGCAGCACCCGTTGTTGCGTGGACGCCAGCAGCACAGCGGCAGCCTCCAGGGCTCACGGCTCACGGCTCACGGTACACGTTTGGTTTTTTCTGCCCCCTCTTCCTCCCCCCTCCCCCCTCCCCCTGGCAATGCTTGGTGCCGCCCCCAGGCGGAAGAAACACACGCAGACGCACTTACATAGACATGTGCTGCGTGCACTGCTCACGGCCTCACAGGCGAGTTGCGACGGAATCCTGTGTTACGCGGTCCATGCATAGCCTTGCACCCGCCATCACCCTCTGCATATGTCTTGTCCACCGCAAGGACCCGGCAGCAGACCAGCAGCAACTCATCATGGCATCAATACACACCAACTTTGCTCTTCCTTCTTTCTTTCTCAGCATCCACCCTGCTATTAGAGACTTCGGCCCTGGTGCGTGCGTGCGTGCGTGCGTGCGTGTGTGTCTTTCGGCGCGGTCGGCCACTCATGTCGGCCCTGCCGTGCTCTGGCTTTGGCGTCGTTGCAACGGTGCGGGCGGGATCAGCCCTGAAGGGCGACAAACGAACCTCTCGAACCTCACGACGCCATCGGCGTTAGTCACTTTGCACCGCTTCACTTGGCCACCCACCAGCCAATCAACACAGTCCAGCTATCCCCAAGTCTCAGTGCCCTCCCTCTCAACCACAGCAAATACCTTCCAGTTCTACCCTCTAGCTCTACCTACACAATATCTCCCAAGTCGGACTCGCAGACACTCAGACCGCGCACCTGGAAGCGCACCCCCCCCTCCTTTGTGCGCCTTGGGGACCTTCCACGAGAGTGCTGACTGCAGCTTCCCAAGCATTTCGCGCCGCCCGCAACGTGACGGTAATCCACACTTGACTTGGGGTCCTCTCCACGTCCATGTGTCCAGGGCTACAATGTACATACATACCGTCACTGTCACTGTCGCGGGCCAGGGTATTGCCATAACACCTACCAACAAAGCAGACTACCTAATTGAGCCTCTCCCCCTTCTCAATCGAGTCAAATGCCCCAACAACCTCACACCCCACGCACATTACAACCAACAGATACAACACTATTCCTTAACAGAATATATCTCACGAGATTCACATGTGCACACACCGGCATTTCTGCGTTTCTGCGTTTCTGCATCTCTCTGTATCTATGCATTTCCACTTTTTTGCATCTCCGCACTTCCGCATCTGAGCATTTCTGCTTCTGAGCATTTCTGCATTTCGGCTCACCACCCGACCTAACAACGGTTTTCCAAACCTCTCTACAGAATACCATACGCAAAGACGTGCTTGCGCTCGTGCTCGTGCCCGTGCCCGCCTTGGGCCCACCGACTTCGGGACATGTCCGTCCAGCTGCACCACCCATAGACCCGTGGACACTGGATAGTCCTCATCTCAATTTCTCATCCACCGCTTGTTCATTTGTCCAACCCAAAACCCAAGGGGCTTCTCAAATTCCCACCGCCATGTCGCCACGGGCCCGAGGCTGATGGTGGATGCCGATCTACCGTATACAATCAGCACTACATTTGTACCTGGGGCCTCTCAACCTCCTTAAAGTCCTAAGGCTGAACAGCCCCCGCCGGCCCCCTGCCGAGTCCTACCAGCTGCCATCAGCGACCACAATCTTACAGTACTTTCAACCTCTCAGCTTGACTTGTCCGGCCATTGCTTGTATCAAGTTGCAATCTGCCCGTTCCACGTGTTTCCCCCAACACTGGCATGCCCCCCCGAGCATACTGGCCATACACTACACAATACATGGTCTGATACACGGGGTACACCGACCGCGTGCGGTGGCAGTTGGCCTATCGCAATCCTCGGCAGCTGGGTCCGGAAGCAGACAAGCTTTGGAACCCCACCACTTACCAGTTCCCACGCTTAGGTACTTGGAGCCCGTAAGGGTAACTTTGTTGGTTATCGTACCACTTGAGAAGACCCTGCCTCCAGTATAGCCTAAAGTACTTCTCGACGCGGGGCAGATTTTCTGCGCGTTGAAAACGAACTTCACCTTACGGATCGATATCAGATGAACCTTGACAGGGTCTTGAACAGGACGGGAACATGAATGCCATGCGTCTACATTTGTGGGCGGTTGGACATAATGCGCCTAATCCACATCGGGCTCATGATAAAATCTCGTCGCCAGCCACTCAGAGGGCCGCCTCAGCTTTGCCATGGCCCAACCCTGGGGCTGACGACCCGCTCCCCTGGGCTCCCCGCCGAATCAGCACTGGCCACTTCCCGTGACCTATCCCAAGGCCCGTACTTCCGTAACCTCACCCGGACACTCATTAGCAACAGAGCCTCCAAATGTCTCCCTTGCTACCACCCTATGACCTATTAGTTCAAAGTAGGCCTGTATACCAGCCTATTGTATGTCCTAGGTAATCCACCATCTTATTCCCGACCGCTCATCGTTCTTCTTCGCTAGCACCAGGGGTTCCCTTCACTGCAGCTTTCACGGAACCTACATATCGCTAGCGATTGATTCGTGTCGTTCTGTGCATCCACACAATCCCGTTTGTTCTTGACTCAGCATATCATTGTAAATAGTACAGTCAACCTCTGTATGACAGTACTATGATAAAAAATGTCGGTACTGCAATTGTCGGACCATCATCACTGACGCTGCAAATCAAGAGAACGCCTTGAGCAAATATCCTTACTGCAACAATCACACCACTTTCGTCGACCCCAAGATCTTCTCGAACCCGAATCTCGTTTCTCATTAGACACGCCTTGGCGATGCATGTACTGTATCTGCGTGGGTGATGAGTCAGATCTTTATCTTGTTTCCTTGCAAACCAAGACTACATACTACCCTTGCCAAGCAGCGACTCACCTAATCGCCCGTAGGGATTACTGTACTATACGAACCGATGGCTGCGTAAACCGATGCCACCCATTGTCACTATTGCTTGTCAGACTCGTCCTCAACCTCAAGTGGCCCCAATATGACATATTAATATTCTCCTTGCTATCTGAAATGGTTCTCGTGGTCCAAACAACAACAACCATTACTCATAACTTGCGCATGCGCGAAACGCAATTAACCCTAGCCCCGCCTCAGCTTGTCCGCAAGGCCTATTCAATTTTACGTCGCATACGGAACTCCTTAGCGGGTTTTGTATAGTCAGCCATAGAGTGTCGCTTAAGTTGAGCTTCAAAACAAGACTTGGCTCTACGGCCTAGCAAAGGGTTAAACGGGTCAAGAACCCATTTCTTCCATGTGATTATGTCAATTTTCCCTCCAGTCAATTTCCTGGTGTGACCCCCACGAAGGATCCTTTGCAACGGCTGCATTTCTGTCTCTTGTCACAACAATTTCAAACAGTCAAAGGTAAATTCAATTCAATTCAATTCAATTCAATTCAACAACAGGACAATCCCAATATGAATGGAAGGATGGGCTCATGGTCCGCCAGACTATTTGTCTCAATCAGAATTTATTCATTTACACATACGTATCGACAGTCTTAGTTATCTTGGGTACGCGTCAACCATCAGGCCCGGCTAGCTGCCGGGACTCCATAACCCTATACGTCCAGCGGGGTGGCTATGGCCGGTACATCTTGAGTGTAACCCCCTGCTTCACATCCCGTCCCGTTGTCTTATTCACACAATCGCCACCGCACATTTCAGGCCAAACGGGAGCCCTTCTTTGGGAGACAAGAACAACAACACCAAGCCTTACCACGTGTACATGCACTTCGCTTCTCCCAGACAAGACGTCCCTCGTACACGATTCTCCATCACATCGTGCATAATGGTCCGATGCTTGTCAAGGTGTATTTCTCCTGTCCTGCGTTCACGCTTTACTCGTTCGGGCGCACGTCAGCATCAGTCGTATGACTTCGTAAACTCTGGCTCATAATGGTTTAGTCTCTCCAGGAGTTCGACGAAGGTGCCTAGAACATGCAATGTTTTTCTTCTGTATCACGGCTTCTCGACAAGCTTCGATCGACGACTAGTTCCGTACTTGGCACCCCACAACTACCTTTTTCCTCAGGGTCTTGAGCAAGATTCATTATTATTCGTCGACCTATCGTGACTTTTAAGGGTGCTGCAACATACTCATCATACAAGAAGAGATATGTCGGGTCAAGGCACTGTGAGGCGCCATCGCTGTGCAACTAACTCGAAAAAACATCATCTCCATCATCAGATTCTATTACATTTGATCCACGAACTCGACTTCCTTTTTCACACATTTCCCGAACTTTGCTTGCGCTCGGGCGATACCCGCACCCCCAGTTATAAGCTGCATTAACACCCGATTATGTACGTACATGTCTCCACCTTCGCTGGTGTACGTACATAGCCTTTCGGTTCGTTGCCGCCCCACCCGGCACATGTGCTCTTTCGTCATATTACAAAGCAGCATTATTACCATATATGGATATTCAGTTTTGTAGTCATGATTCGAAAGAGAGAGAGTCCGATCTTGGCAAGCTCTGAATTGGCTACAATCGTTGTTGTTGTCTTGGAATCGTGAATTCTGCTTGGCGTGCTAAGTAAGCTAGCCTTCAAGAGATCATGCGAGCATTGTTGACTACTACGTTTTGGCATTGTATCGAGGGATTTTGATGGCTTGGTTTTTAGGCGACATGGTAGTGGGTCGTGATTGAATCATGAGGGTACACGATACGGCCCCGGGTGTTAATGTGTGCTGAAGGTTGCTTAGTATTTCATATTCATTCACACAACTAGGCAACTGCAGCTTGGAACACGACAAGGCTGAAGAGATCTACGCTCTTCTTTTCAACTTTCTGGACCCTGAAGATCTTTTTATCACAAGATCGGAAGACAGAAAGTAAATTCCGGTTGCCTGATTGGCCTTTCCTCAAACAAGCTTCACGTTCTCACAATCAGTGTGTACACCAAGGTCTTGTTCGAGCTCGGCAGCCATGTGCCGAATGTCATGGAACGATCCATCAACGCCGAGAGGTTATAAAAAGCGGTCAATCAAGATCTTGCTTTCTTCCTGTTGTAGGTCCCACACCCGAACGATTAGTGCTACCCCAACCCAGTCTCGTTAGGCCGATCGCCGATCGAAGAAGCTGGCCGATCGCCGATCCAAAAAGCGGACCGATAGCCATATGCATCAACAACAACAGTCCCTTTGAGCGGGTGACATGTTCCCACTATCTCTTGTAGGAAAGAACTTATATCATCGAGTTTTCCGTCCTGTCGACTGTTTGCTTGAAATCGATATAAATATACGTGGTGCGGGTCAAGCGGACCGGGTGAAGGCAATAGTTCACCGGATGACCTTATCTTGACTCTGCTTCACTGCAGAAACAAGGCAGAAGAACAGCCCATATCATGGTAAAATCAAGACTCATTTCGATTTCTTATCCTGATAGAAATGAGCAGTCACAGCATCGACGAGATAAGACGGAAACAAAGAAGTCGAAGAGATATGCATCTTAGGTCATCGCAAAAGCTTATACCTGATCGTCGGACAGGCTTACCTACGATAAGCTTTTCAACCTCCATAGATTTCATCATCAACGACTCCCTTCAATGGTTTTGAGCCTCATCACAGATAATGCCACAAAGCTGGACAATATCGAGTTTTCCCCCCTGACTCGTATCATGAAGCGCCATTCGCTATAGCCCCAGCACTCATTCGCGCATTCAGCTGTGGCGCCTGCATCCACACAGCAAATCGTCGCGCGAGCTGCAACATCGTGGCTGTGATCAATAGCTTCTGGGCCCTCGCTTGTCGCGACTTTGACGTTTCGACGTCTTCAGCTTTCGCGCTGACAATCAAACTCCTTCTCTCCTTGTTCACAGTCCCATTTCTGCGTTGACGTGCCCTTCACTTCGTGTCGCGATATTCTCCGATTTCATTGCGACGAGCGCGCTCACAGAATTTCAATCTTACGGCAATTAATTACAAAGAGAACCCCCTTCGTACTCGTCAAAACCTCCTTCAGTTACCCCTCGACCCTAATCTAAGTGCGCAAACTCAAACTCCGTCGTCAAACCTCTCAACTCAGCTGTCTCGAACCCACTCCACTCCACTTATACCAAACCACCAAAATCCTTCCATTCCAGCACCGCAAACCCTTTCAATATCCAGCCATGTCCATCACCACCCCCCCACTCCCGCACCTCCCGCGCCAAACTCCCAACCCCAAAGACCCCTATGGCCTCTCGAGCCTCATGGCCCAACTCTCCTCCCAATACCCGTACCTCTACTCCTCCTACTCCTACAATCCGGGCGCCCTCTCTTCCATCCTGAAAGACCTCTCTTCTTACTACCCTTCTTACACCTACCCGGGCGCCGGGTATAGCTACAGCATCAGCATCCCGCGCTTCTCCACCGCAATACAAACAACAGGCACTGTCCGCGCGACCGGCACAAGGCAGACGAGCAATCCGACACTCACAGCAGCCGAGAGCCAGAACTCGGGATCTAGCAGTGGACTGTCTACCGGTGCCAAGATTGGGATTGGTGTCGCGGTGCCCTTGATTCTGGCGCTGTTTGTCGGGATCGGGATCTGCTTCTTTTGCTGTGGGAAGAGGAGGGGGAGGAAGGGGAAGGGGACGATAGTGGCACCGATTGTGACGCCGAACATGGGCGCAGGAGGAGCGTTGCCGCCGATGCAACATATGCCTCAGCAACAACAGCAGCAGCAATACTATACTGCGCCGCCGCCGCCCCAGCAGCAGCAGCAGAACATGAATGCGCAGGGATATATGCAGGGTTATACGCAACAACTTCCGCCACCGCAACAGCAGCAATATCAACACGTCCTCCCGCCGCAGTACACACAAGCTCAAGCCGGTCTCGCCGGTCCCGGCGTAGATACGTCGTATGCGGGTGCACAAGCAGGAGGCTATGATAAGGGACCGAGGCCGGGAGTTGTGGAGATGGAGACGGAGTATCATTTTGCGAAGCCCGGGGTGGTGGAGATGGGGGATGGGACACCGGTGGAATATAAGGGGAAATAAGGGGCGGGGAGGGAGAATGAATGAGGGAAAGCATGAGGGGCTTGTGTCTTGGACGAGCGCGACGTCAAGAAAAACATGCATTTGGGAAAGCGGCATATGGATTGTAACAGTAATGATCAGGAATGGGGAACAGGGCATCCGGTTCGGTGCAATGAGTATACTACATGGTCGGTCAGTTAGTCGGTGCATGGCCAGCGGCTTGGGACTCGGGATGTATGGGTAGTTTTCTAGTTCGTATGTAGCGTCTTCTTTCTAATTTCCTAATCTATCCGAATATTCACATCGCTAGTGTGTTGATCATGGCGTCCGAAGCTGGTGAAAATCAGAGCTTGATATACCATGGATGAGACGTCAATGATTATGCATCTCCTTTCTTCTTTCCTAAACGAAGAAGAAGAAGAAGAAGAAGAAGAAGAAGAAGAAGAAGAAGAAGTAGAGGAAGTTCCTAGCACAGGATATCGAGCAGAAGATGCTAAATCATACCAGCATCGGATCTCACATGGCTGAAGCTCCACTACCATGTGCTTGGCCCACACTCACTACCCAATTTGTAACCCATGGGACAAGCCCTTGTTAGCCAGGACTCAGTGTGGTATGCACTCCATGCACGAGTAGTGAAGTCAGCAGAATCCCACGTTCCAGACATGTATCCAACATTACAGTCAACTCATTGCACACGTGCTTTCCCATCGTGAATACATGCAGAACGGGAAATCTTTTCTTCACTCCTGTGACCCAGACACGGGGCATGAAAACTCATGTGCAGCATGTGGAAACTATTTCCTCGTGATCATAGGTTTGCATGACGATCTTGCCTTGTTCCACACATCATTTGAGAATATGGTATACCGAGTCTTCAGAATAAGTGTCATGTGTCGTGTCCGGTTTGTAGCTCAAAGTCAGATATGCCGGTTGTAGATCTTTGCTTGAAAAGGTCAGTGTTGATAAGCAGTATTGATGGCAACACTGCTCTCGTATGTACAAACCAAAAGACCGGTGAAGCTGGACATGCACAGATTATAAGCTTTAGTATCCTTGCTTCTCCCAAGGTGATAAGATTTGCTTCCCGTTAAGTTTGTTTAAGAAAAACAAAGTGTACAATTGTACCACCTAGGGTTTGTAAAGCGGAAATACTGGCGCGAGAGAATAGAAAAAAAAAGGATTGTCTATCTGAGCATGATCTTCGATATTCCACGAACCTACATAGATGAATCATGGCGTGCATACACTTCATGCAAATCATACTCAGACAATGCTCTTGACATGGGAACCCCCCAGATAAACTTTTTAGTTCCGTCACTAGCACAACATACATTCATCACAAAGCACGAGTACGTTTTAGCCATAGGAGTTCGGGAAAGAAGAGCCACGAAAGACCCAAGGAAAGAACATATGATATTGTAGAAAAAGGTTTCGTAAGGCATCATCCGTCGTTACCAAATTTGTGATCATGACCGTGCTAAAACAGGATAGTCGGACCGTCAAAAACCAAGCTTCCGTGCCAAAAAGGGTATAATAAAACAGGAGTGTAGCCACAAAGATGCATCGAGTTGGAGGGAAAAATAAAACAATGAATTCTTCATCCTTTCATGTTGGAATGTTGAATGGGAAACTGGAAGATCCCGTGACGAAAAAGAAACAGCAAACTTGCGAGATCAAGATCGATAAAGCTGATTGTTTCTTACTGCGGTCGTCCACTGGTCTTGCTGCGGTTGCTGCGCACTCTGATATCCGAAATACTGCTGCTGTGCAAGATACGAAAAATCCCGGCCATACGGGTTGTTAGTATCTGGCGAAGTGGGAATGCCTGCTTGAATGGTCAATGTACAGTGGACAATTTGCCATTTTGAAATGACTTACCATTGTTCGCGTTGTGTATTTGATGTGTTCCTTGTGGCTGGGAGGTATGTGGCCGATTAAGATTGTATGGAGGAAGGTTAGACTGATTGTTGAAATGACCATATTGAGAAGTCTGCAGCTGCTGCGCATTCTGCATCTGTTGAGGCTGAATATGCTGTGAAACCTGCGTCGGTGTCTGTGTCTGGGCTTGGGTTGGAGCCTGAGTTGGAGCCTGGGCCTGAACTTGACTTTGGCCTGACTGGCTTTGAGATCGAGACGGAGGTCGGTGCTGATGTGCCTGTGACGTCTGCTGAGCTACAGAAGATGAACGAGATTTTTCCGCTTCGAGTTGCTGTATGCGGGCTTCGGCTTCTTCTAGCTTCTTTTTCATCATTTCCAATTCAGAAAGCTCGCCATTTCCAACCTGAGTCGGTTGCATATTTTCCTGGTTCGTCTGAGCTGGGTTGGTAATGTTTCCGAGGGAACTCGGGGCCGCTAAATCTGAGTAAAAACATTGTCGTTTCTTGTCGATACAGGTCTGGCAAACAGGACGAGTCCCGTCACATTTTGTCTTCTTTGCTTTGCATATATCACAGCTGTTTCTTGGCCGCTTTCGGGGTGGTTGTGCTTGAGGCCGTGTCTGCTGCTGTTGTTGATGCTGCTGCTGTTGATGCTGCTGTTGTGGTTGCTGTTGTAGCTGTGGCGGTTGGTGCTGCTGCTGGAGCTGCTGTGGAGGTTGATCAATATTGGCATTTCGCGAGTGAGCATTGTGAGTCGAGGGTTGTTCTAGCATAGGCTGAGGAGCTAGTGGTTGTGGTGGTGGTTGTGGTGGTTCTGGATCGGTCTGAATAAGTTCCAGTAAAGAACGCAAGCTCTGGGCTCTCAGATCGCTCTCAATCGAGTTGGCGGCCGTCTTTGGCTCGTCGTCCTTCTTAGGTTTCTTCTTCTTCGGCGGTGGTTTGGGCGGAGTAATCACAGTCAAGTCTATATCCTCTGGGGGTTTTGAAGGACGTGGCCTGTTAGCTATCCGAATGAGTGCCTCAGGGTCATTCTCTTCGAGGAATTTCCGACGCTTCGAGTCTTTCCGAGGTGGAGGGGCTCGTTCTTCGTAGGTCTTATGAACTGGGACATGCTTATAAAAGACATCCAGAGCCTGCTTGGTGGCAGAAAACTTGACGGACAAGACACCCTTGCAGTCGTAGACGGGTTTAGTCGCCCGTTTGCCCAGCTTCGCACCCTTGCCATTGGCAGCGCGGTCCTTGTTCAACAGCGAGTCATTGCAGTAGTAGGAAAAGCGAAAGCTATCGTCCTCTCGGCTGTTCCAACAATTATGGAAGCTGTAGCGATACCCGTCTATCCGTTGAATAGAATCGACGCAGCATTTGGCAATGGCGCGCTGCTTGCGCATCTTCTCCTTGGGCTCATTTGTGGGCGAGAGGGCTTCGAGGATGCTCATGCTCAGCTTGGGAGTGTCATCCTGTGCAAGCTGGCCGTTGCGGCCATTGGTTCCACTGTTGCCTGCACCCGCGTTGCTCGACGACGCGTGCGGGGCATAGTTGGGCAGCGTCAGGGCGATGGCGGGGTCTGATACCGACTGATATGTGTGCGAAGTATGCTGAGCTGTAGTATACTGGGGATGCAGGCCGTTGGCAGTGGCAGGCTGGTAGCCGGGCGGGGCTGGGGGTTGATGGGCATTGTGGTGGGGATGCGGGTGTTGGTGATGTTGTTGTTGTTGTTGCTGCTGCTGCTGCTGCTGCTGCTGCTGTTGTTGCTGCTGAAGGGGGTGCGGAGGCTGTTGCTGCGATGAGGAGGAGGACGATGGCTTTGACCTAGAGGGGGTAGTAGGCGCCTGGACGAGGAAGCTTGTGCCTATCCAGAAGGATAACTGGCACTCGGTGTGTTCGGGGTGGTCGGTGGGGGTGTCTAGATACTCCCGCAGGGACGTCTCAAAGTGGTCGAGCGACGTGACGGTGTAGCTGATGATACGCGCATTGGGATCTTTGGCCTGGCGACCGCGGGCGAGCTGCACGGGACCGTTTGGCCAGAGAGCGTCTTGAGGGTTCTGGTAGTTGTTGACGGCGACAGCGACCGGGGGACTCACGGAGTCCATGGTGCGGAGCCCCAGGATTGTCGAATAGAGAGTTTTATCGAGGGAGGAATGGGTTGTTATGAACGGGATTGTCACCGCCTAATACACCTGGGCAGCCGCCCCAAACGCCACAACACCACGACAACACTGGGCCAGCGCACCACCACCAACATTCATCCCGTGTTTGTTGTCATCACCGTGGATCGTGGTCTTCATCGCCATTATGGCATTATTTTCAAGTTTTCTTCTTTAAAGAATTACCATCTTTAGGTGCATCCGGCAACGCGCACTATGGAGATTTGTGGACTCCGGCAGGTGCGATACGTCAGACCCAATGGCCGGTACTGCCCAGTCCCTTATGTCAGCCGGGTCCTGGTACTTTCTGGCCGAAATACCACCTACGCCGCAATTCTGACATCGCCGAATCGTACCCTTATTACCTAGATATTTACTGCTTGAATCTCATCTTTTTTTTACCATACTCAACAATGCATTGTTTCATCTCTCGAGAATCATGAAAAGGGGTTTCCTTGATAGCCATGTTCTATCCCGTATTCGTCACAATGACAACTGCAGCGCTCACCTAGACTCTTTCGGGGTATTGAGGCCCGTACAGAGTACCTACCTTGCTACCTTGTCTTTTGTTCAAACCACACCCGGAAATATTTATATACTGCTCTGTTCTGTTGTTTTTTTGTCAAGGCAATAGCTTGTGTAAGTAACAAATAGTATGTCCTTTTCTTATGCCGTTCTCTTGATGTAACTAGTGTGGTCAAATGCCCCTAAAAATGTGTCCCGCCAAAGCTATTGCAGGAATCGCTCCCGTCCCTAGGCGATTTTTCTGGGTCCCAAACACGTGCTAACTTCAACAGTGTCTTGATAGATGCATTGCTATCTTTGTACACGAACCGCACAGACGTCTGTTCCGTATACCATTTACAAATAATCAAGCAGGAGTCTTCGTAAAGCTGGCCTTTTCCGTTTTATTTTTCACGCACTGTTGCTTTCTTTTCTTCCTCTCCAACCATTCGTCATTCACGCCCTCTGTCTATCTCTAAATAACAGTCGCAACTGGACGTTACGACTACTTTCAGAACCAAACTTGCAGTGTTAACAGCAAAACGTGGCGATCAATCAACAGCCATCATCCAGGGCTCAACAGGATTCTAACCATCTAGACGACAATTCTCACCACTCTCGCAGACGCTCATAATCTTGCAGCCCCACCATACCCTCGTTTCTAAACAGGGACACCAACACAGAACCAAAATACCATCCAAGCAAACCCAACAGCAACAGAAATAAATAGAGCATCCCGCATACTGTACGCAACACACGCAGCACAGGGTCACCCACCCCACCAACTCTGCCAAAATCAGCCTTACGACCAATATCCGCACCCACACCTGTGGACGGGACCTACACCCACACCACAGCCCTATCGTATAAGAAAACCTCCGTTCGCCAGAACACCACCACCTTCCTCGTGAACCCCTATCCGCATCAGCAGCCACCATATAACCCATGCACACGCACAGCATACACCGATTTCCTGTTTCCTCAACTAAGATTTAACATCCCAACCACTGCCCCTTCGGTGATGTGACGTACGACATCACTACCCATCTACAAAGTACCTCCACCCCTTTTCAGCTAAAACATCCGACACGATCAACAACCAAAACAGGGAACAACGCATATTCAACTACCTCACCGAAAACTTCAGCTCTTCTTGGCCGAGAACAAAACAGAAAATGGCAACTCAACCCAGCCTATCACCACCCAACCAGATCAGATCCGATCCGATGAGCTGAGCTGAGCGGAGCGGAACTAAGCTGAGCTGAAAAAAAGAACCAAGAAACTTCCGCCCACGAACATCAAAACTTGGAAAAGACGTTATGGCGACCGGGTAAACCCTTGAAAGGGAAGAGGAAAGCAGAAGCGAATATATATCCATCGGATCATGTACCGTTCCACCACGACCTTCCTCCTCGCCTGATTTCCCCCCCGTTTACCCTGGAATCGATTTCATCACCGCTGCATCGACTCGACTTCGTTAAAACGAGACGCATGCACACAATACCCATCTCCACCAATTTCCAGTGCCCCGATCCCATCCCGGTACTTGATTCGAGAATCTATCAGTGGCCGCATACCCGGTGGATCGATCTCATCAAACCGCGCTATACCGACTCAGATTCATCAAAAAGGGCATCAAATAGGACACGCACGCACGTTACCAGCAAAGCAATCGCTTCCAACCCATTCGGACAGACCTGGCACGCCTCACTCCCCACGCCCATGATTCCAATTCGTCCATCCAGGTCCACCGAAAACCCCGATCCGAAGAAACACCTATCCACTCCGCTCCACTCACTCCATCCGACCCGAATCCTCCCCGGAAATCCGTCATCAAAAATCCGTCACCAGCCATACAATATAGCAAAGTAATCAAGTGGGGGTATTTACTCTTACACTATTCCAACAAGGCACGGCCAGAGATGTCGCAATAGCTACAAATATCAAGGCCATGACAGGTTCCTTGCATGTCGACAAGTATCTGCATTATTCATTCCACACAGAGTCCCACATTCCCTCAAACTATAAAATCCTTTACAAATCCCCTTCCCTTCACGTCCAAGAACAATCACATTTCCATTCACATTGAAAAAGATAAAGATAATCATGTTTGTAACAATTCAATAGGGTTTAAAAACTATCATCGCAGCGCGCCCAGCACAGCCACAGCCACTAATTTCCCATTTACCCATTAAATGAAGGAAGGCGGACGTTAACAATAAATTTGCCCTCCCCCCGCGTTTCTGACCGAGCGCATAAACTCGTTTCCCTTTAGATTTCCCATCCATAATCATGACTTTGGAGTAAAAAGTATCCCATCCCAACGCCGTTACCCAATGTCAGGCTGTTCTGTTCCTCCCAAACAGTGGTATCGATCCGGAGAAGAGTGTACGGAGTATGAAGAAAATGGAAAAAGAACAAAGACGAGAAAAAGGAAAGATCCATAAATCCAAACGAGGCCTCCCAGATATATCCCAAACATGGTTCGGATACAATGACATAAAAAGTGTTGGTTCCAAATAAGACACAAGAAGGTGGTGATCATGAAGGGTAAAAGTACAACAGTCAGTGCGTTTGTCGCGTCTCAATGTACGGGGCGAGTCCAGTAGGACTTGGCCCATGTGGGTTTTTTTGGTATCCGTTCCCCCTTGAACTTAAAAACTGAACTCCTCAATATCGGTCGTAGCAGGAGCATTAATGATGTTGTTGGGCACCCATGGCCCACGATCCTCAGGCGTAATATTGTGTAGGGCATCTACCCTGTTCATCGTCTGGACGTCGAGATCGGTCACGTGAGACTTGCCATCGGGCAACTTGATGCGGACCTCGAACTGTTGGTCCATCATCATATCGTCTTTCCACAGACGGTGTTCACCGTTGTAGACGCACACCACCCGCTTCTTCATCTTCATCTTGTCGGTTGCGCAACCCCAAGAAACGGGATAGTTCTTCCGCTTCTTGCGACCGGAGCTAGTAATCGCCACGCCGCCCTTTGAAAAGGTCAGCCCAGCCCGAGGACCCCTCCCACCAGAGGTCTTCGTAACTTTAGAAGGGTTACCACCCCCGGCGTGCGATGCGACACCCCGGGGATGTGTTAGTTGTCAATGGCCCTTTGTGGACTTGAGAGACCCCTTGCCGGATTTGGATCGGCGTACACCGTAGGTATCGTCGTTGTGGTCATCAACGTCGAACTCTTCTTCCTCTTCCTCCTCGTCATCCTCATCAAAGCTGGGAACAACGTACTCGACCTCCTTGGATAGACCATTCCGGTCCAATGTCTCCGTCACCTCCTTATCTTCGGCAACCAGAGTCAGGTGTCGCTGGTTGATGGCCTCGCTAGGATCTGCCTGCTGGACAACACGTAGAACGCAGTCATCCAAATGCTCGTAGAATTCCTGCGCGTTGGCGAATGTCACGGAGCAGGTGGAGCAAGTACCTGCCGTGCTCTGCTGGCCAGCAAAGGCCTTGCGTCCGGTTGGCGACTTCTTGCGGCTGTTGGGAGGATTCTGTTCGACGCCATGTACGGAGGTAAGGTGGCGTTTGAAGACATCGGCTCGGTTGAACGACTTTTCAGCCGCGGAACCGGAACCTGGACAGAAGCCACATACCATGGTGCCTTTGTAGTGGGTGAGGGTATGCCTGTTCTTGTCGTACTTCCTTGCGAAGCCCTTGACGTGATACTCACACGTAGTGATGGGGCACTTTTCAGGGCGCTCGTTCTGGTGGGTCAACATGTGGGCCTTGAGATCCTTGAAGACGCGGCCGCATTCTGGAAGTGGGCAGAGTCCCTTCTCCTTGATGTCTTCGTCGTTTCCGAAGCTGCTTCCACTCTTGCGGCTTGTTCCGGAGTGTATTGAGTGGAGAGAGGCGTTTGATTGCCGCCTTTGAGCGTTGAAGTTGGAAGGATAAGGCTGGAACTGCTGGGTGTGAAGAAATGGAGATTGGGAGCCCTTTTTGAATTGCCTGGAACCGGGACGGTGGCTATGGGTTGAAGTATGAGAAGGCACTGGCGATGGTGGCTGATCCATAGGAGGGAAGTAGGGGGAAAGGGTTGCCCTGTAATCACCATATGATGGTGATTGAGGGTGGAAACCATATGCTTGAGGTGGGTTGATCAAGTTTGGGTCTGCATACACTAACCATTAGCAAATTGTTCATTCAAAGAAATCCCGGATAAGAAATAATAAGAGTAAGAGAAGACGAACGGGTTATGCGATTGGGAAGTGGTGGAGGTGGCATCGAACGGTAGTAAAAGAGATCATTTGGTCGGGGATTATATGGAAGAAATGTCGACGGAGAAGAGTTATTTTGTGCGGAGACATGAGAAGGAAAGCGTAACGGCCGCTCATCAGTGAGACGTTCGTTGCCAGTGAAGTAGAACTGATGCGTCGAGGACGCATTTGGTATCGACCTCATGGTGCTTCATGCTATCATGGCTACATGCTGTGGGGAGTGGTGGTATATTTATAGGGAGCGGTGGAAGAAATATCATGAGGAAATTTGGATCGTTGACTTACCAACACAGCCAGGATTTTTGTCAGCGGCAACAAGACCATCATATTCGAAACCTGTGCTGTTCTGCACGATGGGCAAACCGAGACCGTTGGCGACAGAATTCCACGGTTCGTTGAATTGTGGATTCAAGTGTGGGGAACCCATAGTGGATGAGGAAACAGAGGCACCTGATTCGGAAGAGGCCGACAGAACAGGTGGTTGCTCAAAGGAATGCGATACGGATTGGGGAGAGCCATGGGGACTGAACTGATAGTTGGTCTTGACGCCTTGAGCGATTCCATCGTAGTGGAAAGCGAGTTCCTGTGGCCTTGGTGCATCAGAATAGACGGGCATGGACACGGGATCAAATGCAGTGGGAAAGGATGGGTCGATGTCAAAGTGGTTGGAGGGGAGGAAATGTTGGCCTGTTGTTGGGACAAAGTCTAGTTGTTGGTCTTGGTGGCTCGAGTAGAGGGGGAAGTCCTGAGGCATACTGGCGGGATAGAAGTCAAGCATGATGGAGAGTGTGGTGCTGATCCGAGGTGGATCAACTCAGTAGGCGGAAAAGGAGATATTAAAGGAAGCGAAGAGCTCCTTGTGGAGGTTAGCATAAGCAATTGACAACTATGGGCCGACTCGTGTGGTTTGGTTGGTGGACGGACGGGCGAGGATCTTATAGGGCGGGTGCCAGGGGAAAGCTTACCTTGAGACGGTGGATTACCCGCGGCGGCTTAGAGCCTGGAGCCGGGCACGGATGGACTTGGAGCACAGGGTGGAATGTGGAAGAGGGAATGGGTATTGACGTCTCGTTTGGGGATCCGCTGCTGGACGTTGCTGGACGGGCGATAGCGAAATGGCGATTGTCCAGAAGGCAGAGAGGCCGGCGGTTCGGTAACGGAGAGATGGGGTTGGGTAGTGGACCGGGGACAGCGCAGAGCCGGAAGAGGAAGTGAATGGTGGTGGTGGATTGGTTGGCGTGCCACGACGGGGTGGAGGAGGAGAAGAGGTGATGGCAGAGGACCAGATGGCTTGAGTCTGGAAGAGTGCACGTTTATGTTGATCGGGAGGCCTGGACTTTGAGGAGGTCTGAAGGGAAGTGGCCCTGGGGCGAAGTCAAGTTATGTATAAAGGCGTGGTGGGTGGAGGGTGGTGGAGGAGTCCATGCCCAAGAGAGTTCTCGATGGCCCCCCCTCCACCCCAGCACAGACTGGTCGAGGAGCAGGAGCAGGAGCAGGAGCAGCAGCAGCAAGAGCAGCAAGAGCAACCCACACCCGCACCCGCACCAGGGCAGGCGCGGACGCTGCGCACAGCAGCCACAAGGAAAAGGCGCCGGCAAGCGGTGGCAGTCGCAGTCGCAGCAGCAGCAGCAGGCAGGCAAGCAAAGCAAAGCAAAGTAACGCAAGTGAGTGGTAGACTGGCGGGCAGGGCAGAGCAGGGAGGGCAGGGCAGGGTAGGGCAGGGACAAGGGTCAGGGCCAGGGCCTCTCTGAGGACTGGCACTGGCCGCCAGAGCACACCACCCTTGCGGCCTGCCCTATGGCCGCCTCTCTTGGTCCTCGCATGAGGTGGCAGAAACGAACGGTGATGGAAATGACGCTAGGAAAATAAAGAAGAAGAAGGGCATTGGCAGTCCTGGCACTCACCGTGGCATGGGCTGGCCGCCATCAGTCGCGCGCGCCGGCCACTCCACGGTCAGCCTTTTCTCCACTGAGCGGTTGGAGGTGCGGTGAGCGCGTTCCCCTCCGAGCCCTGCACGGCCTCCCCAATGCCTGCCGCGATGCACCACGTCGAGAGGCCTTGCCCGATATGGCCGCGCCTTCGTTTGCGATGGCCCGATCTGGTCTGGTCCTCTGCCGCAATGGCCTGTCCGCGGGTCGCTAAAGGGTGCAGGGGCCAGACGAGGCCTGCATCTGCAGTCCTGGACACCGCTTTGGTTTGCTCTGGAGTCGGGGACCAGTGTGCCGGCGCTGATTCGCCCATGACAGCCCTGACGGCTCTTGGGCTCCTCCACCATGGACTGCCCTGCTCGTCTTGAGCGCTTTTCGCTTTCGTATGGTTCTTGTGTGGATGGTGGTTGTGGGTGGGTCAACTGGTAGGCGTGTGCACTTAGGCACTGGGCACTGGGCACTGTGTCTGTGGAGATGCGAGACCCAGGGGTGCGGTGCAGCGAAAGCGCAGGGAAAATTGGCACATGTGGCACATGTGGCAGTGGTGGCAGTGGTGGCAGTGGTGGCAGTGGTGGCAGTGCGCTTCGCTCTGTCCCCCTGATTCGCTCCCCATGATTTGGAGGCTGTGTTCCTTCCCAAAAATACACTCTCACACA
The DNA here is from genome assembly GCA_020744415.1 of Dendryphion nanum. Taxonomy (NCBI): domain Eukaryota; kingdom Fungi; phylum Ascomycota; class Dothideomycetes; order Pleosporales; family Torulaceae; genus Dendryphion; species Dendryphion nanum. The sequence continues at coordinate 660,992 of JAGMWT010000006.1, forward strand.
CTGTCCACACTATCCACACACTCTCCACACCCTGTCCGGACAGTTATGTAATAATGTTTTGCTCAACTCACACACATGCACTCGCTATTCACAAACTTACGATGCCCGCATTCAGTCCTTCCAACCCAATCCAGTCTCATTCTATTCCAATCCAATCCAATCCCATTCCATTCCCGTCCAATCACCCCCACCCGCGTATGCAACTGACTGATTGACTGATTGACTGACTGTCTGACTGGCGACCCCCCGACTGAGCCACAACGCCCTCAATGTCCCCCCCATTGTCCATCTACGGCCTAGCGCCATCTCTCACCTCCTACCCCTCCCCCTCCCAGGCCTCCCCGTCCCCGCCCAGACCCTCCCAAGCTTCCCAGTCACCGACAATACGGAGTCAAGCTTCTGACCACACCGCGACTCTCGACGTCTTCCCCTGCACACTGCCCTGTCCGCCTCAGTCTACCCTGTCCGCTTCTTCCACCCTGCCCGCTATGACGCTGTTCCATCGCAGAACCTCATCGACATGACTAAACCAGCTGCTCGCCTCACCGCCAGCATCCATCGTGCTCACCCCCAACCCGCCCTTTGTAATCCCGCTGTTCATGTAGGTAATTTGCATTTCTCCGTCCGTCGTTCGTCGACGGTACCTGGCCAGCCTCATCCTTGGCTATCTGGGTAGATGGGAAGGCGGCCTTCATCACCGCCCGCCGGTTTCGGTGGAGAGGTGAAGCGACACATGTGGGCTCTGGGCCTCCTCGGGCTTTGGCTCACAATCACCCACACCATTTCCCCTCCCCCCAGCGCTCTTTTATTTTGCGAGGTTTCATATCATCATGATGACTGCAGAAACTGTTGCCAGGTTGTAGGCTATGGTGGGGGCGGCCATGGACGCAATTTCGGCCTCCAGTTGCCCTCACAGCGAACGGTTGCGCTTGCACACTGCGACCATTGCGTCCGTCGTCCACCCATACACAGTACAGTATCGACGCTTTCTGAGTCGACTCAATCTCTCTGCCAAGTCGTGACCGTAATACTCGGGCTGTTCGTCCCGTCCTCACGCCCATGCCGCCTGCCGGGTCCGGGTAATCAACCCTTCTGCTCACTCCTCGTGGTCCCTGAATCCTCTGGCCCGTTGCTACGGATAAGGTTGATGAGAGAGCGTGTTCTTCACGCCCGCCAGCCTCGCACCTACCACCTCATGGCCTATCAGGTGTATCACCAACCCCCTCTACTCATGCTCTCGCGCCTGCAGTGTAACCAGCTTTTGCTTTGGGCACATGAGTATTGCCTTTGGTGTCACAGTTCCACGGCTCTTCTTCTACCGCAACAATGCAACAATGCAACTCTATTCTGACCCGAGCAGATCTTACAACCTCTCGTGGCGTGCATTACGATTGCTTAATTCTTCTATGGCGTCCACGGGGTCCCACCAGCCCCCTTCACGTGAAGGAAACATCTGTCCAGGTGCTCTCTTCTTCGCCGTTGGGGCACGTTGACCAATCGACCCCAGATCTCAACACTGGTTCTCTCCCCGCGCCCTATTTTGGGCCATACACTACGTATCTTGACGGTCTTGGGTGGGTGGTGTGGTGTGATACGAGCACCCACCATCTCTTGAACCCAAAAGGAGAGACCACACAATGAAGAAAAAGTGGAATGTCCGGCTTCCAATCAAAACCACCAAATCGACTCTCAAGTTTCAAAGGGATGTGGACTCTTCGTCTTCTCGAGCCAGTAACTCTCCCGAGGTTGGACACTCCACGCGAGACAAAGACCATTTCCCAACGCTGTGACCAAGTTCGCTATGATCATGTTCGCCCACTGCAATGAACTATTTTAGTCCACCCGCAATACCATACGTACTCATATCCCTTCCACTCGTGGGGTGTATCTGTCTCACTCACGCGATAGCAATACGTTAAAACAATCCGTCTACCGCGTAGAACTGCTACCTGGAGCGTGAGATGGAGCAATGCAATCTGATTGAAACCGCAATTACACCGTTGCTGCATAAGGTCGGTGGAATATTGATACTTGTTCAAGGTTTGAAAACTGTGGCTTCACCTGCGCCACACCATCCCCTACTAAATATAGTAGAGCCCGCCAGCAATATGGCAGCTCGCGTACGGGCAAATCAGCAGGTCACCTCACTGTCCAACTCCCCATCGCATCGTCAGCCACGAAACCTGTCCAATCCCATTCTTCGTCATCGACTTTTCCAAGGTTGTGGCGTGCGATAGGCTTTCTGCACGGCCACAGGAGGAGAAGGGCCTGCCTGGGCTCGGCGCTCCTGGCATTCACCCTGTAACTCAACTTCTTGCTTCGTGTTTGCGAGCCCAAGCCCAAGCAAGCAAGGTGGCCTCCTCCTCCTTCTTCCTCTTCCTCCTCCTCTTCTTGTCCTCCTTCCCCTCCCAGGGACTCGAGCGAGCGAAGGTGAGTGGGAGGGTGAATCAATCAATCACTGGACGGAAAGGCATCGGCCGGGCCCACGGCCGTGTTTTTCGTATGTAATGGCTGTTGATTGCCCACTCCCAGTCCCGTCGTATTGTAGTGTAATCGCGGGAACGAACAACCATGTCTCTCCCTCTCTCCAAGTCAGTAATTAGTGACGGTGCAGTGCAGTGCGGGTGCCTGACCGGAATTCATTGTCCTTGTGCAGCACAGTGTCTCGTGTCGTGTATATCCCCTATGCGTTGGAGGACATGATTGGCATGGGGACAAATAAACGTTTCTATTAACGGAGGCGCGCCATGTGGGATTGGGGATTGTGGAATTTCCCAACCCATTCTTGCCCATGGCCATCCGCTTGCGGGGCCCGGTCGACAGGGCAGGGCTAATCTAACCTGTAAGATCGGGGGGATATCTCGCCGCCGCCGCCGCCGCGATTTTTGGGACGGAACTTCATCATCCTGAAATGAGGGAGTGAGTGTGTGCTCTTTGAGAAAGAGCCCCCACACGCGCTCGCACATCTTTTGCTCGATTTTGTTGTCTTGATGCACATTGGGAGATGATGCACATCACAGTGACAGCACCGTACATAACCCAGCACGTCCTGCCCCACCCGGCCCGTCAACATTTTAATAAAATAAAATAAAAAGGCCAGGGTTTTGCTTCGAGCAGCGATGTGACAAGGCCGCCTCTGAGACAAGTCGAAGCTTCAGATAGGCAAGGCAAGGTAGGGCAAGGCAAGGCAGGGCAGGGCACGCAAGGCTAATGGAGAGTGGAGAGTGTAATCCATGCCACGCAAGCACCAGCACATGTGTCTCCTGGGTCTGCGACAAAAAAAAACAAGAAAGACATCATGTAGGTATCACATAGTCTACCCGTAACCCTACACACCCCAACACCACCGGCCTCAAGCCAAGTCGGCGACAATCTATCTAGACCCGGAGTATGAGGGAGGGGAGGGGAGGGGGGAGAGGGGGGGTAGCATCTCCTCTTTCCTCGAAGCAACATAGAATGCTAAAGATGAAGCAAGCAGGTGGTCTACGTCTCGCTTCTCCCTGTTCGCGCTTGCATCATATTGCAAAATCGCAGCCATAGGCATGAATCAACCCGAGTTGGATGTGTATCTACCTAATACATACCTAATTCTCTAGGCAGTAGGTATGGGATGGATTGTGTCGCGGACGCGGACGCGGACGCGGACATCTCCATGGCACGGCATGTCATGGCATGGACAAAAGAAGGCTGTTCGATAAATTGTTTTAAGGTAAGTTCTGGTTCCTAGCGCCATCTACCACAACATGGCATGGTGCCGGCCTTTTCTTTTTTGGAGAGAGGGGGTCTCAAAAGAAGAATCAGAGGCTCCAGCGAGGGGGTGCAGTCGCGGTGCGGTGCGGTGCGGTGCGGTGGTGGCCCATCGCGCCAGGAGCGTGAAGCGCCCAAAGCCACATCGACGGGTGATCCACAGAGGGTATGCTTGTTGGGGATACCAATATTACGGTCTGGCTCGGGCACCATGTCCAGAGTCTGCTGCTTGTGTTGCAAAGCGATGTGTGCCATGCCATAATCCATCTTGACTTGAAGGAAAAGGAAGGGAGGGGGATGCAGGCTTGTGACTGGCCTCCAAACGGGCTCCGTACCGTATGAATGGTCGCTGGGGACGTAAGTGACAGCCGGCGCGGTCCTTGTTTGATGCAATCTATTCTTTCCCATCGATAGCGTGTGCGAGGTGCCAGCAGCCAGCGACTTCTGCGTGTCTGCCGGTCAATGGGATGGGGCCAAGTATGGTACTGGCGCCCCCTCGCAGGAAGATTATGGGAGGACACGATTGATAGTCTGGATATTGACTGGTTCATGGAGCCAGTGAGCTCTCGAGCTTTGAGCCCTTTGAGCCCTTTGAGCCTTCGAGCCTTTGAGGAGCCCTTGGGCGCGCAGAGAAGCGTATTCCTCCAACGGTTGCCTGCCTCGTCGCGCGCTCTTGGTCGTTGTCGCAGTCGTTGTTGTTGTTGTTGTTGTCGCCTCCTCCTCGTTGTCGCCTACGTCCTGCATGCTGCCACTGCCATTCTCCCCCGCCCGTCGCAGGAAGAAGCGCGCGTGTGCTTCGCTTTCGCATTAGCGAAAAGGACCGCAAGGCTTGCAAGCTCGTCATGGGCTCCTCAATCCTGGCGTGAGCTTCAAAAGGGACAGTTGCTTTCCGCCGTTGATCGGCGTCGCCGCTGGCCATGCAGAACGATGGGGAATGATGGTGTGGGAGCAAAGTTACTCAAAGTTACTTGCGTCGGCCTCGCCTGTGCCAGGAGCTAACCAATCCCCCGCAAAGCGTGGCCCGATTCGGGTGCACCACCTCCGACTGACTGGGTGTTGGGCACCCCTTCCCGCGCGCTAACTCTCTTTTAGGAGGTGGATAGTTGCGGACCGATGGGAATGGCCAGGATCGTCGATGGTGTGCGATGACCGCAGTGCAGGCTCACCACTTCCCACTCCAAAGCAGTGGACTGTGGGAGATGCTTTTGTTCTCCTATGCAGAGAGACTGCATTTCCGCGTGGGTTGATGTACACAGTATGTACAATATCTACTACGCCGAATCTACTATGTGCATCCTTAGAGCCTCAATGTTCCCGCGCCCACTCCTCATTGGCTCCATCTAACGGCCCCATTCTCCTCGACGAGGCCGCCGCCACACCCCCGTCTCTCGACATGTCATTTGGAGCATGCAAGGCGCAAACGGGACATTTGGCTTGGTCCACCAAGAGTCAAGTCTTGACAACAAACATTTCCTTTCCCCCCTTGGTCCCTACATGGAGAGCCCATAAACCTCCATAATATGGATAGAGGCTGAAACAGACAATCTCCTGATTGTGCGCCTTGAAAGTCTCGAGCCAGATTCTGTCTGCCTGCACATGTGGTTGAAGTCGCTAGAGAGCGTGTCATGGATGAGTTGGCAGCCTTCTTGACCGTGGATGGAAGGAAGTAGTGTTCCGGCCGCACGCGTTCGGGACACACAATTTCTTGCCTGATACCGAAACGCTATCGGGGGAGGTCGCCGACAACCCTGAGAATCCAGGCTCCAAGCATGCATAATCGGCATGGTGACTCTCCCGTCTCCGCACCTGCTGCTGGCATCACATGTCTCCGTCGCGGCAATCGCCGTGAGGGGTGTCCAGATGTCTAGTCTGAGGCTGGCTGGGGACCCTTTCCAGATGCAAGCCCGCCTCCTCAGAACAAAAGTAAAATGCAATCCACGTTTCGATCAACTTGGGCCGCGACAGGTCAAGGCGAGCTTTCCGTGTGACTTGTATGACCAGGACTGCGAAGGCACTGGGGGCCGCGCTCTTGAATGGGCCCGAAGCGTTATGGGTTATCTAGCTGCTACCGCAATTGGCGCATCCAGATCTTTCTTCTCGTGGCTTCTTGCTCGCCAACCCTCGTCGTGAAAAGAGACTGCCTCTAGAACAAGGCGATCTAGATCCCTTGATGAGTTGTCCTCGCCGAAGAATGTTGTCCATTCCTTCCAAGTTAGTGAGCGGAATCCTAGGACGGCAATCAGTGTTGGAAGAGCATATCCACTTCCGGCCGCAGGTGAGCGATAATTATTAGCAAGGTCCGAAGTGGAAAGGTCCGTGGAGATTGACATTGCGTGTGACGGCCCTTGCTGTATGCTGGCGACGATTTGCGCGCGTCGCACATCATCACATACAACCTTGGAGTGCATGATGCGAGTAGCCGGTTGGAAAGTCGACGTTCAGTGTATACTTGGAAGACATGTGGTTGAAAGAGGGTTGCTTCGTGCCTTTTGATATACCCTTTGGAACTTGGCCATGCAGCATCCACTTAACCCCTTCTGGTACTTTCTCCGAGCTGAACACTGAAGCATGGCATTCTTCAAAACAAATGCAGATCATGAACGGACTAAGCTCTGAGAAGAGTCTAACTACCTACATTCAGCTCTTTGCTGGTGAGCCACTCACAGGCCACAGAACGGTACCGTATGGTATACCCACTGGTATCTCCATGTCGAGCTGGAGTGAATTGTTGGCTTGAACGAGAATATATATCGAATCATGTCCCGGGTGGACTCTAGAAGAGTTCTTGATGAAGCCAGTTAATAAAAATGGATTATATGAGCCGGTATCTCGAATTCAATGTCAATAGTTTTGAATCTTGCACTGCTCTGTTATTGTGCCTGCAGCACATTTGATCGCCCTTCCCATCAATAGGCATATGTTTTAATCTCTTCAATAAAAATGATACATGGTCACCAATGTTATAATTCTTATTCCGTATGAAGCCCATCATCAAGCTCTTGTCCAAGCCTCCAGTTCTTCATCGAGGCTCTTTCCCCTAACCAGCCATTACTTGTACCATTTGCAACGCCGAAGAAGTCTTCATCCCAAACTGCCCTTTGGAAACGCCCGAAAATGCAAAGAAGGATACGGATCAACTTCAGTCAAATTTACGCGAATCCTAACTTAGATCCTAGGTTCCTGAACATTCCCCCCTCAGCGAGAGCACCAAGCCCTTCCGACTTGTTGCCCTTCTCCGAAGCTACAACAAGGCCTGCACTCAACAGATTGATCCGCGTTAACCGTAGTCGTAGAGTGTGATCGTACTTCTCGGCCATGGCAAGGGCATCAGCATGGACATCGTAGCGTGGGTTTGCGGAGGGTGATATCAGGAGCCGGTCAACGAGATCTATACGCGCGTCGAGTACGCCGCTGTTGATCATATCTTCTAGCTCGTTCTCGATACTGATGTACTCGCCGGTGAGCTGGAACTTCTCTGCCATTTCTTCAAGAGTGACGCAGCTGAAAGGGATAAAATATTGTACGATACTCTTGGTGCGTATAAGGTTATATACCTCGGAAATCCGACTCGACAGGTAAACATCTAAGAGGTAGTCGTTTCTATAGCTTTCTAAGACCTCCAAGCAAGCACTGTATTTAGAATTGCAGAAAAGAGTGATAGCGCGACGAATGTGTGGTTCCAATTCCAGGAAATTGCGGAAATCGCTATTGCCGAGCACTTTTTGTTGTAGCTCGCTACGATCCATGGATGCAAGAGCACACAGTCCACCATAGACAGCGATGTCATTACCCGACAGAACTTCTCGTTGCCATGTAATTCCAGCGGCTGGTTCCATGGTCAGGTAGGTCGGTGAAGTTTGAAGGAAGCTCGTTGCGGCATCACGGAAATTACCCGTTTCCATATGAGCAAGACCTGCACATGCTGACAGTATTGGCTCCAGTTTGGTTTTCTCTTCGCCCTTCAGCTGTGATGCGTCAATCTTAACCATCGCCGTATGCACTTGGTTCCATGATTGTTGTGATATAGTAGCAAGCGCGAGTCGTAGACCCATGTCCGCAATGTGCTTCCCGGAGGTGCAGTGTTCGCGCATCTTCTGGTACGCTTTATGTGCGTCGGCGAAGTTACCTGTGGCGTAGAAGAAATGCCCGATATCTTCATTACCCATCTGCAGTCACGGTAAGCTCAGGAAAGCAACCGATTGCTCCAATCCCTTACCCGAATGCTCTCTTTGATCAGATTGTTTTTGTATGCCCTAAGCTCGTGCTCCAACCTGTCGTGTTCCTCCTTCACTTCCCGCTTCTTCTTTTCCACCCAAGCCGAGTCTAAAGAAGCTAGTGATTCATTCGGAGCGATCTTATTGAGTTCGTCCGTCAATGTAATATAGAGCTTTACGTCTTTGCCCTGTTTCGCTTCTGTAATGGCCGTGCGGTATGCTTCGAGGGCGAGATACGGAGAGCAAGAGCCAATGTGGTGGAGACGGTGAATACGGGTACGACCTATTCGCAGAATTAAAGGCTGCAACTATCTTTAGCGACAACCGGAAGTGTATATACCGTCATAGTTCGAGATGTAGGATTCTAAGTCAAACTTGGGTGGATCTATTTGAGGTCAGTCATGGTAATTGCAAGGTCTCATTATACCATACCCTTAACAACGATATCTCCTCGCGTCCGTCTTGCTTGAAAAAAGGGAGACTGGTCAATGCTGTTTGCCATCTTTGACTTTGTGTGAAGACGTGCGGCAAGCTTTAGAATGTGAGTTTGTCATAAGATGGAGGTGCAGCTACCCCACCACCTGGCAGGCAGCGAGCGGCGCGACGGACCAACATTTCTCCGAAGCTCTGCCGGCTCTCTGCTCTCTCTCTGCCCAGATATCGCGGTCAATGAGTATTTATTGTGCAATGTTTGGGTCACAATCTGTGTCACAGTCGTAATTAGATCTCTGTCTTTCATCTTGTTTTCAATACTCTACTGGATAATGCTCGTTTATAATTTTTCATTTTTTTTATGAATATGCGAGGTCAGCTATGACGTGGAAATGTTTTTGAACGGAATATTTTAATACTGTTCGGTGTAGTAATTATATATTTTAGGACAACATGACCATTGACCCTTTCTTCCGCGTCTTTCATTATATGTTTGATCACTGTTACTTCATCAGATTCTAGATGTGTCAACCTGTGAAGGACGCTGATTATCTACGAAGATTGCAGCGCCCTCAACAAACTTTACAGGCTACATGATATAGCATCAGGTACTTTAAGTTTCTCAGTAGGCGTGAATCTTATTGCTATTAATTTATTATTGATAGTCGTCATGAGACAGCGCGAAGTAGCGCGGTACACTAGAGTACTAGCGCGTTTAACGTCCTCTTAACCACTACAATCTACAACCCACGATGACTAACTAGGTCCGCACGTGACTACTAGACCCGATAATCAGGCCTGTACGAGCATGCTCCCTCCTCCAAAGTCAGCCATATTTGGGCTCATCCGAGATAGATGATGGAAGATAGGCAACCACAACCTAATGGCGATCGGCCCGCACAAGGAAAGAGACCGGCAGACGACGATCATTTGCAGGCCGACAAACGAGCTAGTCAACGACAGAAAACCAACGAGCAATCGCTCAAACCTGCCATACCAGACCCAACTGATGCCCCCGACATGGAACCTCAAGCTACGTCAGATTATGACGCTGATACAAACGCCGAAGTAGAAAAAATCGACGAAGATGTTGACTGGGTTGAGCCACCACTTGACGAAGAGCAGGCTGAGATTGTTCGTGCCATATGCGAAGATGGTCGCAATGTCTTCTATACTGACTCTGGCGGCGTTGGCAAATCACTTGTCCTCAAGGTTATCGTAAAACGCCTGAAAGAAATGAACAAGAGAGTCTTCAAAATTGCTCCAACCGGTGTTGCTGCCCTGTCTATAGACGGAACCACACTACATTCATACTCAGGGCTGTCTCCATTGGATAGTAGTCTGTCTATTGGAGTAGTTATGAAGTCCAAAAAAGTCAAAATGGCCAAGACGTTTAACATGTCACAGACCGACGTACTTATTATCGACGAAATAAGTATGGTGTCGCATTTCACGTTCCAGCGTCTCGAGTTCCTTCTCAAGACATTTATTCCACGTGACCCAAAAAATTACGGGCAGATTCCTCCGTTCGGTGGCATTCAGCTTGTTGTGACCGGCGATGTGAGTTCAAAGTGTGGTTCCAGTTGTTCTTGGCTAATAATGATCAGTTCTGCCAACTTCCACCCGTGAGACCATTCGAGCACTGTTGGTATTGTGGACGCAGATTCGTAGAACGTGTGGGCAAGCGTTATGTCTGTGAAGGGGAAAAGAAGCCTAAACATCCCACATGGATTTACACCAACGATGACCAATGGGCTTTCCAGGCTCCCAAATGGAAGGTATGTATTCTGAATGCCTAATTCACCTGTTGCAAAGCCTGAGATAAGGACAGGTTTGTTGAGCATTTCAAAGTTAATTGTTGATAGGAATGCAACTTTCAGAATTACAACTTAAAAACCATACACCGACAAACCGACAAAACCTTCATAAGTGCTCTCCAGAATATTCGACTTGGCATTCCGCTGGACTCGAAAGAACTTGAACTGCTCAAGAATAATCAATCAGGCTCCCAGGACGAGTTTCACCTATAACCTACCAATGTTGAAGTCGATGAACACAATGACAGGGAATTTAAAAAGCTCACCACAGCCACGCACACCTATCAATGTGTAGATGATGCAGAATGGGGACCAAGCGTCAGTCCTAGCGATCAAAACACGATATTAAATCGAATTGTAGGTTCTTCCAACGTTATACCAAATATGATAGTCATATAAACATTATGACATCATCTAATGTAGCATACCAAGACGAAACCAACGAGACTTCTCAATAAAATTGCGCCTAACATAAGGCATTCTATTGAGACTATACAAAACACTACACATCTCCCCAGAACATCGCTAAACCAAGTGCACAGGAAAACTCAGGCGAACTCCGCTACAAACAGCAAATCGAGCTCAAAGAAGGAATGCCCGTCGTGCTTCTGCGAAACCTCAATCTAGAGCTGGGACTCGTCAATGGAGCACAAGGCCATATCATCGGGTTCAGACAAGCCCTCGGGGAAATCGTACCGGAAATCGGTACGGGGTCTGAAAGTAGGAAGAGAAAGAGAAGACGTGGGAAAGAGGCGAGACATAAAGATCGTCAGATGGAGGATTATCCCGGGTGTAACGAATTGGGAACATTTCCTATCGTTAAGTTTCTGAATGGACAGGAACATACTATATTTGCCGATTGTATTGTCGTGAAGGAGGAGAGTGAGCTTGAGAATGATCCCAGTTTGGTATCGAGATGTCAGATCCCGTTGACGCCGGGTTGGGCAGTTACGATTCACAAAAGTCAGGTACGTGTGTCGTAGTTTTTCAGTGAGCTCGTTGATGTTCTTTTGTTTAGCATTAATCTTATGATTTAGGGTCTTACCTTGGATCGGTTAGTTGTCGATCTCAGTAGATCATTCGAGAGGGGTCAAGTCTACGTAGCGTGTACGTAATACTCTCCTGCAATGTTATGGAGCAATTCTGATTTCGTGCACAGTGAGCAGGGTGCGAACACTAGCGGGGCTGACTATCAAAGGAAGACTGGATAACTCACTCATATGTACAGACCAAGCGGTGTTGAATTTTCTGACCGCAAATGGGTTGCTGGGAACGGATCATGTGTAAAATTCATTTGTTGATCTTAGTGTAATGGCCTGACGAATCCTTAAATACCAAAGAAATTGACCTAGCTGATATGATCCCAATGGAGATGTAATGACTCATGTCATCTTGAGAGCTGGTGAAGTGCGGTCATCAGCTTTACAATCGTCTGAGAATTTAAGTTTCGAAGAATATCGAGATAAGTACAGGTCCGGTAGAGATACACCGGCATTATGAACTAGGATTTATAGTATAACCTTGATTACGATGAGCCGCTCTCTACTGATTCATTGATTATTCCAGACCTTCATTCAGGTCTGATGCTCGCTACTACATTACTTGAATGAATAATCAAATCGTGTAGTTATCAACTCTTATTTCAAGGACTTGGTTGGCAGATTGTATCAATTTTGAAGAAGCAAGATCACCAACGCTAATCATCATTGATCACACCAGCAAGACTAGTCTGGTCGTCATTTTGGGGTGGCTCATTGTCTATTTTTGCAAGCGCTACTATTTACTTATTGAGAATGGCGGTAATGCTTAATGGATGCCGAAAGGAAATTTGGCACAATGTGCGAAAGTCTCTGAATCAATCTGGGTGATACAACTGTCCTGGTAAAGCTTCCTACATCGACATAAGGAACCTGTGTTCGACTATCGCTGGTGACCACAGCTGTATAGTAATGTTAAGGAAGTGCTATAACTTATTTCACTGGGTGGGGTGCGTGGGTATCAAAAGAATGGCCAGAAAGCGCCTAAACCACGTATAAAGCTCAGAGCTTTTCCTGATTGAGAAGTACCTTGAATGTTCAGAAGGGTAGGGAGTATAGGTGTCAAATGGATGTTTTAAAACCCTTGAAATCACTTATCGATAAAGATGTAAAGTCTTCCATAATAAAGTACCTTGAAATATTCGGAATGGTAGGGAACATATGTACTAAAAGGACAGTCAACAGGCGTCCAAATCACGGCCAATTGAATGTCCTCGAAAGGACCGCATAGACCACCTCAACGTCCCAGACACCACGTTCTCGTAGAATTGGATGCCTTTTCCGTGCTGATGTTTCATGGAAATTCGGCAATATAAAATGCGGAAGGAGGAGGCACGGACGTCCGGACCCTACATCATTCTTACTGTTGTCCACATATTAACGTGTTCTATCAGTCATCCGGCCTTATCAGTCATCCGGCCACCCCATCAAAATTCATGCGACACCTCCACCCATCTTTATCATGGCATCAACGCAGAACACTTAGAAGCTTTAAAAAGAAGGTAGACTAGCTATTTTAAAGCAGGTGATTTAGAATAAGCAGCTTTCAAGCCTCCGCCAGGCCGTACGCGTGTATGACGTGCCCCGATCAACCCTCCAAGACCATATTTGTGGTGCTCTACCACAAATAGTCGTAAATGCTACAAAACGAAAGCTACACCCTACAGAAGAGCAATCACTTGTTTAGTGGATCCTAGACCTAGACCAGCGTGGTTTTCCCCCTTATATTATTGACGTACGACGAATGGCAGACGCTCTACTAGCTGCCTGTAGCCAAATCCCTCCTCCTCAGCCTATAGGCAAATGCTAGGCTACACGCTTTGTCCAGAACTAGCCAGAGCTAAAAATGAAGTAGAATAGGAAGTTCTATTCACAGCGAGCAAAGAGTGAGGATCCTATTATAATACAGGCCTAGTTTCAGCTTGTACAGAACACGCGCTAGCGCTATGGAATACTAGATGAAGATACCTACAATTTTGATGAGACAGGCTTTATGATGGGTGTAGCTGGAACGTCTAAAGTAGTCACTAGCTCTGACAGAGTTGGTTGAGCAGTAGCTATTCAGCCTGGTAATTGCGACTGGGTTACGACAATAGAAGGCATCAACGCGCTAGGGTGGGCTATTCTACCTTTTGTTATCCTGTCTAGAAAGCTACATTAGGTAAGCTGGTATAAGATTGTACCTAGTAACTGGATACTTGCTGTAAGCAACAATGGCTGGACAACAGACAAACTAGGCTTTGACTAGTTGAAGCACTTTGATAGACACACTACGTCTTGTACATCTAGAGCCTACTGCCTGCTTATTCTAGATGGCCATAGCAGCCACGCAACGCTAGAATTTGACTAGTACTGTACAGAGCACAAGATAATTAGTCTCTGTATGCCTGCACACACGTCACATCTCCTACAGCTGCTTGACGTTGGCTGCTTCTCTCCTCTAAAGCGCGCGTACGGCTATTAGGTCTAGGAGCTAGCACGCTAAGGAGTCTTTTATATTGACAAAGAAGAGTTTCTTTCTATATACAAAGCTATTTACAAGATAGTCTTTATAGAGCAGACGATTATAGCAGGCTTTAGAGCAGCAGGGCTTGTCCCATACAGTCTAGAGCGTGTCTTAGAGTCGCTTACTATCGTCTGGACGCTGTCTCTAGCAGGGACAGTAGCTAGAGAAACAGCAGCATGGACAGCAGAGACACCACACACAATTGAGCAGCTTAAGCAGCAAGCTTAACTTGTTCAAGACCTGCTTCAGCGTCAGTCACAGAGTCCTAGTACTCAGGCTATTAGACAGCTTGTAAAGGGATGCTAACTAGCTATGCATTTAGCTACTATCCTTGCAAAGGAGAATACTAGGCTTCGTGCTACAAATGAGCGTCGCCAGCGCAAGCAGACGCAGCGCTGATAGTATATTGCCTCTAGAGGCGCTCTGCAGGCTCAGGAAGGTTAATTGCTTGCTGCAGAGGCTGACAGGGTAGCTCAGGAGAGTGAACAGGTTCGTCCACCAGGGCGCCCTCGAGCGCCACTAACGTGCAGCAAGTGTCATGTGCAAGGACATAAAAGGACTCAGTGTACAGTCAGATAGTGCGCATCAAATATACTCATTTTCTATACTATATATTTTGTGGTTGTGGAGCTATTCACCCTAGAAGCGCATGAATTTTGATGGGGTGGCCGGATGACTGATAAGGCCGGATGACTGATAGAACACGTTACTTGCAGCGCTTACAATATCCGGCAGTTAGCGATAATGAATTCTCTTGGATGAACCAGACTTGAACTCATAAATTCGAAGCAGTTGACACAGAACTGGCTCGCGATGTGCATAAAGATTAAAAAAAGTCCCGTCCGAAATAGCAACGATTCTCAGGCCAAGAGAAATGTTGTGTGTAGGAGTGCGCTAAAAGTGTAAAACAGTTGGTGGACTGTGCAAACCATGTGTGCACATCCCTTCATCTCCTATCGTATGTTTCCCCGCCCCGGCACTCATCACTTGCCTACACTGGCATTAAGAAACTTCCCGAATTCGTATATGCGCAAAGAGCTATTAGCTTCCTTTGGTTTACAGCGCTTTTTCGTAAGTTTGGATCGCCAGTAGTCTTGTTGAATTCATGTGGTCATGTCTAGATGTTCGAAGAACAACGCCTAAGAATCAACTCCTGAATATAACCATCTCTACCAAAGTTAGAATTGAATAAGCTCAGGAGTACATAAGAAGATTGCCTGGTTCCGCGTGCATCGCGGCCTAGGCGCCCAACACCATAATCCTTACCGCTGGGGCCACCAACATTAGAATCCGTCCCAAATCCTTTTTATGCGTGAGGCCCAGGGGAAGACCACCACCATGATATGGGCTTTCATTTATATAGAGCATATCCTCTCATAGCATGAGATCTTCACTGCGCTCTTTCGGTCGCATACATTCATTTGTTGTTCATCTCTTTGAATTTTGCGAGCAAGTTCTCGACCCTTGCGAATAACCCTTATATTCTTTCTTACCTACAACTTGGTTTCAACATCTGTCCCTATCGTCCTTTCGTCACGCAAATTTGCATCATGTATCTTTCAACGGTTACTGTCATCGTCAGCGGTGCTGGCATTGTTCTTGCTCATCCTTTCAAGAATGTTGCTCGAGAGGTTGCATCGTTCCCTGCCGGAGCTTCTTGGGACATCCTGCTCAATAGTGCTGCGGTTGGTAACATCAAGAAGATTTCGGACCAGAGCTTTTCCATCATTGACATCGATTTGTTTGACACGGATTCACAAACCATTGCCGATCTCAAGTCAACTAAAACGGTCATCTGCTACTTCTCCGCTGGAACCCGAGAGGAATGGCGTCCTGATGCCGGCGATTTCAAGAGTGGAGACGTGGGTAAGAATATGGAGGAGTGGGCTGGCGAGGCATGGTTGAACGTTAAGAGCGACAGCGTCCGCAAAATCATGCAGAATAGAATCAAGCAGGCCGCAGATAAGGGATGTCAGGCCATTGATCCAGACAACACCGATGGATTTGTAAGTGACTACCATATATAACAATCTTGAGGGTCCTATGTGTAGTGTTGCTAACATGGATTGTAGGGAGGCAACCAGGATGGCTTCGGATATGGAAAGGCCGTGTATGTCGACTACCTTCGATTCCTGGCCCAGGAGGCCAAGAGTAATGGGTTAGCTATCGGCCTCAAGAACTCTCTCGATATCATCCCTGATCTCGTCGACGTTATGTCATTTGCCATCAACGAACAGTGCCACCAGTATAAGGAATGCGCTCAATACAAGCCGTTCACAGACCAGAATAAAGCTGTTTTCAACATCGAGTACGGTGGAAATGCTTGTGACAACCCCGCTGGCGTCAAGTTGTCAACCCTTATCAAGCCAGAGGACCAAGGTATGCTGCCAAAATATCAAACCTTTTCTCAGAACTCGAAACCTAACGTTTGTGATAGGATTGAACTCCCTTGGCGGCGCATGTGCTGGACAGAACCCCGGAACGCCTGAGACGAAGCCGTCTTCAACTCCGCGCCCCAGCAGCTCGACAGTCCCAACTCCGACCAAGCCCGCCGAGCCCAGCCAAACTCCTTCGAAGACACCGACCCCAATCAGCTCCCCTTCCTCAAAACCCTCCCCTCCAGTCTCTTCAAGCGCGCCTAGTCAAGTGCCGACGAAGACCTCGACCCCAAGCAGTTCCGCAGTGACCACTCAAACTCCTTCAAAGACTCGCGGTCCTGCACGACCAACACCTACCAAGGATACTGAGAAGGAAGAGGATGACAAGGAGGAGGAAGAGGAAGAGGAAGAAGAGGAGAAGTCAAAGCGCCCGTGGTGGCAGTGGTGGCGATCTCACAACTAGGGGGATTGAGAATTTCCGAATGAACGGCAAGACACAGCACTTTCTGATCCACGATGGAGTGACAGGAATACAAAATACTTTACTTCTTTGTAGAAACTTTCCCCAATAGAGTGCATGGCCACTCTTTCGTATAACATTGCGTATTGGACTAAGATCAACTTTCGTGTGTCTTTTACAACATGACGTAGCCTGGTAAACCCAATCCCTGGCAATTGGATCCTTCGCAGCTAGCCTCCACGCTAGAATTCGTTCATTTGACAATAGGAAAAAAACATGTGATTGCGTATCGTGCGACGCGCATCAACATGTAGTAGGGAAAAACATGGTCTTGATTGTGTAAGCTCCTCGGACTTTATTCGTGACATGCCCCACCTGTACACCCGCACCGTTTGTCGTTACACATTATCGATAGAGTTGTGTCCAGCGCGGGGCAGGGCATCGGATTGGGTGTGGCTGTCTCCACACCCGCATCCAAGCTTTCCAAGTACACCTCGGTAAAGTTTCTTTTGAGCTTCGCCTTTTTGATACCAGGTTCAAAGATGCGAGTCCAAGTTAGCTAAGAGGCAATGCATGGGTTGGCAGTGATAGAATTCGAGTCTAATCAGTCGCCACGCCTCCCCTCCTTCCCCTTCCTCCGCAGCAGCCGGCTACCTTGGCAACGAAAGCTCAAGCTTTTCCCCCAGTTCCTGCGTATCGCACCGATCGGCAAGTTGAGAGTGAACGAGCTGCCTAAAAGGGATGAGGGATCGCATGAACATTATTAGTGCAATCAACCACCCGTTGCTCATTGGCTGGAGCATCCTTGCAGCGACCTGAGCGACATGGGCAACCTGAGGCTCCACCATCGGCCGCGTGCAAACCTCCACGGCCTTGGGATTTGAGCAAAACGAACTTCCTGATGAGGAAAAGAGCTTCAAGGTACTACTTTGTATGACGATGAGCATCGAACCACGCTGTGGGTCGCCAGGTTGGCGGGAGAATTGTCTGCCGGCGGAGGGTTGGAACGATGATAAAAGCGCAACTCCCCTCCTCCATTACAGTCCAGGTGTTTGCCATTCTTGGATTCTCTCCAGTACGTCGCAATGTACTTGTCAAGAACCGTAGCCGGGCTCTCTGTAGCCTCCGCTGTGTTGGCATCGCCCCTCCAGCTCAGTCCTCGTCAAAATGCCTCTACACCCTGTGCTCAAGTGAGTGCGTCTGCTGCTGCACAGAGGGGCGTGGCTACGCCGACGGTTCCGGCTCAATTGGCCTACGACTGCATAACCTCGGTCCCATTGAACAAAAGTGCAGCCTTGGGTCTCATTGAGGGAATCACTCCTTATTTCAAGTGGCAATCCAACACCGCTTGGCTTGAGGACCCGCCAAAAGAGTATGCAGAGAAGGTCCAACCTGCCGTCGATATCTGGGGCGGACTTAAGAAGATTCAGTCAAGCGTATCGGATGGGACATTCAAGAATGAGTTTGAGGTATGGCGACTTTCGTGTCCCAAATCAGAGCATGCGTACTGATGAGTATTACAGTTCGGATGGGCCCTTTATCGCCTTTTGCAAAGTACCCATGACGGACATTTCGTCTTCATCCCAGATGTCATCGGCACCGTCTTCAATTGGGCTCGTCCAATTCCTCTCGTTTCCTTTTCAGAAGATGGCACGAAGCTGCCCAAAGCCTTCGTCTATCCTGACATTCTGGCAACTTCTCTCGGAAACTCGACCTTTAAAGCGTCGGCAATCGCCAAGATCAATGGCGAAGATGCAAAGGAATATCTCGAACACTGGGCAAACTATGGATCTCTCCAAGATCCGGATGCTTTGTACAACAACGTCTTCTACAATCTTGCTGCAGTCTCCACTGGCTCATCGAGTACATCAATTGGAACCTTTGCAGGCAGTGGTAGGGGCCGATGGGTTTACCCCGGAGCCGAGACTATCCTAGAATTCGAGAATGGGACCACCACGACCTACACCAACTACGCTCGAGTCTTGGTTCCATTCACTGGAATCACCGACGGCGAGAGTCTATACAAGACATGGTTTACCAAAGACAAGCCGAGAAGAACCACAACTTCAGTTGCGTCCTCATCATCCTCAACTGTATCTACGCCCACGGCTACTCCTACCAAGGCTGCTCCCGGCTACCCACCTCCAATTATCCGCGACCCTAACAACGTCGTTGGCGGCTACTACCTTGAGAACGATTATTCTGACATTGCAGTCCTTTCCATTCCATCCTTCTCTCCAGTTGGTGAACCGGAAATTCCCTTTGATCAAGTTGTCGAAAGATTCTTCGCCGCCGCCCGAGCTGCTGGCAAGAAAAAGCTGATCATCGATGTCTCCGCCAACGGTGGAGGTATCATTCTCCAAGGATACGACACTTACAAACAATTGTTCCCAACGAAGATTGGGCATGCCGCTGGCGACCGATTCAGAGCCTTCGAAAGTACAGATTTGATTGGCAAGCAGTTCTCCAAGGCTGCTGAGGGCATTCCCAGAGAGCTCGTGGACCCAGATCAAAACGAGACGCTCTACACCCTAGCCTCTGAAGTTGTCGCATCTGCCTTCAACTATCGCACCGATCTGGATGTTGACAACAAGCCTTTTGACAGCTGGGAAGACAAATTCGGCCCCGTCGAATTGAAAAACGACACCTTCTCCAACCTCTTCCGCTGGAACCTTGCCGACAACCTCACTCCCTGGAATTCAGGCGGTTTCTATGTCCACGGCTACAGAAATCTAACCAACTTCACTCAGCCCTTCGAAGCCGAAAACGTGATCGTCGTCACAGACGGCTACTGCGCCTCTACCTGCACCATTTTCTCCGAATTGATGCGCCAACGCGCAGGCGTGAAATACATCTCGCTCGGCGGACGCGCCAAGCCTGGTATCACACAGGCCATCGGCGGAGTCAAGGGCACCAACAACCTGCCATGGACGTATATCCAATATCTCGCCCAACTCACCTTCAACATAACTACTCCCGCCGAAGCCGCGGAGCTCAACAAGACGGAGCTGAACCAGTACTGGAACGATATTCCCTTTGACCGCCAGGCAATCGGAACATCTATCAACATCAACTTCCGCGATGGCTGGCGAGACGACGCCGACTACGATTTCCCGCTGCAATTCCTATACGAGGAGGCAGATTGCAGGATCCTGTATACCAGGGAAATGACATACGACGTCACTGCTATCTGGAAAGCTGTTGCGGACACAGCTTTTGGAGGCAAAAGTCACTGTGTTGCGGGCAAGATTGGTGGATATGGAAGGCGCGAGACGAGGAGGGCGTTGACGGCGCAGGATCGGGTGTTGGAGAGGAGGATACAGTCTTGGAGGGCGGCGCTGAAGGCTAGTGATTATCCGTTGGATCTTTTTACGGAGGAGAGTGGGGAGAATGTTAGGGGGAGGATGTATGCGTAGAGATGGGCTTTGGGGACGTTGTAAAGGAGGGGGTCTTTTGATGATTAATGGGCTCGGGAAAATAATAGTATATATATGAATAACTTAATTTACTTTTATGTCCAACAGTTTGCGTGAATAGCGTCATCAGAAGTGAATGTTATTACAGTTATGTCGGTAAAGATGAATCACCGCATTGGAGATTTGTATGTTATAATTATATGTTATGCGTGTTTTTAATTGTTGTATTTATTCTGGTTTGGTATGTCAGTTTGTTTGTCTATCCTTCTCACTTTCACCCCCCATTTACTTCTTTCCCTTTACACCAATGTCCCTCGACATCGAAGAGAAGACATGTATACTAACTTTGTTGGTAGCTGGATTTTCGTTTTATTGTTGTGTTATGCTGTGTTGTTTATTTGTTCTTTGTTTTGGGTTGTGTTGTTTTGTTTCGTTGTCTGATATCCTTCACTTCGAACTCCTATTGGCCTCCCCCCTTTCCTCATTCCTTCCCTCCTTCACTCCCCAATGCCCAGTTGAATAAGCGCTGCTAAGAAGTCCTAGTAATGGAACTGGTAGGCCACACGCGAAGGTGTTCAAGGCAAATACCCGCTTCCCTCCACACCAGAAACCAAAAGCCCAAAAGATAGCAAGCGCAGCGACGAAGTCAAGCCACAGACCTCAGCATATCGATCGAACTTGCAAAACTTACAGTTCCTAGGCCCCATTCAACAGCTGGCTTAATGAACTGCGACTGTTGATATGTGACCCTCTTCACCAATACTCTTATGACCCAACACCAACATCGATCACTGTAGGTTCCGGGGTAAGCGCTAAACAGAGAAGCTGCAGACTCTCGTCACTGTGCGTTCCATGATGTTCTCGCGTCCATTCGGGCCCGAAGCAAGCTGCCCGTTGCAGTGCCCAGCCAGCACCCCGTGGTGCATTGCTGTCCGATGCCATTTCGGTCGTTTCGATCGAAGCTCTGCATGACGCCTCCCATGCAAGCTTGTGCTTGTCCAAGCGTGATGATGCCTTTTTGAATCAAGTAGAAGGCTTGAAGCACTGCTACGCTCTCAGTGAAGGTGAAGAGGTAACTGCCCAGCGGCACTCGAGTGCGCACTGTCCGGTCCCTATTGATGTTTGTTGTTGTGTTAAATGAAGTGAAGCGAAGTGCGTCACTCATCATGTCTCTGACTCATATCGAAGTTGTTTGTTTGTTGTTGTGGGCGACTGTAGGTGTTAGTTAAAGCCATGGAGGAGGAAGATAACAAACCATTGATAGAAGCATTAGGCATAACCATCGTGACAATGAAATTAATGTTGCGAAAGCTGTTGTATGTGAGAGTCGAGGTGAGGTGAAGGAGTGCTGTTGAAGTTTCGAAACGACGCAAAAGTGACGTGAAGGTGATAGAAAAGGCATAGACATATTGAGGTAATGAGTAGAAGGGTAAAAGAAGGAGGATGGGGACGCTGATCTAGGCAGAGTTAGAGGCAGAGGTCGATTTTTTTGGTGTGTTATGGTATTATGGTGGCGGGGTGTGGGATGCGGGCAGTCCTTCTGAGGAAATTGAAATACTGCGCTGTGGATGACGCTTGGACGAATAACTTGGCACCTGAGTTGTCCGTGCACGCGCGTCTCTAGGCCCGATTCAGGCCATGGAGTGAGAGACACAGCACGTGCTTTGCCTTCATAGACGGCAAAGAGTTGAAACCAGATATTTCCCATGCAAATAATTACACTTGAACGTATGTAGGGCTCGAAAGAACCATATGAACTAACGTTTTATATCTTATCCGATGTCAATCTTGTGAACTTTGTTAAATCGTGAGGACTAGGACCTAGGTATGACACGTAGTCTTTTATGCCAACTTCACACACAACGAAGAGTATCTAAGCAGAAGTAGGAACAGTGGGGTTGAGAAAATTTGGTTTGTTCGTTTAAATATAGGAACTTTCTGGTTTACATTCATAGATGTTCCTCTTTCTGAAGTAAAGACAAGACATTATGTACATTGCGCAAGCTGCTACTCTCCTGTGAAAGGTCGACGTATAGATCGCAGGACATATTTGGCATGTTTCAGATTTCTGAAAAGTGTGGACGACATTAATCCTAGCGTAAATCGAGGAAATTCACAGCTCTCTCTCGGTCCTTCTAGATCCCAATAGTTGCACCACGGCAGAGCATCGTCATGGGCAAGTTCTACTCTCGCGCATGCCCACGGCATTTGTAGTCATCGGGATGAGAGCATGACACTAAATGCCAGGCTTAACGAGAATGCCAGCAGCTGGTATGTCATCGACGTCCTTGGTTCTTGATCGACTCATATCCTTGACGTGAATATATCCGTGAGGTTCAGGGCCCGGAGAAGCACTGTAGGGGTATTTACTGCATCGGATGCGTCTGGGAGATGATGATGCAGATATAAACCATATACTCAGCCAGTGTGTGTGTGAATCCAGAAATCTTTCTCTTCCATCCTGCCTTCCCTGACCCCTTCCAAGACGCCCTGAACCCATTTGGGTGGTTGCGGAGGGTTTTGGCTCTGGCCCATTGGACAATCGAATCCCCTCTCCTCAACCAGCTTGCCAACTTCCTCCACAATGCCGAGCCCGTTCTCTCTGCTTTCCTTTCTCATTCGCGCGGCATCTTGTCGTTGCTGTTGTCGTTCGTTGGCCCTTCGATCCATGTAATCGGAAAATTGGTCAATGCGGGCAACGGCAAACTTGTGGAATGAGTGCAAAAGGCGATTCACAATGTCGATGAGGATACGATAAAGCAGTTCTGTTGCAATCGCGGTTCCGGTTTGCGCATTGAAAAGTCGTGATGATATGAGTGAGGATGCACGGGTTGTGGTCGTGAGGCTGGAGGGCGCAGCTGGACGATAGAGCACAAGAGAAGAGGCAGTCATGTTTGCGATTGTTAAGTTTGGTGATACCCTCGGCAACAGAAAATAAAATCAGGAAGATTTTAATTCGTGACCAAAGGGGAGCATGAGTGATTTATTTAACATGCTCCCTCGACTACCTAGTACATGGGCGAGCCGGGAACTAACTCCTTCGCTCATAACGTCGGTTCAGTGGACGAATCAAGTTGTCGGCTGCTCCTCTCGCACCCTCCGAGCTCCACGTTTCGGCGCCCTAGAACACCGCGCGCGAGAACTACATGCTGTACTACACATTTCAGCTTCTCATATCCCTCCGGGTCCTAAATCGAAAGTGTCATCGCTTTGAAGCCTGTCTCAAACCTCACAGTCCAGCCCTCCCTATACGGCACCATCGAGTCCTTCTTCACCGCGGCATCCAGGCGTCCGGGTTGCGGAACATACCACCAACCCATCAGCTGAAACCAAGTGGAAGTTGATTTGCCCGCCACGCTATACTTACCTTCTTTTTGATCAGCGACATAATCACAAGCCCGGAGGCCATGTCCGGGGCCGAGTTGGGTGGTTTATGGTGATTCGTAAAACTAATCAATGCCGGATGAGGAATTCCAGACTCAAAACGATGGAAATTGCCCACTCGGCTGGTGATTGGCTCATTACTGTATTATGAAGTCTATCTAGTGCAAAGGTGCCTTGGACTTGGAGGGTAGGATTATGTACTACATCCGAGCCCAGCGTTGAAAAAAAAAACTAGCTACTGTGTGTCTCGGGAGATGCAGGTAAAGTTTAATTATGAATGCTGGGCGAGATACGCGTCATATGATCTTTGAGGTATCCCCCGGCGCTGCAATATCTACCAAACTCCTCCATGGATGTCGCCCTAAGCAGCTTTATCGTTCACTCCCATTCAGGCTAGACTAGGGTGTTAGCGAGACTGCAAGGTTGAGTCGTTATCACAAACACATCTCCTTTTCTCTCCATCTGTCGACAGTCTATAGTATCAAATTACTAAACCAATATTATACTCGAGAATGAAGCGCAAGTGGCCGTGATTGGACGAAGGGCGGGGTCGTGTTGCAATGTTTATGTTTTTCGCTTTGAACTCACTAACATACCTGTGTCTTTACTCTTGTCGACCCGACCAACCTACAACCCGCACAAATTCTACGTCCAAGATTGACACGCACAATCACGCCCACAACAAGAACGTGTTAAAGAGTTATGCGCGCCTATCATACCGGTATAAAGCTTTCAACTTGCCACACCTCCCTCCCCGCTATGGGCGATGCCAGCGACCAAAAGGGCAAGGACCTCAAATGTAACCAGTGCGACACCACTGTGGGTGTCGTTTCCTCTACCGGAATTCTAGTTCTGGCGAGTTCAACCCGCACCTGCTGCGGCGCTTGTCGTCTTTTCGAGGAACTATACGACAACGTCCAGAAAGCAGACGAAGCATTCGAGAATCTGAAATCCCGGCGACGGAATGTCCGCGCACGCCAAAATGCTTTTGACGACCAGCGTAGCGCCCATAAAGCGCTCGGAAACTTCCTCCAGCAGCTCGACCAAGTCATTCCGAAAGTTACGTCAATAGTGATAAATAACCCAGGTGGCCCAACGCCAAACAAAGATTCAAGTAATGCTGGCCCAAGTCGAGAGCCAGACAACGTAGATTTGAACAAAGAGCAGGAGCAACGAGACACAACCACAGAATCCGTCAAGAAACGGCTGCTAGAACAGGTGGTGAATTCAGATTCAGAAAATCAAGCCACAAACAAACGGCGTCAGATGGCGAAGAGGGTCAGTTTCGACGCTACTACTGTGCAGCATGAAGTATACCGCCGAACAGATGAATACCGAAGAGGAGGCGGAGCCTATGTTCCCGGGCCTCACGCCGCATCTGAGGGAAGCGAGTTGCTGGATACGAGTGGGCAGAATCAAAAATTTGGAGTTTATCATCAGATGACATGGGATCGCAGGCGACGCGTTTGGACAAGCGACATTATTCAAGAAGATGAATTTCAGGATGAGGACATGAATGATACTCAGGAACAGAGACGTCTCATAACAGATGTGAGCGAAAAGGCACCAGGAGAGTCTAATGGCAACAAAATTGATGAGGATAACGAGACGCCAGCGGAGGACGCAGTAATGAACAATGTTGATCATTCTAGCCAAGAAGCCATACGCAACGCGCGATCCCGACGGCTAGCGATAAGAAATCAATTGGTGGAGACGGCTATGTCAGAAACGGAGAGAGAGAAAATTTAATTGTGGGAGGAATACACTGTGAGAGGAAATTGGTATTGGGACGTATTACTAAAAGGTGTATCATTGATCTATGGGGTTTCCTCAAATAATGCTTAATCTGTTCCTCCCATGCATTCCTATGTACACCAAACTATCATTTATTACCATAATCCTCCACCATTTGAAAACATCATTTATTGCTATGCCGATACGTGTTTAGAACAGACCAAGTGCAAACTACTCATCCATTAGCTTCGTGGAATGTGTGGTATTTGAAGCATTAAGAACCTACTGGAAGTAACGCGTGACATCCGACCTGATTTGCCAAGGGAACAATTACCGTGAAGTCACTTATGATCCATCCATAGTCCGCAAACAAAGCGAAGTAAATCATCGCTCCGGTGAGAGCAAAGAGAATAATGTACATGTACTTGAAGTCTCGTACGATGCGATCGAGACCGACGCGGAAGCCGGACTCGGTGAGTTCTGAGTACTTTGTCAGTTGGTGATCTAGAGTGGACTGTGGCGTTCTGACCTTTCGCTGTCGTCGTCCATTCAATGCGGATGGAGAAGAAGTGACAGAAGATGGATTTGAGTAGGTGGAACGATATGCCGCCGAAGAAGACAAGAAAGAAGGGCATCCATTTGAAAGTCTCTACGAGTGACCAGAAGAAGGTAAGCTTGCCGAGACGGTGTCTCAACATGGCGTATGCGAGTGGGCTGACAACGTTGAATATCACAGCCATACCAACAAAGATTTTCCCTAGATAAAGGCATCATTAACACTGCCCCGTTATCAACAACTGTGTTGGGGTTCACTTACAACTTGTTTGGAACATTTGATCGATTTCGTCACCAAGCCAGCCGACCAGGCAGTAGTTAGCCAATGTGAGGGGTAGTGATGATGCAATAGCGTAATAGGTGCCGATATATCCCAAGATCGTGATTTTTGATGTGACTTTGATCGGACTCCAGAGAAACTTCCAGAAACTATGAATACATTAGTGAGGTGTTGAAACGGATGAGTGTGCCATAACATGACCTACAGAGGCGTGATTGGTCCTTTCGTCGGCCATTTGATAAACGGATTAAAGACCAACTCATTACAACCGTATGCGTATTTTCTGAACAATAGGATAAGCATATGTTTTTCTGAAAAATGAACTTTGCATAGGTAGACTTACTCCCAGCGCGCAATTTCATCATAAACCGTCAACGAAACGCCTTCCTTAAACCCTCCGTCGTGGTAAGTAGCAAGCCGCACGACAAAGTTATTGATCTGCAGGCGAAGACTGACGTCAAAATCTTCTGACACATGATCTTCAGACCAGAACTTGGTTTGGCCGTCTTTCTCAAACGCGATAGATTGTATGGCTTTCCATCGAATAAATGTGTTGTGTCCCACGAACGGAGCGCAGTCCCCATTTCCGACGGCGTACTGAATTGAGGTGTACACCAAGTCCGTAAAATACGTTATGCCGTTCTCAAAGGCGTTGTTGACGACTTGCATGATGCCCTTTTCGTTGGATCAGCCACTTATTCACAGGCAGGAAGGTTCATGAGTTTCTCGTTCACTTACCGACGCATGTTGGAGCAATGCGACTTCTGGACTCTCATGCATCTCAAGAGCCCCTAATAGTAGACAGTCTTCAGGCACTCGTGTATCGGAATCCACTATGAGAATAATTTCGCCAATACGAATGTTTCCAGCTGCCCAAGTTCGGCCTTCATCTTGCTCGAGCATAGCAGTGCGAGCCTGTTCGTAAAGATTGTCTTCTTCTTGGAGAGTAAGATCCTCTTGCGTGCACCCACGTTCTTCGCATACTGCGCCAATCAGTCGTAATAATTCGTCTTCGACCCTCAAACTGAAGTCAAGACAGTAATTCATGTTAGATGCCTTCTTGAAATGTCCAGCGCGTATGAAATAGTTAGTATCTTCTTCTTCCTCAGCGTTCTCTCCGCCTTTCTTCTGCCTTGTAAACAGACCTCCAGACTTCTTCTTTTTCGGCTCGTTATGTTTCGGTCGCGCAACCCATCCAATATTATTGAGTTCGTAGAAAGCCTTCCGTGCTTCTTGCATTTCGGGTGATACCTTGCAGTACAGTTAGGACATGTCTCGACTGACCTTCGTGTTGGAGTAATACTTACACATCGCATTCCATCTTCGTTGACAAAAATACTAGCAGTGCCTCCTCTTTCTTCATAATGTTTGACTGCTGCGAGCAATGAAGTCGTCGTGGGTATTATGACCCCTTTCAGGCCCTCTTTATATACAGGCATCTGAATAGTTATATGTGGTAGCTCATAATTTGCATGGCGAGCTGGCTTAGGGGCTTTCCCGCTGTAGTAGAGACTGTTCTCCTGTAACGCCGACACTGGTCCAACTAGCTGGCCCAATGAACCACCAATTACAATGAAATAGAATAAACTGAACGAAGCAAAAAGGGGGACAGTTGCGACCAGTGCAAAACGAATCATCTTACCATCTAATCGATATTCAGTGATTAACTTTGCCACGCACGCCATTTCTACAACAATCACGAGTATCATCGCAATGCCAATTGTAACTGCATGAACCAACAAAAATTTCCTTTCTGGAAGTTCTGATTCTTTTTCTGGATCGAACGCTTTGTCCCCCATTTCCTCGACCTCTATGGCGCGATCGATGGCACCAATCTTCTCGCTCATGTCTGATGGCAATGAGCCTGATATATGTGCCGATATTGGGAAAATGGAGGAGCGAGTCCGATCTTGAGAACTCGGATTCTGTGAGTGAATGGGCAAAGCATGGTGGAAGGTTGGTGGAGGATGGTATGAGGGAATATGCGATCCCCATACCAGACCTAGGAGCCGAGTCTCGATGTCAGTCCCGTGCGCTAATATAGACTGAATGGAATCTCCCCAGAGCAGCACTAATTGCTCACTTCTGCAGAGACAGACATATGAATCTCGTAAAGGTCTTTTGTCAAAGATGATATCTTTCAAAGAGTTGACGATGGGGAGAATAAAGCCACGAGGATCCAATGCGAGCTCCGTTTGCAAGGGCGTTAGTTGTTGGAGGAGCGCTTGTGTGATATCCGAGGACATTGTGAAGGCGACTGTAGGATTGAGCTTCTCGACAGCAACAGTGAGGTCTTGATTCAGATTCGGTGGCTCTGTAGTGTAAAGGTTATCGGGCTTGCGAAGAAGGACCCCCAGATTTGTCTCGTCATATCCGAAATCGCCTTGAGGTTGATCCAACCACTTCGCCTGTGAACACCTTTTGTGGAGAAACTTGACCATCTAAACAATTAGAATTGATATAGTGTAGATGGAATCTTGGAGTACTCACAATGTCATGTCGATCGCTGTTAGATCGGAAGGACGCTATGCTCGAGGCTGGATTGCTACTCCGTGGAAACGGAACGACACTAGATGAACTTCGCTTTGAATCGTTCATGTTTTCGCCGGAGCGACCAGAAATGACTTCTTCGAATATGACAGACATCGTAGCCAACACCACGCTTGTATGAGTATGAAGCCGAAGTTGGTGAGTTGAGGCTTGGAAGGTTAGGATGTTGTGTTTGCTGCCTGTAAAAGAGCAATCAAGAATCCGGTTACCCCAACATTCCTGCCAGAGTGGGATGTGCGACTCTATGAGATTCGTTGGTCGTGGACTGCTCGATCTTTCTGGGGCCTTACTTGAGTTAGTAGCTGGTTAGCGCAGAAGGCTTCAGGACCAGAATCAAAACAGCCCACTCAGCCCGTACGATGCCACTCGTAGATCGTGGAATACCTAAACCAAGTTTGGGATTGCGTGGGTGGAGCAGCGTCCCTAAACCTCGGAATGCGAAGAGACGAGCTATCTTTGCACAAGGGATGAACTAAGGACAACCTATTCGTGGAAGATCCGGACCAACGGTATCCATGACACCCACACAACTAGCACGTGCTATACAATGGCCGTGATATACAAGCAGCTGCACTGATACATACTGCTCGTATCTGCAAAGATGTCCGAATTTCCATGTTGCTATCAAAGCGGCACAAGGAACAAACACAACATACATATCGCAGCCTATATTGCATGTAGCCGAGCCTGCAGGCATTGAACGTAGCGAGGCTCTGGACGAGCATGATAGACACCAGGATAAAAACCCGGTATATCATAGCAGAATGGCCCATAGAGTAGCGATCGGCAACACAATTCGATCCAGGCTTTCATAGACCCGAATCAAGGACTCAAAATTTTAAAAGTTGCATTGGAGTAACAATCGAAAACTTAATTTGGTATAGAACCAAAACTCGCAGATAATGGCTGAACGTGGCGGTCTTTCACATCTGCGTACCCTATTCAGGCAAACCTAAGTTATAACGGTATCCTACTGCATAAGATATAGAAGATAACAGAACATATGCAAGGCTCCGATTTGCCCTTCCTGATGATGTATGATGCAAGTTGTGGCTCCATTATAGGTAGACTTTGTCTAGATAATGTATTCCTGCCTGGCTGGAAAGGACCAATCATCAAGTGGTGGTTTGATATGGTTTTCGAATGAGGTTTGCTCCTTGATCCTTATTGATTAGCCAGCATTGAATTCGTATCAAACATCGTTGAGGCAATGAGAATTGGCAGTTGAATGAAGAAGATGACGAAAGCTGAAAACGCAAAATCATGGTTGCAGGATCAGAGGGCCCGGGGTATCCGATCTGTCGGTAGAAATCGTCGAACTTTCGATAAACGGTTGCATGGGCCATATTAAACCAACACTCTACTTCCCTGTCATAGCGGAAATGATGCCTGATATGCAGAATCCAGGCAAAGCCGACCCTTTGTCTTTCCCGAGTCGCACTCTTCCTGAACGTAGTTTCCTTCCCTGAAGCCCTTTGGAGCACACCACTTTCGACGCGTCCGCTATACTAACGTAGTAGTGCGACGCGAATGGCTAGCTGCGTACGCCATGAAAACATTAGAGAAATACTCCCAGTAGATTGTGGAGGAACCTGTGTTGACCTCGATGAGCAACAGCGCCATTGTTTTTGCGTTATGAGCGTTGAGGTGTGGGGGGCCATTGTGGACTTACCCGTGCCGCCGCGTCGGGAGGTGTGTCACTTTCTTAGCGTCACTTACCTGAACGTCAGACCTCGAAAGGGGCTACAAGCGCCGTGCCTCCCCACGTCAACCTCCCAGCCTACTTCCTCACATCCACAATACGCATATATGCACAATTGCATCCCTGGTCCATGTAGGTATCTGGTAGAAAGATATCAGTGTTACCTTCCATATTGACTGCCTGCATGTTGTTGCAGGCCAGGACGCATGTTATCTCAATCTATCAAGTACCCGAGCCTTCTGCAACACACCTGGGCAGCTGGTTTGCGCCCACGCAGTGAGCTGCAGTATCGTCCTCGAGGATTGATATATGCAGTCAGTTTGACAACAGGTGCTCAACAAGTTGTACTGCACTTGTCCAATCTAGCCCTCTTGGCGCATTCAAGATATCGATGAGAAGATAGTATAGGATGTGGAGTACACACATTCTCCTTGTCAATGCGACCGCTCGTGATTTCTGAGCACTACGCCCAACTTGGAACCTCCTATTAACGAATGGGTTGAAATGGGAAAGTTATACTACTATAGGTTGTACTGTGACTGCCCTTGATTAAATTCTACCAGCGGTCGGAGTCTTTGCCCATCATTCGATCAAGCTACACGCACCAGCTACCATGTCGAGCTCGAACTCGATCCACACTCCGCCACTGACGAACCCATTCACGACTCCGCTTCGACTCAGTCGTGCGCCATCTGTGGACGATCACAATGACAGCGGGAGACCTTCAATATACCCTGCAGCATCTGCTCTTGATGGTACGTTGCAACGATGATGCCATATCACTACCAACACTAAAATACATAGGTGGCCATCGGCAACGACGAAGAAAGTTCAAAACTGCGCGACTGACTGATGGAGAGTATGGGAGTCCCCATCCTCTGAACACTTCTTACTGACCCCCAACCGAGATATGACGAGAAACCTTGGGCTATACAGAAGCACCCGAAGTTAAAGTGGGAAAGAGGTATATTTTATGGATCTATTGTGATTGGCGTGCTACTCGGTGCGCTCATCTGCTATTTTGCCTATGCGTCTGTGACAAACCACGATTATTGTTTAGTTTTACACGATGAGTTCAAATCGATCGATAGCAAAACTTGGAGCTTCGAGATACAGAGAGGTGGGTTTGGTAGTGGCAGTTTCGAATGGACAACGAATGATCCTCGAAATGCATACACAGATGTAGAAGGTCTACACATTGTACCAACATTGACTTTGGAAACTACCGACATCACCAAGGAGCAAATGATCGATAATCATGTGCTTAATCTTACTACTAGCGGAGAATGCACCACTATAGGGGTCGATAACTGTTCCATAAGGAGCAATAAGACAGCCGGCGCTATCATCAATCCAGTTCGCTCGGCACGATTGTCTACTAAAGGAAAGAAGTCTATTTTGTATGGGAAAGTGGAAGTAGTTGCCAAAATGCCACAAGGTAATTGGCTGTGGCCTGCAATCTGGATGATGCCGGAAGACAGCGTATATGGCGAGTGGCCCAAGAGTGGTGGTAAGTGGCTTAAACCTGCTTGTTTGAACAAGACTGATAATTCATAGAAATTGACATTGCCGAAAGTAGGGGCAATGCTTACAATTATCCCAGTGGGGGCAGAGATTCGTTGATATCTGCCTTGCACTGGGGACCACACAGCGAACTGGATGCATTCTACAAGACTTCAGGACAACATCGAATTAGGAGAACAGTAAGCAAGTCTGTAAGAATTCTCGGAGTGAATATGCTAATGTACGGTGGTTTTCAGGATTATTCTAAGGGCTTCCACACATTCGGCCTCGAGGTGACGCTTCTCTCAACAACTAACCTTCAATGGCTCATCCTGACATTTGATAGTGGAGCGAAAACTATTTGTTCACTTACATTGACTCAAGACTCCTGGTAAGTTCCATCGCTTGCCCAGTTCGGGCATAATATTAGGTCAACAGAGGACTAATACGAATATAGCAAGTTTTCTTCCTGAAATTCAATCACAAGTATCGCAATATGTGGGATCGTGGAGGGTTTGGAACTGCCATTTTGAATCACTCAGCCATGTTCGATCCATGGTCGCAAACTGGAAAACCTAATACCCCTTTCGACAAGCCCTTTTATCTGATTCTTAATGTTGCCGTAGGTTCGACGAACGGATTCTTCCCCGATGGTGTAGGAAACAAACCATGGGGCGACCGATCTCCAACGGCGATGAAAGAGTTTTGGGACGGCCAGTCGTCTTGGGCGCCAACTTGGCCCGAGGGAAACAAACGCGGACTTACCGTGAAACAGGTGAAGATGTGGAAGCAAGGCGCATGTTAGTGAAGTCTGATTTGCCCAAATTTGATTAGAGTCAATGCAATAGAATGGAGCCGGGGGTTGTTTGATATCGAGATGCTTTTTGCAGACAGTCCGCGATCTGCAAGACATGAACATTTACATTGACAGCCACATTCCGGCTCCATTATGAAAGACGTTGGCCTGCGACAATGTGGGCCACTCGTTCACAAATTACATCAAAAGATATTGTTGACCTCAAAACCCGCCTGTCAGCTTCTGTCACCAGACCTTTGACTGAAATTCATGATAAACGTCGGTCAGACGACAAGCCAATCATTGAAGTATGGCCTTACCGCATCCGATTCGGTGGATCTTGCTGCAGGTGGCCCTGCGCCATCTCTGGAGCTTCCCTTGCGGGACGCTGTGGGGCCGATGTCCTGGTCCAGGGTTACTTGAGCCAGCGCCAGAACTGGGGCGATATGTAATATTGGCAAATTGGCTCCAGTACCAGCGTCTGGTCTGACCTCCGACATTCTACATTTGTCGCCAATACTACCTGCAGCCAAGGAATGCCGTATTCGGTGCTCAACGATTTTGATATCCCTCACCCCCACTGTACTGCCCAACATGCCTTGGGACCCATGTCCGCTGTCGTATCTGCATGTGGACTTCGATGCACTGCTGCAACCCACTGCTGGACTGGCTATTTGCATCCTGACCTACGACGCCAATGCCGCACTTGCTGGAAATACAGGATGGGCAACAATAAGCACTCTCACGTGTCGTTCCCATGGATGTTCTCCGACCTGTCTAGTCTCGATAATGGAAGTTCTACGATGGAAAAGTCTCCACATTGTAGTTCAATAGCTGCGTTGATTGACTCCGATATGTTAAGCCCAGTAGGGTCTGTCAAATAGATTATGTCATTGCACATAGATGTACACCATTAGCTCCGGTACTGAGTTCCTTCAAACAGATCGACTTGACCGTTGTGCTTGTGTACTTACTTTACCCTTGTTCTCGGTTTAAGGTTCCAACTCAACTTGCTACCCATACTTTTTTGGCCTGCAACTAGCAGCCTTGCGTATTCACAACGCCTATTTCTCATGATTTGATACTGTTTTCCCATCATGGCTCGTACAATTGCTCGTCCGAGGTTAATAGTAGCTCTTCTGGTAATTTTCTCGTCCTCTTCGCATCGGCATTTATACAAGTTCAAGATGTGGCAGAAAAATGTTGCTAACAAACTTTTCTAGGTATCGTTGACCTCTGCTCAACTTACACCGCCGACATCGCCTCGCGAGAACTGGACATATAACGGATGTTACACGTATGATCAATGCTTACATATCTGTCTTTCAATCCCCTGACATGAAACCTTTAGGGATTCGGTCAACCAACGTACCCTGAATGCAGGAGGCTTTACCAGCAATACCCTGACAAATGCGCAATGCATCAATTATTGTGCCAGTAGAGGGGCATACTACGCGGGATCTGAATATGGGGGCGAGTGCTGTAAGTCCCATATACTCGAAGCAATGCATCTAGCGTACACGCTAAACATGACTAGATTGCGGTGACTCTCTCCGCAGTGAAAGCTTGCGTAGTAGCGATACTGATTGTAACATGGGGTGCAATGGTAAGAGCTTGAAAATCTACCCTGAAGGGTCTAATTCTGACCCATTTTCCAAGGCAATGCGGCTGAGCCCTGTGGTGGTCCCAACCGGCTCACTTTGTACAACACCACCATTCCTGTGGGTCCTACAGGGCCTTTTGTAAATCCTGGAGTGAACGGCTTCCGTTCGCTTGGTTGCTACTCGTAAGTACACTCTAATTGAATCCCCGCATCTCTCGCATAAAACAAGGATGCGTCTAGGATGACCACGGCAATTCATAGACTGCCCCCGTCATAAGTGTAACTCTTACTGATCCCATGCTGTCACAACAACTTTCATTAGTACGCAAAGATGTGCCTAAATTAAAATACCGCACCGTTCTGCTCGTTGGCCTTGCAGATGAATGCATGTCACTGATTATCGTTTAGGGACAATGTGAATGATCGCACTCTAAGCACAGGCATGGGGACAGGCGGTGGTGCCGGATCACTGACAGCTGCCCTGTGCACGTCGGCATGCGACGCTGCAGGTTACTTTTATGCAGGATTGGAGTACGCTGGAGAATGTTGTAAGTTATTTTGGCTTCAAAACTCGGTCGCGCAATGATTGTGACTTTCGAAATGTATCGGTACAATGTATTATTATGGCTAACTCTACTAGATTGCGGAAACACACTGGCAACGGGTGCTAAGTTGGAAGATGCATCCGGCTGTAACATGGTACGTCTACCAGACCAAAATATCTCTGGACATATTTTTGACTGACTTCTTTAGGTCTGTAATGGCAATGCAACTGAGTATTGTGGTGGATCTAATCGTCTGAATCTTTACACTAGCAGACAAGCCCCGATCACATGGAATCCTCTCGGATGTTACACTGATAACGTAAACGGACAACGAGCCTTGTCAACTAGGCTGTTCCCTCCAGGAGATCTTACCACAGAGTCATGTCTTGCTGCGTGCTTCAATGCCGGCTACAAGCTTGCTGGAACAGAGTATGCCGATGAATGTTACTGCGGGAATTCATTCGTGAATGGAGCTGGCCCTGCCCCTGATGGCAATACTTACTGCAACATGCCTTGCAAAGGAAATCAACAGGTATTTATATCAGTTTCAAATACTGTTGATAAATATTAACATATGTAGGAAACGTGTGGTGGCCCAAATCGACTCAGTGCCTACCAGTATGTGGGAGATGGGATATCTTCCAGCTCTACAGTTGTTCCCCCAACCACTCCCACTCAACCTGCCACGACAGCACAACCTCCGCCTCAAACAACGAATACGGAAGAACAGCCTCCAACAACAACTAATGCTCCCCAACCCACGACGCTCCCGAACGGATGGTCTTACTCCGGATGCTGGGTTGATAATGCTTATGGCCGTATCATGAACAATCAGCAAGCAGACAGCGATAAACTGACTATAGAGTCATGCATTTCGGCCTGTTCCAGGCAAGGATTCTCAGTTGCAGGCCTGCAATATGCGTATCAATGTTTCTGTGACAATTCCCTGCGCAACAGTGCGACTAACGCGACCGATTCTGACTGCAGCACGTCATGCACGGGCAATCCGAACCAAAAATGCGGTGCTGGCAGCCGGATGAGCGTTTACTCCAATTCAACTCTTGTAGTCTACCCAGTACCAAAAGTTCAGAGAACAAATCTGCCAGGAAGCTGGTCGTATACCGGATGTCTCTCGGACGATGGACAACAAAGAGCATTGCCATATCAGCTAATTCTCACTAAGAATAATACTGCTAACAACTGTATCGCTCAGTGCTCCGCTTTCGGATATAATGCTGGTGGGATGGAGTATGGCGATGAGTGCTGTGAGTACACGTCAAACATGTGACACATGTCGAAGAAAAAACTAACGCTTGACAGATTGTGGTGATGTAAGCGACACTGTGGCTGCCGGAGCTCGGCTTGTAGCGGATACTGAATGCCAGTTTTCCTGTCCTGGAAATGCTACTACCATTTGTGGAGGTGCCCGTCGTCTGTCCTACTACACTTGGACCGGTGCAGCTTTGACGACCTGGAATTATCCCACGGGCAATGCGGCTGGTGAATATCGATTCCTGATTGGAGGAGTCGTCATTCCACTCGTTACTCAGGCTGGAATCAACGGCAAGGTGACGTTCCTTGAGAAGTCTGGAACGGGTGCACCTAACACTACTGGAGCCTATGAGCTCGACTTGGCACAGATCAACAACTTCACCGGTGCATGGAGACCCATGAGTGTCAAGACGGACGTCTTCTGCTCTGCTTCCATCACACTTCCGGACAAGGCTGCACGGCAACTCAACGTAGGAGGTTGGGCTTTGGACTCGACTTTCGGGGTCCGTCTCTACTGGCCCGATGGCTCTCCTGGCGTCTGGGGCAAGAACAATTGGCAAGAAAATGTTGAGCAACTGAGCCTCCAGGCCGGACGATGGTATCCGACTTCCATGATTCTCGCAAACGGCTCACTTCTAGTCATTGGAGGTGAACAAGGTTCGAACGGTGCTCCAACTCCATCCCTCGAAATTCTTCCAAAGGTTGGACCTGTTGTCTACTGTGATTGGCTGAACAGGACTGACCCCAACAATCTCTATCCTTTCATGGCTGTTCTTCCATCAGGTGGAGTGTTTGTGGCTTATTATAACGAAGCCATTGTTCTTGACGAGCAAAACTTTGCCATCACCAAGCAACTGCCGAATGCCCCTGGAGCGGTGAACAATTTCTTGGCTGGTCGCACTTACCCCATGGAGGGAACTGCTGTCCTGTTGCCCCAATACGCTCCATATACTGAGCCTTTGAGGATATTGATCTGCGGTGGCTCCACTCCATACCAGGGAGCTGCTTTGGACAACTGTGTGTCCATCGCTCCAGAAGAGACCAATGCACAGTGGACTCTTGAACGCATGGTAAGTGCATCAAGAATCACAGCCAGAAAGCTTATTCTAACATTGTATTGTAGCCTTCAAGACGTGTCTTGACATGTATGACAGCATTGCCAGACGGCACTTACCTCATCCTCAACGGAGCCAAACAAGGCTTTGGTGGATTTGGTCTCGCCCAGGATCCGAATAACAATGCAGTCCTGTACGATCCCAGAAAGCCCGTTAACAATCGATTCAGCGTCATGGCCAATACGACCATTGATCGTCTTTACCATTCCGAGGCCATTCTCCTGGATGATGGTCGTGTCCTTGTCAGTGGATCTGATCCTGAGGACGATCGTCACGAACAAGAATACCGTGTGGAGGTATTCATCCCACCCTATCTCATGGGTAGCCCGACTCAGCCTGTAGTCACCATGGCACAAAAAGACTGGGCTTATGGTGGATCGTACACCTTCACATCTTCTCAGCCCATCTCCAAGGTTTCTCTACTTGGTGCTGGCTCATCCACTCACGGCAATTCAATGGGCCAACGAACCATCTTCCCAGCTTTCACCTGTGCCGGAAATACATGTACAGTCCAGGCACCACCGAACGCGCATATTTCTCCGCCTGGGTGGTTCCAATTCTATGCTCTCACTGCCAACGGTGTGCCCAGCCGCGCACTTTGGGTTCGTGTAGGAGGTGACCCTGCGGGCTTTGGAAACTGGCCAAACTCCCCAGACTTTTTACGTCCGGGGATGTAGAGGAAGGGCAAACCGACTCAACCAGTTATTTTTCTTTGATCTTGCAGAAAGTAATGTTTGATTTGTAATGTGTTCGCATGTCGCGCTAGCTATGGTTGGGGTTGTTACTAGAGATGGGATATTCTGAAAAGGGGGTGAAAATTGGGAGAAAGTGTTTATAGCACTAAAATTACATATTTCGCGATGTGGTTAAAGATTTCTCTCTCTACATTTATCGTAATTGAGTCTTCATGTTACCTCCCATCATGAAGCTTTTTTGGATGTTGTCGTTCGAATAAAGCAGGTTGGTGGCTTGCCGCTAGATGCTGAGTTGCGCCTTCTTGATCTAGTGGCGGGATTAGCGTCCGATACGATCGATCGAGTGATTGATGTGCTCGTATGAGTCGCATCTTTTCGGCTTGACTCTTTGTGAACCACAAGATCTTTTTCGACATCTCGATACAACCAAGCTCATTCAATTTTTTCAAACACGGACTTTGGCACAATGGTCTTCAAGCTTGTGCGCACCCCCCCGCCTTTGCCCTTCCGACCCTGACCACGCACCGCAAGTCCGCAAACCCAACACTTTCCATCCACGGACTGAGCAAGCCCCTTGGAGTTCCAGACCGCTCGTCTACGGTGACGCACAATCACCAGGGTAGGGCGCGCCCCATGCTCTTGGCGAATGCAGGCTTTTATCGAAAAGCAACAGCAGCATCTTTGAGCCCAAGATTACGGCGCGGGTTATCACGCAGCACTCTTTTCACCGGTCGTGTTCAAGATTGCCACCCGCATACGGCGCGCACTCCTCTCATACATCCTTTTCGGGGACTAGGAAGATGATGTTCATACCGAGAAGTTGGAGCCCAGACCTTGTTCGGGATTCCATTCCACGCGAGAGACGCAGAGGACATGGTCGGTTGAGTACTGCAATGCAGATACTCTGTATCATTGCTGTGCAGTGTTATTGCATGGATTTTTGAGCCTGAACTCGGCAGGTGAGACCGTGGGTTGCGGATATGCTTGCAGACGAAGAAGTTCGTGAAGGGGGAAAGGCCTTTGCGGACGCGACGCTTGATCCATTCCCGATGATAAGCGTTTCCCCCAAGAAGCCGCCCGTGTTCGATGAGCTTTCTGCCCTCCTTTCTTTTTCGGGATGGACGAGTACTGGGACGAGATGTGATATTGAGGGCCGCCAAGTACAGTCGAATCTTCTTCGCATTATGCTACCTATTTCATTCCTAAGAGGCGTCGGATGTATCTCATCTTTCCAGTGTCCACAGAGACACCTCACAAGCCAGATTTTATCACTACCATCACCACCCCCCTATCATAGCATTACTCCAAGAGTATACAAAATGATGAGAAGT
This sequence comes from Dendryphion nanum, assembly GCA_020744415.1. Taxonomy (NCBI): domain Eukaryota; kingdom Fungi; phylum Ascomycota; class Dothideomycetes; order Pleosporales; family Torulaceae; genus Dendryphion; species Dendryphion nanum. The sequence goes on from JAGMWT010000006.1 coordinate 700,064, forward strand.
TGCTCAGTCAATTGAATCTGTGTTCAAAATCTCCCTCGCGTCTTGGAACTTCCAAAATAAAATAAAACATCGTTCGCCCTGCTTTATCGTGCGTATCCACGAAGGTAGTGAACATTCAAATGCTCTGGAGATTGATCTGGGTGCGATGTATGAGAGAGGTACATATTCGAAAAGCAATTCCGCTTATACTAACTGACTTTCAAGGGCGATTTCATGTTTTCATTCCAAGCTTGGCATATCCTGGCTTCAGTATCACATGTTCAATTCTGCCGTACGGTGTTCTCGGAGCCAATGAGGCCTTTCTCTGCGAATACTTTTGACATCGTGGATCAACCATTGACGAGACCTAAACGCGTCAGAATTGACATTGTTCTCTTGGAAAAAAAGGTCTGGGTCTCAAGAGTTTTCAGCAGTTTCGAACATCCACGTGCGGCGTGACGAACACCAAAGATCCCATATCCCACGATCCTCGTAACACTTCGCCTGTTGTCCCTTCATCTAGCACGACGTCCTACCCAAGATTTCTTGTCTCCGAAGTAGTGGCTTGGCTTTTGCGTCTTGGTGTTGCCTAGAGAGCATCGATCTAGAAATAGCGCGAGACGACGCCAGTTGTAAAATGCAGTCGAATAATGGGAAAGTGACCCAATGGAAACGTAGACTGGAAGAGGTGATACCATAATGAACCATCGGAACCAAGCGACCGCATGGATCGTGGCGTCAGCGCAGCCTCCAAGACGTTTCTACTTTCGGTTTCAGCCCGAGTTCGAGACTCCGCGGCGGAGTGGTGATTTCGCTACCTAATCCCAGCGGAGTCGCCGAAGGACATCGATAAAGCTAGTGGAGACGGTTAGCGGGGCGATGTTGACTTCTGTAAGTAACTAAGTGAATCGACCATCTGTCCAGTATCAGCTCGACATTCTGGTGCATGACACATGACGTGCATAAAGTGTTCAACATCATATCAAAGCAAAGCAAGAGCAAGGCCAGTATAGAAGAAAACCACTCAAAGAATTGACAAAATGCTACAAACATATTTCAAGCCTCGAACAATGCATTGCAACCAGCCAAATGGCGCATCAGCCTTTCGCTCCTCACTTTTGAACCCAACGTAATAATAATAAAAATCCCACGGTTAACAGAACCGCAGGATGGTTTGACAACACATGAAATATGAGACAAGACAAGGGAACAATAAAGGTATAGTGGACAATTTCAAAGGAGAACAGTTAAGGGAATGGAGCTACATATCCACCGGGAGGTTTATTATACAATTGTACCGGACCGGCCTTCGAATATGACTAAAACGGATATTGAGAGTAACTGGTGGATATCAAGCGGAAAAAGAGAGGTATGAGTGTGTGTTTGTGGATAGGAGGTCAGACTATGTTGCTTCCCCGACTGCCCTTGGTTTTCTCCAATGATTTGGAATGCAACATTGTCTCCATAGATTAAGCAAGCCGAACTTTTGACCGAGAAAAACAACGTGTAATGGGAGTCTCTATTTGTTGCCTCGTTGAGTGGCAACCACAACGCCGACGACGACAGCAATGATGATAATGATAATGACTAAAGACGGAGTCAGTACAACAAGAATTAAGAAAAAAAACAGATATATACGCACCGACGATGAGGAGGCACCACCACTTCTTGCGGTTGCGGGCTCGGGCCTTCTCGATAGCACCACCAATTTCGGTATTTGCCTGGACAACATTGTCGTGGATCTCTTCACCTTTCTGCTCAATGTTCGCCACAAGAGGCTCCTGTTGCTGAACAATAGTGTCGAGGTCAATAAATAGCTGTGCCAATTCCTCCATCTGTTGCTCGATCTTCTGGATGGCCTCGTGGCGCTCCTTGACATTTCGGAGGCTGGACTGGGCTTGACCGCGACGGTCAGAGCTCATGAGCTACATACGTGTCAGTAAAAACAGAGAACCAAAAAACATTACAAATTGATACTTGTCACATACAGCCTGTTGAAAGATGGGCGCGTTAGGATCTTCGACAGCCTGGCGAACTTCTTCGTCCGTGGCGTCTGGTCTGACGATGCGGTACTGGCGCTCGGCTGCGGCCTGAGAATCCCTTCGGAAATCGGCCTCAAGGACTTGATATCTGTTGATCGTAGCTTTCAACCTGCGGTCGACCTTTCCAACCTGTGGCGCATTTCGGGGGTTGCCGGACTCTGGCTTTGACTTAATATTCTTGACGCGTGTTACTAGGCCTCGGTATCCAGTCATGATCTGGGAGCTCAGGTTTGTGATCTCGCCCGAAGGCATGTCTGGGCGCGCGAGAACCTGCTTGAAGATGCGTTCGAGGTTCGAAAGCTGGCTGTCAAGCTGATCGAGGGCACTATCAATATCGCGACATTCGTTGAGAATAGCATTAGGGTCAGCGCCTCCTCCCTGCTGACCGTACGGCTGCATCTCGACAGAGCTCGCTGTTACGAATTAGCGTACAACAGGGCGAATGCGCGCATGAGGGAACATACGATCATCATAGTGGCCTTGGGAGTAATTGTTGTATCGATCACCTCCGCCGTTGGAGTTGTCGTTGCGCTGGTCGTAGGGGTTGGTGCCGTAGCCCACCTGGTTATAACCGCCGTACTGCTGTGACATTGCGCCGTTAGCCAAAGGCAATGTGATGAAAGAAGTTTAATAGAGGAAAACAGAAAGCATCTGTGGACGAGTTGAGGAGGGAGGAACAAATAGAGTGACTTACACTCATCGCTGAAACGATTGTTGTGTGGCGTCTAGATTACTGTCGGTCTCCTGAGACGATGGCCGCCCTGGAATGCAGCGCTGGACCCGGTACGACGGCGAGGAGTCTGGAGCAGAGAAGTCGAAAGAGAATTTTGGGAAAAGAAGCGGAATAGCGCACGCCCGTGACAATTCAATGCTGATAGAAAATGAGGAGCGGTGGTGTGCGAGATATGGTTTCAAAGGAAGGAGCTCTCAGCCCCAGGTGCTGAGCGCGAAGACCACACCACGCTAGTCGACTTTGGGGCACCAGCTGCCCCTAGGGCGACTAGTGCGCTCCTCTGGCAGCGCGCCGCAGCGGTTTGCTGACTGCACCTTGGCCTTTTTTCCACGCACTGGCGACTGCACCAATCCGCCAAAATAGCATCTCTCCAACCATCTCCTCCCATTTTTTTGCCATCCAAGGCCATGGGCCTCCCGTGAGTGGTAAGCCATCGTTTTTTTGGCCACCCTCCACCATGTTTAACCTCCTAGAGGGTGGAGGCTCCACGCAATCCGCATTGTCGTCTTCTACTCAGCCACTCGCAGCCTTTGCCGATTTGTGCCTACCAAGTACATAGTGTGTATGAGCGCGCACCCAAGCATTGAGGTGCAGTAATATGGGAATATGGAGTTTACAGTACAGAGAGTGTCTACATACACGCACAAATACAGTACACACACACGCAATGTGTGAACAGAACTGTCGAACCGTCCCACCGTCGCTAATGCACCGCCGCAAGTCGCGTCAGCCAGCTCAGCTCGAAGACGCCGCCTTGCGCTGGTTGGGCATTTCAAGCTTTGCCAATCTTCTTTAGGCCTCACCTCTTGGATCTTCCAGCAGAGTACATGGTTCCATACCCGACTCGGCCGATACGCTCGTCCAGCACATGTACTACTATGAAGCGGCTGGCTGATCAGCCTTCCCCCATCGTGTCTTCTCGTCCCCGCCTGCCCACGTCTTTTCAGTATATCCGAGACGCTGCTTGACGTCTTCCACCGTTAACTTGTCGCCTGTATTCTTGCCAATGTTGTCGCTGATTTTCACAGCGTGCCTGCCCTGCGCCGACGCAATCTTGATGACGATATTTAGCGGTATCGACTTGTTGCCAGTCGATTCCTGCACGAAATCATCTGCGTCTTGTCAGCAAAGAACATCCCTTCTTGGGTTGTAGTGGCTTACTAGTTAGGAATGTACCAACACCAAATGTTGGTTGGAAACCTTGTGCCTCGGCTGCAGCCTTGTACTTTAGACACAGTTCTATGTTCAGCGAATCGGAGAAGACTATCGTCTTTCTTTCTTTGATGCCCTCCTGATCATAGAAGTCGCGCATCATCTTGATAAAGTCCAACGGGTCTCCCGAATCCTGGCGCACACCTGTGAACACTTGAGCATACGATTTTCCAGACCTCACAGCTAAAGTGTCTCCTTCCAATGGCGCATTGATGGGTGGCTTCGTCGAAGCGAGATTCTCTACGCCCGGGTTCGTCGTCGCGACTGCGGAAGAAAGAGTGGTTGCAGCCGTAGTTACCGCGGGTGCGCTCTTCTTGAATGCCTTGAGGAACGATGGCGTTCCGAATGTGTCTGTCAAGGCAATCCCCAAAACTCCCTCTCCAAATGTCGACGTCCAATACTGCAGAGCAAGCTCGTTCGCATTCTCATAGTCATTGGTGATAGCAGCAACACCCATCATCCACTCGTGAGCCACCGTGCCCACAGGCAACAGTTCGTGTTTCATGGCAAAGTGCACGTTGCTGGTTCCCGTCACCTTGCCCGTCAGCCCACTCTTCTGCGCTTCGTCGGCCGCGCGCCGCAAGCCTTGCAACACCAGGTCTTGCGCATGGTAACTGCGCCGTCTACGGGTACCAAACTCTGAGAAAAGGCAGCCATGCTCCAAGAGCTTAATGCCTTTCTGGTATGCCTTGTCCACCTGGCCAGCATATGTCCAATCCGTGTCGCAAAATTTGAAATAGGCCTCACTGACCAAGGCCAGGAGCGGTATTTCATACAGAATAGTGTCTACCCAGAGCCCCTCAGTGAGAATGCTGAAATCGCCCACATCGCTGTCGCGCCCTGTATCCTCGATCGGCTTAAAAACCAGCCTCAGCTGCTTCGAAGGCTGAAGACGGAAGGTCGATAGGAACCGCAAGTATTGGTCATTGAGGTAGGGACATGTCTTCTGGAGGAATTGAAGCTCCTCGGCCGAGACCGTGATTTGTTCGAGTTCTGTCAAGAACATTAGTGATTATCCGAGCTTGCAGAACATTCCCACGTACTTGCGACTTGCTCTTCAAGCCATTTAAAGGCCGCCCGGCTGAGCTTCTTGTCCGGCGTACGATTCGTGAAACCGTATGTGACTGATGTTTGGGGAAAGAACTTTAGGATACAACATTGCATGGTCAACTTGTAGAGGTCGCTATGCACCGTTAGCTATTGCTCAGTGTCCTTCGGAACACTTGTATGTACACTTACGTGTCCAGGAGCGAGAAGACACCCTCTGGCAAGGTGGACGAGTCTTGTTTGTCCATGGTGAGAGGAGCTATGGCGGTAGCGGAATGCGATTGTATGGTGATGTCTTGGTGATAAGGTGGTCGTGGTGGGGGTTTTTGAATGACTAGGTTAGGTGGGTCCAGTTTGGCTCAACGCGGGTGTTCGAAGGCAAAGACATGGACATGGGCTTTATTGTTCTTAGAAAAGCCGTACTTGAGCAACCGGTGACCAGCAGCAGTAGAAGAAGCAATGCAAGGCTGAATTCGCGTTAGGGTACAAGTACGCCTATTAGGTTTCTTAACTAAAAATCAGAAAAGTCCGCGGCCGTGACCGACATAATTGTTCAGGTGCGCGTCACGAAACCGTGAATCTTTTCCGTCAGGACGCCAGGGCTGCAGGAGGGGCCTGTTCACGTGCAGACAGAGCAATCCTCCAGGGCTAGATGGTGGATGACGCGGGGCCATGGGCCTAGCCTTATCTTATCAATCAGATTTTGATTCGGAGCACATTCCAGTACATACCGAGCCGCCCTGAAGCCGTACGTTTATCTCACGCCTCGCAGCACCTTTTCAAAGGTTCTGTGTTGACTCGATCTTGACATCGCACGGTCTCCAGACATGCTGGTTGGCCTCTCTCTCCTTGCTATCTCGCTATCCGTTCTTGCCTATCATCATCCGCCGTCAACATGGACAACGTGGCTTTTATCGACACTGTCTTCTTTCAAAGGCTTGAAAGAAGGGAGCACATCCCCCACCAGTGGAGGCACAGAGACGGCGTCAGAACATCAGGTTACGCTTGATTTGTTGCCTCCAAAATCTCAAGATGATAGAGTCTCTGATTCGGAATCAATACCTTCCCCACAGACTACCCCAAAGGCCGCTCCGCGCGACTCCACAGTCACCGATTCAATACCGACCTTCACGCTCGCCGAGCATCAAAGCTCCGACGAAGATGAGGATGAGGATGACGAAGAAAACCTCCCTCCACCATCCTTCCCAGCACTCAACTCGGCCCAACGGGCATCTGCTCAACCAGAAATAGTATCTCCGCCGCGCGTCGCGATTCCCATGGCACCGCCTTCAGCACCTAGATCCATGGCGCCTCCATCTAAACCCGTCGTATCATCCCTCATGCCACCACCGTCGCTCAAGGTATCGAATCTACGCGCATTACCGACGTCCTCGAACTCGTTGAGGGCCACTCCAACCGGGCCTCTGCCAAACCGTGGCCCGCTGCCCAACCGATCTCCAGGTGGAGGGTTGTCTCCGCAACTCTCAACTACATCAGCAGTCAAGACTCCAAACTCCCGAGGGAAAGTCTTGCTCTCACCCGGACATTCCCCCCTCGACTGGGCGAATTTGCAGCGCTCAGGAACCAATCTATCAGGTGTGCCGTCTCTTGTCCGCGTCACACCCTCGATGCTTAAACACAATAATGGTCGGAAGGGCAAACCAGCATGGTCGAGTTATCAGGGAAAGGTGTACAATATAACACCTTATCTTCCCTTCCACCCAGGAGGCGAAGGCGAGTTGAGAAGAGTTGCCGGTAAAGAGGGTGGGAAGCTGTTTATGGAGGTACATCCTTGGGTAAATTGGGAGAACATGCTGGGAGAATGCGTAGTTGGCATTATGGTGAGCGAAGAGCAGAACATATCAGCTACAGGAACCGTCAGCACCCTGGAGGATATGGATTGATCGATGCATTTATGATACCCATAGACATTTCATTATCGAGGGGTTAAAAAAAGGTTAACGGCAATTCGAAGTGTATGCACATGGCATATCTAGATTCGCAAGCCGCATAATCAATCGAAGTGAGATAGGACCTCCACGTTAATCTATCAACACATTCCGTGAAACGGCGGAGCCATGTGGAATGAATTCATGCCCTTACTATAAACCCTTCAGCACATCAAATGCGACATTTTCCTAACACCATAAAATAACACCGTACCGTGCTTTCCACTCTTTTCATCTTTTTGCTGATCTGCCTGCATTAGATGTGCAGTTGCGTTATGACCTGCAGTCAGACCCCGGCATCATCCTGCATAAACGCAATATACCTCATCGAAGCCTCAATCTCGAACGAAAGACACGTGGGGCGGTCCCACGTTGCCTTCCACCCTTGGAATACAATCGGACTTCGAACCTCCCTCTTCAGACCATTTCCTAACAACCTCTCTATAACCTCATCACCTTCCTCATCTCGTAAGGAACGTGTTCGACGCTCGACTTCCCGCGGGCTAGATAGAACTTCATCCAGAGTCAAGGCACTATACGGACATCTGGAGTCACTCAAAGCAGCACCATACCCCGCAATAGCTGGCGAAAAGTTACACAAATGCCGCGCCCAGTCCTGCCGCACGCCCTTGCGATCTTCCAGCTGATATTCCGGGTTTGCACGCTCGTCGCAACGTTAAGCTGTCTTATTGTCTCCATCTACATATCGCTAAACCTCGCCCGGACGAATGCGATGCTCTATGTAACTCTTATTTGGACAATTGTCCTCGATAATGTCGAGATTCTTACCCTTACCGCACGGCCCGGCGACGGTATGAAACGGGTTCGGGCGTGTCCGCTTGTTGCTCTCGAGTTTCTTGGGTTGCTTTTTTTTCTTATAAGTTTCTTCATGTCCTTCATCGGACTATATGGCAAAGAAACTTCCAATTTCCTGAGTGGAATGCAGCCTGCGGGAGGGGAGCCAGGTTTGCGATACATAATGACTCAATGGTTCCTGGTATTTACTGTCATGTAAGTCACCTCCACGGGAATCTAATTGTAGCTCATGGTTACTAGGGGTTTACACGTTGTTATGACGTTTATAGCATGCTTGGATGGTTGGTCCTATCGACGAACTGAACCTCGAAGACCACGTCGTGAACTCCAACCGTCAACGAGTTTTGATCTATTGGATTGAGCGATCGACCTCAGGTCACGATATAACTCATCGAAATAAGGAGCATTCCAAAATGGGGCTTCATCTGCTCATTGGCTACATTTGAAAGACATCTAAGCCATTCTGTTATCAACTCAAATGGTGCAGGATTGCGGGTCATCGAAGGTGCCACTGAGTGGTATGGTATTGGAAGCGTTGAACATGTCTTCCCTTGTGGGAAGTTGACCAGCTTGGGCACGAATTTAAGGAGCTAGATTCATGACTTTCCAGCAGTCCCGAAAGCAACATAGCTCATCCTATGGGAGAGCTTGCCCAGTCGTAAGGATGTGTATGTCTGTTAGTTGGATGAAGACTCGCTGCCGAGAGAAACATGGTCGGTCGTGGAAGTGCAAGTCTGTGAGAAGAATAAGAATGTAAGAAATCGAAGAGCTCGTTCAGCCAAGCGCAGTTCGGAACAGAGAGGCGTGCTTTCCAAACGCGCTAGTGCTACTTTCGGGAGGTCTATGCTACATCGGATCTGAACAGTAGGACCACTTTTTGCCTATCCGCTCTCTCTATCTTATCCTTGTCTTCTCGTTTACTAGACCTGGTTTCAAAATTCTCTTTTACATGGCCACACGACTTCGCCGAGATACTACTTTACGAAATAAGATACCATAGCATTTATCAAGCGATGCGGGAAGGTAGCAGAATATCAAGAAATAGTCCATACGACGTGGCAACTCTAATTACTTCAAGCTGAATAATTTGCAATAATATTCGCATCACCACGCAACGATTCGGTGCTTTTCCCACAATCGTTTCCTTCTTTCACGGATATACGAGAAATGGCACGCGGAAAGCACGAGACCCGCATGGATGTCAGCTGTGGCGCTAACCGATTGAGGACGACGCTACAGTCTTATTGGTGAAGTTCCCCGGGCTAGTCCTCCGCTACTGCCTCCCTCCGCCCCTCCAATATCTTTTAATAGCTCTAAAGTCCCTCACTTCAACGTTGCAAAGCCTCACGGTAGCAGTCGTATTCCAGCAGTGAATCTCGTGTTAAAACTGAACGGACGATGTCCTAATATTATAATTCCCACGTCTATCCCCTTCAGACACTCACTTTCGTTAATTCACACCATACACTCCAGATGGACGCCACATATTCACAGCTGCCACATTCAATAGATGGCCTTCCTCGCCCAGGTCTTCGGTCAAGCTATGCAGGTCCCCCACCAAACCGACTCTCGCTTCTCTCCGCCGATTCCAACGGTCCTCCTCCAAGCTACAACACCCGCGCCGAACCACAGCTAGTCGAGACTACACCACCAAGAAAACCTCACAAAAGGTTCCTTGCCATAGCATGCTGCACAACACTCCTTCTCCAGATTGGTGCCCTTGTTCTTGCTCTTCTACTTCTTCTTGCTGGTACTTCAAGAGCACCATTCACTTACGGCAAGGCCTCCCATGCAGCTATCCTCCTCCAGGACTACAACATTCTCGACATCCCAATCAAATATCCATTCCTATGTGCCGAAGATCAAATACAATATGAGTGCGAGCCACGCTGGTCAGTGAAGGTGTATTTGGATGGTGTTTGGGCCTATGAGGAGGTGCAAGGCGACTATGAGCCTGTGCATCTCTTGCAAAAGGGAATGGGGAATATCTTCAATCTGACGGACGCACTCACTATCATGGACGAAACCCTGTACTTGAAAGGCCAAGGCTTTAATCGCAGCTATAATGTCCCAACGGAGCCGACCCAGTACATTCGCGCCATGACTCCCTTGACTCTTCGCGTCCCTATCGTCCTTCTCATCGTTGGCATGAGCCTCGCTTTTCCGCTATTGGTCATTTGGGCATGGGAGCGGTGTACATCGAATCGTCACAACAGAGCGAAAACCATACAACGGATATCGATACTAGCCACTCTAGTGACCATGTTCGCATGCTTCCTCGCAGCAGGTGTCTATCTCCAGATCACAGCATCAAAGGCGTGCGAACAAGTTCGCGGAAACACCACGTACGTTAGCGGTCGCCAGTGGGAAGCCAGCTTCAGCGGCAAGTTCCAAGGAATGATGGCCGGCGTCGTAGTCCTCCAGTTAGCTGCACTCATCACTTTCGTTCTACACGCATGGATTGAGAAAAGAATATCGAAGAGGGATACGGAAACGGAAGATTCGATAGAAGAAGTGCCAGCTAAGCCACTGAAGCGCAGTAGCAAGGCAGTGGCTGTGAAGACCGAGCCTGCGCCCCCAGACTACGCTATGACACCAACGGACTTGGAAGTTATCAGGATGACCGAGATAATGACTTTGCGTGAAATACATAGTCGGCGCAGCAGCATTTCAGAGATATCGCAGATTTCAAGGCTTTCACGAACTTATACTCATACGTAATTTCAGAGGAAATAATTTAGGTATTTTTTAATTTATAATCGCGTTTCGTTATTTAGGGTAGGACTGTGGCGTTATGAGGCAGTATTTTGAGGCGTATGAAGCCAGCGATCATGATTGACGAGGGAATGCAATTGCGAAAAGTGTATGACATTCATCTTTCGTTCTTATTTCCTTCAAATAGTGTACCGTCCCGGTTCATGAGCGAATAATCCTATATGCTTAGACAAAAAGAAATCTACCGATAGGAAAAGAAACTCAACGGCATTCATGCATGCTTAATTATACAGAATTATGAAAACTATGTCCTTCTTTTTCCATGCGTCTCATTGCTCTCATGATTGCAGTCATCATCTTTGCTTGTGGACCGAAAGTTCCGAGGCACTTTTATGATATCCTAATGACACTTGTGGAACTGCGAACTCGGGGAGATCAGAGTTGTAAGTATAAGCTCCTGAGGTTTTGGGTGTGTCGATCTCAGTAGGGTTCTGTCGTAAAGGACTAGCGGTGAACGGAGTGATAGTGTCCGTATGGCCTTGGGGGAGCGGTGCAACTTGTTGCTGCTGCGGCTGCGGCTGCTGGTTGTACACGGGTTGTTGTTGTGTATATGGCCCTTGCGCAGATTGGTGGTATTGTGTTGCTAGAGTCGAGGTGGTTGCGTATGGCTGTTGTTGTTGGTATGAGATGCTGTTGAGTGGGATCTTCTGTTCTTCGTCTCCTTTGACCACGAACGGTCCAGTTTGTTGCTCGGAATTGGAGCGTCTAGTGCGGTCTCTGCTCTGGCGAACAACAATAATGACCAAAGAAGCAATCCAGAGAGCGCTTTTTAACGGTATTAGGTCATATTCAATCTATCAAGAAGTTTAAGAACTTACAATTCAATTCCAACAAGGACAGATGTGCCTACTAAAGTGGCGCCAAGAGGGCCAATAGGATCCTTTATAGAAAGGTATTTATTTATTGCGTTGTGATCTTTTATTACAACTTTTGCCGAATTCGCTGTGAGTGCAAGGCCGAAAAACCAAAGGACGAGAAAGACGATATGGAGACCAAAGACAAGATATTTGTGATATAGGTTAGAGAAGAAAGTTGAAGCACACAATATGTATGTGCATCCGATAATCGTAAGTACCGCCTATGCTTGTGAGTATTCCTTCATTTTTGACGAGACGAGGATGGGGCGAAGTTCTTACCGAAAGAATATCGAAAAGAAAAGAAAAGTAGCCGATACCAAGTCCATATCCATATCCGGCGACACCCATAACGATAACCACGAGAAAAGCCTGGAGTCCATGGATAACCAACAGTGGCCAAGACCTGGTATGCACTGCAGGCTGAGTGGTCGCCATTTTTCAGGATTTGGATTGTGAAGGTGTGGAATCGAAGTATTGTATGCAACTTCAGCAATTGGTGGTCGAAAACGAAACCAGAAGAGCGCATTTAGGTATTTTGTACATTCCGGTGTTAAACGACCGCCAGTCTGAGGGGTTGTGTGCTCCAGTATTGCGGCACAGCGTTTCTAATTGTGCATTACGCCCGAAGGTCGAAATGGGGGCGTAGATGGGATTCCTTGGCCATATGAGTTGTTCAGACGTTGAAAATCGATACGGGGTAGCTTCATATTGGCTAAAGCTCTATCGGAAGAAACTCTAGTTGTTTCAAGTATTAGAGTAGATGCAGTAAGAAGGACTAGTACTTCGGTGATGCCCGTCGATAACCCCCCGGTAAACGGGCACGCATCTACTCATAGGAAGGTATAGGCGCAGGCTGTCCAATAAAATGCGATGGATTGCCGCGACAGGTCCCAGTTCTTTGGCTCATATACCTGTGAAACGCAATATCAGCTAATAAAAGCGTTGATCGTGCCTTGTACAGAGCCTTGAACAGAGCCTTGGTGCTGCACGTGGCCGAGGGGAGCTATGGGGCACAGCTATGGGGGCCAAAAAGGTGTCGATGTTAGGAAGTGGGGGCGGAAAAGGACGAGAAGGAACGGTAGCATTTGTATAAGCCCACAGATAAATGACACCATACTAAAATACCTTTTCATGGGTCATACGAAGTCCTTTTGAGAACAAGGAACATGTAAACGAGCTTCGATGGGACTTTGATCTCGGGACAGATTGACAATGCGCTGTTGAGCGGAACTAGAACAAAAGGAATTTCTAAGGTTATATGAAATGAAAAACACGTTGTAAAGGTATTTATGAAACTAGAGTACTCACTCTGAAGTATTTCGCTGCGTCATTATGACCCTTTCGGAAAACAAGATACTACTGGAAGTACTACTTTCTAGTCCCCGGATTTCAAAGTCCTGCAAGAGACGAGGGCGGAGTTGAAAAAAATAGGCCGTTAGAACCAGGATATTGATAGACCTACTCAGTCATTGTACCCAGATTATACAAAGGTTTCTATAAAACTTGATTGAAGCAACACTGGGTTCAAATGTCTGCAGTGAAGGCTATTAGCTTGATTATGAGAGTCATTGGGGAAATAGAATATTAATGGAAGTGCAGAAAGCATATTTCTGGGATCAATGCTACGAGATGATCGTTAGTAATCAAAAGCTGTTTGTAGAACGATCAATGTTGGTGAATAAAGGAAAACAGGACACTTGTTACGTGCTTGTATAGGCGAGTGTGAACAACATTAGGTGTGTAGCCAAGGTCGTTCTTATATTAATGACTCTTTTCACTAATTAGAATACCAATTCGTCTGGGTCTCGATTCTTCTCCTGTGAATATATGTATTACATGTCTTATTTACTTATCTCCTGAAGCTACTTATGTAAGAAAATACATCCTCAGGAGGATCAGGAGATGAATTACTATCTTTTTGAATCCTGTCGAAAGCTCAGGGTGCTAGTTACTAAGCAGATGCTAGGAAATAAGTAGAAGCTTATATGCTAAGTTGCTCTTAGAGCTTCTAAAAGCTTTTTAGGTATTTGTTCAAGACTTAGATGAGGTTAGTTCGGCTATAACTAGTTTTGAGAAGTTGGAAGTAGTCTTGGAAAGTAATAAACATTTAGAATATTTATAACGATAGAATATATATAAGAAAATAGTAATAAAATAGTATTTATAACCTTAAGGAATAGATAGATTGCTAATATATAAAATTGTGATGGGCTAGCCTACGCCTAGCCTTATAATCCGAACAGGCAGCTATGCCACTATTGCACCGCACCAAGGCTCCTTCCTAGCGATACTAGAGAGGCTAGCCACCTTGATAGAAGGATAGCTTAGGACAATAGTAGGATAGCCTGTTACATTTACTCGTGATTTTCAATACATGCATCAGAGCCCTTATCAAAGTTCCACCCTGAGTTAAGGCCCTGACTACCTTAAGAAGTTAGAAGATTTTGCTTAAAAATAAACTCTTCTAGAGACCTTAGCAAGAGCTAATAGAACAATAAAATTTACTAACTTTCACGCTCAGCAAAAGCGTGATTTATGAGGACCAACACCACAATGATGAGAAGTTATGCAACGTGACCCTCCTCCCACTTGGGTTTGGGCACCTCTCCGCTGTCGAGAGCACATAATGCTCTGCTTTTGATAGGTCTATCGATCATCCGTTTCCCTCACTTCCACCGCCATATGAAGGCAGCAGTCACCTCGGAAAGAAAGCACGAGTGAGGAGGCGAGGGGAGGTAATTACTAATAACTTCGAGCTCCGCCATGTACCTCGCACCTCGGCTCAAACCCGCAGTTGCCCTATCCGGCGTGAGCCTTGGCCAGGGTGAGCATAGTACCCCGCAAACAATCAACCACATAGACATTTAGCTATTTCTCGATCACAGTGACAAAGCTAACCTCACATCAAATTGCCGAGCAGCATTACGTGCTATCTAGACTACGAATACCTCTAAGGCGGTTGCGGAGCGTTGTTTGTGGAACGTTGTACAGCCTAACTATCTGACACTCGCTTTTGCGCGTAGGCTTTGACAGTTTTGGACTGCAAGAAATCTAGCTTATTTTTTGGGGTAAATAAAAGGACGTTGTTGCGGCATAGCCAGGAATAGGTGACGCGCTGTACGCGTTTTGGTGGAGCGGACCACTAGGTGGTAGTGGAACACATTACTCCACTCCCCGCATCTGTGGTTGATTACTATTTATTTAACATGACATGAAAGCATATCTTGTCCAATTGCCGTAATAATTTTTTCGCGCCGTTTCCCAACGAGAGCACAAGAAACATTCAAATAGCAGGCCTTGACGGAACCTGCAGAAAGCACCCGACCACAACACCGTTCATCATGTCTCGTAACACTGCCAACAAGCCCGTCATCGCCGTCGTGGGCGCCGGTCCAGGCATTGGCGAAGCCGTAGCCCACCGCTTTGCAACCGAGGGCTTTGTAGTTGCGCTGCTCGCCCGCACCGAAGACAAGCTACAAACCATGGCTCAAAGCATCGACGACGATGTGGGCAAGGGTACAGCGCACTACTACATCACCGACTTGCGCATCGAGGATTCCGTCAAGTCCAGTTTCAACAAGATCCAATCAGAGCTTGGTCCCGTACAAGTGCTCGTCTACAATGCCGGCGCGCGACGGGTCAATGGCCGCCCAATTCTCGACACCACCACAGAAGAATTCGAGAACTTTACCAAAATCAATCTCTTTGGCGCATTCTGGTCCAGCAAACATGTCCTTCCGGATATGCTGGCGGCCGGGAAAGGCACCATTCTCTTTACGAGTGCTACGGGTGCGCTACGTGGGATGCCTGGACTTGCCAGCTTTTCGCCAGGCAAATTTGGATTGCGCTCATTGTGCCAAATCATTACGCGTGAGTATCAGGCCAAGGGAATCCACGCCGTAAACATCATTGTTGATGGACCAGTGGATGGGAAGCTGATCGGAGGCGTCGTGAGAAGACAGTGGGCGCGGCAAGGAGCCGAAGAGAAGTTAGAGGATGTCGATTCGTACCTCGTTCAGCCTGCCGATTTGGCGCATACGTACTGGTTTCTACATAAGCAGCCGAGAAGTACATGGACACAGGAGTTGGACGTTCGGGCAATGAAGGAGACGCTTTTTACGAAGCTGTGAGATGTATTATAGGAATAAGCTGCGCACTAAGTCAAGTACCGCATAATCCCAATATTGCGGGCCCATTTACTTAGCCATTCGATCTTTATAGTCTCAACTTAGCTAAGTATGTTGCTGTTGTCCCAAAAATCCACATATCAGACGACTACGCGTGGCACGCAGTGACCTGTTGAGTACACCCAAAGACCCGGTAGAAATCGCAGCTGGCAATGCTAATACGTTTGTTTTAATGGAGTTTCAAGCAACTTTTACAGCTGCAAGAATTTGCGGAATGTACAAAGGACGTATATACATTGATATACCTGCGCCTATAGACGTGCTTTCACAGCGTTTTGAGAGTTCTCCAATTTGGCCTGTGCGACAAGCACTCGCCTGAGCACTTTCCCAGCGTTGCTCTTTGGAATTGCATCCACAAACCTGATGCCGCCTCGGAGCCGCTTGTGAGGAGACACTCGCTCATTCAACCACTTGTGCAGGTCCCGTTCGAGCTGTCCATCTCCCTTGTATCTACTAGCCACGACAATATATGCTCTTGGCAGCTCAGTTACACGCTCGTCACTGTACACGCCAATAACAGCCACATCGGAAACGGCTGGATGCCCGAGTAATAGACCCTCGAGCTGCGCCGGTGCAACCTGAAAGCCATTGTACTTGATGAGCTCCTTAAGGCGGTCAGTAATGTAAATGTTATTATGCTCGTCGACGTAGCCAATATCGCCTGTGTGATACCAGCCCTCAGCATCAAAGGATTCGGATGTCGCCTTAGGGTTGTTGTAGTAGCCTTTGAAGATGTTTGGTCCCTTGAGGCAAAGCTCCCCCTCTTCTCCATGGCTCACCTCCTTGCCATCGCTCATGAACTTCGCCGATATGTTCGATACCAGGCGCCCACTGCAGCCAATGGGCTTGTTCCAGTCTTCCAGGCGTTGAGTGGATACTCCTGGTGACGCCTCGGAAAGACCGTAACCTTGCCTGACGGGGACTCCGAGGCGGCGATGGATTGCGACAATCACCTCCTTTGGCGTTGGCGCTGCTGATGAGTGCATCATCCGTAGGGATCGGAGGTTGTATTGGTCAACCAGAGGGCTCTTGGCTAGGGCAAGTGCAACAGGGGGTACAATGTAAGCAATGGTTATTTTCTCCTGCTCAACAATGTTACAAAACTTTTCTAGTTCAAACCCTTGCATGATGTATGTGGTGACGCCCCGATGAATTGCAGAATTCATTAAAACCGCGATCCCTGACTACATTAAAATATGATTGATACAGGGGAGCTGCACTTACCATAGATATGATACATAGGCAAAAATGAAAGGCATCTATCCTTCTTCCAGTCTACCACGTCTATTTCTGCAGTGTAATTTTGAAGTGAATTCGCGACGATGTTTTCGTGCGTCAACATGACTCCCTTTGGCAAGCCCGTAGTTCCTGAAGAGTACACTAGAAAAGCCAGGTCTTCTTTCGGGTTGATGGCAGCCCTAACCGTGCTCGTAGATATACCTTGAAGGCTCGAAAAGAGCTGGAAGTTTCCCTTCGAGTCTGCATCACCTACTAGTAGGATGCGGTCAAAGGGCAAGCCAACTTTCGATGCTGCTTTGCAGGCCACTTCGAGGCAGGCCACGTTGGTTACCAGCGCCTTTGCTTTGGAAGATTTCAACTGGGAGGCCAACTCATCCACTGTGTAGAGATAGCTGAAAGGGCAGGCCACGCCTCCTGCAAACAAAGTACCAAATGTAACGGGGACAATGTCGATGGTGTTTGGCGTCATCATGGCTAGGACATCTCCCTTGCTCCATTTCCAATGTTCTAGAAGTCCTCTTCCAAATTGCTCTGCGGTCGCGCGAAACTCGCGAAATGTAAGCCTCTTCTCAGCGGCAATGTCCACGAATAGAACTGCTACTATGTTAGAAGCTTTGAGGAAGATGCATCCTCCACGCACTCACCATGATCGTCTGGGTATTTACGACCAGGATTCTCGAAGAAACAAGCCCATAAGTCAATTGGGGGAACAGCAATGGGTGGATACGAGGATTCTATGGGCATTATGGGCAAAGTGGCCGGAATAAGGATGAGTGCATGGGTGGTTGAACAAGAGGTGCAGGTCTATCGTACATGCTGCCAGAAGCAGCACCTAACGGATTGACTTATTTAAGCACCATCTTCCGACTATATGAAATTAGAGGATCGCCATGGGTTCCAAACAATCGGTCCCGCTTGCGCTCCATCTGGGGTCGGCTTTGCGGGGAAAATCGTGATTAGTCTAATCGTGATTAGTCGTGACCGACAAGCCTCGGCCCGGAAAATCCATACCCGCGGGATACCTACATTCCTCTACGAAGGAGCTCGTTTCTAACGGGTCATCAGCCACAGTGGCATGTGTTTTGCTAGCTCAAACTCATTAAAAACGAACTCCTTCATATTGTTTAACCCTCACATATACAATCTTACATTGTACAAGCTAACTAGACCCTCCAATTTTGAATCGGCACCATGGGTGATTCTGGGAATGGCAAGCTCACCATATATGTTGATTGCGGTCAGTCCTATCCCTTGTCGTCTCGGCCCCCTGCTTATCGTTTAAGTGTCTCCTTACTCGTGGTTTGGATTCACCAACATCAGGAAATTTCGCCCAATGCTTGATGCCCATGGAGTACAAGTTGAGATCCTACCGTTTTTCCTTGGAGGTGCGCGTGACAGCGTAGGCAATCCTTTTACGCCACCACTACAAGCAAAAGTGGCCTTTTCATCCCAAGACACCTCTATGACTGGGGAACTACTCGGCCTGAAGATCGTGACACCAGAAGTCTTCCCTATATCGTCTCTGTTTGTGAGTTCTTGTTTGTTCTATGGAAACGAGACAAGCTTACCTATAACAGCCGGTTCGGGTCGCGACATGGGTCAAAGATCACTATCCGGAGGAAAAGTTTGAACAGACCTTCTATAACTTGGTTTCAGGTTATTGGAGCAAAGGTATCAACATTTCGGCTCCTGAAGGAGTTTATAAGGCTCTTGATGGAGTGTTCTCTTCTCAAGAGATTGACGAGATAATTAAAAAAGCCATCACACCGGAGAACAAGAAACGGGTTGTGGACATCACAATGGGTTCAGGAGCGTTTGGAGCACCTTGGATCGTGGCGGTGGATAGGCATGGCGAGAAGAAAGCCTGGTTTGGGAATGACCGCTGGGATCAAGTCTTCTATCATTTAGGAGTACCTCACACATCTGTCAACGTTATTCCGCCTAAGGAAGCAAATGCGAAACTATAAATTTGGTCTCCTTATCGCTCAGGATGCCTCCATTTTTTTTAAAGCTAGTTCAACGTATTGACTCTCATCATATCAATAAAGTTATTACATTCAGATTATGCAAACGTTGGTAACTTCGATCGAGATACCATGACCACCTCAACAAACAGCTACACAAGCTATCTTACTAGAGCAACAGGAAAAATTGCCTCCCTATTTTGTTAATGTCAGCACAATGCAAATACCAATCTGCCACCATACTCTTAAGACGGTCGGAACATTGATCGACATTATTCTAGTCGATCTTAACTCGAGAGGGAAAATCTACCCTTATGACCTATAATCAGTTGTAGATTCAATATGGGGAGCTGTTGTAAAACCTTATTAAAGCAAGGGAAAAAAGCAGTAAGCGATACTTTCGCTTATCCATTTTGGTCAGCATTGGTTATGTGTATAGCAAGCATTAATCGCTAATTTGTATCAATCTGTGTCAAATGTATTCAGTGACCAAATATCAAGCATGTACGTATTGTTAGACCGTAGGTGAACCTAAACCGTCTCGAGATGTCTATATATTGAACTGCATCGAATTATTCTTGGGATGACAACACATTTCCCTAACCGAATTCCGTCTATTTTCTACCTAATCCCCAGACCTATCTATAGAGATGCTACAAGTTGCTCTTCAAGTCTTGACTTCCCTTCACGGATTTTGTAAGCGTAGAAAGGACACTATTCGCCTCGCTCTCGATACGTGCAAAGAGTTCAGCACAAGTCGGGATATCGTGTATCAATCCCATCACCTGTCCCGCATACCAAACCTGCGGCTTCGTTAGCATAGGATTGGTACGTACGAATCGAATACTCACTCCGTGTTGAATATCACCTCCAACAAGAACTTCTCTTCCTTTAGCTCCACTGACCACTGGCGCTATTTCAGAAAACTCTCCCTTTACGCTTTCAGACTCTATCTCCACCGCCTTAGCCGTCATCTGGTTCGAATACATCCGGCTCGTATTCTTCCATCTCCTCAAAATAAGCGTAGTTTGATGCTCGTCCGAATTGACAATTGCTCTCTTCACATTGATGTGAATCGGCGCCTCTACAGTAGCCATGAATCGGGTTCCCATGTTTATGCCTGCAGCTCCCAGACTCAACGCCGCCATCATCCCGTAGCCGTCCGCGAAGCCGCCAGACGCAATGAACGGCGTGTTTCCAAGTTCCTGCCTCGCGCGACTGATCAGAATAAGCGACGCAATGTCGGACTCGCCTACGTGCCCTGCACATTCAAACCCATCGATGGACAGAATATCAACACCAAGCTTAATTGCAGCTTTCGCATGCCGTACAGTCGTAGCTTTATGGATGACAGTAATCCCGGCTGCCTTAAGTTGCCTAATGACAGGACCCGGGCTGTTGCCCGCAGTTTCAACGATTCGGATCTTCTCTTCGATAATCACCCGCACAAATGAGGGGTAATCTGGAGGATTCAAGGCCGGGAGGAGCGTAATGTTGACTCCGAAAGGTTTGTCCGTTAGAGATCGTGTTTTCTTTATCTCTGCGCGCAAGCTATCGGCGTCTGGTTGTGTAAGAGCGTTGATTATCCCTAGGCCTCCGGCGTTACTGACGGCAGCTGCAAGTTCAGCGTAAGCGACCCATTGGAGACCTCCTTGAACCACGGGGACTCGGATGCCGAGAATCCGAGTAAGAGCAGTGTCGAATACCATTGTGCTCTCGGGGGTTATTGCGAAGGAGAACCCAGAAAATGAGACGGATTTGTAAGGTGGATCCTATAGATACATAGGAAAGCCTGCATATTGAAGGTTAGATTTGGACCTTGGTAGTTATGCTCTGCGACTGACCTCGGGTCAGTAATCCACACTTAAAGGCTATGTGATCAGTTACCGAGGGTTCAAGGAATCGGCCCGAATGCTCAAGTATGGCTGTCGACGGGGTAGAGTACTCAGTACTAGCATCCTGGATGCAACCTTCAGAGACTTACAGTCGACGTTACTATCAGTACATCATACGAGTAATGGGATTACAGTCGTGCTGAGCGCAACCACTCGTCATCCAAGTAAGTCCACTTGGGATAACGAAATTTGTTGCACTTCACTGTCCAATCGCTATCTATTAGATTCAAAAATCTGTGAAATGCCAAGCTGTTTGCTTGTTTCTATTGACTGCTTTCTTTCTTTTAGGGGAATAGAAACCTTATTGCTGCTGTATACTATCTATAGATTACTATCAATCTATGATCAGTTGAAGTTAAAAATATAGCAGTATAAAAGCTAGAATTCTAGCTTTTAATGTTAAAACTGTATATTATACTTATAAAATAGCTTCTTGCCTATAGATATACTTATTCTCTTACTAGTAGGTACTTATGAAAAGTAATTATAAAGCTCCATCCTTAGTATGGACCTTACCAGCCTATTCTGAGGCATTGGGTGAAGGATCAAGGTCATGTGACCCCTTAGGGCTACATGTAGTCGTAGTGACCTTACACTACCTATATATCGAATAGCCTTAGTACCCCTCTGCACCTTAATATATCCTAGTTCTCCTTAATTCACTACTTCCCCACATCTCCAGTGCTGAATTATATAAATGATTGATGTGGTCGCCGACTGTTCTGGAGCCGTGAAGAACTCGAACATACAAATTTAGAAGGTAGTAGAACCGGAAAAATAAGCACAGAATAGATGGTATGAAAGAAGAAGCAGGTGCAACGAGGTGCAAATTAGCACTCGGTCCACCTGAGGGGTGAAAATGTAGAAGCGATCTCGTGTCCGGAGTATGTTGATTTGATGAGCCAGGCGCAAGTGTTGCCTTGGGATTTGAAGTTCCAACGGACGCAGGGGGCGGGGCGCAGCGTCTAATTGCAGCGTCTGCCTCGCCGAGGACGAGATCAGTTAGTTCGAGAATGCTCCACCTTTCGTTTTCGCGTCAACCTTCTTTGCCCTTCAACTCATGCACTTCGTTACCATCAATAAACTTTCAGCGCACCATCTCAAAGGGCTCAAGATGCGCCGCCGCTGACGTTGGCCAGACCCCCTTCCAAATTCCAATAACGGAACACACTGCAAGCCAAGCCAACATCCGAGCACCTGAACCTTTGCATATTGACATCATGCACGCGTTAACCATTGCAGGGTTACACGTCGCTCTGCTGTCCTTGACATTGCAGTTTATCTGTACCGCCGAAGACCAAGCCCGTTAGTCGCAGCCGCCTCTACAACAGAACGCATCCAGACAAACCAAACTAGTTCTCAAGATAGTCAAAAAAATATCGGTGGATATTCTTTCATCTATCAATTTTGATGCGTATGCAAACGGCCCTCTGCATTGAACCTAACACCATCCAGGAACTTGCTCAAATTTCGTCCAGGTCAACAACGAATGGTCATACAAATGAGTATGCTGCGATTCGCATAAAGACATGAAAGATCTTGGACAAACAAGACAGACTTTGAATAAACAATGAGGTTATAAAAGCACACTTAATCCCGTGTTATCTGTTGTAGGCAGTATGTTGATCTTGGGGCATACCGGCCAAGCGTGTTCAACTTCAAAATGAGATAAGTCTGGGGTTTGGGTTCGTGAGCAGCAGCTGGCTCGCTACCCCATGTAGAAGCTTTGACCTTCTACGTATCAAAAACCAGGGACTATACAGTACTCACGAGCCTGTCCTGCAGGTTACCTGCACAGCCGTTCGATCTTATGTGCACAGGATGGGCATTACCCAATCGGTTATGAACCTGATGGTTTGTGGCGAAATGTTCCGCATACGAGCAGAAAACGTATCTCTAGAACTTCGAGAATGTGGTTGCGTTCTTTAAGAAAATCATTATCACATAAAGTGGAGCAAGTCCACTAAATCCGTCTTCCTTCACCTAAGATCTAGCACTTCTGGGCTGGCCTCGTGGTTGGCACCTCCGGCAGGGAGCGGCAAAGCTCAGCTGAACTCACGTACCATCCACATATTGCAAACACGATGTTCAACCAGGTCAGAAGAGTACCGTCTTCAAGGCCGCTCCGGCTCCTGTGAATTGCTGCAGCCTCCTATACGGTTCGCTCAATTTCGAGACGAGAAGACATTGGCCAGGTCTCTTCGCTTGTTACAAGCAATTTTCAAATCAGAGCACATGTCCCCCAAATCTGGCCCACGGAACCTCATTTCAGCCTTGGATGCAGTTAATGTCCCGGTTGCTTCACATCCAGGAACTATTGACTCTTCAAAGACCGTTCTCGGCCCAATCCCCGCAGCTACACCTGCCTGATTGACCTGAATTGACGCATGGTTGGGTTGGGTTGAGACAACTTGGCTCGAGAACAGGCTTCAAGTCGTACAGGAATATGAGGTTTGGCAGCTTTAGGATGATCTAAAAATCGACTTGGAAGATAGGCGCCTATATCAACGCAGTCGGGAGAGCTTTTTAAGTCACTAAAGGGTATAAAAGGATCACCAGACGTTTCGAATTAGAGTCTCACCATTGCCTCACTGTTCGTTTTCAACCATGGCTGCTCGTTTTCTCGTCCAAATTCTTTCCCTGTCAGCCACTGCCCTTGCAGTGGACAGTGAAGAGGCTAGTCTTATCGCCTGGAAGGCATATGGACAGCTCATTCAGCAGTATATTACTGCAAATGTTCCGCTCACTCCGGGTGTCGATTTCATATATGTAACGCCTCCAACATCTAACTTTGTTCGTGGCGGGACTCCAGTTCCAGAGTCAGTGACCAATTTCGAACTATGTAGGTCCTTGTCGTTTCATTTAGTATTTCAACTTCTCCGCCGTGTGGTAGAAAAGGACTATTGACTAACTAATGATAGTCAATACTGTCGATCCTCTCCAGAATGCCTCCAATCCTTTGCTTGGAACAGATGGACCGTCGTACTCCCAGAGCCTTGAGACGTAAGTATTTCTTATCCAGATGACAGGACTAGCAACAATATGCTGATTAGTGTAGTTACTTGCGATCTGTTAACATCCTCGACAAGGAATTGACCCCTGACCAGCAGAAGAAAGCGGACACTCTGGAGAAGGCGGTGACCGACGCAAAGATCAAGTTTCAGAAAGAAAAGGGTGCAGCTTTTCTTGCATGGAAGACCGATGAAGTTGCTCAGGTATGTGATTACTGAATTTTGTACAGCGACAAAGGGATCTTTTACTTCCAGTGGCTCCATTATGAAGTCTGAGCATAGCAAGAGAAAGGCTGATGGGTTTTAATTCTCTATTTCTATATCACATCATAAACTGACTTAGACACTACTTCTAGTACTTCAATCAGAGCTTCCAAGGCTGGGTTACTGATAACGATCCTCAATATGCCAATTTCCAGTCTCAGGTAGTGACTGCAGATGCAACCTACAACAACTACCTACTGAGCATCTATGGCTCAAAATACAACCTCGTGCAGGAGCAGCGTAGCAACATCAACGGGAAAGCACAAAATGAATTGTCTCCAGTACCAGGGTATGTTATAGCTCATTAGTCCACGTTTTTAGTTCGCATTTCCCCAGTGACTGCAAACATGGACATTGACTCACTTACCACTGCATGAAAGTCTTTGTCCGAACACGACTTACTTTCAACATCATGTCCCGCATTACGGCTATTCTTATCCCTCTGTGAACTCTACTAATTGCACTGATAGCTATAACATGATGGTCTACCCAGGAGCTCCCAACTATGCCGTCAGCATCAAGCCTTTCGTCAAGAACGAGATCACAGATTTTGTCGCCTACAGGCCAGCCTACACTCTTGGTGGATACGAAAATGTGTGTGACGCATACTTCACGGGCTCTACAGGCTTTACCACATTGACATATGGCTTCAAGAATGTCGATGGAAACGACTGGAGTTCGCTGGGTTATCAGCAAAAGGTTAGGAAATACGGAGGCGGTTTCTGGAGTAAGTTGAACCCGAATGAAAGGCCCCAGAAGTTAGTGAGATTAATGTTGATTTATAACCAAAAGGCATTCTCGGTTACAAACAATCTGCTACGTCCGAGGTTACACACTTCAATTCCTGGAGTGGAAGCTGGAGCCAGGAAGTCAAGATCACAATTTCGATGAAGGGCGCACCCACCCTCGTGCCAATCAATCCAGGAAGTTGGGTAAGTAGAGACCTCACACGGTCATCAAATGCAATTTACTGACGGGATTACTACACCAAGAACGTTGGCAATGTCCGCAAGACATATCCCAAACTTAGGGCAGGAGAAACCGACGACCTAGCCGGAACTGTCCTCCTCACTCACGCTCTGGTCGCATACCAAATCGGCATGAAAATTGAGTTCACAAACACCGAGACGTGGAAAAACGTTTCCCAGTTTATCGAGCAAGGCAAGAAGAACAAGGCAGGAGGTCTTCAAATCTTTGGTTTCTCCTTCGGTGCTGGTGGCGGTGGTGCCTACCAGTATAGCACTAATGATTTGAAGACTAGTGCTACTACTAATGGCGGTGTCATTAATATCCCCAATACTCCCGAGGGAATGGTTTTCATGCTCGGAGCCAGGGGTAAAGCATTGTAGGCAAAAGTAAAAGACGCGATAGTGTATGTCTAGGCCGTTGCAATCCGATTTGTAGTTAGACATTAGATCATTTCTAACTATCAAAGCCTCTACATTGTTCTTCACATTCTTATTACTCAGCTTTCTAGCTCCTACAAGTCACCATACTATTTCTTGCAGGACTTCAAAGTCCAGACAGGAGTAACTTGAAACGCCCTGCTCCTTTGAAAAGAAATTTTAAGGAATAGTTACAGACACTGATTTACTAGATGAACTTAAGCTCTGTACTGTCACGTGTAAGAACCTAATATTTCTAATAGTCTTAGATATCTACTTTTGCCAGTCTCTACGAGAGTATATGTTGGCAAGGTTCCGGATTTCAAAGCCCTGTGAGAGATTATTTCCAATCATCTGATTGATAATAAGACCATTTACTTGGTTACGTAGTTTGAAAGGGTGTATTTCTCCTTGCCATCGGCTGAAAAGAAGGGTTCCGCACTATACATCAAGAAACGAGGCGCAATGCAGGGGAAGATCTCGCACTTCTCCTCATCAGGATCTAGGCCACCGCTGTGATCTGGTGGCGGAGTTGATCCCCGCATAGCCTGTCATACGTAGAGCGAAAGCTTGAAACCAGCCGCGCTAGCACCAATGACGTATGCGGATTCGGTCTAGATCTTAAACCCCAACAACCCCAGTTTCCTCCTATGCATTGATCTCTCGCGTATCTGACATTAATGCTTCTGTTATAGTTGCTGTCTTAAGAATAATTCGATTTCCTGATTCGTCTTCAAGTAAATCAACCATCTCAACATCTTGCACACGTCCAGTCATGTCTGCAGTCGACCAGCTCAAACAGCAGAACTCTGCACTTCAAGGTACGTTTTACAATCAACTTTAGCTAGCTCTTGACGAAATCCATATGTACATTTGGCTGATATTTCACAGCAAGCGTGGGGAATATATCGAAAGTGGCCCAGGGGGCCCAACAAACAGCGAAGAAGTCGGCAGTTACACCCGCAAAGACGAACACAACGAGCAATGCCACACCAGTAGCGGCAAAGAAAACCTCAGTAACGACCTCTTCAACCAATGCGGCAACACCTGTTCGTAAAGCACCTGCGAAACTTACACGAACCACGCCTGCAAAAACCATAGCAACAAAACCATTAGAGTCCACAGCAAAAACAACTCCTGCTCGTACAACTGCGACCAAGACTACAACTGCTCCAGTTGTGAATAAATCCTCTACCACAACCGGAAATACCCCTGTAAAAAAAACGCCAGTCACCACAACCAATGCATCGAACGCCACCCCAGTAAAGAAAAGTGCAACCATTCCATCAAACACACGTACCCCTCTCGGCACCAAAAAGACTCTCCCCACATCCACCGTCAAAACCACCACCCCGGCAGTTAAAACCCCGAACACAAAGACCTCCACCCTCCCCCCTGCAACCAAACCCGCCGTCCAAAATACCTCAACCTCAACCACCACACCCTCAAAGACAGTGAACCCAGATGGCACCAAACCCACCCCCATAGCCGCCCAAAAGAAAACCCCCGTCTCAACCACCCCCCGCCAACCCGGCGTCCTCAACCGCGGCATCAACACCGCCACAAACACGACCAACAAAACCGTCGGTGTCACAACCAGCACCCTCAACACCGTCACCGACTCCGCGACCACCGGGCTCAACGCAACCATCAATGGCGTCACGGGCGTGACCGGAAAGGGGCTCGACAAGCTCCCCGATGGCGTAGGTAAGCCAGTCAAACACGTCACTGACAATGTAGGCAAGACGGCTACGGGAGTCACGGACAATTTGTATTACACGGCAGGGTCTGCGACGAAGGGTTTGCAGGGCACGGTGTCGAAGACCACGGGTGCATTGGGGAAGGGGGATGTCAAGGGGACGGTTGGGGGGTTGAGTTCGGGAGTTGGGAATACGGTCAAGGGGACTGGGAAGGTATGTTTCTGAGTTTCGTTTCGTTTCGTTTCTATTTGGTAAAGTGATGTGACTGACGGATGTCCAGGGTCTGGGAAATACTGTCGGTGATGCTGTTGGCGGAGTGGGAAATACAGTTGGGGGCCCTCTTGGAGATATTGTTGGAGGAGTTGGAAAGGGTGCTGGGGATGCCGTGGGTGGTATCACGGGGGGGTTAGGAGAGGGGGTCGGGAAGTTGGGCAAAGGTGATATTCTTGGTGGGTTTGGGTCTATTGGAGGCGGAGTGCAGAAAGGCGTTGGCGGGTTGCTTGGTGGTGTTCTGGGCGGGGTGAGTGGTGGTAAGGATGAGAAATGAATTCATGATTGGGTTATGGAATTGGAGAGTATCTTTGAGTATTCTGAGGAAGACGAGGGCATTGCGTAATGGTGGAATGGGAGTGCTAGGGTGATTGGTTTTGGAGTCGGAAGGAGAGGATTGCGGAATCAATTTCAGGAAATAGTGGTTGCTTTTGGGATACGGGAAACAATCTTTTGGATTGGTATGAAAATTGTTTAGATGGTGGTTGTGGTCTAGGAAGTAGATATTGTTTGGCAAAAATTGCTGTTCGAATGAGCAAAATAATATGGTGTATTTCGCAACTGATTCTGGAATTCGAAATCATATATAGCTTTCTAACACTACTTCGATCTGATGATGACCTCTTCCAAGACACCCGGAGATACGATCTGTGAACAGATATCCTGGCTCTCGCGGGTTCAAAGTCTGAATATTTGCTGGCACAAGCTTCCTCAGAGTAGGCAAAAAGAATGGGCTTCAGGGTGTATAATGTAGTCAACCCCTTACACTAGTCATTGCAGACATCAAATAGATGGAGGAAATGTCCTGTAGGATTGATATTTGAAATTTCTTTAAAAAAACCCCTTTGGTATTGTAGGTACCTTGTACTGTTGTCCCGGACTTTAAAGCTCCGCAAGAGTCAGGTTAGTTCTAGAATAGGACAACAATTATGATCGAATTTACAAACTTGATAACTCACCCTTTCCAGTGCTTCCTCCTTTTTTTTCAGTGACCCCTCTTATTGGAGGATTTTGAAACATCGCACTACACTTCAATATGCGAGGCTGCCAGATCGATCGATCCCTTCGACCCGCTTTAAGATTGTAAGGATTATATGGATACCTAAGTAGGAAATTGACTTGCAAGCTCAAAAGCGAAATGCAGGTGTGCGTGTCATCCCGCGATAATATCTTCCGAATCAAACTAAACATGCTCGATCTCCATAATCATTACATTCCAATGATCAGGAAACCCAACGCCTGGATAACCATCGTGCGATGGCATCATAACTCAGGGATAGTGAACCATAGTGCCCGCGGACGTGCAAGGGGCATCTGAGTGATGCTCGATTGTATTCCGCTTTCCGGCCTGATCATCGATCTCATAGATGACAATGATGATCAAGGATACAAAGGGCATTTTGACTCACAGTCGTCGGTTACACATGAATTGATTACAGGATGTCGACGGTTCGATGTTGGACGCTGGACGCGTGGTCTCAGCTGATAAACTGACCTCTTTCGGGAATAAACGGCAAGACGTTTGTCAGACTCGTGAAATCCATTCGGGCCGAAACAGAATGTCGCAGCACCGGCGGATCCGTATACGTTGACGTGTCGAGTCTAATAATTTTGGCTCGGACTTTAATCCAGCTCATACTGCTTATCGGGCTGCGATAAGTTTTGATGGAGAGTTTTGCGCGGCACTTTTCATTAGGGTGACGAAGCACAGGACAGACTCAGAGTGCAGACTGCATCCATGCCACCACATGCGCCCGTTTCAAACATTCGGTCAATGTGTCAAACAAATAGGCCGGAGTCGGGCACTGGAGCGACACTCATTTTCCCAAAGTGAGGATGACAGACGTTGCTCGGCGAGAATGCGTGGTGTCGACAGCGAAATTACAATTTGGCCGTGCATCGTGTTACAGTAGCTGCATCGCCACAGCAGGCAGAGACAGCAAACAGGAGCAGAAAGAGAGGAAGGGTCTGGACTGTGCAGTCCTGTGCTGTCCACGGGTGCAAAGGAGACAGGAAACACGCCAAGGAACGTTGATCCGCCGGGTGGTCTCATGCACGTTGGTCACAGCGCCGTCCGGTTGCGATGGGCGATCGGCGGCCAGGATGCATCCTTCCTGTCACTCCCACTACTGCTTCCATCGACCATGGACCACGTTTGCGAACCAACAGTAGATGCACCTAGAAGCCATGACTCCGCTTCGGAATTCATGCGAGAGGCCTTTGCGTTCGGAACCTTGACAGAGCATAATTACTGTTGGGCATAGGAACTCCGTTCTGACAATTGGTGCCCCAGGACGGGATACGAATCCAATCAAGAACCAATTCGGCCGAGGCAGAGTCGATGACTGAAAAAAAAAAGAAACCACTTCCTCCACCACGATGCCCCTAAATGCCATCATGCCCAGTGCCTAGTGCCCAGCCGTGGGGCAATAGCTGCGATACCATGGAGAAGCTGCAAGCGTGACAAGAAAAAATCCGCATAAGCCCTTGGGGATCTTGATGGCCCGATTTCCTGCAGCGCCAAACCTTAAAACAAAACTTCCGAATATTCTTGCTTTTGCTGTTCTACATTGTATCAAGGTATGACCGCCTCGCATCGCATGCTCACCGACGATCTTCGGAGCATCAACATGTGGAGTAGCTGGTAATAGCTATCCACTTTTCGCTCGTAACTCGTCGTGAACGCAACCGTTCGGTAATCGTATATTTACCTATCCTCGACTGTAGACCAGTGGCGATGGTATCGGTATTTGTGCCCGACGGTCGTATGAACGGCCATTGTTCGTATGCAAACACGTAATATGCCGTCTGCGCAATAATCGTTCTCAGCCCCGGACGTGGCTTCTGATACGCTGAACCCGATGTAAAAAAGTAAAAATCGTTGTCCAGGTGTTCCATCCAACGCAGGTAGCGGCTCTGTCCTGCGGACACTGCGGACAGGCACGGAACCTCGCCGTATCCGCGCCACCATCCCACGACATATCCAATGTTCAGATGTTGGCGCGAGGGCTGTGTTTACGGAACCGTCGTAGACCGACTGGTTCGTTCCTATTTTGAGTTTTTGTTTGGACAGAAGAAGCAGATTGGAGAGCAGCCGTATTGGCGTTTTCATAGAACAGAAACATCATTTCAGAAATGGACTGGCACGAGCATAGTGGTGGTTGAAGGTGGTCTTGTAATAGTGAATTTTAAAAGAAAAATCTAAGTTGATTCGAGAGTCCGTACGTTGGGTATCATGTTCATAGCTGGATGCCTGCTCCATGCGTCGTGAAATCGTTTCGGAACATATCCCAAGAAACTCATCATCCCTCCTACTCTCGCTGAAATTAGTGCGCATCTTCGCCGCCTCCACACGCCGAGCGATCCCTACACGAAAGCGACCGACGCCAACTCAACATCGAAATTAGAGTGCGCCATGGCTCTCATGAAATTCTTTTTCTGAAACAGTGGCTCCCCTCCTCCAACTCAACGACCTCACTTGGTACTAGGCATTCCTTGACGTTCCTCCTTTTTTCAAGCCATGATGATGCACGCTTCCAAAATCTCCTCGTCGGAATGGGATAGTCCTCGCGAGAATCCGGATTTGAAGCGGTTGAGTTTGGCACAAAAGTGACCTCTTACAGGCGACTAAAGCGTGCATTGGTTCGAGTGTAGTGCTGAGTCAACCGTCATTTTTTAGATGTTCGTCTAATGTTTGTTGGTTGTTGGTTGTTGGTTGTGGTTGTTGGCTGTTGGTTGATTGTTTGCGCTTTGCAGTTGGCTGGATGACAGCCTTGGGGTCTCAAATTCATGTTACGTCCTTGTACCCAACCATAGCGGCACAATGGCGACAGTAGACTTGAGCATAGGAGGAAGTTCCGAACTTGACCACGTTGTGTCTTCCATAACAGGTACGGCGGCAACGCACACAGGTGAGCTCCATGGTGAGACTTTCGGACTGGGGAGGTGTGCCGGAGCTTGAACAGCTAGAGGAAGAGGAGTCCCTGTGGGCGGCATTGGTTTGCATTTGAAGGACCTTGGAGGCATCCATGACGGCGGGATCCAATATGGCGTGTGGACGTCGCAGAGCAAGAAGTGGGTTGGTAGGGTCCGAGAAGGTGTCCGGAGAGTAGTAGGCTACAGGAGAAGGGATTGGAGTCTCGACGGAGTAGTGGGTGAAGGGTGAGGGGGTGATTGAGAAGTAGCAAGTCGAAGACGATGATTGCGAGGTGGGCGAATGGAGATGAGCGTGCATTGTACAGATGGCGCCAGGCTTTTCCGGGAGCACGAGGGCAGATCACAGCGGGTGGGAGTGGCAGAGCATGCTGGATGAGGGTGGGCGACGCAGATATATTCGTATGGTGCTGGTGGAGAGCAAATAGGCCAGTGAGACCAGGCGGAAGGCTCGGGGGGGGGGGGCACAGAGGGCTTAATCACTCAAACTTTTCGGACGATGCCCAGCGCGAGGCCCGACGAGATGGACCACCAGGACGATGGACGCGCAAACTCCAGGGCGTCCAAGCCGTGAACAAGTCAGTAGCCTGTCCTGCGCCTGTGCCCCCCGCCTGTCTCACGCCAGGGCTTGAGGATGATCGTCTGCCTGCTGGTCGAACGATGCACATGTCCGCTCCGATCTGGACGCTGTGTCGACGTCCCGTTGCGGCCTAGCCCCGTCTCGGCATTGGCAAGGCTGCCGTGGCCCATACAAACTGCTCTGCGCGCATCATCGAGGCCAACAATATGGACATCGGGATCGAGATCAAGCGAAACATGGACATCTCTGGAGACTCCCATCCGGCCCTCACTCGACCTGATCAGTCATTCGTCACCTATTACCAAGACATTCAGCCAGACTGTTTATCATTTTCTCAACACCCCTCCCCCCCTCCAGCTCCAGCGCTCGCTCCTATTGTCATCCCTCCTTACCCGTCTGCATCCTTTTCCTATACAGTAGCGGCTGTGCTTTGATCACAGGCCACAGGCCACGCAAACATCCTGGAGCCACCCGCTGCAGACTTCGTAGCTTGGCCGGCCAATGCTTGGGCTGCCTCAGATAAACTGATGCCCGAGGCCGGGTGCATTTGCCCTTCGGAACCTCTCATCACCCTTCTCCCGACCCTGCGCGTCCTCTCCACCATCACCGAACCTTCATGCCTCAAGTTCACACTATAATCACTTCAAGCTACGCGCTCCCTGCCATCTCATCATGACCGTGTACTATTCGCCATGACCTGTCACCGGTTGTTGCAGCTTACAACTGTCTCCCGGCTCGGACCGTCCAAGGTCTAGAACCTCTCGGAATCTGGACTCCTGCCGACTTCATCCTGTAAACTGCAACCTCAGGCCATCATAGTCACACGCCATCTCGAAACAAAAAGGCCCTCGCATCTCGATACCCTACTATTTGGATATTTGAACTCCTATAGGCATCTTCGCTCATCAATGAAGCATCAGGGTACTCGCTGCACCTGTCGGCTAGAAAACCGTGCCCTGGTGGCTTGCACTATCGACTCCGACTTCCTGGCTTGCACTCCTTCCGAATCCCAACTGTGGCTCGACGAAATTCATGTTCTAGACCGGCGTGACCGTTCAGATTCTTCATGTTGCAGCCTCGAGGGAAGAGCGGACCCTTTTAAGACTGAAGATTGGCCAGAGTGCAAGTCGGCGGTAAAGACATTCAACTAACCTCTAATTTCTATCAGACGCGTCAGATCTTTCATCCACCTATGCATCGCACCAGTCCAATGAGCGTCACTACACTTTCGAATCATTTCAGAGTTAAACAAGGCACACTGCATTTTCAACTACAATCGTTCATGCTCTTGCTAATTGCATGTCCTTCTTTAGATCAGCTAGAGGCTTGTGGGGAGAGTGGCCAGACGCGTCCTTTGCTGCACTTACCTGAACGATGGCGCTCCCCGGAGTTGCTGATGACGGCGAGGTCTGATTGTCTGACAAGCCTCGTCTCTATTCGAACGAGTGCTAGGTTCGCTGCGGTCCGCGTCCCCGTAAACGGTCATGTACTGTGTACAGCAAGAGAGGCCTATGACCCTGTCGTCTACGGAGCGGCGTGCAGAGATCTAGACCTCGTCCGTGGGTCTGTCCATACCATCGACGTTGATCCCACCGCAACGACGTTTCACGAAGATTGGGTATTATGCGATCCCTTCTGGATCCAATTTTAACACGATTCCAACGCTCTAGACTTGAGACTTTATATTCAATCGAATCTCGAATATGGAGATTTGACAGGTGAACGTCTGCTAGTCCAGAGTACCAGGGAAGCATGTTACCTCATTACGAACCTCCAATCCAGGGCTGGGAATACGCTTCTGCTGACCTGCATATTGATATCACAAGAACCTCTTCGACCAAAGAAGTCCTGGAGTTTTGCCTTTTATCGGGTTTCGAGATGGAGAGTGCAACCACCTTGGATACGGACAGTAGGTCTTGGAACGAAGCGAAATGTGCCCATCTGCTGAAGTTTCTGCTGTGTCACAAAGATAATGTCCTCTCCAGAACCCGTGGTGGGTGAACTATCGGCATCCCCTTGCACTTAAATATCAGCCATGCGCACCCGTTCAATTTATGCAGGAGATATGGTCACATCGGTAGTAACCTGGATCTACTGGAAGGTTTATGGCAAACCAGATTGGTTCATTGCTCTACTCTGTAAAGT
The DNA here is from genome assembly GCA_020744415.1 of Dendryphion nanum. Taxonomy (NCBI): domain Eukaryota; kingdom Fungi; phylum Ascomycota; class Dothideomycetes; order Pleosporales; family Torulaceae; genus Dendryphion; species Dendryphion nanum. The sequence continues at coordinate 734,047 of JAGMWT010000006.1, forward strand.
AAACTATAGACACGCCCGGAGACATCTACCTCGCGTAGGTCTGTGAAATCCAGGCGCCTACGTAACCAGCCATTCTCCAGAATAAAAAAATTAAGAAAAACTCCTGCAGAATACTCTCCTCATCTACTTAACCTCTGCCAATGGCTTGTGAAGGGATTTGTTATGTTATGTAGCCTAAAACATATCTTTCTTCCCTACCTTCTGAGGCAACTTATGCTGGCAAAGTTTCCGGGCTTTTAAACCCCGAAGGAACCTACCTAGACAAATACAAAGGTATGTAGTAACTAGTCACATGTGCGATGTGCATACACGTCATGTGACTCGCTTATCAGCCTTGGCACAAAACGTCATCCATGTCATTTTGTTCATAGGGGAGGGACCAAAACCCCAACCCTTGGAGGGGATGAGAGAACCAGGTGACCAACGAAGCTGAACTAGAGACTTTTGTAAAGGATGCTGCTCTTCTGGCCCCAAGTCCACTGAGACCCCTTCGTCTTGAAACTACAAATTGCATCTCGCACCCACGTTCTGCGAGTGGCTGTGAAATGAACTTTTGGTTTATCATCATGGTGCATTCAAGAGAGACGGTTCGGCGCGATAGCCCGTTACCTTTGATTCCCATCTCCACTCTCCTCCTCCCACTTACTCCGCTTTCAAACCTCGTCGACAATTTCTAAGTTACTTTTGCTCTCGCAACCCCTGTAGTAGCGAGGCAACCAGTACATCGTATCTTTTTTGTTCGTACTGATTAGGTAGCCCGCCGCAATCAACTCAACGCTGCCCCACCATCGCCCTTCCCTCGCCCCTCCACCACCGCTTGCCACACTCGACCTCCCCAATACCAACCGTTGCCAACATGGGAAAGCCCCCGAATCTATTCGCCTTCCAAGGCGCAGACGAACTCGCTCCGAGTCTCCGAACATACGTTCTAGACGCACAGAACAGTGCGCTCGAACGGCACAACGTCTTCCGAGTCGGTGTCTCGGGCGGCTCACTACCAAAGGTTCTCGCAAAGGCGCTTCTCCAGGAAAACACAGGCGAGGGCAAAGTCCAGTTCGAGAAATGGGAGATTTTCTTCGCGGATGAGCGCGCTGTCCCGCTTGACCACGAAGACAGCAACTACAAGCTGGTAAAGGAAGAAATTCTCGATAAGATACCGGCCGGCTCAGGCAAGCCCACTGTTTACCCCATCGATGTCAAATACCTAGATGACGTACAAGAGATGGCGGATCAATATGAGCAGACGCTGGTGAGCGTCTTTGCTGCCCGGGACAGTGTCAAGTTGCCCATGTTCGACCTACTTCTTCTCGGGTGTGGACCAGATGGCCATACGTGCAGTCTCTTCCCAGGCTCTCCACTCCTTCGCGAAACAGATGCCTGGGTACTCCCAATCTTCGATTCACCGAAACCGCCGCCAAAACGTATCACTTTGTCTCTTCCGGTCGCATCGCATGGTATCAAGATCGCATTTGTCGCAACGGGTGGGGGTAAAAAGGATATTATGAAGCAGATCTTTGATACAGAAGAGGGGCGCCAACTCCCCTGCGGACTCATCAATACATTTGCACAAGAGAGAGTCAGCTGGTTCGTTGATTACCCTGCGATCGAGGGAGTATCGTTCCCTGCTCGTCGAGGCAGCCTGTAGCGAAGTCCTATCGCATTCTATCACATCTGTTGGAATATCCCTATCACCCCATGCTAGGTATGCTACCATATCCCTCGGAAGCCTCAATAGCACTGGTTGGACAGCTATCATATACTTGGACTTGGTTCATGTGCATGAGAAATATTGATTTCATGAGCACTGAGCGCTGATGTTTTTCTTTGTGCTTGTTGCAATGATATCCACACCAGAGATGGAATGCCGAATCACTCTCAGAGGATTAGACTGCTCATTAATGGTGTAGACGATTTAGATATTCGAATAACGCTCAATTTATCCATTTCCTTTTCTCATGTTGGCCACATATGATTGGTGATTTGCCTTGGAAGCCCATGTAGAGCTAACCAAAGTTGGACTAGCTACGTCCGACCAGATCGCTTACCTCTTGCTGTTCGGTTTGTTTACCCTCAGAACTTCCTTCGCCATGTATTTCCACTACGCAAAGCTCCATACACTATGCCTATCCCTTCTTTAAGCTCGAGATTAAAGTCCCATGCTCCGGCCAGCAGATCGTCTAACCGCCAACTTGCGTCTGAGGTGAGATAGTAGACATGTCGCCTGAAGTCCATCCACCATCACTAATGTTGAACAACAGTCAGGGTACCCTCCGATTCCTGATGCATCTCCCACCGAGAACCCGTCTAAAGTAGATGCCCGTCACCCCATCTCTGCAACCCAATCGTCGATAACACAACAAGATAACATTGGGGGAGCGAAACGACGCAGCTTTCTGCCTCAACGAGGAGGTGTTGGCTCGAAGACTTTGGCCGGCAAAAGCGGGCCGGCGGACAAACAATCCAACAGATCTGATGGAGCATACAATACAAAATATTTCCATAGTTCGGAACATTCCTTAAATGTGCAGCAGAGTATCCACACTGGCATACAACATGCGCGACGTCCGCCATGTCCACCAGATCAGGCTCCTTCTACCAACTCAGATCAGCGCGAACAAGGATCCTATGCCCTTCCCACGCGGACCATGCGCCTCCCTGATGCAGTGAGCAGACCTTTGGAATCACAACCCGCAATTAGTCGATCTCAATCGTTGCGCAAGCCTGCCACTGCAACACAGGCGGCATCCTCTGCCGCAACTCGTGCTCACATACGAACCCAATCGACGAATACTATAGCAGGGCCCCCAAAGGTCGCAGCTGAAACAAAACTACAATCGGGTAGGCCGAGATCACTCTTGATAGCACCTGGCCATTCTACCAAATCCATCAGCCAAGCTCCCGCGAACGTACTGCCAGGCACAAACAGAAGCTCCGCCCGACTTGAAGCATTGAAACGCTCAAGCAGCACTAGAGCTAGATCAGAATCAATACCTGTTTCTGAGACCACGAACATCGGGTTGGGATTAGCGACCCAAAATGGGGTCACACAACCTGGAAGACGCCGTGAAGTGGTGAAGGAAGAAAGCAAGAAGTCTGCACGGCCAGCTTTCTCTACTCTTCAGCAGCACTTCACGCCGAGGAAAACCGGGAAAGCGCCGACGTCGGCGTTTTTGAATCCTCCAGCGCCAGACGCCGGCAGCCTGACCCTACCGCCGGACATAATCAGTTTGCAAGCAGAACTGCTGCAGCTTCATATCTTGCATGATAATTCAGCGCAAGTCAGCAGTGACTGGAACTTAAGCGCCAAGCGGACCCTGCATGTGAAATTTGACGAAGTTGCCAGCCTTTACCATGTCATGCACGAAAACGAGCGCGAAGGCCAGGAACAGAAAAATGTTCGGGCACTTCGGGAATGGAGCAGTGGCAATACGTCATTCGGGCTGGTGGAACAAATTCAAGTCTTATCCGGACCTCTCCATGAGCTACCTTCCATAGTGGACCCCAGTGGCCGGTTCCGGCGCGTGGTCGACGAGTTCAGTCTGTGGATTGCGCGGGTAGAAGAAATATGGGCCAAACGGAAAAATGACGCCACAGTGCCGAAGGGGGACTTGAGCTCCACTGAAGGCCTCAATGGTGCTTGGAGAGCTGAGAACGCGGCTTTGACACGAAAGCTAACAACCTTTGCACGAGATTTAGACAGACTGACTCAGCCGGACCCAGATTCGAGCATCGCGAAAGTAGTAGCCACTTGCAAGGAAATACTGTCAGGCGTGTTGGAAGAGTTGCAGATCATGCAGAGCGTTGAAGCGGCTGTGGTTGATAGTGAAAAGGAATGGGTGGAAGCACGTCTGAAGTCGATGGCTACCATCGGACCGTATGTGGACATGAATGAAGGACACGAGGCTTGGCGAGCATGATTTGCAGCCAAGAGTGTTCTCTTCTAAGTAATGAATAATGGCATGATAGCATGATATACGACATTTAATGGGAACACGTCTACAGGTCCAGGCAAGGAACAGGCTGAGGGGTCTGATCGACCTCTCGACAACGCTTACCAGTGGGTTCGCAAAGCAATTAGTGGCCGATTAGAGCTGGGAAGAGGCTGGTATACAATTAGATCCAGTGCGGCACCCGGGTCAGTAAAGCGCGCTGGACCCTGAACGGAGATCGGCTGCCATCCGACAATCGAGTGCATGTCGTCCAACAATACGATCAAAACATATAGATCGCACCTGTCACCTATGTCCCTGTCTGCCACATTTCGAGGTCTTGGTGTCATCGCTTTTAATAGTTCGGCATGCCGGTATACACATGTGCTGGTGCTGTGCATCAGCATACTTTTGACTAGAAAGAAGGACACACAACCCGTGGGCGCCGCATTTAGCTCTTAACGCAGCATTCCCGCCTCAGGGCCAACGGCATGTATGTGCGCGTGGGTGGTTACTGTGTATGTATGAGTCTTTGCAAGTTAAAGCACCTGCGGCCTACCGTGTTACCGTGTACACATGAGTTCACAATTGAAAGCACTGGCTTTCGGGAACTTTACCGTATGCAGGACTATGCCTAAAGTGGAAGGTGGACTCCGGCTCGTACCACTCAAGTCTCACATCCCTCTTATAAAGCAGCTTACTCAGCGTACTCGTTTGTCTTGTCTATACAAATCATGCCGTCTTTCTTTGCGGACCCTCCATTCAACAGCTCTTGTGTTCGTCAAATGCACAGACGCCACATCTCTCACTTCATATCCCGGAAGCTGAGCCCTCAGCATTGAAGCTATTATCAACGACCCACAGGTATCACGACGGCAGTGGCGTCAACACCGACTCTTCATCATCTGAACTACCGTTTGCCCATTGACGTCTTCTCTCTCCCCTTGAATCTAGTTTTGATTATCAAATTGCGCCGTCCTCTTCTTGTCGTCTTACCAGGTTCCGTTCCAGCCACACTTTTGCGCCCTGACGTTTTTATATCGTTGACTGATTCCAACCCTCACCCCCCTACGCCAAGGTCCCAAAAAGCCCTTTGAAGCCTCTTAGTAATCCCTCAGCATCACATACCCACCACAAGGCTCCTCAAATGGCCACCCAGATCGATTGAAATTGCTAAGCCTACCCCCAGGCACGCGTCACCGAGACGAATGGCGCGTCAAAGGGACAGCAATTGTTCTCTGCGGACAAATCCCACTCATGGACTCCTGGACAGCACGAAAGAGGCCATGGGAGGAGGACAGTCCAATCGAAGCCCAAATTGTGCGCCAGGATTCCCTCTCTGGCTTCACTCCCCCGCTCCCGCAGCATGCCGGCCATGACACTCAAAGCCTGGACCTGCGAAGGCTACCGCCTCTGTACACACCATCAAGCGGCGCATCAGCAGAACTTCCCACAGGGGACTCATCCATTTCACGCCTCTCTCCCCCGGCTCAAGAGGCTTCTGTGCTGGACAAATCACGACCAAGATCTCACTCCCTCTTCGACATCTTCCCGCACCAGCCCAGACGGCAGCGGCATTGCAGTGGACAAGGTGAGTACACTATTGCAGAGAACTAGCGGGTTAAGCGGCGACCAACGCTAGTCTATTCCATACGTCTTCTCATTTTCTATATCCGAGCCTGATTGCCATACCCCTTCTCTATTAGGCTCTATCAATCGCTAAAGCCGGTCACAGAACGCACTGTTGCCATTCCTGGGACTTCTGACTTGGATCGATCTCTCCCACCAATTGGTACCGACTCGCCCCGTCCTCGTTTCGGCACTGACCCAGCGCCTCATGCGGCAGTGGAACTCTTTTGTTGTCCGTCCGACTGCGAAGGCCAAGCCTGCTCCAACGCCCGCATTTTAATGCGCAAACTCGCCTCTGAGTTGGTATTGTTGGACAAGTCCATATCACAGAAGACGTATCACTCACCCAAAGACGTAGGTGGAACCTGACTCCTGTCACTGCTACTGAAATAATGTTTCGTGTATCATCTATTTGGTCCCAACGCTCACTGTATCCTAGTCACTTAGTCCAGATCATCTCAACTTTGAGAATTCATTACAGTGGGCATTTGACCGATTGCAATGGATTAACAGCAGAATACGAGAACAAGCAGATATATCGACTACGCGCAGCCCTAATCAGAGCCCCTTTCGTCTGGATTCTTCGCCTACCATGAGGAGAGGGCATCCATACGAGCGCGAAGAGCAGTCGCCTCCCACGAGGCACTCCTCAAGCGCGCACCATGGATACTCAACCTTCACACACCCTAACGTGATGCCTGAAGACAACCGCAGGAATATCTATGGTACCGAAATGCCTCCAGTGACTGGTTCTCCGCACCACTCAGCATCACCTTCTGGGTCTTCTTTCATGCCTCCACAATCGCCTATGCACGCACCACAGCCATCTCGATCTGGAATGCTTCCATCTCCCTCCTCGATGAGTTTCTCGGCCATCCCAAACCTTCCGCCAATCTCCCCTCCAGCTTCGTCGCTTCACCCTTCCGCCCAGGCAGCGCATTTGCAGGATTTACAGCATCAAATCTCCATCAAAACACTAGCCTTTCAAACCCTACAGCGGGAATATGATAGTCTTCTTCAGAAACTAGAACGCCAACGTACTAAATGTGCAGCACTGGAAAAGAAATTTGAAGTTAGTGACGTGGAAATCAACAGTCTCACGGACGAGAAAGAGAAATTGCAATCTCAAGTTGCTACAATGGAAATGCAAGTGGAGGAGCTGCATCAGAGCCGGGATGAAGCCCGTCGACAACTAGTTGCGAACGGAGCGCAGTACATGCGAATTATGGAAATGGCGAACCGGCTGCAAGCCCAAGGTGCCGAAGACAAGAGAAAGTGGGAGACCGAAAGATCTGATTTGGAACAGCGAATCAGAGTTTTAGAGGAAGCAATGGTCACTGGAACCGAGCATCCAACTGCAATCATAGGCGACGATTCTGGCATCAACCCCCCTCATCCGATCAGGTTGGCACACAATCCAAGTTTGAGCCCGAATTCCTCGAGCTCTCCGACTATGGAAACCATCAACGTTCTACGTGCTGAAATTGGACGTTTGAGATCACGGACACAGAATTTGGAAACAGCGCTAAGAACTATGAAGGAGGAAAGTATCCGTATACAGACTGCCGCACAGCAACTGGTGGAGTCTGGGGGAAAGATCGAGGAAGCATGGAGTGGAACAATGAGCGGGTGAGAGAATGGAAACCAGCTGATGTTCAGAATGACGCTTTGCACCCTGCAGGCTACAAATGATATCCGGCCATTCAAGATGCTTGATGGCCACGGAAATTTAATGAGGTACACTGGCACACGAAAGAGGTTTCAGGTGGTTCGGTTGGCAGCATTCGCCTTGTTGCACTGCAGGACCAATGATTCAACTTTCAAGTCTACGAAATCATATACACTATGTGTCGCAGGCATCTGAGATCGGATGTGTACATAAGCCTGACGGAATGGCTTCAAGTACTCGCACGCCAGGACACAAGACCATCAAGATTCCAGCTGTTTGTCCAAGGGGTCACAACGGCAGGGGAGACGCGGCCTGCTGTGTGGGAAATGAATTTGCCAAGACCTTCAATCAAAATATCTTGCCCCCTTTCCTGCATACTCTCAAACACACTCTCTGGAGGAAATTCTCCGATCTACTGTTCGCCTACACTGTCGGTACGCTTAGAGTTCGATGTCCCCCGCTTGACCCGAGTTGGGCTGCTAAGAGTGGATCAACAGAACAAGCTCTCGTTACGACTTTCCCTTGACCTTTCTACCCGAGTTGGTGTCATGCACAACACATGTAGTGTTTTGACGTCCCTGTATAGATGGTGAAAGCTGCCCCACGGCCACGTGTGCGGCCGAAGGGCAACTCGGCGAAATGGTCGGGCGTTTCCATAAAAGGAAATACATAGATAGTTAATTCTATAGATAGATGAATTATGCACAAGGGTAGAAAAACAAAGTTCACCTATGATTGCTGCGGATATCCAGGTGGAGGGTTAGCTTGATCGTCACGCGTCTCTCGGTATACAAATAAGGAAGGAAATGCCCGGCATGTCGGCATCGGTTACTGTTGAACAGTTATGCTGTGGCCAATAAATGTATCTTGAACACGAAATATTGAAATTAGTTGCGGTGGTCACCACCCAAACGATCGGTGAGAGCGAGCATGGGAAAGGGATCTCTGCCGATCTGACGATGGTGGACAAGTCAACTTTTCCCATCCACAAACCATCTTCTACGGTTATGGTCATCCTATTGCAGCTAAAGCTGATTAGTGGAGGTGGTCCAGGCAGATAAAAGCTAGAGGTATCCATAATACAGCCTTACTCCTAGAGCCTCTAGTAACACATGGTGACAAACCCCATGGGCAACGGTTTGATGCTCGGCCACTTAGGCCTTCCAAGGAGAATTGGGATCAAGTGAAGCACGGGGAAGCAGTTCATGCGTCGGCCGACGCATAGACTGGAGCATCCTTCGACAGTGACTTGTTTACCTGCACGTGCCGCGGCATGTTAACATCCAGGAAGGCTGCCTGCGCGGCACTGACTTCGCCCAAACGGCTCCTCTGACTTTGTGCCTTGTTTGGGCAAAGAGCTGGAGTATCACTAAGCGACCATGCCTCGTACTCGGCCACGCCGTCTGCTCTGCTCTGCGGCGCACGTTTTACAATCACCCAACAGAAGGTCAAATCACGGACATGCTGATCCACTAGTTAACGTGGGTGCCACTGGCTACACGCAGACGAAGTATGTATACTCCCACCGATGTCATTACTCCGAGGGCCCACAACACCACGAACGCGTGGGAAGCTTGCAGCCGCTTGCAGACTCCACACCGCATTTCATCAGACTCCAAGGATGCATGTCGACATATCGAAATGAGGTCAAGCGGCATAACCAACCTCCTGACATGGCTTGACGAGCTGCTACGCGATGTCTTAAGGTAACCTATCCGGGCTGACAGGAGACAACTCAAGTCCAAAAGATGCTGGCGTCACGGAACCGCGCCGATTGAACCGCTCATAACAACCGGACATGTCGATGTGGGTCTGGTGAATGTAGCTGTGGAGCGGAAGAAGGGTCAAACACCGTCTCCTGTCAATCTAGGCAAGCCGAATGCCTCGTATCGCCTATCTGTCTTTCTTCTCGTGTTCTTTGAAACATTCTGCGGAGTGGACTTCTGAGAATTTCCACCAAAGGCATCTTCTCTTCCACTGACGGCCTCGTGGCGATAGGAGATTGACAGCATCGATATTGCCCCAACCGCCCCAGTGCTTGCCACTGCCCGGAACCTCGATCACGATTCACCATCATCGCCGCCCTATTCACCCTCGCCTGGGTACTGCCCTCACGATCGCACACAGACGTCCAGGCGACTGTCCCCGCACTCCTTCCAATCGGCTCGAGGAATACAAAAGTGCGACCTACGTATAAACGTCCGAAGACAGAAGGAGCGAAGGCGGTCTATCACCCCTTCCCCCTTGAGGTTTTTGCCTCCTGCAGTACGAGCGCCCAGTCTCAACGACTTCCAAATCACTTCATCTACACTCGACCTCAGACACGATAACTCGAACTCCGAACTCCATTTCTCAGGGGGAAAACACCGCCCTTACTTCGAATCATCACAAGTAGATCCGTTACAAATATGGACATGATCAGGTACCCCCTCCGCGACAAGCGGCGGTCCGATCCGGTATAAGGAGCGAGTTGTACAAGGGGAAATTCTCCTAGTAAGGTCTCGGGTTTTTTTCATCAATCCTATCGGCGGTAGATCCATAATTGCGTACCAAGTCCTTGGGGACTTGGGTGCATGCTGACTGAGTCCTGACAGTGATGCAGCGGGCTCATTTCGCTCCTCAACTCTCCACTCTTATCTCTAGGCATCCTCCTCGTCGGCCTTCTCTCGAACCATTATCATGATCGATATACACAGTCATCTTTGTCAGAACCTAGTCTCCCCCGCTTGGGCTTGTATTTGATTTGTTTGGCTCATGCCGACGGCGAAACTCCCCCCGCGATCGAATAGCGTTTCGTCTCGAACAATCATCATCTCGCCACCGCAACGTATTGCTGCAATGATTGCTTATTTTACCCACGTACACCATGCCGCCCGCGGAAAAACACGACAGCATGGCCGTTGCCGAGCCTTGAGGAACATATAAATCCGAGTTGGGGGTGACGTTTCGGAGGTGGCGTGAGAAAAAGCTGTCGTGACAATTTGGAATGGGCACAGCCTTGACAATGTTTGTTAACAAGGCTGGTTAGTGTGGCACTACATGGGTGACATATCCTCATACTGCAGTAGGACCAAGTAGATTTGGAAGGGAAGCCCTGTGTAAAATTTACACATGGCGATTCGAAATTGGCTCCAACGGCTTGGATGTGCCGCAGCGTGGAACCTAAAACGTGGAGCCCCGGAGTTCGGTTCACAGCGCGCATCTGCCGCCTAGTAATAATGCTCACTCATCCAAGTCTTATGTCACCATGACCAGTCATCAAGTGAAACTAACTAAACATGGCCGATTCCGCCGAAGGGTAGACTGCTGGCAATACCACGCCCTGCCAGGCACTTATGGGATATTCCGGCATGGAATGGCTGATTCATACTCTAGATTACAAATTTGACCAATCCTTTTCGCGTCCTCTTGTGAATGATATAGCAAAAGAGATAGGGCAGTCGGGTACACAATAAATCGAATTAGCATATTTCACCACGTTCTCATTACACTCCAGTTGTATACACAGAATCGGACACTAACAAGAGCCTAATAACCCGCAATCGTACATATGTTGTGGCAGTGTTCGTATCATGACACTCTTTTGCTAACTGTTCCCAGATAATTCATAATCCCGAATCCAGAACGAAGTTGACCAAAATATATCCTTGTCTCGTCAAGCAAAACATCCTCATGAAGATTGATATTTTCGGAGCTAGTCTTCATTAGCGTGAAATCATTATTGGACAATGGAGATAAAGGACTTACATCTAAGCTTACAACCTTCGAACTCATCTTCGACTGGTCCCGCATGACACCCACCAAACTCTCACTCTCCTGGAAGAAGCCGGCCTTGAGGGAGATGACAATAAACTGCATGCCGGGGCTTGCGTGTTCCCTCACATATCTTGCCACACGACCCACATTAACGTTGTCGAGAGCAGCATCGACCTCATCGAGGACAAAGAAGGGGCTAGGCTGGTACGAGTGGATGGCGAAGAGAAGAGCTAGAGCAGCGATGGTCTTTTCTCCACCGGATAAGTGCTCCATGTCTCGGAAGCGTTTGAGCGGAGGCATGGCGTGATACTTGAGACCAGCATTATACGGCTCCGTGCTATCTTCCATGTCCAAATAAGCTTGACCACCAAGCGGGAACTCCGGGCTCTTTGTGAGGTCCTTGTATGTGCCGCTGATGTTTTCTCGAATATGGTCGAAGGCCTTTGTGAACAAGTCTTGTCGTTTCTGTTTCACGGACTGGAAGGCATCCCTTGCCGTTTTGGCGGCGTCTTGTGCGGTTTGGAAGACGCGGTCTGTCTCTCTCTTCCGTTGTTCTGCAGCGGCCAATTTATCGCCGGCGCGCATGTTGGGGTTGGCTTTCTCGATCTCGGCGTTTAGCGTGGATATCTTGTCTTGGAGTCGAGAGTCGCAGGCTTTGGGATCGTCGTCCTGTTCATCGTTAGAAGAGCATTTTTATGTTCAATTAAAAGTCACTTACCTCTTTGAGAGAGTCATCCAATTCATCAAAGTCAACCTCGATTCCATAGTCGTTTACCTCTGGTTGGAACACCTGAGTGGCCTCCAAATCGTCTTCTTCGTCAACGTCCATGGCATCGGGATCGACCTGAGCGCCCAAAGGCAGCGAAGTCAATGGTGCAGAGTCTTCAGTCAAAGGAATTTGGATTTCATCGACACGACACTTCCGAAGTAGAGCGTACCGATTCGCAGCCTCGCGCTTGAACTTCGCTTCTTGGCTGTCGACCTCCTTCAGGACGGACTTGATGGACTCGCTTCGCTTATCGAGCTCATGACGCGCTTCCTTTACAATCCTAGTTCGTTCTGCCAACTTTGCAGTGAGTTCTTGATGTTTCGCCTGCAGAACCTCAAGCTCGCCCTTGAGCTCATCAATCGAATTCTGCAATTCCTCTTTCTCAGCTTCATACTCGCTGATATTGTTTTGCTGGCGCTCAATCTGTGTCTGGATTGTCTGGATGCGCTCATCAAGGATCCTGCGCTGTTCTAGATGCCTGTCGCGATATGTCTGGAGGTTGTTCTTATGCTTCGTGAACTCCAGGCGCTTTTCCGTGGCTTCTAGTTCGGCTTGGCCGTGCTGGTATTCGTAGTCGCGAATCGAGGCGTAGCCGAGTCGTTGACACCATGCGGCGAAGATCTGGTCTGTGACTTGGTCGACAGCGTCCTGGAAGCCTTTGAGTTCGGCTTGGCGACTCTCGAGACGCTGTTTCTGTTGGTTATATTTTGGTTGGACTTCCTTTAGCTGGCGCTTGCTGTTTTCCAGTTCCTTCTTTTTGCTTGCGATGTTGCGGGTTAGGGTTTGGAGTTCGTCTTTTGCGCGGCGGATGTGATCGTCTAGGTCCGAGAGCTCGGTTTGGAGCGTCTCTTGCTCGGTGTCGCGACGGTCGTAACGAGGTAAGGTTGCCATCTGGGCCTTGGCTTTGTCGATATCTCGCTGGATTGCATCAGCGTCCTTTTGCGAGAATTGGTTGTCACTCCTTTTAGAGCCGCGTCCACCGGTGATAGTACCGCCTTTAGCAATGACAGTGCCATCTAGCGTCACGGCTTTAGCATCGATATTCTTCTCGTAGCAAAGGTATTTGGCGATTTTGATGTCATCGCAGATCATGGCGTTGCCGCAGGCAGAACCCATGGCACGCTCGAGCTTGCTATTATACTCGATGCAATCAATTCCAAGACGCATACCAGGATGTATACCCCTGAGGTCTTGATTAACGGCCGGGACCGTGACAGTATCAAGTGGGATGAAGTTGCAAACACCAATTTGCTGCTCTTTCAAGTATTTGATGCAGTCCTTAGCGATTCGCTCCGTGTCCACAATGATTGCATCCATGTGCCATCCCAACATGGTAGATACAGCCTCGTCGTACTTCTTCTGCTTCGGCTTGATCAAGTCCTTGTATCTGCCATTGACACCCGATCCGTATATTTCCTTCAAGCGCTCGACGATTTCCCTATTCTTCCTTTCTCGTTCAGATTGTCGGTTAGATCCTTGGACTTCTTGATACTTGAGCAGGGCTGCTCTCAGATTCTGATCGTATTCTTGACGCTGCTTCTCCGTTTGTTGGCGAGTAGTGATGTGCTTGTCCAGCTCCAGTTGCTTGGCAGACCGTTCCTTTTCCCATGTTTTCAATCGTGTCTGCGTTTCTCGCTGTGTTTCTTGGAGTTGATTGATCTCGCCCTCAAATTTGTCCACCTGCTCCTGGAAACTATCAACTTTCTGCTTCAGGTTTCGAACAGTCTCCTGGTCGGTTCTTGTCTCCCGTCTGAGCTGATCGACTTGATGCTGATTTTCATGGGTTTTCTTTGTCGCATCGCCACGTAGTATGTTGTATTCTTGGCGGTCTTGATCAGAGAGCTCTCGTCCCTGCTGTTGGGCTGCAGCTTGGTACTCTTTTTCCCACTTGTCCTGGGCTTTGGTAACAGTGGCCAGATCTTTCTCCCATTTTTGCACTAATTTGTCCTGTGTGTCTCGATCTTTGATGCGAGCTTCTAGCGTCTCTTCAAGGGTTCGCACTTGACTGGCAGAAACTTTGATCTTAGTATCGATGGGGACGAGACTGTTATCGGCGTCTTCAATCTCCTTTTCCTTAGCCTTGATAGCTTTCTCTGTCTTGCTGACTTCGCGTGAGACTTTGGCTTGAGCTTGCTTGGCATCGTCAAGGCGCTGTTCATATTTCTGAACACCACGTTTGTGTTCCTTGAGCTCCTCCTGGTGTTTTGCGATCTCCTGACTAGACTCTTCCATAGTTTTCTGAAAACGGAAAAGCTTCCATAAAACGTGGGTGACGATAGCTTCATCGCGATCAGTAACCTTCTTTTCGTATGCTTCTGCTTCATTCCGCTGCGTAGTGTAGTGATTGATTTCTTGTTGTAGCTGTCGTTTGGTAGACAGATGGTCGGCTTGGTTGACAGATGCTTGCTCTGCCTCTTCCTTTAGTTTATCATAATCGGCCTTGTGCTCGAGACTTCCAGAGATTTGCTCAACTAAGCGAGTGAGGGCCTTTGGGTTTTGCGAAGCGACGTTCTCGACGTCACCCTGGAAGACCAGAAAATTTCGCGCCTTGATCAGAATGCTCTGCTCCTCGAGCGCATCGTTGTATGCCTTCTGGGTGACGGAACGATTGTCGATTCTATACTCGCTCTGACCAGAGCTTGTGATGGATCGCTTCCACTTGTGAACCTGACCGGCATCGTCCTCGAAGACCGCCATAACCCAAGCCGATTGAGGATCGTGGCGCTGGCCACTGGGCTGGGAGTCTCCGTTTTCCTGGGTTTCGCCATTCGCGTCGCCGTTGGTACCATTGGCCTCGGTGGCCGTTCCGTCAGCATTGATCTTGGTGGTGCGAATCACACGTCCGCGATAGATGAGGTCGCGCAAATGGGTCGATCGCAAGTGAGATGATTTGATGCCGAGGACGAAGGAGATGGCGTCCATGCTGGGGGCGCGTTAGCAACTGATGGGATGACAGGACGGGCATATTTACGAGTTGGACTTGCCCGAGCCATTGGGGCCGATAATTGAGGTAAAATATGAGTCGCCAAAGAGAAGAATATGGTGACCACGGTATGACTTGAAGTCTACAGTGTCTTGTTAGCAAGTGGATGTGGTGGGGGGAGGCGCGCATTGCATACTATTGACTTCGAGCTGCACGAGTTTGCCCATCTTGCAGATGGCGTTATGCACTCGATGGTGCAGCAAGCCTGATGGGCTGCGGGTGGTATTCCTACAAACAGGGGCAGATGTATCGCAAGATCTTGGGTGGTGGTGATAATAGCTATCGTGAAGGGTACTAGATGGTGCGCTTTCTTTGCGCGTGCGTGGTTGGCGGTGGTAGTAGTGCGGCGCGTTCGCGTATTGCACGGTTAGCAGCAGTGGACTGCCGTAGCGGGTTCAGTGAAAGTCGAGTGGGCGTTTCAGCTCACCTGCGCAGTTTCCGGGCAAGGGTAAGCGCCTCGCACCTGCCACAGGGTGGAGCAGTGTGACGAAATCCGCCAAGACGTAGGTGTCCAGGGCTCCAACACCGACACGAAGGGGAAATAGCTGGCCTCTGCAAATATCCGAATATTCTCTACACCCATTTTTTCTGTACTATTTCAGTTCCCACGACTCTTCTCAATATCCTAACGCCTAGGCTCTGCCCGCGTCGTCTCGTGACCATCCCAAGATCCACCAGCCAGTGGCTGCGCGATGATGCCTTGAAAGAGCTCTCCAATCATCCCGTCCATTCTGCCCACGATTCTGCTCGACACACACAACTCACTGTCGCAAGCCAGTCAGAACCACCTAGCTTACCGGCCTATTGTCATGAGAACACATCCAGGGCTCTACTAAGCATACACAGCCTTATCTATCTACAAGTACGTATGCTCCCACTCTTGCATTCATATCACTCCAGGAAGAATGGGACACCTTAGCAATAAGTCCGCCAAAACTAGAACATCAGAGCTAAACCATGGCAATAGACTACTCCCCTCGGTACTCGAAGAGACCTGTCCATCGCCGTATTCCATCAGACCTCCAAGTCGTTGACGAAGACACACCCCTCATGTCTGACCGTCCACCTCCACAGGCCACGACGGCCCCCTCACAATCAGAACCCGAGTTAGGAGGTATATCTAAGATATCTGCGGAACCTCTACCCGGAGATTCTACTCATGCTGGCTCCGCGCTGCTCGGTGAAGCGACAAATTCGTCATATCCTGCGACCACTCCGTCCCTTTCCCGTTCTGCATCCTTTTCCGCGAGCTCTCTTCCAGATGACGACTCTGAAGACGAGGGTTCCTTCTTTCCACCTGTCGAGCGCCTCACTCTGTTCGATTTTATCGAGAATCTCGCTCTGCCACAGCGGGTAGATAAGATTCAGCTCTCCTTACAAGCTCAAAGGGACAAACTAAAGCGTCAACAAGCACGTATCAAAGGCACTGGCTTGAATGCCAGAGACCGGGTTATTGAAGAATGGCGTCGAAGGGTTCCAACACCTGACGAGCAGCTCGACAAGTACCGTAAGCGTATGCGCAAGTCGGTTGACCGACTTAACGAACGTTGGAATGCCCAAACAGCCGTCACAGCTCGCGAGAAGGCTTCCTTCATTGCTGCGGTCTTGAACATCTTCATCTCCGGCTATTTGGTGGGAGCTCACCCCGAATTCTTTCCGATATGGTACACCGTCCAGCTACTCTACTTTATGCCTATACGCTACTATGCCTACCACAAGAAGGGCTACCACTACTTTCTAGCTGATTTATGCTACTTCGTCAACTTCTTATGCGTCCTTAGCATTTGGGTATTTCCCCAGTCCAAGCGTCTATTTATTAGCACTTACTGCTTGGTATATGGAAACAATGCTGTTGCCATAATCATGTGGCGTAATTCTCTCGTATTCCACTCCATGGATAAGGTGGTCAGGTGAGCACACCTCTGTTATGACACATGATCTTATGCTGATACATCTAGTCTATTCATCCACATTATGCCTTGTGTCACGCTGCACTGCTTGGTCCACCTGCTTTCGCCAGAATACCAACAGAGTCGCTACCCAGCCATCTATGATATCCGGACCTCAGCACCCGACTCGCCCCAACATTATACCTTGTTTCAGATGATGCTATGGGCAACCATTCCCTATGCTGTCTGGCAACTCTCTTACCATTTCGGTATCACAGTTCGTCGTCGCGAAAAGATTGCTGCTGGCCGACCCACCTCCTTCACATGGCTTCGAAAGTCATATGCCAAGACATGGATCGGAAAGTTCGTGCTTTCGCTTCCTGACTTTTTGCAAGAGCCAGCTTTCATGATGATTCAATACTCATACGCCTGCATCACCATGCTTCCATGTCCAATATGGTTCTGGTATCGCTGGCCCAGTGGTATCTTCTTGGCCGTTGTCTTCATGTGGAGTATATACAACGGCGCTACATATTATATTGACGTGTTTGGCAAGAAATTCCAGAGGGAGTTGGAGGCTTTGCAGAAGGATGTGGCCAAATGGCAAAGCTCTCCAGATGGAGGCTTCGGGCCTGTTACACCAGGTGTCACACCCGGTGAAGGCTTAGGTGATCGCAAGCTTGGTTCCATCGACGCAATCCCACCCCTGGAAGGAGCCACCGGTATTAAGTCCATCAGTGAAGGTGAATTACGAGAGAGGAAGTAATCTACAATGCCCATCAAGTTTTCGCGGAAGTCATTTCGGACTCTTCTTCATGAAATCCAATGTTTCAGCATCGATATGAGGAGTTAGTGGAGGTAATGAATGGTGTGCGGCGCTCGGCTATTGATTAGTTGTCTGCTTCTTATCTTATTTCTGTTTGTGCCTGTGGTCAGCGGGGGTTGTTTTATTGTTCGATCTCGTAGATTTCATCATATACCCTGTTTCTTCCGCTATTTGTTTGCTATTTAGCACCATGCATGCATTTTGCAACATTTTTGTGCAATTCTAAGGAGAGATATGCCTCTTGCAGTCTAACTCATCCCCATACTTCAAAGCACACTCTTCTTAAATCTGAGCACATTTTACAAGCCTGAAAACGAGTTCTAGATCTGAAAGACCATGATGCCCATTGGCGACGTTTATGGATATGCCTCGGCTATCCTAGGATTCGGAGCTATGAGAGGAGATTGGGGTTATATGTTTGAACTTGTGGAGTGATGGAATGACATGAATTTGCGGAATCAGGCCATTTAGCCAAGCCGCCATGCTTCTCTCAACTTAGTGTACTGTTTCGAAAGATCGAGATGCGGGGATTCTACACCTGAAGCTTCATCCTTCTCCCGGTAATGTTTATCAGGACCGAGGCAGTTTCTCAGATGTTTGGAATGCCTGATTAGCAAAAATATGTACCCGTCGCTGTCAATTGATATATCTTTTCCATATAGACTAATCTGTCACACACTAACCAGCACATTTTCAACACCAATAGATAAATTTTCGAAATGCCTGCCTCCCAAAGAATCCCCGCTGCCGTGCGACCATTGGTCAGTCAGCGCGCCCGCGAAACCTTAGACATTGTAGGTCCCACGGCATGTATACAGCACCTACCCTTCCATACTAACCACCCCAAGGTCGAAAAATTTGTCAACGAGGACTGCCTTCCCGCTGACCCAGTGTACCACGCCCAACTGGGCGAAGGCTCATCACGATGGAGCTACCCGCCCATCATGGCCGACCTCAAAAAAAGAGCCCAAGACCTCGGACTCTGGAACCTATTTCTCGCCAAAGGCCACTACAAAGAAGGCGCTGGCTTCACAAACCTCGAGTACGGCCTAATGTGCGAACAATTTGGCAGATGCAGGACAGCGTCTGAAGCGACTAACAATTCAGCGCCTGATACGGGGAACATGGAGGTTTTGGCAAAGTATGGGACGGAGGCGCAGAAGGAGAGGTGGCTTGGGCCTTTGCTGAGAGGAGAGATTCGGTCGTGTTATGTTATGACGGAGCCGGATACGGCGTCTAGTGATGCTACGAATGTGCAGCTGAGGATTGAGCGGGATGGGGATGCGTATGTGCTTAATGGTCAGGTATGTTTTTCGGGGCATTGGACGATTGGGTTGAGCTAACAGATCTATTGCAGAAATGGTATGCCAGCATCCCATTAGAACTCCACTCCCTCATAGTATCTCCATACTAATCAGACGGATGTATAGGTGGATTTCCGGCGCCGGCGACCCTCGCTGCAAAGTCTACATTGTGCTCGGGAAAACTGATCCAAATCATCCCGACAAATATAAACAGCAATCCATCATCATTGTGCCCACTGATACTCCCGGTATCACGATCAAGCGAATGCTTTCCGTATATGGGTACGATGATGCACCACACGGACATGCACATATCGTTTTCAAAAACGTTCGCGTCCCCGCTGAGAACATTGTTCTAGGCGAAAGTAGGGGGTTCGAGGTTATGCAGGGGAGAATGGGACCTGGGCGTATTCATCATGCTATGCGGTCCATTGGCGCTGTATGTTTCTCTGTATCCTGGCACTTTGGTTGCCGTGATTATCGCACTAACTGACAGTCTCTAGGCCGAGGAAGCTCTATCCTGGCTCCTAACCCGCGCCAACGCCGAGCACAAAAAACCCTTCGGCAAGCTCCTGTCCCAACAAGGCGTAATCCTGCAATGGATCGCGAAATCACGAATCGAAATCGATGCCGCCCGGCTCATCGTGCTGAACGCCGCGGCAGCCATCGATGCCGGGAATGCAAAAGAAGCGTTAGTTGAGATCGCACAGGCGAAGATCCTCGTGCCGAATATGGCGCTGGAAGTGATTGACCGGGCTATTCAGATTTTTGGCGCCGAGGGCGTCTGTCAGGATACGCCGCTGGCATATATGTGGGCGCAGGTGAGGACGGTGAGGATTGCGGATGGGCCTGATGAGGCGCATCTTGAGCAGCTTGGGAGGAAGGAAAACAAACGGGCGGGGGAGGCGAGGGATTTGATTCAGAGACAGGTGGAAATTACGGATGCACTGTTCAAGAAATATGGAGCGAAGGAGAGTGGGCCGTGTCCTCGATTATAGAGTGGTCGGTGTGGGTTTGAAGTATGTTATGTTCTGTGTTGTACTTTTGTAATTTTCAAGATATCATATTTGGTTTGAACACTGATGTAGTAATCCAACTAACGTCTTTCTGCATCAAGCCTATCTGCCGTAATAAATTTTCCGTCATGCAGTCGCCGCATGCATCGATTGGGCGATGATTGTCGAAAAAGGCATAATAGCCAAGATGCTAGTGGCGAAACGGTTTGGACACTCCTCTTCCCCTCTTTCCCAATCCTGCGGTACCTAGCACATGCGTAGCTGGCATGGATCTTTCGAAAGTAAGCCTAAGGAATTGCTGATAGCGAAGAACTTTATTACCGCAATTTCTGCGAGGGTGGAGTGGTCAGTGGATGTAGGGATGGGGCAGACCAAGCCTGAAGCGCACCGTGAGCGTCAGCACAAATCTTGAACCAGCTTAGATCGAGTCCGATGCTTAGGTTGGCATCTTTAGTACGGCACGGTACAAAAAGTGCTTATGGCTTCCAAGATGTTATTTTTGTCTTGGAGTTTTTCTCTTCTCTTTCCATCTCGTCTCAACAACTTTGGGAGCGAAACCACCCGCACCCCGTGTCACCGTCACTATGGCGAAAACGGCAATCGTAGGATTCATGATCCGAATCTCCTTGAAGCACTTTGAACTTACCACAGAAACAGTACCTGTTGCTCTTGGCTCTCATTTCACCATGGCTCTACGACCGATATATTGCCTTCTCGGCAATGTTGTCCAACAGACCGAGCAAATTTAAAGAGATATACAACATCAAGTCCCACGAAATCAAATTTCGAGACCAACTCAAGAATTGTGAGGATGTGGTCTTGGATGAAAATAAAGGTCTTGCTTTCCTGAGTTGTACACCGGGAAGAGATCGATGGAACACTGTCATGGTAGGTTAGATTTTCTGATATTGTCGATGCCGTAAAGTTCCGAGGTTAGCGTTCGATTGAGGCAGTCACGACCTTCAGAACTGCTCTTACCTAAAACGACCTTCGAAGCGTAAGAGAAAGGAATCACGTGTTCTGCTTCATCAGAATTCTTTACTATTCCAAGGGATGGTGGACGATTTCACTTCACACCAAAAACATTCATTACCAGCCCATCCTAACCTCATCTACCAGGGCACATTCGCCCCCTCCCAAGGCCTCACCTCCGGCCAGCTCTGGCTCCTGAACTACACCAACCCTCTCTCCCAGTCCTCCCTGCAACCCCTCCACTTCACCTCCTTCC
Source organism: Dendryphion nanum (assembly GCA_020744415.1). NCBI lineage: Eukaryota > Fungi > Ascomycota > Dothideomycetes > Pleosporales > Torulaceae > Dendryphion > Dendryphion nanum. The sequence goes on from JAGMWT010000006.1 coordinate 755,045, forward strand.
CCGCCGCCTCAGACTTTCAACCCCTAGGGATAGAATACGACCCAGAAACCTCCCTCCTCTACGTCGTAAACCACGCCATCACAGGCTCCGTCCTCGAAATCTTCTCCATCTCCCTAGAAACCAAAACCGCGGAACACATCCAGACAATCCGACACGAACTCCTGCATACACCGAATAGCATCCATCTCCTCGGCGATGGCAAATTGTTCATATCAAACGACCATTTCGTCCGCGCGGCTGTCTCACCGCTGCTTTCGAAAATCGAATCTTTCTCCGGGGCTCCGGGGGGGACGGTGGTTTTCATCGATACGAAGGATGTGTCTACAGCGCGTGTCGTGGCGCGCGTGCCCTTTGCAAACGGTCTCGCGATGATGACATCCGATGATGGTGCCCCGGTTCTGGCTGTGGCTTCGTCATCCAAGCCAGGTGTTTACTTCTTCAACGTAACATCCACCTTCAATCTCAAAAAGCACTCTTACGTCCGGACTCCCTCAGGCGTAGATAACATCTCCGTCGACTCGAACGGCAAACTCCTGTTAGCAGGCCACCCATTCGCGCCCACGCTCATGAAAGTGAGTGCCGCGCGGGCCCGTTGTGATCCTGATAGTGCGGAGGAGCTGGATAGGAAGGCGTGTGAGTGCTGGGCGCCGAGTTGGATTGCGGAGTGGAGTTGGAAAGAGGGGTTGCGGGAGTTATACAAGGGGTCTGGGTTTTGCAGTAGTAGCATGGTTGTGAGGGATGTGGGGAGGGGGGTTGGGATGGTGAGTGGGTTGTATGAGAGGGGGGTTATGTTTTTTGAGGAGTGAGGTAGCGAATGCTACTGTGGCCAGGAAATGAGGGGCTGAATATTGTATCAAGTGAGAGTTTTCTCCTTTGTCCATGTTGGATGGGGTATCTCTAATTACTCCATCCTTGTCTCCGATAGCGAGTACTGATTTGCAATGTATACACTGGCACGTGTACTCTCGTTCCCATCTCCAAATACCAAACCAAACAACTTTGTAACCAAGAACGAACCTGAAAAGCATGGCCCTGAACTCTACACCCACCCCCGCAAACAGCAAAAATTGACTTAGCAAAGCAGAACCTAATCTGCTTTCCACTCTTCTGCGAACACATGTATCGACCATTGCTACTGGAAAGCTCCTTACCAATAAACGGATTCTGGTTTTGTCAAAAACTCGACTGGAAAAACACCACTCACTGACTGTACTTAAACACCACGCATCACGCATCACGCATCCCCCCCTATCGCAAACCAACCTCCCCCCCTTTCGCCACTCCCAACAAACTTGAAAAGAAAAAAAAACCCCCCCAAGGATTTGCATTCCGCACACCACTCACGCAGCAGCGCCACGCACCTGGATCCCGAGGCCTGGAATCCCATTTGACTTCCCCCACTCTAGGCACTCTAGGCACTAGACAACCGGTAGAGCCCTACGCACTCCCGAGAAAGGAATCCGGGGGGTTTGTTTTTTTGTTTTTTTGTTTGCGTACATGGCTGAAAAGCACATGTGTTTTTCTTCTTTTAGGGGGGAGGGGGGGGACGTATTCGGGGTATACTTCATTGTTGCATTTGTTCTAATGAATGACTGGTTCTGTGTCCCGATTCGTCTCCGGAGACACTGCGCTGCTAGTACTACAGCAACAACGACAACGACAACGACAACGACATCTGTTCTAGCGTCTGCAATTACGCACTTCGGCTCCTCTCCCGGGAGCACACTGCGAGTGGATTTTGCTCGAGAGATATGTCCAGTAGAGTATCGTGGCGCTTGGTCTTGTCCGGACGCGAATCGTGGGCTAACGGAATGTGGGATGGATGAATGAACTGATCCATGTGTGATTGTTCGTGGAAATGGGGAAAGGGAGTTCGGTGATGGTGCGGGGGGTGGGATTGGTGTTTATCCAAGGGAATGGGTGTGGGGGACTTGGGGAGTGGGGTTGAGTGGGAAGAAAGAGATTGTGTATTGGGTTCATGGGAAAAAGGTTCGCTCGTTATGAGGCATCTCCCTCGACTGTCTGGAGTGGGCTTGGTGCTTGTTGTGATGATGATGATAAGAGGACTGTGTTTTTTTGTGAAGGGGTTGGGAAAGAGTAGAGGAACCTGCAGCAGCAAATGTATATGTGGATTTCTACCATGTTGGGGTTGAGGTTGGCGGTAATAAAAGAGATATTAGTTAACTTTCACTTGGCCGGGTCTCATGTCACCTTGGTGCGACTCGTCACTTTTGCTGGTTGTCAAGAGAGCATAGAATCTCAATCCAAGTCACGACCAAGGGCAGAGATGATGGAAGAATAAGGAAATTTTGATGTCATGACGCTTCGAGATGTACAAATCTCTTTCTATCTCACTAACTACACACCACACCACAACCACCACGAGCATTCTCGTACTATGCAAACCCGTGTGCACCAACGCTTCTACTAAAAACATGTTTCTTTATTATTCACCCGGAAGAGAGAACGAGAAGAAAAAAGAGACCTAAGAGAAAGGAATGGTATCGAGGCCGTCACGCACAGTATCATTGATTTACTCAAATCATGACACCGAGACGAACTGCCCAAGCGCAGGCACGCCATCAACGAGGACGTAGATGACATAAGGACCTGAAGGAGTAACGTTCCTGTTCGGGGGCATCTTGACGGTGATGGTCTGGCTGGTGGCAGCGGCATTGAAGCCAGTGGTGTCGAGCCATACCATACGGTGACCCATGTGGACGGAGTGAGTAACGAAACCTCCATAGTATAGGGAGACCTTGACAGCCTTGGAGTTGGCGGGGTTGTTGAACTTGATGGTGAAGGTAGAGCCATCGGCCTTGAGGTTCTTGTTGGAGATGGTGACAGCAGAAGGACGGACAGGGTTGCCAACGAGATAGGGAGGAGTGTAGATCTCGTTGCGGAACTCGGTGACGTAGGGCTTCTGGGCGGTGGGCTGCAGGATGGGCATCTCGACCGGGTTGGAGCCGGAAATGAGGAGAGTGCCGTCGAGGAGGAGGAGAGCGACGGAGTGGTAGAGACGGGGGATGGTGGACTTGGGTCCAGTGGTCCAGCGGCGGCCCTTGGGTTGGGTGGAGTCGTAGATGAGGACATCGAGGGTGGGGTTGCGAGCGAGTTCGAAACCTTGGGCACCCTGGTTGGCACCATTGACCCAGATGACGGAACCGTCGGCAAGGAGAGTACCCTCAACCATACCACGGCCCTGGGGCATGCTGTCCATCTCCCAGGTGGGGTTGGCATCGAGAGGTCGGATACGGCCGCAAGATGGGTCAGTGGGGGCGTTGATGTCCTGGTAAGCACCGCCACCGCAGATGACAACGTCGGGAGCGTAGTTGTTGGAGCTGGAAAGGGGGAGGAGGACGGAGCCACCAGTGTTGGGGTATGTGCGGTAATCACCGGGCAGGTCAGGGAATGCGCGGACGACAGTGTTGGTGCCGACGTTGAAGATCTCAGATGACTTGGCGGTGAAGACGAAGAGGTTACCATCACGGAGGAGATGGATGAAGGGGTACATGTAGTAGGGCTGGTTCTTGTCGAGGATTTCCATGGGGATGCTCTTGCCCTGAGGGGTACCATCGGCGTTCAAGATCTCGTAGGTGGGGTTGTTGTTCTCTGGCTTGCTGGGGTCAAGACCGTTGAGGGAGCCGGAGGCGACGAAGATCTGGTTGTTAGGCAGGATCTGGACGGAAGCATACCAACGAGCAGTGTTGAGCTGAGTTCCGGGCTCGACCCAGGCCTGTCCGTTGAGGGAAGCATCAGTTGCAGATCGCCTGAGGAAACGGAGGCCCTTGAAACCATCACCGACGGTGGGATCGAGGAAGTCCAAAGGAGCATTTCCACCAATGGAGGCGAAACGGCCGTCAGCAAGGAAGATACCGCCGGAGCAGAAGGCATTGGTCTTGTAGGCTAGGGGAGCGAGCTGCTGGGTGTTGGGGTCATACTCGGAAGAGAAGGCGAAACGACCGTTGGGGAGCTTCAACTCGGTGTAATCCTCAACCTTGTCGAGGAAAACAACCCTTCCGTTGGGCATGAGACCAGCGTGCATAGCAGGAACACCAGAGCGACCGCGGATGGCGAGAGTTCCGGGCTTAGCGGCAGCAGGCGCCGGGCTGGGACCTGGAGGAGGAACGGCGGGAGGACCGACACAGGGACCGGATTGACAGCCGGCACCGCAGTGAGCAGTGGTGGAACCGCAGTATCCATAGAGCGAGCAGCAGCCGCCCTGAGGCCAGGCACCGCAGATGGTGTCGTCGAATGTAGCACCACAGCTGCCGTCAACAGTGGGCTTGCCGGTGGGGACGGTATCAGGGACGGTAGATGGGTTTCCGAGAACGGGCTCTCCGGAGGTGGTTGTCGATGGAGGCCTGGTGACGCTGGCAGAAGCAGCCCCGGTTGGATTGGGCTGTTGTCCAGTGCATCCGTTCTGGCATCCGTTCGCTGGGAGACAGTGACCTTCGGTGTTACCGCAGTATCCATAGGCAGAGCAGCATCCTCCGAAAGCACCACCGGCAGCACAAGTGGCACCGGCGAAATCCTTTCCACACCTACCATCGGCCCTCGGGGCAGTACCTCCAGTGGCCGGTGGGTTGGTAGGGTTGGTGGGAGGGTTAGCAGGCTGACCATTGCAACCCGAGACGCAGCCAGTTCCGCAATGGGCGGGAGAATCTCCGCACTGTTCCGAGTCAGTTCTTGATGGTGTCGCGGTGGAATGTGATGTAGAAGTAAAATACATACCCATCCGTAGGCACTGCAGCACGTGCCCTTGTAGACGGGGCTGTTGGCAGCGCAGATCCTGTTCTGGTTCTGGGGACCGCAAGTACCGTCAGTGGAGACGGCTCCTTGACGCTTGTCGATGGTGAAGTCGCGGCGGAATTCCTTTCGGTAAAGGTCTGCGTGGTTGGCGTCGAAGTCGCAAGTGTTGTTGGACGTGCAGTGCTGGCCCCTCAAGCACTGTTTGTCAGCGTCCAGGGAGGTGAATTCGCAACCTGGCTGGACAAAGTGGAAGGCGATGTTGGCCGACGCGAGACCCGCGAGGGCAGTGAGGGCGAAAAAGCTCTTCATTGTTGCTGGTGAAACCTGTAGGTCGGATGTGTGAGCAAATGTATACAGATTACGTTTGTGGGTTGAGATGGGCAAACGGGACAAAATAGACGTGTCAGGAAAAGTGTTGATGGAGTAAATGAGCCAGCACGAATCCAAGGACTCTCCCCACCTCCTCTGACCATGTTCTTTTGACTCCACAAACGGAGTAGGTGAATCAATTGGGAGCGTGGTGGATGGGGTAGAGCGTATTGCTGATATCTCCCACTATAGACCAAAGTAGTTGCCGTAGAGACGACCGATTGAGTGTGGGACGTAGGACAGTGAGACGGGAAAAGGAAATGTAGTGGTTGTGCAAGGAAAACAATGGCGTGTCCTGTATATTGGGAACGGCCATGACGGATGTATGCTGATTGATCCATGGATGCTGTGCTACGTTGTGCAATGCTGTGCTTCCTGGGACAGCTGGGGAGTGGAGAGGAGAAAGCAAAAAGGAAAATGAGAGAGGGCACATGGTGGTCACGTTGTTCCAGTGGAAAAAGAGAGACATGTTTTACATACCCGTGTTATTTCGGAATCAACAACAGTGGTTCGATGCGGGAGGCTTTTCGGAGAGTTGGAGTGTTCGATATGGATATGGTCTTTTGTTGGATATAAATTAATTAATGGGATTGGTGAAGGACAACGACAGGACTGCTAACAGGGCGGGAGGGCACTGAAAGCAAGGTGAATTAGATTAAGAAAGCCGGAAAGAGTGACGGCTGTAATGGGGTAGAAGGGGTTGTCAAACGAGAGACAGTTGTCGGCAAGGGACTTGAATATGGTTGCCCAACAACGAGGATGAGTGAGGAGGGAGGGAAGAGTGCGAACAGAGAGGGAGCCGCGAGCTCAAGTAGGACTGGAGGGCTGTGGGGAGTGGAGCGGAGTGGAGCATTTGCCCAGGTGGTCGTAACACTACCCAAGTTACGTGGACGTGGACTTGGTGGACACGGTGGACATGGTGGGCTTGGTGGGCGTGGTGCGTGCGGCAAGCCTCTGGCAGCCACAGGCGGGCGTTGGCGGCCATGGGCGGTCGTGGGCAGCCGTATGGGCGGTAGCGTCGCAGTGCCTCCAGGATCTCCAGGCGCCGCCCTGTCAGGAAGGGAGCACCGGCGAGCTCTGGCGAGCCGAACAGCAGGAGCGACAGCGCCGAGGCCGTTTGTGACAAGTCGTCGGCCAATGGCGCACGGCTGCGAGAGTGCGCGAGGGCGGTAATTTCATCTGAAGCAGTCCCGACGAAGACTCAGCAGAGCGTGGACGCACGATCGCCACAAGGGGGATGTCGAGGCAGGCAGGGGGGAGTTCCTGTCGATTGCCCTCCAACTTCAAAGCGGCCAGGTGTGGCAGGGCCGGCTGGGCTATTTCTGGGCTATTTCTGGGCTCATGGGATGGATTCGGCCATGGTGGCAGATGCTCATCTTCATCATACGAGCCACCAGACGAGTCTTCCCTGGCCCGGCCCCAGGCGCGACGTCGCGAGGGGACCATTCTGCATCATTACGGTAGGCCTTGGTCCCCTTCAGTAAGCAAAGGAGAAAAAAACACACGGCGGCCCCGCGCGCAACTCCCACGGCTGGCGTCCACACTCCCCACCGAGCGACAAATCACACGGCGAGGAAGGATGCCACGGCACGGCACGTTGCCCGTACGAGGAGTTGCAAAGGAGAAATGCTGTACGAGGTACGCGAGGTGAAAAAGATGGAGATGGCCATGACTGTGCAGCAGCTCAGCAAACTCAGCAAGCCGGAAGCTCGATTCGACGAGGTGTAATGATGTGCTGTGGAGATGTTGCGATGGCGATCTGCAGCGGTGGTGGAGCGTAGACGGAGCCTGTTGTACTGCAATACGACGTGCCAGTATTGGACAGGCAGGGCGGCGCATCATGGGGAGCTATCGATAGACACCTTTTACCTAAGAGACGGGCCTGCTCGCCCTATGGACGACGGGGCCATCCAGGGGGAGTGGACGTCTTGACCGGTTCCTTTGGCCTGTTTCCTGGGAGAAGGAGTGTGGTTGAGAGGGGATCAGCGCCAGCAACAGCACCGAAAACAGCAATCAACAGGCAGAGAGCCGGCATTGCCAGACGCACATCCGTCAGCTACCTGTGCTGCCCTGCTCTGCAGAAAAAGCTTGACTCTGGCACAAGCAATGGACGGTGGCCTGTCGGAAGCGATTCGTCTCTTGGGATCATCTCTGGGCACTCTCTGTTCCTTGCCTAGGCTGGAGCTGTCACTGTCACCCGGCGCCTGTCGACCTGTCGACCTGTTCGAAGCTGTCTGGCGGTCGTTGGGAGACGAGGGCACGCTGGCACTGCCTGGCATTGGCTGGCATTGGCTGGCACTTCCAGGCACACACAGCCCCCCTCCCATAGGACGCCGCCCGCCGACGGCCCCGCCTGTGCCCCTGAATCACCGCCCAAGCCCCCCTCCCATCGATAGGAACGGGACTAGCGCCGACTCTCGGCATCTTTCGCTTTGGCTCCCTCTTTCAGGCACCATCTCTTCATCTCTCTTCCATCTCTCTGCGTCACTGCGTCCCTGCGTCCCTGCATCGCTGCATCTCTGCGTCTCTGCATCTCGTGCATCTTTGCTCTGGAGACTGATGTCGCATGTCCCTGGAAGGGCTGACCATGGCTGGAAAAGGCTTATGATGGCTTTCAATGGGGCTCGGGGCAGCCATGGAGACTCAGTGGTGGCCTTGTCCGTATACACTCTCCTCCACACAGAGTCTGCATGTCCACAATCTCCTCGGGCCAAGGGCGGCTCTGGTGATTCGGTGAATCTGGTCTCTCTGATTTACGTCAGAACTGGTCACTTCTTCCCCGCGCCACCCAGCCGTCCATACGCCCCCCATCCTTCCATTTGTCGCCAACCTTATTGTGCATTCGCTACCGACCTCAAAGAGGCTTCACGCTGCACGCCTGTTTGGTGCAAAAGAACCGACCTCGCCCGTCTCCAGACGCAGGGGAAGCAACAAGGGAAAGGAAAAGAAAGAAAGAAAAAACCCATTCCCACGCCCACACACCTGCACACACTTACACGCGGCAGCCCCTGTGTTGTCTTTCACACCTTGCTCTTCCCTCGTGGTTGCCTCACACTTGTCCACGCCTTTTTTTTCTTTAATTTTTTTTTCTCCTTCTCCTCCTCTCTCTTTCTTTTATTTACTTATTCTTGTGTGAGCCTGTCTACGGTCTTGGTTTGCTTGACTGTGCCTGTGCAACTGTGTCGTCCATTTGCCCGCGGGCCGCTGTCGTTTGGCGGACAGTTGTCGAAACCCCGGCGGACTTCCTCCATCTGCCACTTGGGGGACTGCCGCACTGCCGCAACGCTGTACTACCATAGACCCTACCAAACTACATAGACACATACACCACACAGTATGCACGCTGCATGTACTGCCGTTATGACCGCTCGTCCCAAAACTCAAACCTTCCGCCACGGCCCTGTCAGCTGTCTCGCATCACATGTAACCCTCATTTCCAGATGTCCTGCCTCTCGAGTGCTGTTCGAGTGCTACTTCCGGCCGTGAATACGAAGTCATTGTCACCAACGTCACAGATCCCCACAAATCTCACAAAGCTCACATAGCTCACCTACCTCACCAGGGGAAAATTCCATCGCTGCCCACTATTTTGCATTATGATTACAGTACCGCCACTTCAGGCAGGTGTCTCCCCCTGTTTTCCCTCCTTCGCCTGTTCGCTTGTTCGCTTGTTCGCTTGTTCGGCTGTACCTGGCCCTTTTCCTTCCTATTTATGTTCAAATAGCTCCATTAGCTAATTAATGCCTGTCTGTTTGCCTGCCTTCCGTCTCCTAGTCCTTCTCCTTCTTCTCCTCCTCCTCGACCTAGGCTTTTTTGGGTCTTCACGGCTTGACCACAATTCCAATCCCCATCCTCAGCTCAAGCCAAAACAGCCTCTGGCGTGTGCTGGCAGTCGCGCCCGCCTCCAACTCCTGATGCATGCAGGACACGCGCTCGATTCTTTGGTCTGGAGGACAACTTCAAACACATTGCACTTGCTGCCCTCGCCCCCCAGGCTCACATCACCGAATCGTGACGCCTTCCCAATCTCCGCCAGTGAGATGGGGATCGTCTTTCCTGTCCTCTTGTCGAGCGGGTACACCACCTCTGACCCCGTGTGAGTCGTCGTGCGGATCGTGCTGCCGGGACACGAGAGATCAATCACTGCCAGTCTCGCTTCACGAGCATCTGGCTGGCCAATCTTTTGCGCCGTCTCTTGCTTCGCCCGATCCGTATTGGGTCGCTTCCACCTTCGCTTGTTGGTTTTATTGCCCATCTTTGGCCCCGTTGGCACGCCTGCACTGGTGCCTTCAGGCATGCCAATACTGTGGCCACGGCTATTGCCATTGTGATGCTTACCGTTGTCGAGCCCGTATGGTGTAATGGATGGATGGAGTGGATTCAGTAAGCCGGCCTGATCGTGAGCCGCCCGGTCGAAACTGCACGATGAGTACTTGGTGAAGAAGCTGTCCCCGCATTGCCACTAATCCCATGTTAGTTCCCTAAAATACACTGCCATCATGCGCTATAAGGGGGATCCCTTACCACTCTGAGCACCCAATGGCACATTCTGTCGTATCTTTCACTTACCCTGTACCGCCTTGTTCAAGTCAATTATCGAATTTTCGCAAATCCCCAGTGACTCTATCGGGACACCTTCGGGTTGGCCCTCTCTGCTCGTTATCAATCAAGAACCTTCTTCTCACCGCCTGTCATACCCCATATTGATTGCAACCTCTTTCTCTGCTGATCTCCGTCGTCGTGCATGATTTTGCGGAAGCCTGCAACCATCGATATATCATGTATAGTGCTTGCAGAGCACACTAACACTAGAATTCAAGCCCTGTTAAGAGGGACAACCAACTCACGGTCCCATCCCAACATCAACTGCTCACTCTTTTCTACAGCACTTGTTGTCAATCAATGTCCTCGGAAACGTCCAATCGAATACGTTGGCCTGAAGGGTTCCTGACGGTCGGAAGTATGGTCATCTCTCTACCATCTCGCCATGCACCGCATACGACTCTTGGGCTCCATCCAACAGATATCCACTTCTCTCTTTCACACCGCCTCTCATAAGCAATCGTCTTGTTGCTGCACAACCTTCCATTCTTCTCCCGCGCTTTCCTGTGCCTATGCACCTGCATTTCTCATTAGAGGCGTCTAAACATACCAGCCATTCCCAACATGATCGAACTTACACGAAGAGCCCGACTTTGCGTTCCGTTCCAGTCGATCGCTATCAACGCCTTTCGTCGGAGAAAACAATCCACGGTGCCGAGTTTTTTCCTACCTGTGAAGTGTCGTGGAACTCTCGCATACGGGAACCTTACTCGATGAGAAACTCAATCAAGATAGAACCTTTGTCGGAACAGTTGCCCTGCCTATCGAAACACCACTCTTTCCTGGATATCACCATGTATTCGAAGACTAGTTTTCAAACCGTTAACAATTGGATTTGATCGAATTTCACGCGAACACTATCCATTTCGCATTCTTTTTTTCCCCCACTGTCTAGCCACCAGGGAGCCACTTCCACGTCCCCGAAACTCTAATCTATACTCCAGATTTCTAAGTTCCCCTCCAGCTCCCAAACTCTACCCGCGATCATCAGGCACAAAGTAAGGAGGAATGAAGAAAATCATACCAAGAATGACGTAGATGCGCTTGACGTAGATACGCCCAGCGTATACTCTTCTCATTTCGGGTCTTGTCTCTTTCTGACTGATTTACATATCCACCGTTACACAGCGTCATGGATGCGTTTGGAGTCTCACAATTCGCAATACAACGCCCTACCCGCACGCCTACGCCATCCTCCTGCACGTCATCAGCGCTTCTCTGCTCCGCTCGCCACTACCCAAGGCTTGTACCATTCTCGCGCCAGGGTTCGGCCTCAGGGCGAGACAGGTCGGTTGGTACATGGCGCGCTTGGCATGCATCGGGAGCGAGCGGGAAGACGCATGTCTATGGAAGTTTGTTGCGGGTAAACGTTGTTGGGAGAGACAAAGGGTCTCGAGTGCTGGTGCCCATATTTAGATTTATCTAGTGGAGGCTTGATGCTGGGAGGAGGGGCGCGGCGTTTTGAGTGGTGGGTGGCAAGTTTCGGATTTGTTGTGTTGGGGTCGATGAGTAAAGAGGGGGTGTAAACAATGGGCTTCGTCCGTCATGATCGAGGGTAGAGGATTTTTCTTGTGTTTGTGTGGATAGGAGAAAGAGGGAGGGAGTGAGTGGGGGGGGGGGGGGGGGTTGCGGATTAGGAGTTCGTATGTTGGCATCTGGTCAGTGTATTTGCAAAGTCGTAAATGAGCATTTATTCTAGGTGCCATGATTGACATTATAGATGATGATTCTTCTATCTATCTTTCTTTCTTGATGCAATGATCATTACGAGCACACACGCACAAACACGATGTAGAAAATTATCCCAAGGTGTATGTATGGGCAGAAAGGATGAAGAGACGATTTTTTATTATTATTTTATAGCCGCGAAACACAGGATGCAGAAGAAAATAAATCCCACGCAAAACCATTGCCGACGCTGAATATACAGCACAGCACAGCACGGCACAATACATGCTCATGTTGGTTCCAAACGATCTGGGGTGAAACCGTGGCGGTATGAGAAGGAACTACGCAGACCAAGTGAAGAAAAGATATTATTTTTTATAAAAAAAATAAGAATTGAGATATAGAATCATATATCATAAACATTACATTTTTTCTTTCTCTCCTTCCCCCCTCCATCCGGCCCTCCCCAAATTACCATGTGTACGCCTTTTTTGAAAAGTCCCACGAAAGAGTGAGAGTAAGAGTGAGAGTGAATGAGTACTCCCTCGCTCTCTCACTCCCCACACCCACAACTAATGACCCTAACAAAGCCCCTGACCTTCCCTTTCTCCTTCTCCCTCTCCTTCTCCCTCGTCTCGCCTCGTCTGCCTTCATGCACGCTATCTTCCTTCCCCACACTCTCCCTCCTCGCTCCTCCCTCCACAGGACTCCCCCGACTCCGACTCCACTTCCTCCCGCGCCAATACCCGACAAGCCCGATTTTCTCCTCGCCCTCCCCATCGCTATCCCATTCGTCCCACGCACTCGTTGTGGTCTGGAGTGCATTGCTGGCCTGGCCTACGCTGGGCGGTGTCGTGGAGTTGGACATGTATGGGAAGAGCGTGGAGAGTTCCGAGGGCGTGGCGCTGTCGTGGCGGATGTAGCATGGTGGAGTTGTGACGTTTGCGAGCGAGGAGCGACGGGTGCAGGGGTTGGAGCTGTGGGTTGGGGTATGGGGGTAGGACGTTGGAGGTGGAGTCGTGGGAGACGAAGGTTGTGTCCGCGCTGTGGGTGTTGGGATGCATTTGCGTGTTGCGTGTAAACGGATGGACAGTTCGCCTGGTTCGGCGAGGGAGTGTTTTCTGGGTGCGAGGGGTTGGGAGTGTGATGGGGAGGGTTGCTGTTTGTTCGCCATGGATTGTAGAGAGGAGAGGCGGATGGGAGGGTCGATTAGTTGGTGGGTTGGTGAGCGATGTGGTCGACACCTCGGTGAAGAGGTTGGGGATGTTTCTTCCGACATGGAGTTCTTTCGGAGCTTGGGGAGTTCTGTGAAGGTGAAATTCTTCTGGATTGGGCTGGCAGGTGGTGTTGTCATTTCGTTCTTTCCGTTGAATCTTATTGTTCTTACGCATTTCTCACAGATGCCTCTGGCTGAGTTGATGGATTCGTGGCATGATTTGCAGATGGCAACGGTAGTTGGTGATGGCTCTGAGTTTATTTTTCTCTGACTGGCTTTATGGAAGCTGAAGTCCCATTTTGGCGAGGTTGAAGATGAACTAGTGAAGTGGGGGGTTCCTGGTGAAGACATGGGACCATAACTTTTGATAATGTCATCAAGAACGTTGCCATTCAAGACGCTCTGAGCGGCGTGACTGTCATGGTCTTCGCTTGAAATCTTCATCTCGCGCTTCTTTGCATTGTCTTTAGCCCGCTTCTCATACTCGTCCCAGTGGTGTGCTGTATTCTCTGATGTGGAGGCGTTTGAATCCATGAGTGTGAGCTTGGTGAGTGGGGATGGTGGATGTGAACCAATTGTTGATGCCATATGGAAGGAGATAATTTGGTCGGGTCTGGGTGGTATCATCAGAGGTGAGGGCAAGGTGATGAAACTATGGGGTGGTAGCAGCCGGCACGATAAGCTTGATAGTCACGATATATACATGTGTACATTCCCTTGTTTTCAATGTCAAGGGAGTGAGACATGTTGTTTATGAAGCATGGTATTGGTCGGAGCTAGAGACAAGTAGGAGGCTGGCCCAGCATCTGGAGAATCAGGGTTAGCGTTACCTGGAACCGCTTCCCCGGACTTAGGGTTGTGTATTTCGATCTGCCCAGTCGTTCCCTATGCCGCAGTCTTTCATCGTCAATACTAGATTCAGATGTCGCACATATGTGTTGTCCAATGGAAGGCGAGCAACGCGAAGAAAGGTGTCGCTTGTGGGTCAAGGCGGTGCTAAGTTGGCGAGCAGTCGGAGGCAAGGGATGGTGGTCCTGTCAAATGCCTGATGGTACAGATCGCGATGCATGTCGAGCCACGCACTCAAACAATGGCGTGAAGAAAATGCCTGGTCATGCATAGCGATTTCCTGCGACGAGAAAAATGAAGGAAAAAAGCGACAGAAAACCAAGTTCATCGTTTATCGGATGTAGAGTATAATACAGCTGCTGCAGCTAGAAGATAGTACGGTGACGCAAGGCTTCGCTGCTGACCGAAGAGTTACATTCCACGCTGCTGTGACACCATAACATCCCCACCCGATGGCACAGCTCGCGATGAAAACGGCGATAAATAGAAACACAAACAATAACAGAGGCGAGACAAATTTTCGCGGGAGAAGCGAGACATCTGGGGATGTAAGTTATCGTTGCCGGGAGATAGGCAATTAGGTGGAAGACAAAGGCCCTCATGAAAACCTTGCGTCTAGCGGGGAAGCTCCTAGCTCCCGAACAGTGAGGGGTGCGAGGTTTATCGATACTGATATCGAAATCGGTGTCGCTCTCCATACGGTCGCATTGTTAGAAAGCCTCTAGACGTTTTTAACGCAGCCACTTAAGCAGCTATCATCCAGGGCTGTATCGATGAAGTCAGGCGTGCATATGTACGTATATGTAGCTGCTACCTTTGTACCGGTTGTTGAAACATCTGTAGGTAACGCTTATAGAGACTGTGCCAGGCTAGAAAGAGAGGAGCGATGTGAGGGAGGACGGACGGCACTTTCACCGTTCCAAAGAGCTAAGGGCCTTGGTAGATGCTAAGGATGAGCGTTCCTCCCAACCTCCCGTGCCTCCGTCGCTGGTCAATCGTCACTAGAGAACCTTACTCCATCCATGACAAGACCATGGATGGCACTCTGCGAACACTCTGCAGACTGCGAAGGCCCACCACTATGTGACACCCACCGTTCAGAGTCTTCGAATGATAATGCACATGTCCTTCGCACATATATCAAAGCGACACGCAACTGCAAAAAGAATTCCAGCTTGACATGTCCGAACAATATTTCTTTATGAGCAGAGTTGACAACCACACCAATAATGAACTTTCCCGAACATGCAGCAACAGTCTGTACTCCTACCTATCGTAGCGGAAGCCGACCTCCTCGCCGGCTTAGCGGGGCCGACGTGCGACATCGTGTGGTTGGACGGCCTACCATCAAGATCGGCCCCTAGCAACTATCGGACATCACATAGAAAAACACACCTGTGAATATAATATATACATAAACATGGTTACGTGACGCGCATCTCCAGTCCCTTTCATTTGCAAGTCCGGTCCCAAACATACTTACCTGCTTGATTTAGAGCTTGATTTGGACACGCTGACCCCCCAAGAGACTGTGCCTGATGAAATCTTTCGTACTAGGGTTACTACTTTGTATATAAATTGAATACTCGAATGAAGGTATAGTGAATTCCAATGCGTTTCACCTCTCTAAAAGAGCTTGATAAATCAGAAGGCACTGTCCAGCTACAGCAAGGTATTGCACTCGTGTCCAGTACTTCATGCTTACTGACACATCCTCAGCTTCTGACATTGATGGAACAAGCACCATCATCCTAGTCCCCGCTCCATCCCCAACTGATCCAAATGATCCTCTTCGATGGCCAAAATGGAAGAAGCACGTGACTTTTGCATCAGTGTACGCCAAATCGCTACCTCAGACCCAACCCATGTAACCTTGACTTATCATCATAGATGCGCATTCACGTTTCTGACCAATTACGGGATTGGCGGACTGGCGCCGGCTTTCTATATTCTTCACCTTGAGTTTGACAAGACTATGACGGAGACAGCGGACTTGTTGCTCTGGCCTATTCTTGTTCTAGGAGCGTTCAATTTCTTTTGGGTTCCAATCGCCAATTACTTTGGAAAGCGGACGGTATTCGTGTTTGCATCGCTCTTGCTTTGCGTCTGTTACATATGGGGAGCAGTTGCGACGAGTTTCAAATCACTGTTATGGTCCAACATCATCGCGGCCTTTGCAGGATCTTCAACCGAGGCTCTAGGAGCCGCAATCGTCAATGTGGGCTTTTTCTCCCTTACCCAATCTTCGGGCCTACCCGAAGAGGAATTCTGAGCTGATGAAACATTTGGACTGAGACATTTGTGTAGGATTTGTACTTCCTTCACGAAAGGGGTGCCAAGATGGGTATTTACATGAACGCAATCAGTAAGTGACAATCGAGAACGGGAGAAAAATGAAAAAATACTGACCTCCTCCAGGCGGTGGTAATACTCTTGGCCCGTGAGTACAATACGCAGAGTGAATACCTACTCACACACACACACACTGACCGTACGGTGTTTCTCAGTCTTATATGTGGCTTTGTCGTTCAAGGCTTAGGGTGGCGCTGGCACAAGTGGATTGCTGTTATCCTGACTGGTATGTCTTGAAGCACTTATGACCAACCTTTCTTTCTGACTCTTCAGCCATCAATTTCGTCGCCGTAGCTCTTTTCGTCCCAGAAACCCGATATATCCCCGATCAAATGGCCAATGCAAGCACCCCTGCATCGACCTCCTCAGACATGGTTAATGAGAAAACTATGCCTCCAGGCGTAAAGATCATCCGACGTCCTTCCGATGACCTCATTGGCCAGGTACCGAAGAAGACATTTGTCCAAGAATTGAGTCTTTGGTCCGGAACAACTCCAGAGACAAACCTCTTCAAAGCATTTGTGCGGCCGTTTCCGCTGATCGTGTACCCTGCGGTCATCTTCTCTTTTCTCTGCTACTCGATCTCTCTTGTCATTGTCGTTGCAGTGAACATCCTCAATCCGTTTGTGCTGCAAGCTCCTCCTTACAGTTGGCAGCCGCAGATCAATGGCCTGATCAATATTCCCGGATTTCTGGGAAATCTTGTTGGATCATATGTCGGAGGTAAGATTTGCTTCTCGTACTATGCTGCATGAAATTTGTACCGACAAAAGCTAATGAGTCATAGGTGACCTCGTTGATACCTTCTGTTCATGGCGAACACGCAAAAACATGGGCACGTATGAGCCTGAGACCAGGATATACATGCTCGTGATCCCATTCTTCCTCACATCTGCGGGATGTGTTCTTTTCGGGTATGGAGTGGAACGAACGCTTTCTTGGGTAGCTCTTTTCTTCGGCTATGGATTGATATCGGTCGCTCTGACTGCAACCCCGACGACAACCATGGCCTATGTCAGTGATTGCGCTCTTCCAGTCAACTCAGACGCGTTGTTGTTGGTCAACGGTGTGTATACTTCGAAGGTATGAAGCCATTTTTACTGATCCTCAAGCAGGCCTGAAGAATATTGTTGCCTTTGGATTTCTCTATGGGATAGTTCCATGGGTTCAGAAGGTAGGGTACATCCAGTGCTTTGGTACACAGGCAGGGATTTTTGTAGTTATCGTTGGAATTGGTGCGGTACTTTTGATTTTTCTCGGTGCTAGGATAAGGCATATGACGGCGCAATGGCGCTTGATTTTGACGTAGAAACGTTGGGTACTGTGAGACATTGGAGAAAGGTTCTCTCGTGAGGCTCTGAAGTCCAGACAGTAGTATCTTTAACACTGTACTTTTTCTTCAGGAAATTCTTAACGTCAATATTACAAAATATTTCCTGATATGATTTTAAGCTTAATAAGAACAAGTACAAAGAATTTAACGTATTGTATAGCCTTTCATTTATCCATTCATCTATGTTCTAAGAAAGCTTGTGCTACTATTTCACCAGGTTTCAAAGTCCTGCGTGCGAGGGGGCACGGGACTTATTGTAGGTGTACACGACCGACATGTTACTATGGGCCACGAAAGCTCTGATTTCTGAGCGAAGTAGAATCATTGTTACATGTTTTTATGAGAGCGGTTGACAATGAATGTCTTGCAAACGTGCTTTTTATTGAAGGAAATCAAACTTTGGGACTTTTTGTCCGTGTCTGGTCTATTAACTTTGTGTGCATGGCTGTGATTTCTGGAATAATGATCGACTCAATTTCCACAGCAGGCTCTCCTTGGGGGACGATAGGCTCGGTGCTCGAGAGCTGTACGCTTTTCTGCGTATTGCCTTCTGGATCAGCGATGCCCACCAGAGAATGGTCGCCAGAAAAACTTTTCGTTCTCCTATTTTGAGGTACGCGAATCCATTTTTCACCCTCCAAAGCAGATACAAAAACAACCTCCCATTTCCGGGTGAGCAGTAGATTTCCTATGACGAGATGGTGCGAATATTTGTTGAGTGAATACTGGGCTTTCTTCACCAACATGGAAGGATCAGTCTCCAGCTTGAAGCTGACAATCATGCCCTCAGGAGCCCAGCCATCGACCAGCTGTTTGAGAAACTTGGGCACCGGCTCTAGGTCAATGATTAGACTCCGACCTTCTGTGCGAGCGGCAGGCTTTTTCTCCCCGGCATTGGCGGCCCCCTGGCTGAACTCCTCAGACGACTGTATCTTGTGCTCGACCATGCGGTCCTGTGGCACGAAGAAATCAGAGACAGCAGCGGCGAGATAGAACATGGCACGCGGGCCGAGTGGACGCATCAATTTGGCAACCTCTCGCAAGTCCCAGAGATATTCCGTGATCGTGACAAAGGACAGAATGAGGAGCCTGTTATCACGTTTAACGGCAGCATACTGCCGCAGAACACGTAGCATGTCCTCTTGGTGCTGTTCATCAACGGTCACGCGACCACCGTCCTCCTTCATATAATCGAGGAACGAGCGGGTATTGTGCGAGTAGTGGCGGGAGTAAGGAAGCAAGGAGAATTGACGATGCAAGAAAATGACAGCGTATCCGTGCTCGAGGAAATATTCAGCGCTCGTGGCTCCTCGCGTTCCGGCAGAGAAGTTGTCAATATAGCGCACTGTCTGCGTCTCGAGGGGAACGGTGGTGCCGCCTGAGGTAACGAGCACGACACGCCTGCCCGCTTCAGCATGGCGGTCGATGAACTCGCGGGCGAGGGTAACATTGGCCTTCAGATCCTTGGGAGGAGGATTTTGGGTAAAGTAATCGCTCTCCGCCTCCTCGATGGTATTGCCGCCCATACTGTGCTGATGGTTGTGTTGGGTGCGGACCAGGAGCAAGGGGTGAGGGTGGTGATCCGACTTTGGAAGCCTGAGACCTCAGACGTCAACGAACAGACGCTCAATGGAATTCTGGAGCAAGCTGGGATGTATGAAGATGTTGTGGGAGCTGTTTGAGGCTTTGATGTCTACATTGACAACGGGGTCATCGTGACTTCCTGTTATTAGTAATCCATCAGTCCACCAATTCGTCGGCCCATCGGTCTATGTCCTTGTCTTCCCGAGGCTCCGCCTTGCCGGCCGGATGGCGGGGCAGAGCACGTGATCATTCACACCCCCCAAAACTCAGATATGGACAAACCAGACATTCAGGTGCCCACGTCTGAATAGACAACATTTCCTCCGATGGATCAAAGACTTAAGGGTCTTGGAAGCTGAATAAAGCAGTGATATCACATGATCAATCTTTACACCTGTTAATCCACGGGTGGACTTGCCAGCTGGCACCTTGCACATGTGCCCCCCCAGGTGGAAATGGGATGGCATTTGAGATTAGGATGGGAATGAAGAACGTATACGTCATACATCCAACTACCCCAGGTCTTTGATTCCCTCCCGCGCTACCTTCCTGCCTTCCAAGTACCCTTCCTTCTATACGCTACACCCAGGTGGCAGAAGAAAAAGTCCGCGGGAGCGGCTCCCATGTCCCCAAGATAGCCCAGCACCCAGGTTCTATATAACCAGTCTGCTCCGCCCGCAGAACGACTTTCGGCCGTCGTAACTTCCCTTTCAACCCTATCAACACCGAAATCGATGCCGACCTTTACTTCCCCCCTCCATCATAGTGCCTGTTCAGCTTGCGACCTGGGCGGGCATTCATTGCTGCGCCACAGCCACTGCGGACCGCAATGCAGGATTGTGTAGTGGCACAATGAACCATCCTTATCCCATCTTCTGAACAGCCTAAGTCGGTCCTTTTCGAAGCCACCTCGGAAAAGCATGCCAGCGAATCAATGCTCTTGCACCGCCACAATTTGCCGTCCAGATTGATTTGCTCAGACGTCTCGGGAAACAAGCCGCCAATGAAAATGCCATACCCTCGGCCATGACGCATTCCTGCACTGCGAGACTCGTTTCCCACACCCAATTGACAACTGCTTCCACATGCCCATCGCCTTAGGACCACTAGCGATCCATTAAGATCGATCAACCCATCAACCGTCGCTTGCTCATCTCCAGAGGCCTCTTTCCCCCGAGTCGTGATGTTACCGTTCGCGTGGCAACAGCCCACACAATCTCCTTTAATTTGAACCGTTTTCCAATATCCAGATCCCTTCGCTATACAGCTCGTTGCTCGACTCAACCATTTCGTCGCTTGCCATGGCCATGGCCTCACAGCCGAAAATCGCAATTCCCAGACTGGAGAGGCGAGATCTACCGCCTCCAAAGTCCACCGAAACCAGCAGACACCGCGTCTCGCGTGCGTGTCTCAACTGTCGGGCCCGCAAGGTCAAATGCAATGGCGCTCAGCCCAGGTGCAAAAATTGCGAAGAAAACCTGTCCAGCTGTGTCTATGCCTCGAGTCGAAGAGACCGTCTCAAAACGTTGGTCACAATATATTGGATAACTATTCCAAAATGTTAACACCGTTCAGTGCCACGGAACACAACCAGGATATGATCCGTCTCTTGACAGATCTCCAGGGACGCGTCTCTGAAGTGGACAGGATGAGAATTGAATCCGCCTTGAGCACCGTCTCTCAAGATGTGGCCGATGCTGTGCAAGCGACTAAATCTGCAGAACAGTCCAGAACCCCGGCCGACGACGAGCGCGGTGAAGCCAACACATCCGCCGAGGTCGGTTCCAATGAAGATCTCGACCTAATAGATGAGGATTTACTTCGAACTGAGCAGACTCGAGCCACCGGGTTCATGGGGAAGAATAGCGAGGTCCAATGGTTGCGAAGATTAGCCCGAAATACAGAGGAGGATGTATCGGGTCTGCAACCACGACCTAGTGGGCCATATGGTCCGCCAGGAGTGAGTGCTGAGGCGTTTGCTCGCCGCGGGGAAGCCTTGAGAAGGCGCCAAGAGAAAGATACAACAATATTGATAAATACAAGCACACTCAGCTTTTATCTTGATGACGAAAAGGTTGAGTTGGATTTCTTAGCCGAGTCATGGGAGCTACCACCGTTTGAAACAGCCGAACGTCTTCTCAGTTCTTATATGGAAACTGTACATGATACATTTCCCATCGTGGCGAAGAAGCCACTTCTCAATCGCTTCTATCAGCATTATGCCTCGGTCGGACGAACTCCAACACGGAGGCTACCACAAAGATGGCAAGGGATGCTGAATATTGTTTTTGCCATTGGTGCTGCATACTCTCACTTAACGGAAGAGAACTGGCGTGCGGACGGTAAGTCGAACCTAATTCTTCCCGAGACCCCTGCTGAATCAGTATAGATCGGGACCATTTCATATATCATTCCAGAGCTTGGAGTCTGACCTTGAAAGACCCATGGTGGTTCTCTCACCCTGATCTCCCGCAGTTGCAGATCACGGGACTTCTTGCGATTTATTATCTTTCTATTGGCCACATAAATCGGTTAGTTTATCGAACATCTCCTAGCGAACAATCTTTTGTACTATATTTCATTAGCTACTTCCGTTCTATTCAATTATTCTTGTACTCTTTGTGGAGATTTTGTACTCACATCTCTATAGTGCATGGACAGTCGTTGGTATGTCCCTTCGCTTCGCGTATGCCCTCGGCCTTCATTTGCGCAATGAAGACCGCGCCGCTAGTGCAGTAAAGAAAGAAAGCCTTCGTCGGATATGGTGGGGACTGTATGTCTTGGAAGGCACATTGTCGTCACTTACTGGTCGCCCAAGTCAGGCTCTAGAAAGTCAGTGCTCTGTGCCTTTACCATTACCTCTCTCAACAGAAGAAATGGAGGAGGCAATAATCATATCAAGATTCGGAAGCGGTGCCATCGATGGACAATATGGGCTTCGTGATATACAATCTGAGATGACCACTTCCCCTGATCCATCCAAAAATCAAGAGCCTGCAAATTCCGGGTCCTACCTCAAGGCCACGATTAAAATTGGTACCATAGTACAGCAGATTCTGTCAAACCTATACTCTGCTCAAGTTGCCACCAAATCTTGGGAGGACGTCCAAAACATCATTAGTCAACTGAGCGAGAAACTAGAGACATGGGCATCCTTATTACCTCCAAGTTTCAGTATGGCTCATGATAAAAGTCACCCTCAGTACAGAGATCGTACGGGTCTCGAGATCTCGTATTGGAGTGCAAAGATCATCTTGGTAAGTCTCCAGAAAAAAATCCTTTTACATGTAATAGGCTATGCAAGACATTTGTATATTGAATTACGGTCCACATTGATCATTGATCATTAAAAGCTTGAAACTGATTTTAACTATCGTAGACAAGACCTTGTCTCTGCCGCCTCGATCGTCATATCGTGCATCAGTCAGAAAGATCACACAACTTCAATCGTAAAACAGCAGAGGTCTGCGTAGACGCGGCATTGAATATTACTCGCCTCCTGCCGGATGAACCGTTTCGCAACAGAACCCAGATTTATAAGATCGGTCCGTGGTGGTCAATGGTACACATCGTCATGCAGGCGCTTACAGTTATGCTGCTCGAAATGTCGAACCCTTCATTCAAGACTTATGACGATCACAAGAGTCTCACCCAATCATTTAAGAAATTAATCCGCTGGCTACGGTCCATGAAGGCTAATAACGCAATGGCAATACGGGCCTACAGGATTGCGTTTAGCTTGATGAAAAGAGTTGCAGCAAGAAACCCTGAACTAGTATGTCACTTCTTGTACCTTAAATTGTTTACTGGTCAACCGTTTTTAAGTCCCACATTCTGTGTACCCATAACCTCTTCTGAAGTCATGTTACCAGCCATGTCGTATCAACAATTACAGTCGCTGATATTGTTTCATTTGTCTAGGACATCTCCGAACTTTTAGATGAAGAGAGTGGGGAACTTGTGCATACAGTTCCCCTGGATTTACCGCACCGTACTGATCCTCTTACCTCACCGCATGAACCCCTAGATCAATTCGCTAGGGATCCTGCAGCATTCCCATCTTTGCGGACTGCAAATGTAGCAGATGGTAACATACAACAAGATCTTTCTGATGGGTTCCCTACTTCACTCGATGCTCCTCAAGAGAAACAATTGTTTTTTGACTCTTCAGAGTTCGATACTTCAGGACCTGCCAACGAATTCTTTGATTTCTTGCCATCCCAAACCGCCTTTTCAAACCTGATGTATACTGGCTTCGATGAGCACAATGTTTTACCAGTGTCAATGGATGACAATGTGTATGCTTGGATAGGAACAGGGGATGATATTGGGAGATGAACGACGAATCGAAATTATGTTATAACTGCACTAGAAACCATACCACTGCTCTTTTCTCAGACACCCTTCTTCTGGCGGGCAAGCGTGGCTGCATGTTGCTGCTAGCCATCGGTCGGCCGAAATACGCTCTGGCGGATCACGATTTCAATAATTACATCCCTCAATGTTTTCGAGAATTGGTCCACTTTTGACCGCACTTGTAATCGCATACCCATTTGCATCCAACCAAAGAACTCGTTTGCGCACTCCATCTATCGTAAAGTGCATATATGAATGATTTCCAGTGTCTGGGAGTTGACTTGCGGAAGCTTCCGTGCTTTTGAACACGCTACTGTAAGTGATCCTACTTGAATCAAGTCCAGTGTACTAACTGCGAGCCGCCTCACGGCCATCGTCCGCTACTTCCTGCTAGCGCAATCGGAAAATGGCATCGCTCAACCCCCTCGAGTCAGGAACGAAAAGCAGGGTTCCAGACCTCCAATTCGGAGGTGGACTCCGATCCACGGGTTCACTTGAGAAGCGACCGTTGGACGTCGAACTAAGTGGGCAAGGGAAGTTGATGTGGTCGAGACTCGTAAGAAGTGAAGTCGAAGAGTGGGACCACGGTGAGAGTGTAACCGAGCTACGATGGTGCAAGGCCTCTATAACGGGTCCATCCATTCCTTACGGCCTAGTCTACGCTACAAACGTCGAGTCTATTTCCCCAGAGGTTATGGCTAGATACCTAGCTTTGATATACTAATTTGATTGTTTGAATCTCGACGCAGAAATGTATGCCTATGCATTAGTTCTATATAGAGCTCGAAGATTGTGGCTAATGCGTTTACACCACGAATACGAGACTTACAGATCTTTTCAGCTGGCATCAGGGGAAATTTAGTAACTGAAATTACTTACTCCGGTACCCAAAATCATAGTTACCCAGTTCCAGTAAGTAGTCTTACAGGACTACTGCTAGCTTGTAAGATTGCTATGGCGGTGAACAAGCAACACATCTAGCAAACACTGGCTAACACAGCTCCGTTCGCTAAGCCTTTTGCTCCCGTACCTGACTGTTCCCCTAACGATGTCGTGCGACTTGGCATTTGTGATGATGTGGGCAAACCTGTGGCCCTGTTTGCATTGATGCCGCGCATCATTCTTTCCTCAGCTCCACGACTGAGTATCTTCTCAATTCTTGTTCATTAGGCATAGGCCCGTGCTGCCAGTGAAGTAACATCAGAACTTGCAGCTCCACTGACTGAACCCACTGTAACCTTCCTCTATTGATTGTCTTTCGAGCTATTACCCCCCACTCTTGCAGTCACCGTCATGGTACCATGGGACCGATATCTCTCAAATTTCAGCTTGTCGAAACACATATACAGCCAGGATCACGTTTCGACAGGGTACGGGTCAACGCGGGATAGTCCGTGGGATGAGTGTTCCGGTTTGTTGTCCCGAGTAGGCCCGATAGATGTACATGGGTACAGTTTCGGACCATGGCAGGGAAAAATTGAATACCCAGGCCGCTGAGTTCGGCAAGAACCGAAACGAACCCCAGACGGTGAGGAAACGTACCGTATTCCTCTGACCAGCCGTTTCACTGGGACGTCGGGGGGAGAGTCATCATCGGATCCGACCTTCTCGGGCCAACAGCCTGCGAGGTCCAGGATGAGGGGCCAAGCGACATCACCATGTACGGCCTGACTCGGAAGCCATGTTAGCAGAATCGTAGCTGGCGTGATTGGAGGACTGAATTATGAGTACGGATAACGTCCTCTCCCGCACGCATGGATCGTGATGAGGCGGAAAAGTGGAATACCGTGAGCGGAACCGCAATCTTCTTCTGTCGTGTAACATATAATCCATAAAGGGGATCAGTTGGTTCCGTGAATGCAATATATATGAAGGACCGATATCTTATATAGACTTATGTCGCAGTTTTTGCCTCTTTCATGTGGTTTTAACGTCATTATGAACTTCGGGAGTGGGAGGAGGGATGTACGCAATGTCTTGCAGGGACCGGGACTGGGACAAGGCGAGTTGTGAATCCTTGAAAACGAGGCGTTCCGACGTCGGTTCTTGGAGGCTCGACCTGCGCTTTTTTGCAGCCATCGTGACCAATGTATATGCGGAGATGCCGTCTTACCGGCTTGTACAGCGTGTAGTCAATCGATCGGCAGTTGGTTACAAAATCTACACCAGATTTCAACAGTCCGGATGAGCACCTGGTTGTGAGACATTTGGGCAGTATTGCTTAACAGACTCGCGATAGCGCGTTTACCTGCTTCTGGATCTGTCAGAGATCAATGCATAACGTAATCAAAGGGCGAGTGAGATGCGAAGTAAAACACTTTCAAACGATCTGGGTTTACCAGAGCTCTTGGAGTAGTGGCCTAGAATTATCACATCTATTGAATCATGCGTGGTGCCCTAAAAGGGGTGAACGTGTCGACATATGCAAAGGAAAATTAATATTATGGTCGGTCAACTTAAAATTAAAATGACGAGCGAGGCTTGGAGGATATGTCCGTTCATGAATAGGTTCAAGATAACAGGCATGTCCTGTTTTGACGAGAAGAAGAGACAGAGAGTGGTTTGAGAATTCGATGAAAATTGTGCTTCGTGATTTTACTTGCAAGGTAAATAGAGTAGGGAACGAGGAGAGAAGACGTTGCATTATTCACTCATGCTTCTCCCCCAGATTCAAATTTGGTATCGTCTTTACTGCATCACATTCGACCAAAAAGCGATGTTGTATTCTTTAGCGATGAAAGGAAACTTGGAACTTCCGAGATCTCGAGATTCCTGAGTGCAGTCATGTTAAGCTCAAAATTGTCGTGCAAAATAAGGTAGAGATGAGAATGAAAAGTAGACTAGAGCCTTTTAACGATAATGATAGTATAAAATGACGGTGAATACAAAGTGAATCATGGTGTAAGTAGGTGATTGTTAAAATCCTCCAGGGCTGAACAAGAACCACGAAGGTGGTCCGTGTGTATGCCAAGCATCGGATCAAAATTGGCTAGCGTGTAAACGCGCCAAAAGTCTGGACGCGACTGCCTCAACCTCACTGTCAAACTGGAGAGCTCTATCTTCACGTCACCATCGTTACATCAACATCCCATCGAATTTCCACTTGCGCGAACACAACCGCCAAAATGTGAGTGTGAAATTCGCATTTTTCTATGTAATCAGGGACTAATCTGGTGCAGGGAAGCATTCCAGGAGACCTACCTCGACCTTTCCAAAAAGCATGGTACATCAAGGTTCGCAGAATCCGGATGGGGCTGGAAGCCAACAGGTGGCGGTGATACTTTCACATTGGACCATCAACAAATCACATCGGCACAATGGAGTAGGGCAGCTCGAGGCTATGAAATCAAGATGCTCTCACGGGCTGATGGTGTCATTCAGTTAGATGGCTTCAAGCACGAGGTAGGATATATGGTTGAATTTCAGGATCAGCGGCTGATGGTTTAGGACTTCGAACGGCTCGCCAAAGTATTCAAGAACTGGTACGGCATAAATCTGGACAGTCGTGAGCATGCCCTGCGTGGCTGGAATTGGGGCAAAGCAGAGTTTGGAAAAGCAGAGCTCTCTTTCAGTGTCGCAAATCGACCGGCTTTCGAAGTCCCCTATACCGAGATATCAAACACCAATCTGGCGGGCAAGAATGAAGTTGCGGTGGATTTCTCTCTTCCATTGGATGGTGACGATACGGGTACAAATGGACACCTTGGAGGAGCACGAGGCCGTGGCAAAAAATCGGGTGGAGCTAAGGATCAGTTGGTTGAAATGCGGTTTTACATACCGGGTGTTACAACCAAGAAGGAGAAGAAAGAAGGCGGTGAAGACGCGTCAGACGGAGAAGAAGGTGAAGAGCAAAATGCTGCAAACCTCTTCTACGAGACGCTTATGGACAAGGCCGAAATTGGTGAGGTGGCAGGAGACACGTTTGCCACCTTCCTAGAGATTTTGCACTTGACTCCTAGGTGCGTTTTGCAACAAACTAGCCGATTGACATTGTGCTAACTAGAAGCAGAGGCCGATTTGATATTGATATGTATGAAAATTCGTTCCGGTTACGAGGAAAGACCTACGACTATAAGATCCAGTTCGATGCGGTCAAGAAGTTCATGGTCCTCCCGAAGCCGGACGATATGCATACGCTGATAACGGTTGGCCTGGATCCTCCCTTGAGACAGGGCCAAACTCGCTATCCTTTCCTAGTTATGCAATTCAAGCGAGATGAGGAGGTGAACTTGGACCTCAATATGAAAGAAGAGCTACTGGAAAGCAAGTACAAGGATAAGCTCCAATCGCACTACGAAGCACCCATTTCTGTCGTAGTGTCTGAGATATTCCGGGGGCTTTCCGGAAAGCGCATCACTAAGCCATCGAGAGACTTCCTCAGTCACCACGAACAAGCGGGCGTCAAGTGCTCGATCAAGGCTAACGAAGGGCATCTGTTTTGCTTGGATAAGGCATTCATGTTTGTGCCTAAGCCGGCAACCTACATTAGCATGGATAACATTGCATCGGTAACCATGTCTCGGGTTGGAGGGGCAATGGCGGCTAGCCGAACGTTTGACATTACCTTTACGATGAAGGGAGGGTTATCAGAGCACCAGTTCAGTAACATCAATCGGTGAGTCAAAGTCGGTCACATGGGGGCGGTGTTGGAGCCCTGCGTTGCTAACGTGTCAAATTGCAGGGAGGAGCAACAGCCACTGGAGAACTTCTTCAGGGCCAAGGGCATCAAGACGAAGAATGAAATGGCCGATGATGTAAGGCAATCACCCCCCGCTTCACATGATCAAACTAACGAAGAGATGCACTAGTCCGGCGCCATCCTGGCTGCAGCTCTCCAGGACGATGATCTTGCATCCAGCGACGACGGAGCCGCAAATCGCGGAAGCGCAGATGAGGACGACGAGAGTGTGGACGAGGACTTTCAAGCCGAGTCGGAATCGGAAGTGGGTGAGGAGTTTGATGAAGATCACGAGAGCAGCGGATCGGATAGCGACGAGGAAATGGCTGATGGCGACGGCGGCAACGAGGAAGTTGAAGAGGCACCGCTCGTGGAACGGCCGAAGAAGAAACAGAAGATGTCAAAGTGATGGATAAGCTTGAAGAGAATACGGATGGGAACAGCGGTGTGACGACAGGGAATCTAGCGCTCGAGGCCGAGCATTAGCCGTCAAGAATGGAAGTGTACGATAGGATTCCGATTCCAATCGCAATGCATGGGCGTTGAAGGCGCGTGGGAGTTTGAGGGAGCTGTGAAGTTAAATGGAGGCAGCTCCGGAGGATGTGATTGAATGGAAGCCGTTCGCCGAGAGACGCCTATCTGGGCCATGATTGAGCCAGAAAGGGGCGGTAGGACGGGGGGGACGGATGGTTCTTAGACGGGCCGAAGGGTTTCTAGAAAGAAAAAACAGCCCTGGAAGGGCAGCCAGGAGAAAAACGTGTATTTGCTAGTGCGTATTGCTAGGGATTGGTAGCGGCGATTCTACGGTCCCACCCCACGTGCTTGGTAACAGCTAAGCCGTGATGTGCGCACTCTGAGGCGGCGTCGGCCATGATTCGGGAGGTGCAGCAGCTTGTCCACACTCCACCACAACCACCAGCCATCCCCCCTCCCCCTCTTCCACCCCCTCCAGCACCCGCCCACGGATGTTGCTGCAGCCAGGGGAGACCAGTGCAGGAGAGGTGGCAGGGAGCAGGGAGAGGCGGCCTTTGATGTAGTCCCGTTGGAGGTGCGCGGTGCACGCGTCCAAAGCTCCAAAAGCTCCAAGCTTCGTAAACGCCGCTGCACGAAGGCGATGGCGACGCGAAGGCGACTCAGTCTGACGCAGCCCACGGCTCACCTAGAGGGCAGGCAAAACCCTTCCCGGACGTCCCTGGACCAATTCCTCGCCCAGCGATGTGCCTGGCAAAGCCTGGCTAGCCGTGCCAGGCGCCTGCTAACAATGCTAACATTGCTAACATTGCTAACACTGCTAACACTGCTAACACTGCTAACTGTGCGAAAAAAGGTGGGCCGTTGGCGCGAACGCATCCCAGACCCCGCATTGAGCACCACACAGCGATGAGGGCTGCAACCACCATCCCATCCACCACCACCACCACCACCATGTTTACCATATACATATATCTTCTCCCCGCGCCCGCGCCCACTCTTCTCTGAGGCTAGAGTTTCCACCTTAATGAAGCAATCTCCCTCCACGCCATACTGATCTCTCCCCATCAGACCTCGGCAAACACTCAATTCAATTCATCTCTACGATGCGATCACGCACTGGATGGTACGTCTCTCTTCTCCCTCTACGCGTCCAACCTCATCGTCTGACGTGTTTTCTTCCCCGACAGCTTGACCTGTCGTCAGAGGAAGCTCAAGTGTGACGAGAAGAAACCTGTTTGTGGCCAATGCTGCAAGGCCTCGCGGGAATGCATTCCGAGTTCCGGTATAGTCTTCCGTCACCAGCATAATGC
Organism: Dendryphion nanum; assembly: GCA_020744415.1. Classification (NCBI taxonomy): domain Eukaryota; kingdom Fungi; phylum Ascomycota; class Dothideomycetes; order Pleosporales; family Torulaceae; genus Dendryphion; species Dendryphion nanum. The sequence goes on from JAGMWT010000006.1 coordinate 784,588, forward strand.
ATCCATGAACGGCGATGATTCTGGCGACGAAAATACTCTCAAAGGCTTCTACGCCTACAAAAACACCTTTGATGACGAGACCGTCTGGCTCGATATTCCAAAGCATGGTAAGTTTGGAACAACCCCTAATTGGCAACCCCTACTCTCCTCTGACCTCCAACTTCTGCAGTAACCTTTATCAACACATCAAATCCATATCTGGACCCACTCACACCGGACTTCGATAATATGTCTACAGCCTCAATGGACTCGCCTGCACCATTCGAGCCCCGATCAACTCCAAACACATCCTGGCCAAGCACGAGCAATATCCACACAATGACTAGTAGTCCCGTAAGCTCAGGTCCAGATCTAACTCCCACTCCTCCCTTGGGCAGCTTTTTTCACCCAGACCATGAAATCATGTCCAACGCTGCCAAGGCCTCGATGCTTCAAACACCTCCAACATCCGCTGCTGGCACCCCCATCTCGCCACCTCTCTCACTCGCGACTCGCCATTTCCATTCATTAATTGGCCATTCAGCAATGACACCGCCTCCGATCGACCCACGACTCTCTTCTCCTTTTGAGCTTGATATACCTCGATCTGTTTCCGTGCCTCGGCGGACATCCTCCCAAGCGGGTTTCGACTCACTGGTGGAACAAGATTATGAAATCTCTTTTCTTCTGCGCTGGTTTTCCGAGGGCCCAGGGTACTGGATGGATTTATTCGATATGGGAAGATATTTCTCTACATATGTACCGGCCAAGGCACGAGAGAACCCCATGCTCAAATATGCTGCTGTAGCGTACGCAGCCAAATCCCTTGCACGTGTGCAAGGCAGAAAGCCAACGGTCGGAGGCAACGTCACCCGTCAGGCACGGATGGAGCTTTACCCCGACGCACATTTGGTGGACTGGTCACACAAGGCCACACAGTATTACGACACCGCTGTTTCGCTCTTGCTCCAGGCTCTAAAGTCTGATCCTAGCTCGACCCCAGATGTGGATACCGACTCCGAACAACAATTCTACGCTAACGACCTCGCCTACTGCCATAATGGCGGTCATTCTCCAAAACGTCGTCGGACCTCGAGCAATGCCATGTTCAAGTCCGGTACAGACGAGATTCTCGCAGCATCAGCTATTCTTTGTGTCTATGAGTTTTTGGATGCCTCTGTACCAGAATGGGCCAAGCATTTGAATGGCGCCAAGTCCCTCCTCGTCATTGCCCAAGAGCGGATGATGCCTTTACAGATGCCCACGCCAGGCTCACCCATCACTTCTGCCAATACTGGGTTCATCTCTAAAGCACGAAGAGCTACGTTCTGGAACATTGCGAGGCAGGATATGCTCGCAGCTTGTAGGTATTCTTGGCCCAGCACTCCTTCCATTTGCTTACATATGCACAGTTATCAACAAAACACATACACGACTCGACCCCGAAGATTTGCCATTGTGGAAGGAGGCCGGCCTTCTCATCGACGAGAACGGATTCATCGTGCCAAGTAATACAACAGACAGCGGTTACCCCGAAGGAGATGGTATGATGAAAGAGGATCTCATCTGCAACGCTCTGGTGTGGCTGATGGCTAAGCTTGTCAACTTCATGGCCTCTGGCGATGACCTCTCATCTGAACTGCCTAACTCCTGGGCCGGTGTACCCCAGCGCACTTTATTGGATTACTGGTATCATCTTCGTCAACAGTTCCAGACATGGTACGATGGGCTGCCCGTAACCTTCCAGCCATGTGCGAGGGTCGACGCCACGCCCGGGCGTTTACTGCACGGGGAAGATACACTGTTTCCGGAGGTGTGGTATAGCATTCCAATGTGTGCCTCAACCATGCAATGCTACCACATGAGTCAAATCCAACTGCTCATGAACAAGCCACATGAGTCCACTCAAGGGCGTACCACCGTATTTGCTCGACTGAGCTCCTATCAATCTGTCCTTGCAGCCTCCCAGGTGCATAGTCGCGAAATCATCGGTATCTCGCTCGCTCGCTCAGACGACGCCGCCCGCATCCACTCCGTTCAGCCACTTTTCACTGCTGGCCAATGCTTAAGCGATCCCCGGGAACGCCAAGTTGTCCTCAACCTCCTGCACGACATTGAGGCTGATATTGGCTGGGCGACCGACTACAGAGTCAACCAGCTTATCCAGCAGTGGCAATGGGAAGAACATGAAGAAGCAGGAGCTCCTTGAAGCATCTTTGATTCCTCGATGTAGCTATGCATTGAGGATTGAAGAAATAGTCTTTTCCACGCACACAGTCCCGAATTCTTGCTTGCATCCCTGCGTCGTGTCCGACACCAACGATAGACCGGGAGAGAACGGAACCCACACACGGTAGTGTGCTGGGCAGTAAATAACTGGCCTCGGGCCTTAATGCCGATTCTTACGAGTTTTCAGACTCACAACTGGGTCACTTCCAACAAAATGAAATTGAAGCAGGAGCCCGCGAGGCGACAGACAGCAACAATCGTACCAGAATCTCTCATGGTAAAGAGTTTGTCGATTCGTTAGGGATTTCGGGTTCGGTATCGTGTTGCCAGGGTTCAAGGTTGTGAATCGTGTGTTGCGAATCAAGTTACCTAGCCACATGGCCCACCTGAGGCCGGATGGCTGGATGACTGGACAGTGGAGGCGCTTTCGCTTGCCCATGACGACCCCATAGCTTGGACCCTTAAACGGTGGCAGCAGGTAGATCAGACTGATGATGTAACACAATCTACAATCTACACAGTACATAGGTGCAATTGTAAAATCCACTAGTCCATAACTTGCATATGCACATGCAGACCAGGGAAGTTCACATGGCGAGAATTGCTGTTGTTGTCGCGTTGCTCACCGCAATGCATTGGCAACTCTTGGGGACAAAACGAAAGATGGGAAAAGGGGGGGGGGGGATACAGAGGGTCGGCCGAGGATGTTGTCTCAGCATATCCATACATAGAGTAATAGACAGATGATGCATCCATGACGAAATCACGTCTTCTCCGGTTTCTCCGGCGCCTTTCGGAGCCGCAGAAGCAGCACAGCGCAAGAGAGGGTGTGGCCTCGAGGAAGAGATCTTCGGACTGGGACTGGCGGACAAGGCATTTCCAGCTGAGGGTTGGCAGCCAATCGATCCACGGTTATGATCAGATTGCTTTCCCACACGTGGCTCTCCCAGGTAGATCATCGCGTGCGCCACTTTTCGGCGAATCAGATCCGCAAATCTGGTCGCTGGCCAGTTTTGATGAGCAAATGCCTCCCCCAACATGCCCATGTAACAAGATGCGGGCCGCCCAATGGCAATTCCTCGCAGGCTGGGTACATGCATATTGTACATGGCCAGCACCTTGTTCCTAGTACAGCCTTTGGGCGTTTGAACAAGGCTTCGAACACGGATGGGCTTGCAGACCCATGATTCAGAATGAACATGTGGACCCCTGTCGCACATCCCGCCCCATTCTTCGTCTTCCGCTTGCCTTTCACTTTCCCGCTTTTTGCTTTCGTCTATGTGTGTTGTGTGCGCTGTGCGTGTCAGTGGGATGATGGTGGACCGTTGGTCCACGCCGCGCACAAACCACCTCAGTGTCCCCTCCCTTCTCTGCCTCCCCTCATTTCTACACAACAAACCCATTCTTTTTTCTCCTTCCGAATCGTTTCGAAACGCTTACCCTGATCGAGCATGTACGGATTCCGAATCGGGAGAGGTGAGTGAGTGAGAGCGTGTGGCGTGTGGCTGACAGAAGCTGAACCTGCGTAAGCGACAGCCCTCTTGTGCGTGCTTTGCTTTGGGCTGGACCCAGGAACACCACGCAATGATGAGGGCATTGTGGCCAAAAAGCACTGCTAAGAGATTCTGCAGGCTTCTCTGCACTCTGCACTCTGCACCGCACCCACCCTGCAAAAGACTCCTCTATGCATGGTAAATCATGGGAGGAGGGGGTGTAGTGGGGGGAGGGTGGGAAGGTGGAAAGAGTCGACAAGGGCAATATGCAGCATTTCCAAGGATAACTCTATTCCGAAGGGGAAGTGGAGCCCGCAAAAGATAGCCCTCGATGCGAGAGTAATGATTTGAAGCAGAGTGAGGGCGCTGGTTGCATGGTGTATGGTGTGCTGGCGCGTTCTTGGTGGCTTCTACCGCAAGCTAGAAGGTAGCTTGCTGCATGTAATCCACGACGTTTCGTCGGTCGGTCGTGGGCACCGGTGTGGGAACATCAATTAGAAAAGGGTCTAAACCTGATGACGATGGTCTGCCACCTGTGGACCAACTTTTGGCGGGTAGCGCGTCCGGTAAATTCCCCCCCCTCCCCCCCCCCCCCCAAAAGGCTGTTGCCGCTGCCAAGGAGGATGAGGAGGGGGTGAAGATGAGCACGTGCGATGAGCTCTGCATCGTGACTAACCACTCGTGCGGCACCTAGTCGGACCAGTTGACCTTAGTTGGCGGGGAGGGGGTTGTCTGTGTTTGGAAACCTTCACTCGCTGGGAACGAAAAAAGGCGACTCACTAGATTGCGACGCGGGAGAAGAGGGGGAAGGTTTATTCAAGATGCAGGGAGCGGACGGATCCCCGCGAGATGGTGTTGGCTCGGGAACTGTTGGGGAGGCGGTGGAAGAAACAGAACAGAGCGGGGAAGGGGAGGTGAAGTAAAGGACAACCGTCAAGCAGCAAAAAGGGAGCTTCACAAGCGTTGCCGCGTTCGACGTGCGACGGCGGCTTCCATAATGCTTCGATGATTCTTCTATCGAAAAGATTGAAATTCCATGTGCGCTTGGACCAGCTCCCCAAGCCTCCGGCTTTGATCAACACACACCCACACCCCCTCATTCTCACATTTTTGCCATGTGCTCCCCATGCAGCGCATATGCGTACCGGCAACGTGCGTGCCGGCAAAGATGATCGTCTTCATTCTTACCGATGTCTTTTGTCGGAATTGTTGAGGCTGCATCTCGGAGACGTCTTTCAGCTGAGCATGGTCCATCGTGAAATCTGCAATTCGATCTTGTTGAGGGGGCAAAGGCGCGACTGGCCGCACCGCGGACCCCGGACATGTCAACGCATCTGTCTTTCCAAGTGGCGACCTGAAGCTCTAGTGTCATCTGTTTCAGCTCGGTGGAGCCCCCTGAGATCTGGGTGAACGCGATCGCCAAGGGAGCTGCCGAAACGAAGTGCGAAACATTTCCTCTCCAACACAGCTGGTAATTTTGTTGGGGACGATAAGTGCATGTATCTTGGTGATAGCTTCCATAGACACCCGGTCGATTGATTCTGAGGGAGCCGTTTCACCCTACCGCCGTGCTACCTCATTAGCATTCTAGTGCGCTGGTTGTATATGACCTCACAACAACATTTGACCGCATACTACATGTCACGTTATCTGAGTAGACATGATGACAAGTATGGACGTGCGAGCTGTTTTCAATTGAAGAAAACATTATGATGGGTGGCGAAGTGCACCTCTATTCCCTCCAATGGCTGCTAAGTGTGCCGATGTATTCCAAGATTTACCCAATCCGCTAATCCGCCAATGATGATGATGATCGTCGTCCGAATGCTATGTCTATGTGTACTAGCTAATTAGGCTTGAGAATATACCACATAACGTGCTTCATCTCTTTTCGCATCTTCGCTATAGGAGCTTGCTTTTCTTCTTTTTCAGCTTCCATTTCAGCAGCATGACTATTCCTTCTGTAGGGGTATGCCCCTGTTCACAGTCGTTACTGAAGTTGGGCAGGGTGCTCAGCTTCTGGCTCTTTACCCTTCGTGTCAGACCAAAGTTCATAAGCCGCCCAAAGCCCCATCCTCAAAGAATGGCTTTTCGGATGCAGCATTGGGATATCCAAATCGATTGTATAACGACTGCGACTCTCTTCAATGGACATGAACATTAAATGACGTGATTCCATGTCTTGAAAAATAGACTCCAGTGCATCAATTAGTAAAACGTTGCTTTGTTCCTTGGCTTGCCTCAGAAGCCCATGCAGAATGAATCCAACAAAAGGGAAGTAGTTACTGATGCCCTTCAGCAAATGTGCGCAAAGTAATAGACAGAAATGAATATCTTCTGCTGACGACTGTGAGACTGCCATTTTCTCTAGACAAGTTGTAAGGTTCTCCACAATATCGTTGTGATCCTCCACAGGCCATTCCTTAGCCGCAGGTTTGAATTGTGAGTCTTTGAAATGTCCGTGCATATCTTGCAAGGATCTATTGGGATCAACTAATAAATTCTAGGTCCTGATGGATCTGTCTCATACCTGGAAATCTGTGGTAATAATAATGGCCGTTCACGGAACTCTTGGTCCAAATCTGCCCCCGACTGTCCCTGATGAAGCTCGGCAAGCATGTCCCTTAGTGGTGGCAAAATGGGCTGGTAATTTCCTTGAACGGATTGCGAACCAGAGCCGGACGACACAGTGGGTGATGTCACACCCGCAGCGGTACGAGCCTGTGCCAATAAATCTCCCTCCTTTATGAAGGATATGGTGGCACGTATGTCAGTGCTGGTCCTGATTCTTTGTAGAATAGAGAAGGCATCATCTTCGGATCGACTCCTCAGCATGTCAAGCACATCTAGGAGTTCAGTGTGCTCCTGTTCCAGATCCTGATATCTTCGTTTCAAGCTGGTATACCTGGTGATGTCCGGATCGATGTCGTATTCGCACTTGGAGCCCCGCGAAGCACAGGCAGAACATTCAGGCCTCTTTGCGTCACACTTCGTCTTTCGGGCTCGACAGGTTTCACACGCTGCCTTTGCCTTTGCGTCTTTCTTCGGAGGCTGGTCGTCCTGGTGAACATGGCCTGATGGCCTCGGAAGTATCTGCCTCAAGGAATTCGACATTATGTGCGGTGCGCCTTCAACTGCGTAAAAATCCGGTGTTTTGGGGAAAAAGGTTGTCGTTGTTGCTTCCTTACCCCACCCATTGGCCACGGCTTTTTTAGCCGACTAGTTATGTAATCGGCTAGACCCAATAGCGGATAGTGCGATAGCTGGATAGCATCCTAATCTTGATTTCGATCTTCAGGTGTATGGCATTTTCGCGCTCCAGGCTTGCCTAATGGTCAAAGCCAAGCTATACGCAGGCAACAGACCTTCATGCAACTAACTCATAGGATACGGAGATGCGGAAATGCGCGACACGCATGCGTGTTGATAGCTATCGCTGCCTTGCAAAGTAGCTAAATGTTCTTGCTCTTGGTGGTTTTATCCTTATTCGCATCTTGCATGATGGCCTCCTTCACTCTAATGTCGGTTACAATAACCCCTAGAATGCCAACATTCACCAGAAAAAAAATGATACTCGATAGCCACAGTCCTGGGGTGAATGTCGAGCGACCAAGGAACTCCAATTGGTATCCCTGTTGAAGCCAGACAAACTATGGGACTTATCAGCTTCATCGTAACAGCATGAACGGAAACAACATACCTGACCAAGGATCCATAACACAAGAGCGGAAATCCCAGCTGATGAAGAATGAAGAAGGGTGGAGCCGGGAAGATAGAATGGTAGAAACATCATATACCACAGGAAGTACTATATCTAGTCAATAGCGATACATGAAGAAATCTTGTCCATAGTACCTGACTTGTGCAGACCTTATTGAAGGTCACAAATGCAAACGTCTGTGCCAGCATTGTAGATGGAAGATCGTTTTTAGCCGAAGCAAGTGGTACCATAACAGTACTCAAAAGGATCTGAGGAAGAAATGCCAGTCGTTCAAGGGCAAGTGATGCAGGGGCATTTGCGTTTGGTGAAGAATTCAAATACAACAACGTGTTATATGGCGAGAAATTGTGTCGATGATCAATCCGGATAAGATGATAAAGGTATGAGTGTTCCAAAAATGGAAAGCCACAGCTAAATAGATTTAGAAATTATATTCGCATAGTGTGACTAGTTGGCGGAACTCACATAATATACATGAATATGTTCAGCCCCACGAAGATTACGCCACTGGATAAAACGAGTTCTACTCTTGAGACGTTAATGAATTCGAGCATGCTACCGATAAACGAATTTGGTTTTGGCTTCCGACCACGTCGTTTTAAGGTATCTTCATTAAGCCACAGCAGAATAGAAGTGCCATAGATGAAAGGATAAATCTTGAAATGAACAGCGAAGCCTAGGAGACATCCTGCAATCTTTATGTGTCTGGAGAGAACAGCCCAGAGCAAGGCGATTACAATAACTCCTAAGAGTCCTTCTGAGCTGCCTCGTGTGCTTATGGTAGCCACCATAGGATTGAGTAGCCAGATGCTCGCAAACTTCAGTGCTCTGTCATGTGGCATGCCCTGGTATGTTCGGAGTATGCGAAACATCATCCAACCTGCGATGACATCCCCAAAAGCAAACAAAACCTTTCCGGAAGAGAACCATAAGCTTGACCAAGTAGTTGAATACAGGAACCAGGCTAGTAAAGGTGTGTAGCGATAGGTATCCCTCGCGTACGGCGATTGCCCCTGAGAGATGAAGCGCGCAGCGTCTGTGAAGACATAATAATCGATATCTGTATATTTCATAGGAGAGAATGCATCTTGGAAAAGACCGTATATTAGGAAAACTGCACGAAGGAGGATGGCGGAACCGAAGACAGCACGTGAACTCTGAAAGAAAGCCGATAGAGCCATATGGTGGGCGTAGGTGGGCGTGGAACCAAGCTCCAATCGCATGCAATTTTGGAGAATCGGGATGAAATGCAGCCACAACGGCAGAAAGAGATGGGCAACAATAATCGGTTGTGAATTGTCAGGAAGCCGTTTGGTAGGTGAGTGTTGAACTCAGGGGCCCAGGGATGGAAGCAATATGTAAGAATGTTCGAGGTCGAGGCGAACTAGACTAACCCGAACCAGAATAGTCTTGCACGTGCGCCGATACCCAGTCCCTTCTTGACTAATGCGGGCACCCGCGTATTTGCTCTTGCCATCAATTACAACTGTGAAGTTCTAAAGATCTTGATGGGTTACAAGCGCTCCCACGACGACACTATGAGTGACCCAAAGGAACAGTCATCTTCTCCTTATATGACCATGTTCGAAGGGTTTCGCAAGGAATTGGACGAACATCATGACCGTCGAGAGAGGATCATAAAGGCATCACGCGACATAACGGCCTCAAGTAAGAAGATGTGTGTTAATTTTTCTCATTGATCTAATAACTAAAGCTAACGTGTATCCAGAATATTCACTCTCCAGAGGTCAGTATTCCCAAGTGTTCAGGCTAGATTGTAATGCCGTCTCATGCTGTTCAGAATCCGCGTACTCGGTGCATCACTTCCACCATTTGTAGTCAAGAGCAATGCGCAATATTGGGAAACGATAGAAAAGCAATATCGGTCAATTGCTTCTGATGTTCAAGGGCTCAATGCCTATCGTTACCCTCAAATCACTGGGGGCAATCAAGAATTTATAGAAGCTCTGAGCTTTCAGCATTACCTTGAGAACCAAACCTTGATCTCTTACGATGACTCCAAAACACGAATTTCTACTCTTAGTGGAGATGGCCTCACGGTGTTACTTACCCCGGAAGACTACATCCTTGGAATATTCGACATGATTGGAGAGCTCATGAGGTTTTCAATTACGTCAATGGCCACCCACGGAAAGCTCCCAGCTGGACGTCCCAAGGCCACTAAACCCACCAAGAACGTATCCACAGATAGAAAAACAGACAAGATGGATATTGATGGACAAATTGTAGAGTCGGGTGAGAAACTGGAACCTAGAGACGTCCTGTCTGACCTGAGGGAGATTCGACTTCAACTTGAAATGTTCGACCCGCCACGTGGACCCAAGTTCAATGACGAAGTGGAGAAGAAGATGACCGTCATGCGGGAATGCGTTGATAAAGTAGAAAAGGCGTTGTACAGTCTGACTGTGCGTGGCAAGGAGAGCCCGAAAGGTTGGGTGCCTGATGTCAAGGACAAACATTCGACAGTGGAGAGTTACTGAGGAGCAGTCTAAGGTCATACTAACCGGCTTATGAGAGACTACCCTAGCAAGACTTGTCTATTCAGTGCCTCGGGATGTAGCGCGTCATGAACAGATGTTATCCCATAGAATAACAAGTTCAATTTGGAGTTTTTGATAGAATGATGTCCTTCGCTGCGTCCTGGATGCCTCAGCCCCACAGTGGCTGGTGAGTTGTGACTAAGCCCGTTTTTGCGCGATGACGGCCACGCCAGCCCGCTCGTTCACCATCATCGGCTTCCCTCTCCCCTCCCCTCCCCTCACCTCGAACATGGTTTGTGCCACAATGCTCAAGACATTCCACTCGCTCTCCGAATATATGCGACAAACTCGCTCTCAGACGATGTTCGCCCCGTGAATCGGAGGCGACGCAGATGGATTGCTTTGACACACTCAACAGACCACCCGTTGACTCCAGTCTCTCTATCAGATTCCATCATTAGCACGATCTACTCTCTTTCACCTCCCGCACATCGCCGGGCCACAGTTCCCACTACCGTTATTCAGCTTGCGACCATCACTGGCAACGATGCGCCGCCATAACTTCCCGCACCGGCCCAGGGCTGATGATGCACGCATGCGCATTCCCGAGTTGCCTCAGCGCAAGGTCTTTAAATGCATAGTTGACGACACGGCCTTGATGCTTGGCGTCAAGAAGAGCACCCGTGATGGTATTCGCAAGTGGGTGTCTCAGGGGGCAATAAACCTATATGTGCCGCTGCATAGTAGGTTCACTTATCCGCCTATCGACCTACACGCCTTGCTGACAGTACACAGCGCTCATGCAACTTGATCGCATGAAAAAAGGCAGCGACCGCACCAGTGCCGACGCACGTGAAGCGATAAAATGGCTCGATGAAATAACTTCCATGCCCGCCGTCGAGGCGTCTGGCTGCGTCCGACTCGAGGGGGGAGACGAAACATACGAGACTTGGAAAGAAGTGGAGCTCTTCCTGCTACCCAAGCCGCTCCTATCTATGGAAGACACTGATTCAGAGGAAGAGGAAGAGGAAGAACTTGCCGACGAATTAGAGAGTTCTTTCGCCCAGTTGGATGTCTCTGACGAGACATCAATGAGCTCATCACATAGCCTGGAGGAAACTCCCAAGACCCCGCAATCGCTCGTCTCCGCCTTCTCGATTGGCCGAACTGCGAAATCCGGCGGTGCGCCCGTTAACCCAAAGGCCGCTGCGTTGATGATCGAGTCTCCTAACCGCACTGCTCGCAATAGCACAGAGATTGCACGGATCGAAAAAACGCCAAAGAGTGTAGTTCCCGATTCACTCAAACCACTCTTCAACCATATTCTCTGGCTGGTCCACAAGGAATCCAACCCAGATACAGCTTTGGAGTCCTTCATACTCCTGACCAACGAAGAAATTAAACAGCAGATTGCCCACGAATTCGGCATTCGCGCCAAGCGTCTAGAACAATTACGTGAGGCAGTCGGCCGTGAGGACCGCGAATTCAAGAGCCGACTTATGGTCTACAAAATGGAATCAGAAGAGCCCAAAGCACGGACTGTCGTCGAAGTGACCAATACTAGGAAGAAATCCCCTAGCAGACCAAAATCCATTCATAGTAAAGACGAGGTTGATTCCGAAGACGAAGATGTCGTTTTACTGAAACGCGCTCCAAGGGGACCCCAATCACAGGCGGCCCAGAATCAGCGCATATTTGATCCCAACGACTTCGGCCGTACCACTAACCAACCTGGGGGTCGGGGTGGACGTGGAAGTTCTGGTCCTCGGGGCCGCGGAACGTCCGCGCGTGGTCGAGGCAGTTTCTCCCCTCGAGGAGCTTATACACCTCCAGCACCTCCGTTCCGCGCACCACCAACTCCACGCACTGATCCAAATCAGCCTATCGATCCCGATTCTTTCGCACGCCCCAATCCCCGGGTGGTGAGCACACGAGGAAGTAGGAGAAAGTTATGGGAACCTAACTAAGTCAGCATCGTATGCATCAAGATCGATGCAGCTCAATTCAATTACTCTAAGACTAAGAGCCACCCATTACACTTTCTTTACCAAGAAGTTACGACCGAACTTTCTGTCGGTACAACGAAAGTCCAGAGAGACTCGTACAGATCTAAAGCATAGGCCACAGCAAGCAATAGGCAGAATCGACATGGACCATCGGCCAAATCCGATTTAGTGGATACTTCCTGCTGGGAAGTTAGTTCACAACCTCGGATCACATTGGTCATTTGTCCACGTTAAATTTGTATTCATAGTTGAGTCAATCATAGCACGGAGGCTTATCAGGCATCTGAACAGTGTTCAGTTCCCTGATTTGTTCGGAGGCGGTCACTTAGGAAGCTTTGTGGGCTACAGGTTCCACTAAGCTGGTGGCTACAGCGTGAAGTGTTTTTCTTCTTTTATTTTAGATGCGACTAGGTTCGTTTCTGGTCACATGAATGTGGCCTGGGATTTCGTGGGTAAGTGTCTCCAGAGTCGTATTTTAATTATCGGGCTATTGCAAATCATCTTCTGCTCTGGTGTGATGCAATAACACATGTCACCCCAATCTTTTGAATTAATTGACAATCTAGATAGCAGTGGATACAGAACTCGACGGTCACACGGCTCAGTTCACTCAATCCAGAACAAAATAGCCGTTCTAAAGTCATTCGACTTTAAGAACACCCTCCATAACCTCAATCGCCTCGCCCCTCAACTTCACCTCCTCAATCCCCTCCCCATCCCCCTTCCTCACAACCGTAACATAAATATCACACCTCCTCCCAAACTCCACACCCTGTACCAAATGATACCGAAAAGGTCCTCTTCCCCGCTCCCTCCCTTCCTTCAGCGCCAAATACGAGCACAACGCCGCACTCGCACTTCCCGTCCCGGGATCCTCGCGCGACCCAATACTTCTGGTTCTGAGCAACCGTGTCTGATTGACACTATCGGAAGAATCGATACCAAGATCGACGAAGTAGAAAGTCCCGGTGTATCCGACGTCCCAGCCGGAGCCGGGATCGAGATGTTCTTGCTCGTAGAGCAGAGGGAGGGGAATGAGGCCTTGTGTGGGCAGAGCCAAAGTCTCCAGGTTCGAGAGTTGGACGAGGTTGAACGCCATGCCTTTCACGATGGAGAAGAGAGGCACGACTTCCGAGTTCGTGGGGTTCGTGTCTGGGCCTGGAAACGGATGGGGTAGGAGTTTTGCTTTGTGGTTATACACGTCGTGGGGGATATCGACTTCAGCCGTCTTGGTGAGATGATCGTATTCGAAGGGAACGGATCCGGCAATTGTTTTGAGTTTGCGGAGGCCTGGGTATTGCAACGGATGTTGGGCTACGTATATAGCGGTGCCGATTGTGGGATGGCCTGCGAAGCTCATTCGCGATCTGGGCGTGAAAATGTCGTAGACGGCGTGGTCGGCGCCATCACGCACTTCGTGAAGGAATACGATCTCGGATAGATTGAATTCGGTAGCAATTCTTTGTTTGGTTTCTTCGGTGACGCTGTCGTGGAAGGCTTGGGGAACGCGGATTATGCTAAGGGGGTTGCCAATGAAGCGGGTTGAGGTGAAGACGTCAAGGGTTGTGAAGTTGAGCTCCATGATTCGTTGATAGGGATAAATGGTATCTGATCTGTGATTGACTTTCCAGGTTCTAAAGATGGGTTGGTTTATAAATGCTACGACTGTGAGTCAACGCGATGGATCCCGTCATTTCTGCACAGAGATGCTAACCTTTTTGGGTAATATACCTACACATCTTACTTCGTGCTTCGCGGCTTCGCGGCTTTGCCAAGGTCAGGAGTTGGAAGGGCTTCACGTAAATGGTGTACAACCTAATTAGCTGGAACCTTGATTGGACCTTTTGTGAATAGTCTAGAATCAATGAACTGGCCTAGTATGAAGGGTTTTGGATGCCACTTTATTACCCAGGCAAAAGCCACTCACAATACCAAAATCAACCCGCTAGAAAGGAGAGAAGTCGTACAGATACATCAATCATATTCACACCTTTACTTTCCAAATCGAAATGAAAGTTGGATCAATCCAGTCACCTTGACCTCTACAAAACAACAATGCCTGCAATGGATATAATTGCAATCGAAATGTATATTCCGAAGGTCAAACTTCCATAGTCGAAGAAGGCTGGTGAGCTCAGTCCAGGGGCAGCACCCTTCGACGAGCTACTTGCGGCTGGAGGAGCCCCGGCAGTTCCGCGTCCAGTCGGGCTGGCTACGGTTCCAGTGCCTCCAGTTCCAACTGCCGACAGCAGACTTGCACAAGTAGATGCTGTGACGGCAGATTGCACAGTGGCTTTACCCTCAAAGTTGCAGGCTTGAGAGTTTCTGTTGTTCCCAAGATAGTATTGGTTCACGGCCCAGGCCAGTTGATCTTTGGGATCGCAGCCGCTGATAGCTCCATATGTGCCACTAGACGCATTGCGGGCAATTCCATCACAGAACCTGCTATTCCGACCGCAGATGTAGTCGAATGTTGCTTCATATTCTTTTTCGTCGGTGGATTTGATGTTGCATTGCAAACTGCTCGCCATACATGAACACAATTGCGGGTTGACCGATGGTGGTAGAGGGGATGCTGCAGCCGCCCACGTAGATGCAACTGAGGGGCAAGCAGGAGCCGAATTGGAAGGCGTATATGCACTCCTCTGGGTCAATGTTGGTTGAATTGTCGCTAATTGACTCCTCAAAGAAGTAAAATCAGGATATGGGCTGACATTATTTCCATCGATTTGAACCAGGCCATATGCATTAGCTCCGGTGAAATACTCATAGACAATTCCACCAGAGAAGACTCCGGTCATGTTGCCGTAGAGGACCTGAACCTCGGTAAATGGCCGGCTCTGTGGACCTCCTGGAAGATTTTGATTACATCCATATTCAGCGAAGAATACTGGTACGGGATAATTCCTAAAGAAATCTACTCGTTCCCCATACTGTGATTCCTGGTAGGTGCTGTTGCCACACCACGAGTAAACGTTATAACCCCAGAAATCGATGGCTGTTTGATTTCCTTGATTGCCAGGCTGACAGGCAAAGTAATGTGCCAATTGATTTCTTGACGGTACATCAGCTGTTGCATAGCCTACACCAAGAGTGTTTCGATAGTTTTGCGACTTGATATATCCCTTGATATCCCTCACAGCCGCCTTGACGAAAGCAGCAGCCGCGGTTTGATTATCTCTGCTAACATTCTCGTTTCCAGCAAAGAAACCGATGACGTTTTTGTATTTTTGTAGGTTGTCGACCACACTAGTGTATCGCCTGTAAAGGGACACATCCCATTCCGGAGTGTCACTTATAATGGATGTTCCGGGTTCACCCAAATCAGCTATGACGTAGATATCAGCGGAGGCGAGCTGCTCCATGCAGTCATCGTGGTTATTGGAGGGGTTGATGGCGTAAACTCGGATTACATTGGTGTAAATCTGCTTGAGAATCGGGATATCTCGACGACACTTAGCTCCATCGGCCAGAGGATCAGTGTAACTAGTGTTGGCCGGGCTTTGTGATGCAGTTCCGTTAGGCTGATAGTTTTCTTGGTATGCAACACCTTTCATTAAGCTAATAAGATATTAATAGCGGCTTGGTATCATAGCGAAAAGGAGGATATACAATTGAGAGCCATTGTTAGTATAGAAGAAGTGCTGACCGAACACTTCGATCTCTGGAATGGTGTTGTAGCTCTGGGCCGAGGCGCCTGACAGCACAGTGGCGGCAGCTAGGAACTGTGGCAAGGCAGCCCTCATGATGGAAGATGGGCAGCGACAGACAGGGAAAGCGAATGGACAAGACACGAAGCCTCGCGCAGAGTAGTGCTACCTGAGCACCTATGTACGACAACTTGGCGTTGTCGCTGGGTTGGGGGGAAGTGGGGGGAAGTGGGGTGAAGGGAGAGCAAAGAGGTTACGGAAAATCCGGGACTCCCGCGAGTATTTCAGGCGTTTGTCGCACGCCGCGTACACCTTGGACGCCATGCAGGTACATCCATTCGATTGTTCCGCTGACGACGACTACGGATGAGAATCTAAGGCTGTTCGCAGTTCGCCAGCTTGCTGGCCGCGGGGTGGCGGATAGCACTATCGATAGATCTAGCCGGTTTTGGCTGTATTACATGCTATCTTCCTACCCTTCCACATCCGGCCCCCGGTTACTCTCCCAACAGAGCATCGCAGCAATCCTTCCAATTTGAAGCTGCGATAGGATGGATTCTTCGGCTACTGCTCCGACTTTGCTCACGAATCATTTCATCCATATCATGGTTCGCTGTGTTTCTTCAATACCGATATCTGTCTCAGTTGCTCCACCCTAACAATATCATGTCTAACTTGCTCGATCATAAATTGCGAAACGTGACAATTCTCTTCCGTCACAAATTTTACTTCTGGGCTTGAATACTCTGGCTGGGTTATGGCGAGCTGAACTGGTGGCCCCAGGTACTGCTAGCTTGTTGGTTATGACGCAAGAGGTTTTATCCGTTTCAGCTGGAACAATGAACGGAAACACATGTATCCATTCGCGGCCAATTATTAGTAGCTGTAGCATCTTAATCACATCAAGCATGTTACTCGCCTACGTAGCAAAGTCACATTGTCTCTCACTGTACACCCAAAAGTTAAAGGGGCGCAAGAAGAAAGCACATCTCCTTAAAATGATTGTGAGTGGTAAGTACTTCATAATTTGAGAATATGATGTATTGAATGGAAACAAAGAAAAGCATATCGAGATGTTCAGTTCAATGCATCCACTAGGCCGCTCTTCAATATCCATCTCCCACCTAAGCCTCTCTCCTCTGCCTTCCACTAATCAAATACACACTAGCCCTCACATCTAACAACGGATCATCACTAACATCCACGCCCTCCACCCTCGGAATCGGATCAAAAATAACCTTCTTCTGCTCCGTCAAGCTCTCCTCATCCGGAACCGTCCTCTCAATCTTCACGGTGCCCAACTCGACAATCTTCCTTTCCTCAGGCCAAAGCTCCGTAGCATTGTTCGTCACATCGCCCTCCTCTGCGATCTGTGCTAGCAGCTTGAACTCAATGGGGCCGGACTCGAGACGTTTCGGGAACTCGTTGAAGAGGTAGTTGGCATCTTTAGCAGAGGTTTCTTCGGCTGTGAGGGTCTGGAGTCCTGCGACGGGGACAACGCGGTACCGGAATGTTGTCACTTTGCCCTCGCTGTTGCTGAATTTGAAGGCATTTACGCCAAAGTACTTCTCGGTACCGAAGCTGACGGGTGAGGGTTTTGGGTCTTGGATGAAGCGGAGGGTCTCTGGATGTCGACCAAGGAATTCGGGAACTTCGGTAGCAGCGTTGGGACCAGTAGCAGCCTTTAGGAACTCGAGAAACTCTGCGCCGGTGCGGACGGGAAAGTACTTTGTCGAGTGGGCAATTATATCGGTATGTTGTCGTCGGCCGTCCTTCTCCGGGAGGTGGAAGCGGAGAGCGAAGCCGCGGGGGTTGGCATTGGGATCTGTGTCAGGAATTTGGGGAAGACCAGTGGAAGACGAAAAGCGAACGGTGATGGGAGTAGTGTTGTTGAAATGATGAGCTTTGCTGAGTGTTGCTGCTTCGTTGGTCGGCGTGAATATTCCGGTCAAGAGGTGACCACGGGCATGAGCTTGGAGAAATAATGTTAGATGGCTTTTATGGAATGTCATTGGGGAAAAGACGTACCAGGGCGGAAGCTTCGTTCAGCGCCACCAGCAGCATTGCGCAAGACATCAACGAGGCCAGTGCTAGTCTCGAGGATCTTAGCATCGTCGGAGAGGGGCATGATGAGTTATAGAGTAAGGTATCAATGAAACAAGCTCTTCTCTTCGATTGCTTCTAGATATTGTTTAAGAGCCCCGGGTAGCAAGAAGATAGAGTTCCACAAAGCTTATGGACCTTGCCAGCACCCCTCTTATATACTTCTCATCCACCACAGCCCTCCTCGTTGTTACCCCTCCATGCCGTACTATCCAAACAAAGGCAGCCCTCAGCCCTTTCCAACCAAATCATTGGAGTCTCTTTTGCCTTGTACCGCTGTGCAGCCGTGAACGTCAAATCCCTCGCACGCCATTGGTGTACGCCCTAGGCATGCATATGACAACGGCTTAGTAACAGACTTAAGTGCTGCACCTCATCTACGCACAACCACTCGTGCATCCACCATTGCGGGGCTTGTAAGCAATGGCGAGAATCGCGCGCTGTATTGTGTCAGGCTAAGATGATGATTTATACAGGTTGCCCCAGTGCGACGAGTGAAGATGCGGTTAGATAATGGCGGGAAATTCCTACCTTGGGTAATGAACTTCGTATGCTGCTCTGGATATAGTTCCGAAGGCTCCTGCAGGCGAAGAGATGCGGCTTGGTGTCCTTAGGCGAGTGGAAATTGGGTATAGGGTGAGTGTTATTGATTTGGAATTGGTGAGATTGGTCGATAGGCGTTGATTACTTCATCATGGTGCCCAAGCAACAGAGTTAGGTTGAGATAGATTTGGGAGGAGTTCAGGTACAAACATAAAGATGGCCCTGCATTCTGGCCCCGGGAGAGATTATTAGACGGCCCAAGACGCATTTTCAACTGGGCAATGACGTATTATGCAGTCGGAAAGTTGCATGTTTGTTTACCTCTGGTATTCACACAGGGCGTCAGAGGTTCACTAACAATCATGTTGTTATTATATATAGCTGTGAAAGTTTCCTCCTCGCCTACCAGAAAGGTGCAGAAAACTAAAGAGATCCCGTACCACAATAGTTCATGGATAGTTTCGCGCCATCGTTCCCTTGGACGCCCGGCTTGCCAACCCGCAAAGGTACAATGTGTAAATAAGAGTTTTCTGATAAGCGCCTGGCTATGTGTTATCGGCATTGGATTGTCGACCACCAGGACCGATAGGAAATGATAAATAGATTCAAAGAGACTGCGGACTACATTCTCGCTGTGGCCCTGCCCCCCTGATTGTAATGAGTCTCTGAAAAATATCTGGCATGGATTTTAATTCTCCCAGTCCTAATAAGCGTTCTGGGGAATCTGATAGCCTCCCGATTGTGATGGCTGGTTCTGTGCTTGCTGCTGTTGCTGTTGCTGCTGTTGCTGCACTTGGGGGAGATCATTGAACCAAGGGTGAAGGAGTGCGGCACTCGCCGAAATCCTCATCTCTGGACGTAATTGTAGCATGCCGTTGAGAAGGTTCAAGCCGACGGTATCCACCTGCGGGAGAATCATACGAAGATCCTGTGTTGCATAGACGGTGAAGTTGCCTTTGTACTCTGGAAATTGTGAGATGCCCGGCCAGGAGCGCTCGGATGGTGTGCCCATGAGTCGGAAGATCTTTTGCAGTTGGTCCTCGTTGGTGGTACCGGGGAAAAGCGGCCGTCCAGTGTACATCTCAGCCATGATGCAACCTGCAGACCATATATCAATGCTGGTGTTATACGTCCTACTACCGAGGAGAACATCTGGAGCGCGATACCACAAGGTGACGACTTCGTTGGAAAAGGTATTGACAGGAATTCCAAACGCCCTTGCAAGACCAAAATCAGCAAGTTTGAGTTGACCCCTAGTGTTGATGAGCAAGTTTTGAGGCTTCAAGTCGCGGTGCAATACACGATTATCGTGACAGAAAGCAATACCCTTCAGTAGCTGGTACATGAAGGATTTGATGGTCGGGGGATCTAGGGCACCGCGGTCGCCGCGCGAGTCCATGTACCGTTTCAGATCCTTGTCCATGAACTCAAAGACGAGCATCAGCTTGTTCTCCGTATGAATGACATCGTGTAGTAGCACTATGTTCTCATGCTTGAGCTCCTTCATAAGTGAGATCTCGCGAATGGCGGTTGACGGAGTGCCTTCTTCTGAGTCGAGGTGGATTTCTTTCAAGGCAACTAGCTCGCCCGTCTGGCGGTTGCGACCCTTGAAAACCTACGTTGTGTTAGCGTAGGCAGCATGAAAACATGGACGAGAGGGGGGATTTTTACGGTTGCGTATGTGCCTTCGCCCAGTTTCTCCAGCTGCTGGAACGAGCTTGGGTGTCTTCGATTGTCCATGGTTGGGATGACTGTTCGGCCGCCACCTAGGTTCCTGACTGAGATGGATGAGTCGGTGCGATTCGCGACGGACAGTGTCCCCGCGTGCGTTGGAAGGAGCGCGCCTGGAGGTGCCCGAGAAGTATATTTGGGATCCCAAAGGATGTCGCTTGCAGTTGTGAGCTTGCTTGCAATGGCCAGCGGTGGCGGCGGGGTGCTCGGCTGAGGCTGGTCGTTTGGTTGCGCCGTTTTGGAGATGGAGAAGAAGTCTGCGGGAAGCGTTCCCTAGAGGAGGCCGGTCGTGGCGTAGATATATCACAGAAAGATCTGCAGAGGTGACGGCGGAGGCAGCGAAGGGGTAGGCGGTTGGGCACTTGTCGGCGCTTGAGATGGTTTGGCAACGTAGCTGCGCTGGCTGCTGGGTGTGAGTCTTCTATGGTGGGGTGGACTCTAGAGTCCGAGGGACGTGCGACGGCTGGAATCTATAGGTATGGCCAACCAGGACAAGGGCTGCCTGCATCTAATTGCTCTGTATGCTAGAGGGGGCCAGCCGCGCGCCACGTCTGCGACTCAGGGAGCATCAATCTTTCTCTGCGTCTGTTCAACTTCCAGGGGTAGTGTTTGTCCATCGATAAAACCACGAAAAGTCGCCGATGTTATTTATGGAAGGGCGGCTCTGGCAAGTATCTTCTCATGCCTAGATGTGGAGAGAGCTGTTACATGTCCATACTTTGTAGGAATCCACAACCCAGCGTTAATACTCTTGCCATGTGCACAAGCATCCAGTAGATAAGCAGTACTGCAAAGATAGTATCTTTGGCACTCTTATATGATGCATAATTCCCATTGATTGCCATTACCCAGACCAGCACTGTACAGGTGCCGTGCTTGGTGCACGAAGTAAACACCCACTCCGTGGACAAAGAACCGCTTAGTCAAACAGCGCCGCATGGGAAGCGAACCAGTGGGTGTTGATGGGCGTGATTGGCACCCGCTTGGAACTGGAGCTCCCCCCAGCACAGGTACGTCAATCCACTTTCTCCACCATTACCACCTCACACCTCTCGCACTCTCCGCCCTCCCCCTCACTCCACCTCCCTCCTCGACAGCGAGAGTCGCAATGCGAGCACGCCTCTTCCCCCGCAGCCTGAAGCTCACATATCTGCCCGATTGAAGACCCCCCCTTGGCTTCCGTTGCGAAACAAAAGCGTTTGTCACTTTATCGCCGCTATCGACATAGCTTGTATTAGCTTTGCCTTTCAGCCATGAAGTACACCGTGTACGACCGTCTGCTACGTCGCGAGATCGGCGATCGTAAACGGTATGCCAGCATACGTGGGATATACGGAGACCGAAAATGGATTCAAGATATGGATATCGTGAATGAGCTGGAGGGTCACACTGGATGCGTCAATGCTCTTAGGTACACCATAGTCTTCTGCCGCAGGCTGAGTATAGGTGCTAATTCTTCGGCTTAGCTGGTCGAGATCTGGACGCCTTCTCGCATCTGGTTCTGACGACCACCGAATAAACATTCATGTCTACCATCCTGAGTCTTCGACATCCCAGTTCAATCTCACCACATCCATAGTCACAGGACACCGTTCTAACATCTTCTCTGTCAAATTCATGCCATACTCAAATGATAGGACTATCGTCTCGGCTACCGATGACGTTCGTATATTTGACATCGAGCACTCAGGTCGCTCAATGTATGGCTCTTCAGCCACGCCCGGTCACAGAAACGCACATCGCACCATTGATGCTGCCACACTCACGGAAGGAGATACTAACGCAAAATCATTCCGCTGCCATAGTGACACTGTGAAGCGTATTGTTACCGAGGACAATCCTTTCTATTTTCTCACCTGCTCAGAGGACGGTGACGTTCGACAGTGGGATATCCGGCAACCCGCAAAGACGTATCCGCCCTCACGGACAATGCCACGATGGGCCTCGCCTCACGATGCCACTGATAACATTCCACCACCTCTTATTTCATACAGCCGCTACAACCTAGATCTGAACACGGTCTCGTGCTCACCTTCACAACCGCACTATATTGCTCTGGGCGGTGCCCACCTTCACTGCTTCCTGCACGACCGTCGAATGCTTGGAAGGGATAAACTCCATGAACGAGGCGAGAAATTATCTAGCCCACAGAATTGGAGCGACAGTGAGAACGTTTCGTTCGGAAAAGCTACACAATGCGTAAAGAAGTTTGCCCCCAATGGGCAGCAGCGGATGGGCCGAGGCGAGAGCGGGCATATCACTGCCTGTAAGATCTCCGACGCAAATCCAAACGAGATGGTTGTCAGTTGGTCTGGGGATTGGATTTACAGCTTTGACCTGCAACAAAGTCCTGATGCTGGTGATGACAGCAATTCCACTCATAGTTCGGTGGGAGGATCCAGTCGTCGAGTGCGGGAGAAAAAAAGAAAGCGAACCAAATCTGGGCTTTCAAACCAGGAAGAAATAGCTCGGACCGGTTCGCGCCAACGGACAGAGAGTTCTCAGGTTTCCGCATCAGACATCCCAGCCAACCTTGCTCTGAGAGTGAACTATGAAAATGGTCAAAGTGAAGAAATTCGTATTGTGCCCCCGAGGATCTCATCAATAGAGACTGAAGAAGCAACTCTTAGCAATACCGACCACTTTCGTGTCGCAAAGACGGTGGTGAAAATCCAACACCTGTTATTCCGTTTGGACCCGACTAAAGTAACGGCAACAAAAAGATTTGGTCCGAACTTTACATCTGCTCTTGGATTTGCCTCATCGATATTACCTGACATGGAGGACATCAGCAGAGCCTGGGCTTACCCAATCAATCCAACTGAGGTTCAAGTTGCGGTACAGAACAAATTACGTAGTGGTCGTGAAGTATCTCAAAGATTTGTCCAAGCTGCAGGTACTCTTGCACGAGTGCTTGGAGGCGAATTACATACAGGTGGCAATGCCAGTGGTACGATATCAACTTATTTTACTACCATTGGACAGAGTATATCCAACACTCGACCTCTATCACGTCGCGAACATTTTGTATACGATTTTCTTAAAGCGATATTACTATGGCTGGATAGTGGGCTTGGTGCACTCGTTGAGGGATTTTCGAGCGCGGGTGCCCACCCTCGCCTCCCTTTACCTTTGGATGCGTAAGCTCGCTCCCTTGCGCATTGTGATTGGGGCCCTCACTAATATTGTCATGATATATAGGGACATAGAGTCGATCGATGGTATACTGATACCTTACCTACTCCACCTAGCTGGCGATGATCCTATCATGGACTTGGATGCCAATAGATTTGAAGGTGATGAGTCTAGGTTATTGTATCCCTCGGCGAAGGATGCCGTCGTGGCGTTTTCTCAAGCACTCCAGGTGCCATTTGCTGACCTGACTGGAGACCCCGTTTCTGCATTGGGATCGTCTTCCGAGATCGATAGCTCTCAAGATCGCAGAACAGCAATGACAAAATGGGCTTTCAAGTTTAGTAGAGGCTTGTTGTGGACTATTGCTAAAGATATTCATTTCGAGTCTGTCGACCGATCTTTTGGCGGTAGGGGCATCGCACCCGCACAAATCAAAGCTGACGAACGAATTCTGAGGGAACAGCAAGATGATGTCGACCCCCTCACCGAGGACGAGGCTGTAAATGCGGAGGTTGTTGAAAGAGCCCGGACAGAGGACTCCAATATCTCACCTCCACATTCAATGTCGTCACAAATCGAATCCGATGATGCTGACAATGAAGATACCTTCCTTTTGGCCACAGAATCATCAGAAGAAGAGATTGACGAAGATGACAATTCTGATGGTGATATCGACCCATTAGAATACGACGACGATGACGATGAAAATGACAGTGACAGTGATGATGGCGCCGTTGACGAGCACGGCCTTTCTCGGACTCCCAGTGGTCGTGTTCTGTGGCGGTCGGATTTCGACCGGAGTCGTCTGAGGGAACGGGTAGAGGCTGAGGTCCCATGTTCAACACACTCTCGCACATACAGAGGGCACTGCAACGTCAAAACCACCAAAGATGTCAATTTTCTCGGCCTTCAGGATGAATATGTCGTTAGCGGCAGTGACTCAGGACATGTCTTCATCTGGGACAGGAAAACCTCGCAGCTCATCAATATCCTCGAAGGCGATGGTGAGATTGTAAATGTGGTCCAAGGCCATCCATATGAGCCGACTTTGGCTGTCTCGGGCATTGATCACACAATCAAAATATTCTCACCAGACGCTCAGGAACAGTGGAATGCAAGGAAGGGTATCGGGGTTCGTTCAACTGATCCCGGCTTGTCAAGCCTGTCCTTTGGTCGGAGGAGAAGACCGCGTGCGTCTCCTTCCATCCCTCCCCCGTCGACAGAACCACCAGAGACAAGTGACGAAGAGGACCGTCGAGTAACGTCACATGGCCTCCGCAGCCGAAAATGCATGCAGGATGAATATGAAATTACAAGCCGCAACGACATGGATCGTAAAGGTGGGAGAAATGAAGCCTTCATTACTAGGGCTTTGCTAGCAGAATTAGCACAGCGTATACACGCACAACAACATGGCATGGGAGATGACGATGTTGGCGAAGACACAATCGTGCTAAACAACGACGATGGCTGTAACATAATGTAAGGTCGCGTGGGGATACAGATTGTCTATCTGGAAGGGGTATCGATTTGAATTAGTGCACTGTAATACTGCATAACAAAAAGTCAATTATTCTAGTGCCTCCTACAGAATGACCAACCGGAATGAGCTTTCTAAAATTTTTATAGCACCCATGGAGGTGTCCAATGCTTTGAATTGTGCTGTACATGATAGAAATCCGATATAGGTAGCACGCGCAATGTTAATTACCCCAATTAATCAACACATGAGATGTAGCTTGCTAAACGGCAGCAGATTGCTTTATTTTCCAGGTCCTCATTGAGCAGACCCTGGGCAACGTAGCAACTCAAGTGGCCTTCTTCTGCTTGGCCTTGAGCGCCTTCTTCCTGTTACTCCGTATCATAACCACCGAGAGAAAGCTGCCTACGACCGTGGTACCAAGGATGATGAGGATGACGGGGATGCGAATAGCCCAGACTCGAGGTGGAAAGAGCGAGTGGAGAGCATGATCCTCGTCGACGAAAGGCTAGTATGAAATTAGTGTCTGCTTCGAAGAGGTTCAGAGTAAATGAAATCTTGCGATCTGAGAGATGAACTATACAAAAAGGGACGTACCATAAACAATGTCCATACAGTGTAATAGAGGAAGACGGTCGATGCCGCGACCAGCATGCTGAGGCCAACAAGACGGTCAAGCTGTTTTGTGTCAGTAAGTGTATCTAGAAATAGTTTTGAACGTTAGGATTTACCATATTGAAGCAAGTTGTAGAAAATCGACTCAACGAGCAGGTTGCTTTGGATCGAATGAACTTGACGACGCGGTGAAAGTGTAAGGGTGAATTGGGGGCATGGGATGAATGCCAAGAGCGGAGTTTAGCCGTATCGCGCTAAAGTTTTGGCATGGTAACCCAAACTTTCGCGCAAGACTATCGACTTCACGCCCTTTCGCCTCCATCATCCCAGGGTGCGGCCAACCGCAATTTCTCTATCTGATTCCCATTATCCCCCAAATCGAGTGCTCCGATTTTTCTCCCCAGACTTCATTATATCACCAGTCTCGCCACATACAACCATGACGGAGGTTGCCTCCGCCGTGCGCATTCCCTCGCCAGAGCCGGAGCTCTCACCAGAGCCACCTCGCAAGCGTGACCGTTCACCCTACGAAGCCGGGCCTTCAAAGCGCTCGCGAAGATCCGACCGCGATGAAGAAGTAGATGGTCCCCGCGAAAAGCACAGAGACTCGAATCAGGCGCGTGACCGCGACCGTCGTCACAATGATCTCCCCCGAAGGGAGCGTGAAAACGGGAACGTGAAAAAAGAGAGCGCTGAGGATGACGATCGCCTGAAACTTTTCCAGAGCGCCTTCAGTGTGACACGAAAACTCCCCATCGATGACTCAAAGACTCGAGCAGGTGGTGCCTACATCCCTCCCGCGAGACTCCAGGCTATGCGGGCGGCCATCACAGATAAGAACACACCGGAGTTCCAACGCATGACATGGGAAGCTTTGAAGAAGTCCATCCAAGGTCTCATCAACAAATGTAACGTGGCAAACATCAAGAACATTGTCCCTGAACTGTTTGGGGAGAATTTGATCAAAGGCCGAGGGCTATTTTGCCGATCGATCATGAAAGCGCAAGCCGCAAGTTTGCCATTTACGCCAATATACGCCTGTATGGTGGCCATTGTGAACACCAAGCTACCACAGATTGGAGACCTGCTCGTGCGCCGTCTGATCATCCAGTTCAGGAAAGCCTTCAAACGCAACGACAAAGCTGTGTCCGTAGCCAGCTCCATGTTCCTATCGCATTTGGTCAATACCCAAGTAGTCTCGGAGATCCTGATTGCCGAAATACTCCTATTGCTATTGAACAAGCCAACAGACGATAGTGTAGAGATAGCAGTATCTGTCATGAAAGAATGCGGCCAGTTTCTAGAAGAAATGAACCCCTCTATTTCTAACGCCATATTTGAACAGTTCCGCAACATTCTACACGAAGCCGACATTGATAAGCGAACACAATATATGATCGAGGTTTTATTCGAAGTGAGGAAGAGCAAATACAAGGACAATCCGGCGGTGAAGGAAGAGCTTGATCTAGTAGAGGAAGAGGATCAGCATACGCATCGCCATACTCTCGAGGGTGATTTCAAGACTGAAGACGGCCTTAACATCTTCAAATTCGATGCGGAGTATGCGGAGCATGAAGCACAATACCAGAAACTGAAGGCTGAGATATTAGGCGAGGAAGAGGGTAGCGATGCCGAATATACAGATGCATCAAGTGACGATGAAGATGATGAGGAAGAGAAAGCCATGGAAATCAAGGACCAGACTAACGCCGATCTCGTCAATCTTCGTCGAACAATCTACCTCACTATCAAGAGCAGTGGAGGATTCGAGGAATGCTGTCACAAGCTCATGCGGATAAACCTGCCACATGGCCTGGAGAAAGAATTGACGTCAATGATTGTTGAGTGTGCAAGTCAAGAACGTACATATGAGAAGTTCTACGGCATGGTTGGAGAAAGATTTTGTAAGCTGAACCGGATGTGGGCAGATTTATTCGAGGAAGGATTTATCAACTACTACGAGACGATTCACCGCTATGAAACGAACCGTCTACGTATCGTCGCACAATTTTTCGCACACTTAATGGCCACGGATGCTATTGGATGGCACGTCTTGATGGCCGTCAAGTTGAACGAGGAGGATACTACTTCAAGCTCCCGTATCTTCATTAAGATCTTGTTCGAAGAGCTCATGTCCTCACTTGGACAGAAGAGCACAGTTGAGCGATTCAAGGATCCAGCACTGACAGAGAGCCTCAGCGGGGTTTTCCCAACAGACACAGAGGACCAGTCCAAGACACGTTTCTCTATCAATTTCTTTACTGCGATCGGAATGGGTGCTCTGACAGAGGGAATGCGGGAGTGGCTCAAAAACGCTGCGCCAAAGCCCGCTCCATTACCGGAACCAGAGAGCGAATCCGATTCAGAAAGTGTTTCATCGTATTCTTCTCGTTCGAGGTCCTACTCCCGGTCCAGGAGCCCTGCCCGTCGCCGGCGCGACTCTCGCTCCAGCTCAAGGGGTCGCTCTTACACTCGAAGCCGATCACCAGCATCACGGAAAGGCCGTGACGATCGCAGCCGATCTTCTTATTCACAGTCTAGATCTCGATCACCTGCACCTCGGAAACGGCAATACTCTTCAAGTCGTTCGCGCTCTCCTGTACCTCGCAGCCGAAAGACGAAATCCCAAACCCGCTCCCGCTCCCCGGCTCCCCGTCGCCGGGGGCGTAGTCCATCTAGCCATGTATCGCGATCACCCACTCCGAGGCGCCGACAATATTCTAGTAGTCCTTCAAGATCTCCTTCCCCAGCACCACGCCGTCGCCAAGATTCCAGGAGTCCTCCTCCCCGCAGCCGTCGCGATTCACACACGCCACCACCGCGTCGACGTAGGTATACTTCCTCGCCCGAGCGATCGCCGCTACCAAAGAAGGGGAATTCTTTAAAATCTGTGTCTAGATCTCCTCCGCCAAGAAGGAGATATAATTCCTAGAGTCAAGGGGACAGGGATAGCGGGCCAAGCGGTTGTTAGAGAGAAACAGGATTCACGATTTCAGATCGTAGATTGATGTCATGGAGGCGTAGCGTATATTAGCGGCGGATATGTTATGGTAGATTGTAGATGAAATTTGGTACCAATTATCACTTCATCCTGGATACAGCCAGTCTAAGACAAAGTGGACAAAAGTGTAATGAAAACAATGTCATAAAACCTCTATATGTAAAGTGTAAATGCATAAAATGAACCACCCAAGACTCTCTCCCATAACCCATACTCTCAAATCCGTACATCGAAACTCACTCCCACAACCCTCATCATAGCCTCTAATTCAATACACACTGCCCATCACAATCCTCCGCCCCACTCTTCAAGCACGAATCATCATATACGCAACTCCACCTCGCATCCGGGCATTCCCGCTCCCATCTTCCTCCACAATAATCTGACGCACAGAGTCCCGTGCAAGCAGTTGTATGCGGATCGCAGTTCTTATCCGGGAAGTAGCAGATCTGGTCGCCGGCACAAGTGCCGCCGGTGGAGCCTCCGCAGGCGAGATCGGAAATAGGGGATTTTCCGGATTGACAGCCGTTCTGAGGGATGTTAGGGTTCTGAAAGGTTGAAGCAGGTTGAGGGATGTTGATGAGGGAGAAAGGGGAGGTTGGAAAGGAATGGAGAAAAGGTAGATGGATGGATACGCACGGGATACATGGGCTTGCCGCAGTCGATGCCGGCATGGGTTTGTGCGACGTAGCAGGCGTCTAGGAGACCGACTACGCAGTCACATCGCTGGTGTTGGGTCAGTTTGAGATGTCTGGATTGCAGAGGTTGGGGGCATGGTGCTGACTTTGTTGCCGCTAGGAGGGCATTTGGCAATGTCGCATTCGCATGAGGCAGCGCGTTGAAAGAGGGGATTCATGGCTGCGACGACGGAGAGGAGAGTGGTGAGGATGGTGCAAGTTTTCATGTTGGGTGAGTGATTGGTATGCTTGTGGATGGGAATTGATTGGTTGGTTGGTTGGGATAGATTGTATGTGAATTGAGAGAAGTAGGAGTGGATGATGACACTGAAAGCAGTGATTGCGTGCTTCTTTTATATCCCATTCTATTTAGTTAAAGTCTCTCAGAAATATTTCGGGATTGCTGTGGTTAGCATCTACGTCCTGCGCTTGTCCATCGTGCCGGACCATGGAAATACAGGATCAGCATCTGCACAGTAACTTTACGAGTTTAGTCCCTCCGACAAACATGTCAAATGACATTCCAAGGTTCCGATCTCTCATGTTTCGAGAAACATTTATGCCTAGTGCTGCGGTTTGAAAATCTGCAGATCTGGTACGGAGAGTTATTTATTGGCGTCGTGCGGCTCTGTGGTACAATATGTAGTGCTGAGTGAGAGCCGTTGTTTCATGCAGCTACTGTGCGGACCCCTGGTCAACTACCATTGGAAACTCCGTAAAAGATAGTCAGGGCTCGACGAGGATTAGTGTTTCCTTGTTGAGTCTGAGCATGAATTCAGTCTGTACATAGACGGCGGATTTTATACAGTGCTACGTGGACTATCAAAGTTTGGAGGTAATCAGGGCTGACTGCAAAGTGTCCGTTCGTTGGCTTATCTGCATTTGCAAGGTTGCAAAAGTTCGAAGGTAGTCGTTTTTGAAAGACCCAACACCATTCATGCTTGGTCAGACCGAAATGATTATGTAGTTGATGACAGGAGTAATGTGTCCTTAAGGAAGTCGTGGGTTGTGAATGTTGTAACGGGCTGGGCCAATCAACAGATGTTTACTCTTACCTAAAGCATGACTCATCATAGCCTACCATGATCATGATCGTCTTCGTCTTCATCAAGGGGACAACAAACGTAATCGCTTTTAAGAAAACAAAACTGCAACGGAACGAAGAAGAGCACAAAGAAAACCGTCCCAAATGCTAAATACTGCTACCACAAAAAAACAAAGATTTTCCTTTCCTCTCACACCTTCGTCGAAAAGATAGTCTCAAAATAATCAAAAGTTGACATGATGAGTGTGAACGCCAAAGCGAAAAGGTTCAAAACAACGAGAGACGAATCGACAGCGACACGCGATGCTGCACCTGTATACTTATCATCAGTAACAGTCGAATTGTTAGCAGCATTGTCAACATCCCAGTACGAAGGGCTAGGTCTCGAAATAGCAACTGGCTTAGTAGTGTATGCTGGCGTTGGAGGGTCGAGTTCTACGACTCTTGAATAAGATATTCCAGCATCCCATGGATTAGGCTCCGCATTTTCCTGTTGCTGTTCTTCTTCCCCATCACTCTCCCACACACAGAGGGAGCAATCGATGTCTTTGTCTTCGTCATCTTCGTCGTCTTCTTCCTCTTCCTCAACATATTTGCCCGTGTAATCATCATTGGCGTTTGGCCATCGATAATCTTGGTCAAGGGCAGAGTCGAAGTCAAAGAGACCATCACCATTATCACTTAGATAGACAAGCCCCTCCGCATTTTCATCAAGGCCCTCAGACATTGGAAACCAGGCATCCTTATCAGTATTAGGATGATTTAGAATGTGATTTCCGGATTTTGTTGTGTCCTGGGATCCCTTCGCTACTTCATTGGTGTCTTGGTTGTTATCTGAAGACGACCATGGCCTTAGACTGTCCGATGGTTCTGTTTGTGCTGGTTTTTTTGGTGAATAAACCTGCGAAGAAGTGGATGTGACGTCGTTTTCCTGCGCGGCAGCAGCAGCCTGAGCAGCATTGGGCCCTGGTCTCTCGGGAGCAAGACGTTTATCTGTGATTCTTCCGATGCACGATTCAGATTTTGGCGCCAGTGGATATGTGTATTTTTTCAAAGAACAGTATCCTGTCTGCTGGCTCCATGATACAAGAACACATTCTTCTTGTAGTGCACACAAGTCCATGCATTCAGAAAGTGTATCAACGCGTGTAACTGGTTGTTGATCATCTAAATCGCCACCTAAACATTCCATGTCAATACAATATCGAAAAATACAACTAGACTTCACTTACCTGGGGACACAGTTTCGCAGGCCACTACAAAAATTGTGTCTACGTCACCATGAACTGAACTATATCCTATTCCATCGCCAATACCACAGCACTTAGGGGTAGTTGGAGGCGCAGGTGTAGAAGGGCTGTCACAATCTCCGTATTCAGGGTTGCATCCTATTTTTGGTTAGTAAGGAATATATAGGCACTAAAAGTTATTCCAACTAACCAGTACCGCATGAAGCATCAGAACCACAAGTACCATCTGATCCACAGCATTGTCCGAATTGAGAGCCAGAGCAAGTGAAGCCAGTATCTTCGCCACAAGTTCCGTTTACTGACACCGGCTGATTACATACTCCGTACTGCCATTGACAGCCGGTTCCGCAATAGGAGGGTCCATTTCCACACATGTTCTGACTTGAACAACAGCGTCCAAAGCGGGTCGAGAGGCAGTCTTCACTTATCACATCACCGCATTGCCCATCTTCTGACATATCAACCAGTGATCTTGATGGATAAGCGGCAGTTCTGATTGTCGTTGCTCTTATAGTCGTTGTAGTTGAGGTCAGTGAATCTGAGCTTTGAGCTAGAACCGAGGATGTTGAGCCTAGTAGTGTTGATTCTGAATTCAAGACAGGACGTGGAGAAGACGACTGGCTATCTTGAGTGATTTCAACAACCGAGCTTGTTGATAGAACAGCATTGACAGAAGTTGATTGGCCGCTTCGGGAAGTCGAATCGGGAGTTTCGCTAATGATGCTAGAACTCGAAATAGATGCAAGGGCAGAACTATCCTGTTGGAATCCTGTGGTCGAAGAAGATGATTGACCGCGCTGGGATGTCGATTCAGGAGATTCGCCGATAGTGCTAGCAGTCAAGATAGATGATACAGTAGTGCTCTGGTCTTGAAAGATCGTGGTGGAAGACATTTTGTCACTTGTTGGGCTTGAAGGACTCTGCTCCGTAGACGTAAGAACCACTGACGTCGATTCTACAATTGAAGATACCTGTGAGGCACTACTTGATTGCTCTGAAGTTGCAAACGACAACTGAGAACTTTCTGTGTTTCTAGTACTTGACCATTGAGCACCAATAGATGAAGTCTCTATAGCATCGCCACTCGAGCTTTCGGATATTATGGTGGTACTACTTGGAACTCCTGTTGTAATAAGAGGCGAAATCGAAGTTGTGCTTGAAGCTCGGTCTGAAATGACTCCCGTTTCTGATTGACTTGTGGACTCAGGTGCCGTCATTTGAGGGGTGAAGATGGTGCTTGTTTCTGCGGCGTGGAACAAAGAAGAGCATGAAGGTGGAGCTAAAATCCTGAGACAAAGATTAAGATCGATCAATGTCTGACCTGAAGCACGGCTGGTGGTAATCGTAGAGGCAGAAGTACCTGCGGCAGAAGATAGAGCGGAGCAGTCTGCTGGGTGTAGTATACCTAGACAAAAACCAAGGTCTATCAAAGCTATCGTCACTGGATTTTGTGTTGATGTTGTGACAGAGGATTGGACCGTCTTTGAACTTATGGGCGTCTGACTGGTGGCTGTGACTAAAGCGGAACAAGCTGATGGATTCAAAATTCCAAGGCAAATATTGAGATCAACGAGAGGAGGAGCTCGATTGTTGGCGATAGTACTTGAGGTTGCACCGGCTTGACTGCTCGCAGCTGAAGACAATGCCGAACATGGAGCTGGAGCCAAGATTCCCAAGCAAAAAGAAAGGTCGATGAGTGGGACGGCTCCACCTGACAAAAGTGTTGGCGATGTTAGAGTAGACGTGGAAACCTGGGTAATTGCATTGGTTGCCGATAATGGGCTAGTTATGAATGTGATTGCCGAACTGGTTGTAAAGAACCCCAATGCGGATCTTGATGCTTGGCTGCTCGCCGCTATGCTCAGTGATGAGCATTGTGCAGGGCTTAATATTCCAAGGCATAAAGTGAGGTCTAGCAGAGGAGCGGGTGCAGTAACTGACTGACTGCTTGCGCCCGAACCTAATGATGAACATGCTGCAGGGGCCAGGACCCCAAGACAAAGACTAAGGTCAAGAAGGGGGGCTGGTGGAGGATTGTTCACTGCAGTCGTCGATGGCCTAGAAGATGATGTGGTAGGACCACCCAAAACTGGTCCGAGCAAACCATCCAGTAATTTTGCGCTCGCTCCTAGTAGTTTTGCGCTAACTTGACCTCCGGTAACAGGAGTGCTAATTCGTCCAGGAATCACAACAGACGGCAATTGTGCAACAGTCCGACTTGTAATCTGGACAACTTGGGTAGACGCACTTGTCCATGAGTGTCGTGATGAAGATTCTACTACCTCTAAGATGCCAACGCTCAGATTTATTCCAAGAGGTCTATTTGGTTGACCGGATTGTATAGTATTGGAAATGGTCCCTGCTCCTCGGTTGCTTGAAAAGGGTAATGTTTTAGCTGTACTCCAAATAGTGGGTGTTGATGATCTTGTTGTACTCCAAGTAGTCGGTGTCAATAATTTTGTTGATGTGATGGTGGTTGCACCTGGTGAAGAGCCTGGTCCCGGGGCGAGAAAAGATATCCTAGGAAGAGAAATTCCTGCGCTTAATCCCAGATTGAGACTCAGGCTGAGTAGTGGTCGGCCTCCTATATTGTTGTTTGGCACAGCTTGAGATGACATAACGACACGGGGTGTGGTTAGCGAGATTGCTACAGTTGAGGAAAGCGATTTCAATGTTGTACGTGGACTTGATGGTCGAATTAACGCAGAGGGAGCAGATCTAGATAATATTTTCGGTAAAGTCTCTAAGCTCAAGTCCACACTAGCACTCAAGAGTGAGAAGTTTCCAGCATTGTTTGCTGAAGTCGGTGGCAAGACCCTTGTAGTTATCGATGTAGATATGGCGGGAGTAGCTGTGCCACTTAAGATAGGACTTAGGATGGGGCTCGCTACACCGCTTAACACCGGATTGAGGATTGGTCTGAGATCTAGTACAGGCCTACTCGCCCCAGTGACAACCGTGGAGCTACTCTGTCTTGGAGTAGATGTGATGGTTGCAGATGCGCGAGCGCCGCCGAGACCTACAGATAGACTTAAGCCTAGGCCAATATCAATCAAGTGTTTCGCGGTTGGTCGCACTTCTGCATCACCCAAAGCTGAGTTTAATGTTGGCAAGCGTGTGAGAGACTCAGAATTGGAGGTTGGGGTCATGAGATTCATCGCTCCCAACACAGACTGTGGGTTTGATAAGTAGCTTGCCGGGCGATTCCCTATAATCGGATCTGCAGCATCTAATGCTAGAACTGATGCCAGGATATTCCCGCTAGGCCGAGGCAATATCCTACTCACTCCATTGCCAATAAGAGCAGTGTTTGGCTGTACAGTCGGTATAGCTAATGGAGGAGGTATGACTTGAGACTTGGTGATCGAAGGTGCTGCAAGGGCACTTTGTGTCCAGGATAACCGTGGTACACCTCCAGGACTCAACCCTAAACTGATGCCTAGAAAATTTGCACTAGGTTGGAGAAATCCTAAAGTGGCCCCGAGGAGTGGTGTATTGCCTTGAGTAGCAGATGCCATGGATATTGTTGAGACGCCAATATGCGAAGTCGTTGGTTCGAGTCCGAGCCCAACATTGATTCCCAAGTCTCCTTGTGGTAAAGGTATCACTGGTGATGAGCGGGAGGAAAAAGCGCCCGAGGAAGCGATGATCGTTAGGCCGGGCGAACTCAGGATTGGCGTCGGAACACTACTAGATGAGATTGGAACATCTGATAGTGTAGACGAATATACCCTAGGGGTCGAGCTACCTAGAGTAGAAGAAACAGACAGGGGCGCAGGAGCAGTACGAGAGGCTGCAAGCCCCTGTCCCAGCCCAAGGCCAAGTACCAGACTTCCCTCAAGAAGAGGTGGGACGCGCACCGAAAAAGTGTTCGATAGAACATTTGTCGCAATTAAAGGTTTGTTCGCTGGCCGGGGAATATATGTTGAGGTACCGGCTGGAGATGTAGTCAGAGAATAAGTCGTAACCGACGAAGCGGCAGGGTTTAGTGTCAAGGATCCAAGTGTAGAAGAACCCCCTGAATCAGCTTGTAAAGCAGTATTAGAGATGGAATCGCCACGAGGGTTTGTCGATCCCATCACAGTACCTATAGCCAAGCTAACTTCTACCAGAGGCTGCAGTATCGTCTTACGGATCGTTGCTGTTCCGGATATTGTGCTTGATCTGCTAGATGAAAAAGAGGCCATAATGACGGAGCCGGAAGACAAGCCAGTCGAAACAGTCGGTACGATTGTCGGTAGCTGTGTACTTGTCGATGCTAGTTCGCGAGTTTGAGCTGGTACTACACCGATACCGATTGCTAGGCTAGCTTCTGCGAGAGGGGATATTATCCCTCCGAGATTAGATACGATGTTCGCCGAGGGTGTGGTACGCGCTGATGGTATTCCGAGGCCAATATCAACTCCCAAACTAGCCTGCAAAAGTGAATCAACCCTGTTATCACCAGTGGAGACCGTTCTCGGTGCAGTGTTTTGTGATGTGATAGATGAACTAACTTCAAGCGTCGTTGATGTAGAAGGGTTACCCCGTGAGGCACCAATTTCAACGTCTCCTCCACTGGACACACTTTTCGAAGGGGCGGTCTGAGATGGCCTGTCTAGAGTCGATCTTGAACTCGATGGATTTGATATGTCAATTCGTAAACTGACCGATCCTTCTATAGCAGGGGACGATGGGATGGATACCGACTGAGTAGAAGCAAGGAATACGCGGGAGCTTGGTACATCCAATCCAAAACCAATCCCTAGATTTGCTTCTATTAAAGGACCACTAGCATTTGACCCAGTGGGTGGTGTAGCGGGAGGAGCATCTTCTAAACTCGCCGACGATGGGGTCAATGGTGATGCTGTTCGCGATGGGCCTATCCCAATTCCAATTCCGATACCCAGGTTGGCATCGATAATAGGCGTGCTCGGACTTACCAGAAGAGAATTTCGCCTCAGTGAAGTTCCGGGGAATGATGTTGATCTAGGTAGACCTCCTTGACCAATTCCTAAGTTTAGCCCACTTAGAAGAGGCAGATTGATCATTTGGAATGGCGAGTTGATTGATATTCTTTCGATAATTGAAAAGCCAGCTGATGTGATATCTCCCTGCTGTGTACTTTCAACTGCCAACAAAGGAGTTGGTGAAGTATTAGGCACATTACTTCCTGAAGCTGGTAGTAACAAGCTAGAACGAAATGCAGAACTGTCAAGCCCAATACTTATACCCACGTTTGCACTAAGTAAAGATGGGCTAGGATTAGACTGTACTGGAGTTGATTTTGCGGCTGAAGACGAGGTCGGTCCTGACGGTGTTTGGGCCGCCGCATTGAACAGAAGGGATGAATTTGAGCTAGTGAGCTGCGATTCTTGGTTGGTGACGATCAAGCTAGCAACTGATTGCGGCGATGGCTTTGGCAGAACAATACCAGGTAAAGAGGGAAGTCCAATGGAAGGTAGTCCAATCTCGAATCCAGCACTAACATCTAACAGGAGCGGATTATTGATGCCGAAGGTCAACTGACTAGGATTTGTCCCCGCAGTAAATAAAGGGGAAGCAGAGGAACGTAGAGACGTAATAATGGTCCCAAAATATGTTTTGGTATGGTCAATAGATGGAGTTGAATTTGTAGCGCTTGTTGATATTGGTGCAGCACTGAAACCTAAGGAAACCAACGTTTCTCTGGGAAAATATATACCGAGATCCACACTTAAATAATTAAGTAAGGCATCGATATCATACGCCCAAGTAGTCTCCGTCGGGACTTTTGCGCTCGTAGCTTTAGAAGATGCGATTGTTGCCGCAGGTGCGGGTGTGATAGGAGCAATCAGACCGGTAGGAATTGTGTTGACTCCCAGAGTTTCGAGGAGATCCAGCAGATTCTCAACCGCGGGGCTTGGACCTATAAGATCAGGGACTATTGTAGGTATTTTGACGCCAATTCCGATTTCGAGACTAGCTTGTACAAGAGGACTTTCAAAGACGCTGCTGACCAGGGACAGTATATCTAGGGGTGAACGCGGAATTGTGATAGTACTGAAAGTTTGAGGCAGGAAGGTAGTTGATCGCACTGACAGACTAGAAACCGAAGATGGTAGCGATGATGATATCGAGACAACGACTGACGACTGTCGAGGTATTTGCGATATGATAGAGGCCCTTGAACTTGGCAGTGTTAACATTGAGCTCGATGGGACACTAAGAGGCAGTATTCCAATTATGCCAGTTAGCTCAATCAAAGAGCTAACTACGGTGGTCACAAGATTATTGACCAAAGCCAAAATCCCATTTCTGCCCTTCAGAGAACATCGTCTCGTGGCTCTTTCATACGACGCAAAGACACAATAAGGGTTTCCCACGCAAAGCTCCGTGCATACACTTATATAGGGCGTGGTGTAAACTGTGAGCTCGAGCTCGACCAGATTGATGCCGCATAATATCTGGGCTGGGCGGTTCCCAACACTCAATATACTGGCGTTGTTATATATCGTACCAGCTCCGTCTGAGCAGGTCAATGGCGAAAGCACACCAGATAGCAAGTTTAATCCGAGAACTTGGGGGTGTGAAATGGCTGTCTGAACAAAGCATAGCCACATAGAAATGAGTTTGAATTTGAATTTGGTTTGCACCGAATGATGTTTGGACCTAGCCATCGCGGAGAGAGCCCGGCTCGTGGGAACTAGGGAAGTATCGGCACTCGGTGACAAATAGAAGCACGAATTGAGGACAAAAGAAGAAACGATGGAAGAAACGCGACCAACAAGTCG
Organism: Dendryphion nanum; assembly: GCA_020744415.1. Taxonomy (NCBI): domain Eukaryota; kingdom Fungi; phylum Ascomycota; class Dothideomycetes; order Pleosporales; family Torulaceae; genus Dendryphion; species Dendryphion nanum. The sequence goes on from JAGMWT010000006.1 coordinate 822,499, forward strand.
AATATAGTTTGAGATTATGAATGATGAGTTTGGTGACGCATGGGAGTTATTGAATATGCGATCAATTTTTGAGACGCGTTCTGATCATCGCGAAAGCGTGTTCGAACGCGCTCATATTGATGGAATGCGACTTGCTACGGTTCCATAGTGGTGAGTGAGGGGAAATGCTCACGATAACCGCCATGGATTCTGGATTCTTGATGAACATTATCACATAAGACCCAATCTATGAACCCGCACACAAGATGAATCCCGTTGAAGTTCCTATAATCAACAACTGACAATGGCCATGCCGATTAAAACCCACCATATTTACAGGGTTGAATTCGATTATAACGAAATAAAATGTCGGAAAAGAGAGGGTCCTGATCCAAAGTCGTATATACATCCTGGCTAAAAAACCGGGTAGGTCGCGCAAAGGCGTTTAGGTAACCAACGAGATAGGGCATTTTCTGTAAGGGGACGGCCCGCCCAGCCATGCCACTGTCGGTTGCTGCCGCTGTAAAAGCCATGCAACATATTTCCCTACAAATAGGCTACATTTTTGCGCGCAACTTGGTACTGTCCATGCGATGGCCTTCGTCGTCCTGCTCTTTGACAGAGAGGTCTGGGAACTCAGCAGGCATGATTCGTCGGGGTTTCGTGCCGGGAACTACGCTGTATTTGTCAAAATCTTGGATGCCTCTCTTTCGAAGGAAGTCTTCGTCCAGTTCCAATTGTCCATTAACTGTGGACGGTGGGGAGTTGAGCATAGCCAATATGGCATCTGAATAGATTGTTGCCTTTCTGAGCTCCTTTGGGTCTTCATTACCAGTAGCTGCGGATTGGATTGCTGCTGCTGGCCAAATGCTTGTGATTGCCATTTCGGACTTGCCCTCGCGTTGCCAATCCATCGCGAGCCCCTTAGTCAACACAGACATACCAACCTTTCCAATTGCGTAAGAGGTCTTTCCGCGGAAGAAACGACTGTAGATTGGGGGTGAAACGACGATGATGCGTCCTTTCCAGCCATTGTTTTTGAAGTGTGGGAGGGCAGCTTGAACTACCCCATATAAGCCCTCCACGTTAACGCGCTGCATGAGTTGGAATCGCTTGAAGGGTGTATTTTCTACACTCGCCCACCATATTGCTCCAGAGTTATAGATAACCACATCTAATCCGCCGTAGATAGAAACAGTTGCATCACACAACTGTTGTATGCTTGCAAAATCGCGAGTGTCGACAGGAATTGCACTGGCTTCACCACCAGCTTCGCGAATCTCCCGTTCAACGGTGTTTATGGTGGACTGAGAAGAGTTTGGGTCGGGGGGGAACGGATGGACCTTGGAGGCATCGGACGTGCTCTTCGCAGCTACGACAACTGTGATGGTGAGCACATAAAGAGTTGATGAGAGGAAGGTCTGAATCATTACCCGCATATCCATTCGAAGCCAAATCAACAGCAACCTGTCGTCCAATTCCCCGCGATGCACCCACGATGAGAGCAACCTGCTTCTTCTGATTGACCATTGCAATCTTAGTGTAATTAGGCGATACTGTAGAAAGCGCAAATTGGGCGAGGGTGAATTGAGAGCTTGAAGATGCATGAGTCACTCAACATATAGCATCAACTTTGCCAGCCTCACCAAGGAAGAAGATCGAATAATCATCGCCTCGGCCATCGGACTGTCGCGGGGGCACAATCTGGAGTAGGAACTATGGTTGGAGCTAGTTAGGTAGAGGTTGAGGTTGAGGTTGATTAGTGAACGACCTCGGGGCAGCACTATGCCCCATCTATCGATCATGCCCGCGATTCGTGTAGACCTCGGCTGCCAAGAAACCCCATTCATCACAAGTTCACAACTACCCTCAAAGTATGGGGCATCTATCGCATTTCAAGTTCTTGAATTCTTGATTTGTATTCCAACCCTTTCTTAGGCATTATCACGACAATGCCGGGCAAGATTACGTGCTATCTCGATTGCGGTGCGTCCAGATGTCCTCGGGCAGCTTCCATGCCCTGAAATAATCGGTCATTATATTTGCACACATGCTAACTATAGATAGTATCACCGTACTCCTTCTTTGCACTCGTCTATCTTGAGAAGCATAAGGATGTGCTTAAGTCGTACGAAGTGGATATAGAGTAGGTACTTCCAAATTTTTGAACACAAACCCAACCATGACTGCCGTGTTATGCAAACACGTGAGCCTCCACACTCCAGCTGCATGTTTCCATTTGCAGTACTTCCAATGGATCGAATGCGTTGCATGTCTTTCAAGTTCGAGTCCAGTTGATGGGTCGTGTAACTTTTGTCTCGAGAATCACCATCTTCCTAGTGCAGGTGAAGAGTAGTCAGAAAAAATAGGCATCAGTCGCCGTCTCCCTCCTTCAAATGCTACTGCACTATCCTTGTAAACAAAGCGGGTAGTTCAATGAGCTGACACGAAACGGCAGCGTTGTTCCGGTGTTTCTCGGTGGTATTAATGTCGGCAGCGGTACCGTTCCTCCACTCCATTATAGAAAATCGCAATCTTCTGATAATACTACAGGCAACAAACCGCCGTGGGAACTTCCTGCCAAAGCTTCCTACAGTCAGTTTGACAACGCAAGGGCTCAGAGATATTTTGGCGTTACAAACATCAAGACCCCGCCTTTCTTTCCAATCCTTTCACTATTACCCCAGCGAGCTTTGATATACGTAAAAGCAAAGCACCCGCAAGCTTTTATTGAAACATTCCTGGACCTCTTTGTTCAGATGTGGCAGCATGGAGTTGATGTTAGCAAGCCTGATCTACTTGCTGTAGTACTCTCGAAACGCTTCGACGAGTCTCAGGTGCGAAAGATCCTTGAGAATGCAAACAGCCCCGAGTACAAGCAGGCGCTGAACGACAATACTAAAGAGGCTCTGGACCATGGGGCATTTGGTGCTCCATGGTTTTGGGTGAAGAATGCAAAGGGGGAAGAGGAGCCTTTCTTTGGAAGTGATAGGTAAGTTTTTACCCAAGCGTCATGCCCACTTTGCGGGGTACAGACGGGAGTCAAACGATCAAATGCGAACTATGAAACGAATTTGACTAGCAAGGGGAGCTTGGCTGATGAGTAGTAGGTTTCATTACATGTGGGCCTATTTGGGCCTGCCTGCAAAACAACTAGAACTACCAAGAGCAAAGATATGAACGTACCATTGCTCAGCCGAACGTGGGTTTGGACAGGGGGAAATTACCAGGATCTGACTAGGATTACGGATGGTGGTTGCACATATAAAATATGACGTGGAAGCTCGATTAAAACCACGGGCTATTTTTTCATGTACCATCAATTTTGTAGTCGTGGCAGAAGTAGTAAGAATATGTTTTCCAGCCGCTGCTTTCACGGTAACAGCCAGCAGTCTTATCGAATGTCCAAAAGCGAGGTTTAGATTCATCTTTGGACGGCGTGGTGAGTCCATTTTGTGACATGTTTGACGACTGTGGGGTTGTACTACCATCGGAGCGGGCAACAGCATCCCCATATACCTGGAAGTGAAGGAGGCTGCCTTGCGACCAGAGTCTTTACGCCCTGGGCTTGGACAAAATAACAACAAAACTTTCTTGTCCGGGCTCGCCCTACATGCGGCTGTACAGATATGAGCGAAGCAGAATGAAATGTCCTACCACAGCCCGTCGGGAGACATGGGAAGGTGAGCCCAGGCATCTCTGCAGTGTGGTGACATCCTGGAGATCGGATGATTGTTTGCCAAAGGCCTGCTGACCAACTGACAACTTCACTATTCTAGTAGTGCTGCTATTTGCGCTTTCAGCAGACACGAAGAATCACCATAGTCGAACAATCGTAATGATGGTTTATGTCCTAGTGAAGCAGCATACTACATATCTTGATATACGATCCAATTTCCATTCTGATTGGACTTGAACTGCCATGCTTTTGACATGATCTAAAGTATCCACATTGTTCGCAAGCGGATCAGGCGGGTTTTACTCCTACTTGTTGTACCAAAATTTAACGTGTTCTATTAGTGGTAGACACTGTGAGGTCCGCTTTGCCAAGGGTTGCTCCCGTTCGCATATGCACAGTGACCGAATAAGAAGACTGGAAGACATTTGGCCAACTCAGTCAGATCTGGAAGAGCAATGTAAATTTTCCGAAGCCGGAATGACGCGTCTGATAGGTGGTGCATTCGTAAATCTACTTTGATACTGAATCATCGGACCTTTTTCTAGCAAGCGTGCTATGTCTGGGGATGCGCTCGCAATGAGATGCTTGCTCCTCCTAGGATGCCGGGGCCGCCACGACACAGCAAGATCCCACTTCAGAGGTTGTAGGCAATACCTCCTATGTCCTCTCCATAGCATAGGAACAGCGCGCCCAGGTATCTGATGGAAGTCTGCTCGGGAGATGAGCCACCCTTCCGTGACGGAAAGGAAACGACATGGGGTGTCCAAACGACATGCCGTTGATCAGATTGAATACCCCGGCTGTCTTAGATATAAATGGCAAGTAATGATAGCCATGAATCTTTGCACATCGTAGCCACACATTGCCCTATTATTGTATTGCAGTTTGATGATTTTTTGTGATTTTTGTTTTGAGAGCACTTGTAGGCAATAGCTACCATCCTCACGTGTTCTACGCTTCGATGTCACTGATGACCGCGTAGCATGTTTGTGATTGTCCAGGCGACCGCTCTGTTTTTGAGACTTTTACAGTTTAGGCACCTCCAAGCCCCGTGGCATAACTGCAAGGTGAGTCTTTGCTATCGATTCTGCGTGCTAGATCATTAGCGTCTGACGATGATGTATGCTGGATAGAGACTTACAACTGCGTCAGTGCTGTGAGATATAGATACAATCTCGGCTTTTCTCGCACAGTGTATTCACAACTGTTCCAGAACCCCGAGTGGCAGAGACTACTTTTAGATTATTTCCGGGTCCTAGTGCTGAAAAACATAGCGACATCCTGGTATTTGGGCCACGCAGCTGCTTTTTCTATTTCTGAGTGGCCGACTTCACAAGGCGAGTCGGTGAATGGCCCAACGACACTGCACTTATCCCCAGAGACCCCACCACCCTCATTCACCGACAGTCCAGCAGTAATTCGCCACACCCGAGACATTGCAGGTGAAGGGCGGTCAAAGCAGTATATTCTACCAATCATCGGTTCTGAATATAGACACCTGCCCTAGGCATACTTAAAGGGTCGCGAGCTGTAGACCGCATCCTCTTTCGCGATGGCCGAAACTTTGCAGCAGCACCACTGCATTGACATATTTACATCACACGCAGCCACAAACCCTCTAGGTGCGAGTCGCGCACTGAACTCACTACCTCCTCAGCATTACCAGACGAATCCTCACTCCTCATCTCCCGGGCCGTCATATTTTATCCCAGTAGGTAGGTACCACCTCGAGAAGACTACGCCGCCTAACAAAATCATAGCACACTCATATTAAAGTCGAGAACAACATGGCTAGTGCGCAAGCATGGAAAATGCCGCCGCCGATTTCGCATGACATCGCTCCGTTCCCGTCAGTAACAAGAGAGGTCTCGAATACAACAGGTTTGTCTTCGAACTCGTTTTGACGGCCGATGCTAATGCTCATGAACCTGTTTGTAGACCCCCATACTGGCTTGCCCACAGACTTTGATTGGAATGAAGTTCTAGCCGGTGAGCAGTTCCTGTCAACCGAGGACCAGCATCTTCGAGCCTGCGATTTTGGATACAGTGGTGCCCCCGCTGAGCGAGGCTCGCAGATGAAGGCCATGTACGGTCACCAAGACCAACCATGGGGACTGCACGCTTCAGAGGGTATACTTCACCACATTGGTGGATATAAAAAATCGGAAGCGGGGACTGAAATGTCTTCTACGTCGCCTGGTAGCCTTTTCAGCGAGTTTTCTGATCACGAGCAGCAGCCTTTTGAAGGAGTCGTACGCCAGTCAGCACACAATCCCCACTGGGTTGAGAACGGTCTCCCCATCTCTTCGCATGTAGGTGGATTTTCATCAGGCAGCATTGCAATACCGAGTATGGCGTTTGATGGAAGTCAGCCCTACTTCAATCATGAGACAATTGGCATGGACTTTACTGGACTCCCTTATCCCACAGCCTCAACATCGTTTAGCGACTATGAAATGGTGCAGCAGTCGTGTCTATACTCGTCCTCTATTCCAGCCTCATTCGGACCCAACGTCGACGATTGGCGGAAATCGTTCAGATGTGAGGAAGTGACGAATCATGCACCAAACATGTGGTCTCATACCGATCAACTAGGCCCAGTATTTCCGCCTATTCACATCGAGCAATCCCGAGAATACCCTAGGGCTACCATAGAAATTGCGGCAAATTTCCCACACCATAAACAAAGATTCGAAAAGCAGATCGATCCTAAGAGCCAGGCTGAACTTGAGTTCGATGTAGCTCAGAGCGACAACGAGGCATATGACAATAAAATAGCAACACTAAGGAAGAAGGAAGACAGCATACTCCTCGAGGGGAAGCGAGCTGGACTGACTTATAAGGAGATCAAGAAGAAGATGCGAACCGATGTGGCTGAGTCGACTTTGAGGGGCCGTTATCGTTCATTGACCAAGGCGAGGAAAGATCGGGTTCGTAAACCCAAGTGGACGGAAATCGACGTAAGTAATGGGCGCTATATTGAGGATGATTTTATACCAGACTAACGAGCTTGGGATTCAAGATTCGATTGTTGAAAACCTCTGTGAGGATGGAACTAGACAAGCTTGACGACGCTTGTTACCGACAGTCCACACGAGAGCAGAAGTTGGTCAAGCTGTCCTGGAAGAGGGTGGCAGAATACATTATCGAAAATGGCGGGTCGTACCACTTCGGAAACTCGACTTGTAAGAAGAAGTGGGCGGAGATTGATCCAGATCGCTGACAATGTTGTGCTGGCGTGGGTCGCAAATGTGTCTCCGTTGTTCGTGTACTTGTATTGCTGGGTTGGTGCCTTCTATTGATTTTGTCATTCGGTGTTCTATTATTTCATGCACTTGTACTTTTAGAGTTGAAGGTTGATTGAATGAGGCCAATGCTAGCCGATATGTTCATGTTGATCTTCCATGGGGTTTTAAGGAGCCAGAATTCTTCAGGCGGACATGTTGCAACCCAGAACGTGTCAGGGTGTCGCGCCAGACATAAATATCTCTAAGAGATTATTCCTGATGAAAGACGTTGGCCAAAGAAAATTATGTGATAGAGTGAGGTTGTATCCCTGGAACAAAACCGGGTAGAAAGCTAGGCCACCAAAAACGCTAATGCCACTCTGGGCAAGATCTTGGCTTGGCCTTCCCTTGCACCTTCCCCTCCGCCTTGGTATCACCACTTATCTCCCGCTTGCTCCACGCATATGCTTGAGATTCACAAAAATGGATCTAGGTCTCCTCGAACCATTATCAGTACTCGTTGACACAAAGTTCAAATCAGCCAAATCCTCTCGAAGCCTGATCTTCTCCCCAACAGACGTTGCAATTATCAAGACATCGGCTGGAATTCCGGTATGCTTCAACGATATTCAGAGGGGCACACCGCAAGCCGTCACTTAAAGTATCACGACGCACAATACCACTTTACTAACACTCCGCATAGTTTCAGCTCCGATATTGCCCCAGTCTTGCCAAAAAACCCGTCTCGAGCAACGAATCCGCCACTACGAGTGTTCCTCGTAAAAAGGTTGATGTATTCGAGAATCCCTCATCTGATTTACACATCGCCGACATACCGACCACAAACCCAAGTCACCTTCTGGTCCTAAATAAGTTCCCTATAATCGCCTCGCATTTCATAATCGCTACCAAGAGCAATAAGCAGCAGACACACAGTTTAGAGCAGGATGACTTGTCCACAACCTATGCTTGCTTGAAGGCATGGCAAGCAGAGGATACACACAAACGCCTTTTTGCCTTCTTTAATTCAGGAGAACACAGCGGTGCAAGTCAGCCGCATCGACATCTTCAATTTCTTCCTGTTGAAAACACCAAAGCCGATTTATCTTCCACCAGTTGGGATCTGCTCCTTGATTTTATTCTTGATGGCTCAGAGAAAACCTCTTCCGGACTGCTGCAGCACCCAGCCGTACCGTTCGTACATTATGCGGCTCGACTCCCTGCTGAACCAACGCCTGCCCAATTGTTAAGAATTTATGATGAGCTCTACCTGTCTGCTAAGAGAGCGGTTGACGATGCTGACCTTGATAACTTTCAACTACATCCTACCGACGACGGTTCACTACCAATCAGTTACAATCTAGCCATGACAACCGATGTAATGGCCATCATGCCCCGTCGAAGTGAAGGGGGCACATTGCAGCTGGACGATGGGACTGAAATCGGATTCATCATGCTCAATGGTACAACCCTTGGTGGTACGCTCATGGTCAAATATGAAGAAGAATGGAACGTGCTGCGGGAACAACCGACAAAGTTAGATGATATCCTTACGTCTATAGGATTTCCACGAGCCACCAAAAAGGTGAAGCTGTGAGAAGTGAGGTCAGTAATCATTTGGTTCACTGGGATCAAGGCGAAGCTTGATGTGATCTTCATTTTTCAGCGCCACTTCTAGCGACTAAGCTTAGGAAGGCAATTGAGTTGGAGGACTCAATGCCACCATGCTCTCATCTCCATAGCCCTGCTGCGTCATAGTTTGTCGAGATTAAAATCGTCCCACAACCGTGACTTGTCGATCAAATGCCCATGCTCATCGAAACGCACACCCTCTTCTGCTAGGAGCTTAAGTTTCGAGTCCTGATTCGGGCTACTTGGTATTTCCTTCCAAACACCTTTATATCCTCCAATAAACTAGCAACGTTAGCTCCACCATGTGCATGATGCTGGATGGTAAACTATTTACCCCTGAACTTGCAATACACCGATGACAAGGAATTTCTGGAGCGAAAGGGTTGCTACGTAATGCACCACCTATCGCTTGCGGCGATGAGTTAAGCGCCTTCGACAATGCACCATATGTGGTGATTCTTCCCTCGGGTATTTGCTGAACGAGCGTGTAGACTTGTGTTTGAAACGAGGTAACACTCATTGAAAAGGTAGAGATGTAGATTGGTAGAGACGAGAGGCGAGTTTATGCTTAGAGTGTTGATTGCGATTATGGCGATTGAAATTGCAGGCTGGGTATCAAAGAAGCTGAATCTCATTACTGGGGAAACGCATATTTTATAACTGCCCCGACGCGCGGTCACGAGATGTCTAGCCAACCTTGCTCTCAAACTGACCGCTCAGCTTTTGTGTGTGCATCGATTAGAAAGAAACGAGTGTGGCTGGATGACTTCATGCATGTTCCAAGGTTTCCCAGAAGTATTCCACAGTGGATACGCGTCGTCAAGTCCCCTAGTAACTTAGAATGACTCTGGAGAATATACTATAGGAAGCCATTCCTTGCGCATATGGACCGAATGTCTAAGAAAAGAGTAGACAGCCGGGTCGTCTGTGAGGGATTAGCAATTGGTCCGTGCACACCGTAGCCTCTATTTTCGACCATCATTTCTAGGGTTAATTTTAGGCATGAGAAGAAAATGGCCAAAACATAAGTCGCAAGAAACCATTAGTGATTAGTGGGGAAATGTAGTATCATGGGTAGTCGATCAATCTTTGTAAGACACAGGGCTGTTACAATGTCCAGTACACGCTATCTATAGGTTGTTTTATCGACGCCTGCCTATTTTCCTCAAGCTTGCATCCCCACTCCGATGCTACACCACACCACATTATCTACACCAAACCCATAATGCCTCCGAAACGAAAGGACTTCGCTAAATCTAAGGGAAAGGCTAAAGCAAAGGTACTTATCCTTCTAATTGTAAACAAAATGCAAAATTTGCTGATCCTGGGCGAGGCCGCCGTTCCGGTGACAGAAAATGATTTTCTTGAGGCAGCAGACACAGAAGAAGAAGGAGCAGGGAAATGGCGGATGGGGGACATCAACAAAGCGGTTAGATTTTACAATCGAGCAATTGATCTCTACAATTCTGGTCTGGTCCGATATCCAACCTCTTTTGATCTTGCCTACAATAAGTGAGTCAAGCTCCCTCCTCGCGCTGCCAGCTCTAGCAACGAAATTTCATGAACACGTGATTAATAGCCCTCACAGAGCCAATCTTCAGTATAACATGAGCGAAGACGCTCGCATTGTCGCGGTTCTAGGAAATAGGATTGCTCTTCTTGAAGAAACCCTTCATTCACACCGTTTTGCCATTTCGCTAGGCACAGACAACACCGACGTCTTATTCAATACTGCGCAAGTTCTCACCTCATTAGCTGAAGCTGTGCTTGAGGAGGGAGCTATTGACTTTAAGAAAGTATCCGCAAGAACTCTTTTGGAAGAAGCAGTTGACATCTTCACCAAGTGCCTTGATAGCCAACAGCGAAATTATGAACAGACTCAAGCTGAATTTGCGAAAGCAAATATGGAACAGGAACAAGAACAGGACCAGGACCAGGAAGTATCCCCTAGTGGCTACGATGCACGACGCGGCTCTAGCGGAGCATCGTCAACATCATCGTCTGCTCCTGGAGATTGGGCTACAGTAATTGAGCCGCTAACACCAGAATCTATCCTTGAGACCTGCACGGCTCAACTTGGAGCCATGACTACCCTTATATCTCTCTACGGTTCAGCTGAGTTTGGAAACACAGAGGTCATGACACAAACCGGCTTGGACACAGCAAGAAACAAAATACCAGCACTGATCAACCTCATTCAGGAGCCACCTACAAAAGTCATCGAAGAGTCTCTGCCCGGTCCGACGTTATCACTCGGGTCATCTCCTATAGTAGACGAGCCTGAATCTTTCCCAAAAGATGATGCTATCCTCGCATCAGCCAACTTCCAGGCCGCCGTAGCAGATATGACCTTCCGAAGGAACAGCAATCTAGCTTCAGCCATACAGTACGCCAGCCAAGTGGAGCAGCTTTTCGCCTTTCCAACGCAAGAACCTCCAATGAAAGATGGTAAAATAAATATTGGAGTAATAAACTCCCTCTCAAGTTACTCAGATGCTCTGATCGATGTCGCCTCTGCCATAATGGACTCATCGTTCACCGACGGCCAAGTTGAAGCATCCGAAATCCAATGGACGGCACTGTCACAAGCACAAACCATACTGACACAACTTGCTACTTTTACGGCAACGCTCGCTCCTGCTCGTCTCGCAGGCATCTTTCTAGCTCGCGGTGACACTGATCTTTTCCGTTTCAGACTGTCCCGCTTAGGCACAGCAAAACCGACTTGGGCGAAGAGTACTGCGGTTCTTGTAGGGAATGCAGGTGTTTTTTACCGTGGAGCGAGAGCGTATGCTGAAAAGGCTGGGGCCGGAGCACTCGAAACAAAGGTTACGGCAAATGCGAAGGCGACTATAGCAGAGATCTTGAAGGAGGCGAATGGTGGCACGGTCTCACAGAAGGAGCACTGGAGAGGTACGTTGGCAAAGGTCGTCGATGTTTTGACACAGATGGTCGAGGAAGGTGTTGTCGACAAAGACGATGCTGAAGGGGTTGTAAAATTCACAAGTTGAGTACAAGATTCATTTGATAGATTAAATCTATCTGGCTGTCGGGTGTAAGCAATGAACTAAAGAACAGGGTTGGATTGAAAGCAAATCTCATGATAACCCAGTCCAAGATGTTATTTTCCTTTATGTCTTGTTCGTAATGTAAAAACCCTTCCCAATTGAAACGAAAACTGCTCTGGAAATAGATCGTGGAAATCTAGCAGTACTTGTACACACAGTGATAATCGAGAAAGTCTATTCTCGATCACTGGCTCGTTTTGATACAAAAGACAAGACTCCATCTGATTGAGGCCGCAGCCACTTTTGACCCCCCATTGTGCGCCTTTTTGTCTCTTCAAAAGCTCAACCCGGTACGAGGCTCCCCATCCATTGCCTACTTAAGCGGTTGTCTAGTAGGATGAACAACCTTGCTGTCGCAAATGTCCACAGATTTACCGCAAGCCAGCCAGACGACGCTCCTGAACCTCGGTCAAGGCACGGCTTCCACTGACGTATGCTACAAGTCCGACAACACCAGCCGCAGGTAGTGTCTGGAAGAGATTCCAGGTAGTGTAATAGAGGAAAAAGATACCCTCCATCGCAATGATTGAGCCAAAGAATAGCGCATGTGAGATGGGGGCATTGCTCAGAGCCTTGCCGAAATGGCTAGCATTCGCACCCACAGTGGCCCAAAGACCGAGCAGCACAGGAAGGGCACCGACAACGGCAGCGGCAAACACAATAGTTATGATCTTAGGAGGCGATCGGGGGTCATCGCGGAAGATATGATGAATCTCATCCTCGGGGCCGTAGCGCTCAGGCTTCGCGGGAATGGCGATGGGGACATTGGGGTCGCGGGCAACGTTCAGATCGAAGATTTTAGCTTTGTAAGGGGTAGAGGAACCGAATGAGCCAATGACGAGGGATGCGGGGATTGGCTTCTCGGAGATGAGGAATTGAATGGGTAGGTCTTTGTGAGACTGAATGATAAATTAGCTTGACTTCCATTTCGCAATTGATGTGTATTCCTTACCAAATCTACTTTCCCCTTTCCAGACTCCTTGACGTTGAATATGAAAGATTCCTCTACACCAGTGGTAGGGTCGGTCAGCGTAAGGAAAGCTTGGTGTGGCCTCTTCGCGGTCTTGCCGTCGGTGGTTGTGAGAATCAATTTTAGGGAGTCAGATGCACCCAAAGAAACAGATTTTGCCAATGGAGCACCAGGGCTCAGTCTAATTGCAGATTGCTTGTTAAAATACGTCTGACGAACTGTAAAGGTTGTGCTCACTTTTCCTTGGTGCCAGCGCCTGCACCCGCACCTTTAGTTTGTACAGTCAACGTGGCATCTTCAAAGCTCCAAGAAGATGCTGCAGACACAATGCATGCGCCGGAAAGTAAGAGCGAAGATATTATGGAGCCGAAGTATCTCATTGTGTTGGGCGGGTTGGTGAGTTGGTGGACGTGTGGAGCTTCGTGATAGTGCTATGCGCAAGACGTAAGCTGTCCTTTGGTCGCTGATGGTTCGGGTCATAATCGGATCTTTCGGTCACACATGTCACATGATTGTGTGCTTACTAAGACATTCACTCATCTGGTAGATTCAAGGCCATACCCGGTTATTGAGCCACTCATTTGGGTCTTTCCATTCATATAGATTCCATTTTTGTGCATTACGCACACTCTCTTCCTACCTCATATCCGGTCACAGCTCTGGGCGGAAAATTAGAATTTCAAATGCGGCATGTGCAAGAGGACATCTGGGCGTCGAAGCAATTAGTTCTACGTGTTTAGTTCAGAATAGTTAATCAAGCGAATATCGGACGTCCACTTCAGCAGGCTTAAAGCCTAACAGTGCCCAGCAAGATTAGCCCCAAGCCATTCGAAAATCCTTACCCATGAACTTACTCGATGTCTTTTGATAGTCATCGTACGTGCCTGTATTCTCTGCAGTGCATCCTCCATTGTGATATTCATCGGTTTCAGCAGTAGGGTCAAGCTTCCACTTGGGGAGATCCTTCGAGAAACCTGCCTTGTGCAGTTCTTCACAGTCCAGAACTGTCAAAACGCGCGACAGGCGCTGTTGATCCGGCCGCTCAGACCATTTCACCATGTAAATCCCCAGATTGACATGTGAAGGAGACGCCAGAACGCCAAAATGCCCAGATGATGAATGTTTGGACCCCGGATCGGGTTCCTGACAGTGTGACCAACTTCCCACAGCAAATCGCAGCCGGCCACGCAAATTGCTCGTGAACGTGGGGGTTGTAGAAGGACACATCGAGGCTCGATCAGAACAGAGAGGACTGCAGTTGTGGTGGTTGCTCTCGGCCCTTTGGTTCCTCCTTTTGTGACAACGGGCCAGACAGTCAGAGTTGTTCAGCAGGCGGTGCATGCCGGCTCCGCAACCTCGACTTCATTTCCCAGAGTGCGCATGAGCAACTTTGTAATTGTGACATGAGCGGTGTCAAGAAGGTCCACAATGATGTGCATTAGTGGGATGGTAGCACTTGGTCTTGACTGACGGTGGAATTATGTTCCTGCGACGAAGCTGGGGAATGCGAGGGCGGATGCATCGCCACGAGGTGCCCGCCAAGATAGCTCATCGTACCTAGAAACTTAGATGACGTTGCTCAATCACCACTGCTTTGCGGCCCCTGCTACCCAGGTATGTGCCAGACGCAAAAGTAATTATTATTATTGGGAAGCAAAATCGGGACGGTTCCTACTCATCGATATACTTTCTTTTCCACTGAGTCTTTGTACTCGGAGTGGATTCCGCGGTGCAAGTCCCGACGCTACCTATCGCCAGGTACATCTCGCCCACACGCATGACCAGTGACCTGCCGTCTTTCCCTCGATCATACCGCTTTTCTGCACCTGACCGCCTCCGGGCGTCTTGCATTCATATCTACATCATAACGACCGCCTCCATAAACTCCTTCCCCCCCCCCTCGCACCCGTACGCTCCCGCACAACCTCTCGCAGCCCTCGCCCTGCCTTCAAAGCCCATGCGCATGGCGCACCTTCATTCTTCATGTCTTTCCTGCTCGACACAACTTTCCCGGGCAGTACGCAGTTACATGTGGATGGGTTAGCGACGAACAAGCATGGCGAACGTAGACCTAGAAAGAGCCAGAGTCATGCGAGTCTGCTCGCGCCGCTCATTCAACTGGTGCGGGATCCTGTTGGAACAATCAGTGGTGCAGTAGGGGCACTGGAGAAGATTCCCGAAACCCCAAGTCTTCAGGATGGCGAAATCGACCGCAAGCAGTTACTGTATCTTCACATGCGCAATGTACGTGTTCTGATATCTACTTAGGCCCATGTACTAACGTTGGAACCAGGCCGAATCCTACGAAGAATGGAAAGCCGCCGCAAATGAACTCGACATCCTTGAAGGGAACGATGCATGGAAACTTGAAAATGAATCGCACGAATACGACTCAGTTCTGGTTGCAGCACGGCTACAACAGTTAGACGAGGCTCGCTTGAGCTGCGATGTGACCAAGATGCTGTTCCTCGTACGAACAGCCTTGACTCGGGGCCTCGGTGGTATGGGAGACCTGAGGCTATACAAGCACTCTCATATCGGAACGAAAGCGTTGATTGAGCGGTATATCGAGTCAGCACAAAAAACTTTGATGGCTTTGTTAGAAGTCTCAGCAAGGCAAGCCGACAAATGCCCGATCGAGCCAAGGATACTTGTCGAACAGCTGCTACTTGCTCGTCAGTCATTCGGGCGAAGTGCACTATTATTATCAGGAGGAGGCACCTTTGGCATGAACCATATTGGTGTGGTCAAGACTTTATGGAAGAATCGATTGTTGCCCCGCATCATTTCAGGGGCATCTGCAGGCAGTATTGTTTGTGCTGTACTTTGCAGTCGAACCGATTCGGAGATACCTGAGGTACTAGAAGAGTTCTGCTATGGCGATCTGGCCGTCTTTGAAAAGGAAGGAGAGGAAGATAGTGTATTGGTGAAGGCTACTCGATTCTTGAAGTATGGGGCCTTGTTTGACATCTCCCATCTAACGAACGTTATGAGAAATCTGCTCGGAGATATCACATTCCAGGAGTCTTACAACCGTACTCGGAGGATCTTGAACATCACCGTGTCCAGCGCAAGTCTTTACGAACTGCCCAGATTACTAAACTACGTTACAGCCCCTAACGTTATGATCTGGTCAGCAGTGTAAGTTGACACTTCCCATAATTCGTTCAGCCCATCTTTGGAACTCGCAACCTTCGAATATAAAAAACATTATTTTGCTAACTTAAGTCAGGTGCGCCTCGTGTTCCGTACCATTTGTATTCTCCGCCGCGTCGTTGCTCGCAAAAGATCCAAAAACTGGAAAAGAAATCCCATGGAATCCAACACCAAATGCTGGTTGGATCGATGGTTCTGTGGACAACGACCTCCCTATGACTCGTCTTGCTGAGATGTTCAATGTTAATCATTTTATTGTTTCTCAAGTCAACCCGCATGTCGTGCCGTTCTTAGCAAAGGAAGACGAAATTGTTGGAGCGGAAGCGCAGCAAGCCCCAGCTGTTTCTGCAGGTCCCAGCTGGATCCACAGCATGGCAAACTTAGCAAAAGGCGAAGCTTTACATCGGCTGCAGGTCCTCGCAGAAATGGGCATATTTCCCAATTACATTACGAAAGTACGATCAGTTCTCAATCAGCGGTATTCCGGCGACATCACAATATTCCCTTCGATTTCCTTTGCACACTTTCCCAAGGTCCTGAGCAATCCTACCTCTGATTACATGCTACAGTCCATGCTCACAGGCGAGAGGGCAACATGGCCGAAGCTTTCTCAGATCCAGAACCACGTCGCTATTGAGCTCGCGTTGGATGAAACAATTCAACAGCTCCGCGCAAGGGTTGTGTTCAGTCCCAGCCAGATCGATCTCCGGTTGAGCAACTTTAGCCGCCCACTCTCTCAAGGGAACGGGAAACCAGTACATAAAAGTACCCGATTCCAGGCTGATCCACCGTCACCTCTACGCTCTTCAGCATTGTTCCGGTCCAACGCTGCCAGTCAGCCTCGTCTGAAACTTCCTCCTGCTCAAATAGGCAAACCATACCTACCCGCACACCCTCTTCGAAAACACAGAAAATCTTTTGGAGACGTCCGACCCCAATACTCAACTACAGATGCCTTTTCATCATCAACCAACCTTGGCGATGGTTCATCAACAGATGGTGATGATGAGGGTTTCTCCGCAGATACTGAAACATCCGATATCCTCTCGTCTCCCTCACCTCCAAGTTCTCCATCGTCGGCTATGCCCGCATTGTGGCCATCTACGCGCCAGCTCTTCCCCTCCGCCTCTCAACCAGCGACGCCCTCTATATCCTCATCCCTACTTGGCCATCGACATATCTCTCTACTCAACCTCACGATGACGACGGATCCAAAACGACCAAGTTCTCCCGAATTGCGCTACAAACGCCTCTTCCACCCATCTCCCGCCACAAATTCCTCCAATCCAGCCGCCATCGACTCCGAAGTCCAACGCGAAGTCGAGAAGACGACCCAGACCTCTAGTGAAACAATTCCTACCCTACGAAAAACAGAGTGTCTTCCTGAATCACAAATCGTCCCTCCCCCTCCTGCCGCCCTATTCCATCCCGGCTCGTTCTCCAGCGCTTTACCTACAGTAATTGGGTCTCCAGCCATCTTAGCCGAGGCTTCTCCAAATCCTTCCCTCTCCAAGGAAGACAAAACCTTCCACGCCCTGTCTTCGAAAAACCTCTGCAGAGCAGAAAGCCAAGACTTCAATATCGGTCAGCGCGAACGGAGATATAGTCGACGGGGCAGCGCTCAAGGTCTGGGACTCAATCTTCTGCTAGATATTTCCGGGACTCGGGGTATGATGTTGCGGAGGAAGAAAAGTTCAAGGAATATGTTTGGGCAGGACGCTGATGTTCCGTAATCGTTGCTCCTTTTTATTGCTCTGTTTTGCTATAGTGGAATAGTGCATTTGCCACCACGAAGAAACACGCTCTATCTATTTTCCTATGTTTTCCTCCTCCTTTTCGCTTCGTTTCGTTTTCTATTTTTACAGGTCTTTTTGTAGAAGGGGGAAGATATTAGGTGTGGGGTAAGCATGAATTCGGTGTTCATGGGCAAATTGGGAATCATCTGGGCATTTTTTCTGCGGTACACAATGGGCAAGGCATCATACATCTACAGTAAAGGTAAAGACTGGTTGGAATCCCAGGGGGTCTGAGGGTCTGGAGATATGGAGATACCCGCATGCGAAGGAGGTTTTTTCTTTTAATTGCAATTCGTTGATCGTTGTACTTTTTTGTTTGTGTTGCGTCTTGCGTGTGTATTTGTTTGTGGTAGGATTAAGCGTAGAGAAGAGCATATATATACATGGATGGACAGGAAGCGCGTATGATACAAGATCATCCCGAATTAGAATGACAATGAAAGAAAAAGACAAAACTGAAACTGAAATTGACATATTACGCGTTCGTGATACATGACGTCTTGTTTTTCGAAGTGCCTCTTTCCATATGTACGTTTCCAGCATAGCCATGTGAGGATTTGATGTCCCAATATGGGTAGTTTAGACCTGCAACCTTTCCCCTTTTTAAGCGTTTCGTTAAATCTCCTTCTCTTTACAAAATTTGTGTCGTTTTCAGTACCTCATCCTCATCACCCCAGTATCAACTCAAAGCCGTCTCTCAAACTTCCGCTGTACTGTTTCTCCCCGCCCTAAAACTCATGTTAGCATCATCCACAATCACCTAACCCCCTTCCAACGAGCGTATAAACATAAGTACTCACATCGTCTCCAAAGTTCATAACTCAGCACAATAACAAACGGTATGCCGACTATAAGCGCCGTTATCCTTCGTGCAGCAGGTTTATATTTCGGATCGAGTTTGCCTGAGAGGTTGGGGCCGACGGGGGGCTTTTCGGGCGGAGGAGCTGGAGGCCGGTAGGGGCGCGTTAGCGATGGGCGTGGCGGGGGTGCCGAGGGGTGGAGAGGTTTGTAGGGGAGGGGGATGGTCGTGGCTTTTGGAGCGAATGTGGGTGGTGGACGAGGAGGAGGTGGTATGGATGTTGGTGGGGCGGTTGGGTTTGGTGGTGGTTGAGGTTGTAATGGGGTTTTTAACTGGGGTGTAGTTATGGGTGTGGGCATAGGCGCAACCGTAGGGGTAGGTTTAGGTTGCGGTTGTACTACTGGCGTTGGGGAGACTGAGGATGTTGGAGGCTTGATAGGCTGGGTCGAGGCTGGTATTTGTGTCGGTTGCGACGTGCGAGCGGCCTTCAAGGTGCCAGTAGCCGCAACTTGCTGGAGGATCTTGCTGGTTTCGGGAATTGCTGGTGTTGGGCTCGAGGGTTTCGTCACAGGTTGAGCGGGAAGATTTATTGTAGGAGCTGTAGTGCCCACGGATTTCTTGCTTGGTGTTGCGCTTGCGACAACTTTCTTTGCGCTGGTGGAGGATGACTTCGCGGGAGTGGCAGTCGCCTTCGTGGAAGCAGCATTCTTTGGCACAACAGACTTTCCACTTTTCTTTGCTGTCTCAGAGGCCGCTTTAGAAGTTTTGGGAACCTTTGTGGATGCCTGTCTTGTTCCTGTCTTTGCGACCTCTTCCACCGTCTCCTCTACTATTTTCTTCGGCCGTCCTCGCTTCTTCGGTGCTGGCTCTGCCGGCGCAGAGGGCTTTGGGGTCGCGGAGGGCGGCATGGTGGTGCAATTGATCTATGGCAAGCGATAGTTAAAGGATTGAATGAATTTAGCAGGTAGAATTGTGTAGAAAGACGACAATAGAGGTTGTTGTCGCGTTAGAGTCGGATAAGTAGAAATTTCGGGGACCAGGGTCGTAGTTCGGCTGGCAGACGGGTGGTGGAGCTGGGGCGGGCTGCTGGGGAATGGCGAGTAGGTTATCGATAAAGGGGGTGGGGTACATGAGCGACATGTTTGCGCAGAGGTAGATGTAAAGTGTGAAAAATGATGCAATATTTCTTCTATGGTAAGTGTTCATAAGAAGATGGGAAATAAGGCTCTATTCAGATGTTTTTTGTCTTGAGTGTTTCATACGAATACCAAAAATTACATCCCATTACTGCAACGAGCAGGCCAAAATTGAAGGTACCTATGTACATAGACCGTGATAAGTTCAACTCACAACTATTCATCCTACATGGCATGGGGGCCCTGTCGAATGGATCGTTCACCCTGAACTAACTCATAGCAAGAGTCACACTTCGTCGATAGTTCTCATGATCAAGAGCTAGCGTGGAAGCAATCATGATGCAAACACGACATGTGGCATGCTTGATGAAAAAGAATGCTTGTCTATTTCCTAGTAAAACAAGTGCATCCAGAAGGCCCAAATAACTACCAATCTCGTACAAATTTTATGATACATTTACAACTTCATTCCCAATGCCTTATGCACCCGCAAGGCTTGTCTGATGGATAAGTCCAACATGATCTCCTCACTTCCACCTGGGATAGCATATGCCCTCACGTCTCGGTACAGCCGCTCGACCTTTGCGCCCTGTCCTCCTCGGCTGTAACTAAGGCCTCCGAAAATCTGACTGGCTTCCCTAGCACAGAACTCAAAAGTGACGGTGCTCTGAGCTTTCAAACTGGCAATGGCACCACCGAGCTTCAACATGGCTTCCATATCACCCATCTTCTCGCATTGGAAGATGAGGTTCTCGAGCCAACTGTATGAAGCCTCAATCTGGCGAGCCATATGTGCAAGCTTTAATCGGATGACTGGGTGGTCGATGAGACGCTTGCCGAATGTCTTGCGCTTGTGGGCGTATTTCATCGACTCTTCGTAGCAGACACGCGAGAATCGGAGGCACTGGATGATGATGCCAATACGCTCGTGGTTGAAGTTAGTCATGATGACCTTGAACCCTTGGTTCTCCTTTCCGATGAGGTTCTCGACAGGGACCTTAACATCTTCAAAGGTAATGTAGGTGGTGCCACTGCTCCATACACCCTGGCAGTCCATTCTGCGAGTTGTGACACCGCCAGCACTGCGTTCGACAAGCAGTACTGAGACACCATTCATGCCGGGGCCGCCAGTGCGTACAGCAACAGTGAAGTAATCGCACCAGATACCATTGGTGATCCACTTTTTCTCACCATTCACGATGTAGTGCTTGCCATCTTCCGAAAGCTTGGCTTCACATGTCAAATTGGCTACATCGCTGCCCGCATCTGTCAAATCGTTAACAAAGTCATCTTATGGATTGAGTTGGACGTCCTACCTGGTTCGGTGATGGCCAGACAGATACGCTTATCGCCACTAAGCAGCTCTGGCAAGACGCGCTTGACTACTTCCTTCTTACCAAATTTGATAAGAGGTGGGCAACCAATTCCATAGCCACCGAGCAAATTCCAGACAAGACCGCCACTGCCCGTACGGGAAAGCTCGTCAGTGATGACCAGCTCGTGGAACAAATCCCATTTCTCCGGGGGCACGCTGGCCACACGAGCGTCAGTCAAGTGTTTGGGGTAGTGTACACCCAATAGACCGGCAAGGTATCCTCGCGTTCCCAGCTCCTTGAAGATCTCATCGGGGACCTTCTTTGCTTCATCCCATTCGGTGACGTATGGCTGAATCTTGTCGTCTACAAATTGTCGGACCTCGTCACGGAGAGCGGCGTGCGACTCGTTGTAATAGGGAGAGTGGTACTGCAGAATATGTCAGCTACACGATATGCCTTCATATGGAGCGGTCGCTTACAGATTGGTACCAGGAAGGGTCCGCATATGGAATGAGTTCGCCATAAGGATCCAACGCCTCAGCTTCTTCTTGGGCAGCAGCCGTCGGCTGCGGAGCAACCACTCCAGGCTCAGCAGAAGGTTTGACAACATCCTTCTTGGGAGCAGGCGCTGGTGGAGCTGGAGCAGCAACCTTCTTGGTGTCTAACGAACCAACTTGTAACTGCTTTTGGTATTTCTTCAAGATGCCCTCATTGTGGTACTTCCAGAACTGCTTTGAGGCATCCTTACCGGCGACGCGTTGGATGACTGGACGATGGTTAGGGAATGGATCTTAATTAAAGTTTTATTTGAAGAATCGAGCTCACTCTTCTTTCCTCCAGGGTGCTCGTCCTGGAACTTTGTAAGGTCGTATACATCCTCATCGACGATGATGTATAGGCTATCGGCCTTGTTATGAGACGCAACATCGGCGGTAGAGAATCGCTGTGACATGATGGCGACTTTTGTGAGAATGCGAGAGTGACTGAGGCACGAGGAGAATTCGAGAGTAGGACCGGATGGAATGAAGGACAGGACAACGGCCGCCGCGGGATTATAGCATGGTGACTTTAGGTTTCTTTCACATGCCAGTACCTATGCGACTCCAGCCAAGCACCCCGGGTGATGGCCTATTTTCGAACTGGTCTGGTCTGGAGCCGCACATGGTGTGGGGACTAGCCCATGGGTGAGGCGTCGATGATTGTTTGATCTCGTGAGCAATATTGCGCCGCCGCAATTGGACGTCTTGCTGACAGCGCCTGAGTTGCTGCTCCAAGCTGCGCATGGCGGCCGACGTCATTTGCGGCAATGCCGAGGTACACATGGGCGGACGCGCCCTGGGGCCGTGATTTGTGGGCACGTGGCCTCTGTCACTTTCACAAGCTGGCGGAGCGCTGACATTCAGCTGCTTTTTGCTGGACGTGGTCGCCGGAAGTGCGGAGGCCCGCCGCGCTGTCCTCCAGAACGGGAGACGAAGTTGGTTTCATGGTGTTGATGATTCGGCCAGCCTTCCTTTCAAGGTTCCCCACGTTCGATGTGCCTGTCATTGACCCTTGCCGGGGTTCCTCCGACCTTTGTATCCCCCCAGCCAAACTCTGGTACCTTTGACGCTCTCTGCAGTATTTGAGAAAAACTCGACTTTACTCCTCCTTTTGGTTTTGAATCTGCAGAACATGTCTCTCCTTTGCAAATATGTATGTATCCTGCAGGTCGCGTGGATGTTCCATCGTGCCGACTGCAGATACCAGCAGGTGTAGCACATCGGAGATTGGAACAAGAAGCGGCCCACTTCCGAGGACCTAATTGATTAGGAGCCAAGTCAGGAACGCAGGACATATCGAGTAAGAGGCCGAGGGTTGTTTTGGTCCAATCCGGCAGCTAGCATTTCTCTAGTGATGCTTGCGAAATTCGCAGTGTTATCCCGCATTATACCTACAGGCATTACCGTCTCTTTTGACACCCTAAATCGATCATGTCGAATCCGGAATGCTGTATTCGGTTGACCTGATATTGTTTGGCTATTGAAGGCTTTGTCAATGGCGATGCAGAGGCCGATGCTTTTACACTTGACCGCCACACTCAAATGTATGTGATGCATTTATACCAAGCGCTCGAACTCAAACCTATATGTCAATCAGAAATTCAGTATCCTTTTTTATTTGAAAGACAATTGAATGAAAGACGATGAAAACATGGGACCGATTACAGATTTTGTTCATCTTGGAATCTCAGATGCGCAATACATAAAAGGATGGAAATCTATGTCAAAAATGCTTTCTAACATGATGACATCTACGGCATCATTGGGAATATGGGAAAGGCGGGGAAGCGGAATGCGTTCCAAATCGGCCCGTGGCAAAACTCATCTCCTACCGTGTAGGTGCACATTGTTATGTCCAGGGGCATATTGACAGCTTTAGGGATCTTCTGAGTGTATTCTCAAGGGTGAACACATGAATCACACCCTTTGAAGCCAGACCGAAACTAAAGTGAACACGAAAATCTCACCATTTGATCCTGAACCAGAACAAAAAGAACATGCATTTGTACGAAAGTACTTTCACTCAATAAGGATAGCTTTGATCAATGTCAAAGAGGGCCTCACCAATAAGAAATGCCTCTTATTCTCCGCGATCTGATTGGACGAACGGTAAGAAACTGAGAGTTCTTCTCTTAATCAACGGGTTTCCAGTATTAGTCATCAAGGCTGAGTGTGCATGTCAACAGTCTCCAGACTAATCGAGGGTTGATGCCAGATCACGTGTTACAAGTTTAGATGTGTAAGAAATGCGTTCGCTTCTGAAAGGGGTGGGTGTCAAAATCTCAATCCTAGCGTGTGGGTCTAAGATGTACGCTGGGAACCCAGAAACAGCTAGTACTGACTGTCGTGATAAGGGCGGGCAATATCGCTAACGACACATGGTTTCAAATTCCCATTATGACTTTACTCTCTTTTCCAGGCACACAATCGTATTGGGCGTGAAATCAGCCGGTGGGCCATGTAACCACTATTTCGATATAACAGTCTTCTGTTTATTGTGAGTTGATTCATAGAGAAATACTCGGAATGGAGAATTGAATTAGCAGGGCAAACTCTTTCTATGAGAACATGGTGGAGGAAATAAGGGAGAGGGGGAGACAGAGGGTTGTACATGAGTGCCCTAGGTGGAGTTTCTCGGATCCCGAATTCTGAGAGATTGCAAGTTTGCCCAAGTCGTTAAATCGCTGAGGACATCCTATGCTCAAATACTACTAAGGTATAGATATTGTTGACGATAAGGATATAGTCGAGATGGCAATTGACAGATCATGACAAGTGAGATCCGCCGCGCAAGGCCTGCGTCTGGTGATCACTGGAGCTGCACGTCTGAGGCCACTGCGGGTCCAGCCAAGGGACTGGTGCAACCCTCTCGCAACTCGCAACATTGGATGGCAGAACTGAGGCTGCGAAAACGAGCGCATGTTGCACACAATGCTGATGGAAGGGTTGCACCAGACGTGACTAAATCTCTCATCCAGTCATAGACCAGACTGTTCTGGTTGCTTGTGATGGAGATTGCCATACTCCAACATGAAGATGGAACCAGGAGAGACGATAGTGGAACCACGAAAAGGATTCCGTCTGGGCTACCGCTTGACGACGGACAATACCCAATGCGTTGGTGCTGGGACACAAAAAGAAGAGGGCCTACTTATGGAGGAAAGAGGTGAGGTCGGTGAAAGCGCATTCCCCCCGCGAAGGCGGTCGGTAAAGCTCTGGGCGTGAAGCTAATGCGCTATGTCTCGACCACGAGCAGCACGCCACGGCCTGGGCATCGTCCACAGCGTGCACGGGTTTCCTTCATCGCCTCCCAGAAGGACCGACCGGTTTTCGCACGCTTCCAGCGGCGCGTTTTGTTTTTGGAGTTGAAGGATGATGGGCAGTTCTGATGGCACACCGCCCTCTTGCACGCGCTCTCACGAGCCCAACCTGCAGCCACTACGACCATCGCAGCCATCACATGGGCATGTACCTTGCTGGCTTCAGGCCTTCGTCAAGACACACGCGCCCCCCCAAACCGTACCATACACGCCCGGGTTGCCTACTCAAGCTCCAAGGACCCTGCAGCACAAGAGGGATTGGATCACCGCGCGGTCCCGGTGCCCGCACCCGCCTCTGCTCGCCTTTACTCGCCTCTGGGCTGACATTGTTGTCTTGAATTCGAACTGCTTTCCTTGAGCTTTCCCACTGCTCGCCGCCTACCGCTCGACCTATATAGCGCTTCGGGGCTGCTCCGTTGTGTTATATCTAGAGAAACCCTACCCACTCCACCACCCGGCCATAGCGCCCATCATCAACCCACAACCCCCACTAGTTCACCATGTCCTCCGCAGCAGACGTCGTTCGGACTGTGACCCAGGTCGTCACTGCGGTTGCCAGCGCGAGCGCGAGCGCGACTGCCAAAGCCAATGGCAACAAAGCTCCTCCACAGGGTGGTGTGCTGGAGAAGGTCAACCCAGTGCATTTTGACCCCAAAAACCCGCTTATCTTATTTATCGTGCAAGTAAGTTCCAAATTATAGGTCCTTGGGAGGTGTAGGCAATTATATTGTAGCTAATTCTTGCGTCCAGGCCGGAATCATCATCATCTTCTGTCGCCTTCTCCATTACCCTCTAGCCAAAATTCGCCAGCCTCGAGTCATCGCCGAAGTGATCGGAGGTATCCTACTAGGTCCATCCGTCATGGGTCGTATCCCTGGCTTCAAGGCATCCATATTTCCAGACGCCGGCATGCCCACTTTGAATCTCGTTGCAAACTTGGGTCTAACGCTGTTCTTGTTCATTGTTGGACTGGAAGTCGATTTACGCATTGCCGCGCGCAATTGGAAGGTCGCCCTCAGTGTCGGTATAGTGGGCATGGCTCTGCCTTTTGGCATGGGTGTGGCTATCGCTGTTGGTCTATATCATCAATTCTCCGACGAGCCGGGTACCGTTCAGGTCAACTTTGGCATCTTTGCTCTTTTCGTTGGTGTCGCCATGGCAATTACCGTACGTCGCTCAATATGCTCGGTGGACATACCTTTTACTCATCGATATTCCAGGCTTTCCCTGTCCTTTGCCGTATCTTGACAGAACTGAAACTTCTCGAGACCCCCGTTGGCATCATCGTACTGGCTGCTGGTGTTGGCAACGACGTAGTTGGTAAGGATTATTAAGATCAATCCTTTTGTCATTACATCGCTAATTTCAACCCTTTCTCTCGACAGGCTGGATCCTACTTGCTCTTTGTGTCGCCCTCGTCAATGCAGGTAGTGGATTGACAGCATTGTGGGTATTACTCACTTGTGTGGGATTCACAATATTTCTTGTCTACGCCGTTCGCCCGGCATTCGTCTATGTTCTACGCCGATCCGGTGCACTCCAAGATGGTCCCAGTCAGGGAATCATTGGGCTTACTTTGCTCCTCGCTCTAGCGTCGGCTTTTTTCACTGGTATTATCGGTGTCCACGCTATCTTTGGCGCCTTCATGGCGGGTATGATATGTCCACATGAGGGAGGGTTTAATATTAAGGTGGCCGAGAAGATTGAGGATTTGATTTGCGCCATATTCCTTCCGCTCTACTTCACACTTTCCGGACTCAACACGAATGTTGGCTTGCTTGACAGTGGCATCGTATGGGCCTACGTTATTGGTGTCTGTGCGGTTGCATTCTGTGCTAAATTTATTGGTGCTGCCAGCGCTGCTCGATTTAGTGGTATGATGTGGCGAGAGTGTTTTGCCATTGGATCCTTGATGAGTTGCAAGGGTCTTGTAGAGCTGATTGTACTGGTAGGCGAAGCTCTTTCCTTGGAATCTTTGATTAACAATAACTGACGGTGACTAGAATATCGGTCTCCAAGCAAAGATTCTTGGCACTCGAACGTTCACCATCTTCGTGGTCATGGCTCTTGTTACCACTTTTGCCACTTCCCCACTTACTATCTACTTTTATCCTCCATGGTATCAGAAGAAAGTTGAAGCCTATCGCCGCGGCGAGATCGACTGGGATGGCAAGCCTCTGGATGGATCTGACAGTGTCTCCGAAAGCGCTAATATCGAGAAACTCGAAGCCGATAAGATCAAGCGCATCACAGTCTATCTTCGATTAGATAGCATGCCGAACCTACTTGCATTCGCCTCTCTGTTTGGTGGAAAATCGGAAAAGCAAGACACGAAACTTCACCCCTCTATTCAGCGGCGGCAGGATGATGGCAACGATGCTGGAGAAGTCTTAGTACACGGAAACGCTCCAAAACGACCTGTGGAAGCGCATGGTCTAAGACTGCTCAATCTTACAGATCGTGGTTCTTCCGTCATGCAGGTGTATGAAGGAGAATCATATACAACCTATGATCCCATCGTCAACACATTCCGCACATTCGGCCGTCTTCACAACCTAGCCATCAGCGGAGAAGCGCTTGTTGTCCCGGAAGCTTCTTTTGCCGATACTCTTATCACGCGTGCTTCTGACTCCGACCTTCTCGTGATTCCTTGGAGCGAAACCGGCGGCATGAGCGAGCAAGCAATCATTGAAGACAAGGGAACCAAGAACAAGCTAGCAGCGTCCTCCTATCTCTCTTTCGTAACCTCAGCACTTGACCAAGCGACAGTGACGACGGCTGTTTTGGTTAACAAAAACTTCGGTGGTCCAAAGAACAAGGAGAAGAGTGATCGCGCCAAACTCGTGCGAACTTATAGTAGCGTCAGCCTTTCGAGTCATCGGGACGCACCAGTCACTGCTCCCATCGCCGACCCTACCCATCACATCTTCTTCCCATTCTTTGGCGGCAGCGACGATCGCGCAGCTCTACGTCTCGTTCTTCAATTAGCAGAAAATACCGACGTCACAGCCACGATTCTTCACTATGAAGTGTCCGAAGACTTCTTAGAGATTGAATCTTCGCCAGAGACAGAGATCACCACTAAAGGCCCCGACACAGTCATTACTACAAACTCCGCATCCCGCGATCAAGACGCCACGTTCTTCGCATCACTGCGAGCGTCACTACCCTCTGAGCTCTCCGACCGCGTCATCTTCGAATCGGTATCTTCACCGAACCCCCTCAAAGACGTGATTACTCGCGCCGGCAAAGAAGTCGGCCAATCGCCTAAGAACGCCGGTGATCTTATCGTCCTAGGCCGCAACATTGGCCGTAGAGGCCTGGGGCTCACCAAATCAGACGAAATTGGGTCAACTACGGCTGCCGCCAAATCGCTCGGAGTGTTGGCGAACAATATTTGGACTGCGAAGCTTGGGGCTAGTGTTTTGGTTGTTAAGGCTGCGCGATAATGAGAACATGAAGGCGCAGGATTGGTGTAGATTATTACGACTTTGGGAGCTATATAAATTGCATACGCAATGTTAGGGTTCTCTAGAGGCGTTGGGTACTTTGTGGGGTCAGTGATCAATTCTCGAAGTTTGGTTTTACGTCTTGCAGGTTGTATGAACGTATGTCTGATTTGGGAGGCACGGTATTGTCACCTTGCGAACTTGATGATATTCATGTTGAATAGCAGGCTGGCTTGGATATGTGTGAAATGAGTACTTTGCTCAAAATTTGCTCAGTCACTACTAACTTCTTACGATACATGCGCAAGATGCAGAGCTTAAGGTGTGCTTTAAGTTTAGGAATGGATAATCCGATCATAACATAGAGAAATCGCTCGTGATTGGTCGTACTGCAGTATGATCTACGTACTTGATTCTATGTTAAAGGCCCCAGCAGCGGAGCTGCATAGATTTTTGCATAGTTAAGCACTTCTACAGCGCACATGCTGTTACCAACCTTTTTGCAGCCCCCTGTTGCGCTAACGAATTGTTTGGCAGAAGTAAAGTTTATGAAAGGCGCCAGGCAGGCGATCTGTGGAAGGAGCAACATGATCTTCAAGCCATTGTTGTTGCCTAGCATTTTCATCGCTCGTATAGATATGGCAACACTTCTCTCTAATATCTTCCATAAGATGCATAAATTAATAATATGATTAGGTTAAGGATTCATGCTGTTGACAATTCATTGTTGATGCGAAATATTGCAGATGCGCAATTCCAAGATTCACGGTGGAAAGAGAGCGTTGGGGTTTTACGAGGTGGACTAGATTTACTGTTTATAGGAACATTAAAATGAGAAAGGGCACCTGTACATCATAAGGGTCATAGTCTGTGAACCAAAGAATCATCAAGATCTATCAGCGTGAAAGTAATGAAAACGGAAATCGACTCAAGACGACGATGGCAACAGCTTTTAGGCATCGATGACCACGACGATATTTGTTCATGAATACAAGAACGCACTTAAGCCCTCGCAAATGACCAATGAACAGGACCATGCCCCGTTGAAAGTGGCTCACTAAAGTCAAGAGCAACAGCGGGAATAAGAGGAACGCGAAAGTGCGCAAACTCAATGAAAATGTACCAGACCAAAACCATCAATTCATCCAAGGCAGTCTTGCAGATGAACATCACATGAAATCAACATTCAATTTCAATTTACCAAATCTGCCATAAACCTTATGCACTACAAAGACCAAAATGCCCAAGAGCAGCTGAAATCTGCGAGTCCATCGAACCAGAATCGTCGGAGAAATATAAAGAAGCAGTAAGCTCTGCTCTGCAAGGGATATGAGAAACGGGGGTGAAGCGAAGGAACACAAGCTTTTCTGTACGAAACGGGGAAACCAACAGCTTTCTGGATCGCGTGGGGGAAAAGTCTGGCCGAGCGGATCCGAAGGGATCACATATCTGCTTTGGGGCGGGATGGGGACGGACGGGCCAGTACGTCACTAGGCTAGTCGGGCTTGTCGTGTGGCCTTCGTGTGGTCCCTGACAGGCTTACACGTGTGGCAATCTGGGGTAAGGTTGGCATTTGCGACGATCATAGATTGAGGGTTCCATATGCGGGTTGGAGGGTGGTGGATTTGGTGAGCGTTTATTGAAGTATCGGTCCTGTGGGATATGCATTTCGACACTTCTATCTTTGACTATCGCAACCATCTTGCTGCTATTATTGGAAGGCTGCAATTCCTGGCGGTTCGCAGTTTTATACTCAATACCTACTAGCTCCCACTCATTTCTTATTACACCATTGCTAAACATTAAACCTGTCGTTTCTTGCAAACATTATAGTTTAGATAGGCTCGAGTACGATATTGAAGTAAATTCATATGGTTAGTATTGACTTCCTGGATATAAGGAGTAGCTATGCTGGCCGATTACAAAAGATCGTGAGGACTGTTTGAGAATGGGAAACAGCTCTAAAAGGGTGAAATTATTATGCTCGGCAAGAAAAGTAGGGAAATGGAACAGGACGGCATCTATCTAGGTAAGTTCTGGATGTTCTTGGTGGAGGCCGGTCGGTGATGGAACGGGGCTCCCAGGGGCATATCCCATCCGGCATAGCGATCTTTTGTGCCGCACGCATCAAGGCGCAGGTGTCCAAGTTTCGCTTGCGCAAGCTGCCGTGGTGATGCATAATGGTGGAGTTTGTTGGTTCGCCAGCAGTTCGGTGAATCGAGCGCTAGCGGGGGGCGTGTCGCCAAGTCTCGCCAAAACCAGGATAGGATTAGCGCCATATGACCTCCCTCTCGACCTCCAACTTCATGGCATCGCGGGAACGCGCCTTAATACTCCCCTCGCCGCACAACACTACGATACAGCGCACCAGCTGACACCTTTGCTCTCGCCGATGCATGTGCTGCCATTTATCTACCCGGAGTTTGCGCGCGCGCGGTGACACGGTCGGCCCGATCAGCATTCATCGGCGCGTGAAAGTGAATTAACACGTTCACCTTCACTTACATTTTCGAGTACTTTCTACATTCCTGGTAATGGCGCCAATCCCAGGAACACCTAATCCACGCGTACGGTCTACCGGAAGACTCCCCAGACGAACAGTGTCCGATTCGGCACCACCCCTCAAGAAACGTAGATACATACCTGGCGGTCCCGGTGGCGGAGGACGATACGTCGACGAAGACGGCGAAGAAACCCCAGTAGGAGGAACAGGCCCTGGCGGATACGCCTACACCGGACCCCGCGGGCGCGTTGGGAGAATAAACGCCGAAAGGCAAGGAATCACTCTTTCCTCAACTTCACCCACACAAACATACAGTCGACCCCGACGTGAACGGCCGCCAGCTGGACCCCGGTCTAGTTCGGCAGCAGCAGTTGCCGCAGCCGTGGCTCAAAGTGACGGATATAAACCCAGGGAGGAGCGGGGCTGGGAGGAGTTCCACCCGGATCTGGACATTGAGACCGATTTCGTCGTCTTCAGTGCAGACCTAGTGGATGGGATAAGTCCTGTGGTCTCGACTCCAACAACCCCACAGAATGGCTTCTCTTCCCAATATGCGATCGAAAGTGGCGCATCGGCGATTCTGGACGAAGCACTTCGTCGTCAGGTCGTGCACGATGATGATCTTCCGAATGGCAGGTTTAACGGATTTATGTCACCGTCCATGAAACGACGTGTTGGAAGACCACCGAGAAAAGCCGATCATAGTCATATGTTGAACGGTCTCGGATCACCACCTGCTCCCCGCATACTTCCGCTTCCTACACACAACCCCAAAGAGAAACTCAACCTTCCAAAGCCGTCAGTGCGTAGGATCGATCCATTCAAGGCATTCGAGGAAGCCGAGGGTGTCAAAGTGAATTATGTCGACCGTACAATGGCGAGCATAGGATATCAGGAAAGTGAGGTATTCAATCTACCCGAGAAGAGTCTGATTAGGGTCCCTGAAGGCTCTATTGAAGAGGATCTTGATCTCACCATAAAAACGGATGGAGATGGTGTCAGCAATGCCGTGGCGATTGGAAAGGTCGAGTATGACATGGACGAACAGGACGACCGTTGGCTTGAACAGTTAAACGCCCAGAGAAAAGAAGAAGGCATGGAGATCATCAAACCCGCAATCTTTGAGGTTACTCTCACTCAGATTGAAAAAGAGTGGCATGGCTTGGAAAAACGTAAGTTGAAGTCCCGAACTTCACAGTTTGCTCTATGAAAGCTAACATGCACTTTAGGCATTCCCAAGCCCAACCCAAAACCTCCACAAACACATCGCCCACGATCGAGCTCCGCAGCTGCAGTCAATGGAGAGCCTGCTGGACAAGGTGAGGAACAGGACACTAAATGTGCAATATGTGATGATGGTGACTGTGAAAATACCAATGCCATTGTGTTTTGCGACGGATGCGATTTGGCTGTACATCAAGAATGCTATGGAGTGCCATTTATACCGGAGGGCCAATGGCTCTGCCGTCGATGCCAGTTAGTCGGGCGTGGAACGCCTATTAGCGACCAGCCAGTAAGTACTGAGCCCAGAGCAGATGAAACTCTTGCTAACCATCGGCTGAAGGGGTGTATCTTCTGCCCAAATCTTGACGGTGCGTTCAAGCAGACAACGAATATGAAATGGTCGCACCTGCTATGTGCCATGTGGATACCGGAAGTATCCCTTGGCAACACAACATTTCAAGAACCAGTGCAAGATGTAGAGAAGGTCCCAAAAACAAGATGGAAACTGGTAAGCCATTATCAAGTTGGTGTATATCAATGAAAAGCATGTACTGATTCAATACTAGACATGCTATATCTGCAAACAAAAAATGGGTGCCTGCATCCAGTGTGGCCATAAGTCATGCTTTGACGCATTCCACGTAACCTGTGCTAGGAGAGCAAGACTGTGTCTGAAGATGAAATCATCACAAGCATCAAATCCACAGGATGCGGTCGTGCTCAAAGCTTATTGTGACCGACACTCCCCGAACGATTGGCGGCGAGAAAACGACGTCGAAGAAGCGGTTATGGATGCCAAAGATTTTTATCGTCGAAACTTTAGACACATTCGCTGGGGCGACAGCCAAGCACAGGCGTTGTCTATAGGGTCTTCACACCCTATTGCCTCGATCGAAGACTTGGATGACTCGAACGAAACAAATGGTCAGAAAAGAAAAAGAGGGCAGAATACTAGGTCATGGCGACTGCCTTCTGGGGCACCTGTAGTACCCCAAGCGGTGTACCATAACGTTGAAAATACTTTGATTAGATTTTCCATCCGGAAACGAAAAGAATTCGTTCAAGAGGCCTGCAAGTACTGGACGCTCAAACGCGAAGCTCGTCGCGGTGCTGCATTGCTCAAACGCCTTCAACTCCAGATGGAAGCATTTTCTTCCATGGAAGTAACTCGACGAAACTTCACAGCTATGGGTGCTATTGGGCGACCACGTCTGCAGCGTCGGATCGAATTTGCCGAGCGCTTGGAGGATGACATGGAACAAATGCGAGTACTTTGTCAACATGTCAAGGAACGAGAAGCCACCAAACTCAAGGATGTGTATATTTTGAAGAGCATACTTGACTCTGTTTATTTCCCACTTCCAAAGTTGCTCCAGCCAATTTTGGACCGAGCGCAAGCGTAAGTACTAATTCATTTGTCATGATTGGGTTCACATTTTAACTTTACTGCAGACTGGATAGCAAAGGAAATTTTACCGAGGGCTTCAACGAAATCCAAGCCAAACTTGACGAGCAAGAATATACCTCTGTCCAAACGTTTGGCGAAGACATAGCTGCAGTCCTAGGGTCAGTCGTTGGCTTTGCAGCCACGACAAATGCAGGGGACGCCGATCATCAATTGAGGGGTGTCGCACACAATTCCCTAACACCCGAGCAAAAGGAAAAGAAGAAACAGGCCAATCGTATCATGAAAGCCATTCAGCCTCGTCTGAAGGATACTCTACACAATGAATCCGATTTAGCAGGAAGGTCATACGAACGGGAGCTGCCTGATCTCGACGCTCTCGTAGAGCAAATGTTTCGTCGTCCTCAGGCGTTGCCAGCTGAGACTGCTGCTCCTACTTATGGGTCAGCCAATGGCGAAGACCATGACGATGTAGCAGAGGAGGATGGAATTGAAGACGAGAATGCACAAATAATGGTGAACGGGGATGGTAAAGCGAAGGACAACCATACTACCAGCCTCGCATTGACACCCGACGACGACTCGGCCGACCACCACATGCACGTACAGGATGATGCTGCCGACGAGGCTGCGATTGCAGCGCAGCTTGGCCAAGACGCCCTACACATGTCCGCGAGCGACAATGTTCCACTTGATGCGATGGCAATAGATCACGATGGGGGTGATGATTCGACTGCAGGTGCCCCTCCTCTTACGCCACCACGTTCGGAAAGGGACCTCCTTGCGCCCTTTGCCCATGGTGGTATACCGTGGTACATGGAGCCTTTTAGCCCTCGTGGGACTACAATCTACGAAGAGAAGTGGTCAGGCAGAGACGTGCTTCGAGACATGAGCGAAGAGCTTAGTGAGTTGGACGACGACGAGCTGGATGATCTTGCGGGCTCGGAACACATGCACCCGACGGATGACATTACCCCGGGGACGCTCGTCTCAGATGCACAACAGAAGTCTGTACGGAAGCCAAAGAGAAGGATACGCAGTTATAGGTGATGGAACGACTTCTGTCAAGCCGAGAGAGAGGGCGTCGTTGCGTGCTACAACATGCCCTCTCAAAATTTCTCTAGTGTACAATATTGTTTTTTCCTTTCGTCTTTGCGACCTGGGCATATTTTCTGGGGGTGGCGTTCTGGTTGATCCCCTGCTTCCTTAGCGATGGGCAGTTTTATGGTTGATTCGGGTGTGTTTCGAGTATCAGGATTTTACTTTCTGGTCTAGCAGAGCTTTAGGGCGCGGCAACGGGAGGCAAAGCAGGCATGAAATGGTTAATGGTACAGGAGGACACAGACCCAGAACCTTGCATGTCAGGGTAACACACGGAAGTGCCTCAGGTCTTAGGGTTGTTATTCACCGCAGAATAGTTGATGAGCAATACAGGATGTCAGATGATTCCCGGCCTGGTGCTTAGGTGTCAAGTAGCTGTTGGTATGGATGTGAATATACCTACAAGTAATCGCATCGCGCAGATTTGTTGGGAAATGTTGCCCCGATGTGCGCCCTGTCTCGCAACAATTCCTAGGCAAGCTTGGATGTCAACACATGACGTCCATCAGGCTGGCCAGCCGATGGCAGGAGAAGGGGGTCTAGTAGAAGGGCAAAGCGCGGTGGAGAATAGAGTAGAGATTTTCCAAAGTAAAGTGAAGCGCATCTGGGCAGGCAGCCGAAAGCCAAAAGTGAAGGCGTGGCGCGCACCGCGCAGTCAGCTTTGGGGCCACCCCTTGAGCCTGCCTTTCTCCTTCACCTCGCGTAGCCTGCTGCCCCGGTGCCCCAGGTGTCTTTGTTTCCTCGTCAACTGGCTTAAATACCGACACGGCCCCGTCTGCCTCTCCATTCCACTCTGCTTTGGTCTCGCTCTCTCACTCCAACCACCCGCAACTTCCGCCCGGCCATTTGTCCGCTGCAGTCCCCTTCGCATTTTGCAGGGTTCCTTCACCTCTTACGCTAGCGCGGCTCTCGCGGCCTTACATAAGCCCGCGTTGGTTCGTTGATCAGTCGTCCAAAAATTTACAGCCGGACAAACCCTCACTCCAAACCCGTTCATCGACCCACCCGCTAACAATCCTCCATCATGGCATCAATGGAGTACGAATCTGAGCAGCGCGGCTACGATGGTATGTTTTCACTGCATCGCGTCACCATTGCTTTCGCACAAGTTTGCTCACCTAGTGCATAGATGAGCCCCGTGGCTACGAGCGCGACCGCAGCCGCTCTCCTCGCGGCGACCGTCGTGAGCTGGACGACTCTCGAGCTCGCAGCGCCTCACCCAATGGTCGCGACACCCGGTAAGCCATCACCAAACCACATGATGGGGCTCTCAAGCTGATGATGGAAACAGTGGTGCCTTGCCCATCCCTAACCGTCTAACTGATGAGGAAGATGAGGAAGGCGCTCGCAACCCCGGCTCCAATCTCTTCGTGACCGGCATTCACCCCAATCTCTCCGAGGAGGAGGTTACGCGTTTGTTCGAGAAGTATGGCGAGGTCGAGAAGTGCAACATCATGCGTGATCCTCATAGCAAGGAGTCTCGTGGTTTCGGTTTTGTCAAGATGGTCACTCCTGAGCAAGCTGATGCCGCCAAGGAGGGCCTCCAAGGTGAAGTTCATCAAGGCAGAACACTCAGCATCGAGAAGGCACGCCGATCCCGTCCCCGTATTCCCACTCCGGGCAAATACTATGGTCCACCCAAACGAGGTAACGTCACCGACATTCTCTTTTGCTCCAGTGTGCTAATGACATCGCAGAGTTTGGAGGTGGTCGAGGCGGTGGCCGCGGCGGCCGTGGTGGTGGTGGTCGATTCGGTGATCGCTATGGTGACCGTTATGATGACCGCTACGACGACCGTCGAGGTGGTGGTGGTTACAGCGGCCGTCGCGAGGAGTATAGTGGTGGCGGCTATAGAGGCTCCCGCTATAACGATCGCGAGGACCGTGGTTATCGCCGCGACCGAGAGGACTATGGCTCCCGTGGCGTAGATCGCTATGCATCTCGCGAGGACCGTGGCTATCGTGGTGGTGGTGAGGACCGACGTGGTGGCGGAGGTGGTGGCTACTACGATCGCCCACCGCCGCCCGCTGGTGGTTCAAGCGGAGGTGGAGGTGGAGGTGGTGGCGGAGGCTACGATGCTCCTCCTCCTCGTCAGGACGCCGGCTACAGTGGTGGTGGTGGCAGCGGCGGCGGCGGTAGCGGCGGCAGGTCCTATGACGACCGTGGTGACTACAACCGATACTAGATGCAAGTTTAGCACTGACCCATTCAAAGGCTGAGCAACTCTGGGCCGTTGACACAACCCCTGGAGTTCGATAAACGACCTTCCGGTAACTTCTTCTCTCATGTAATCCTACACATTCTCAGGGCAGTTCGGTTTAATGCGGCTTTACACACGGTCACGGATTGTGTCAGCAAAAAAGTTAATCGAAATGGTTCGGGTCGGGTAGTGGCACGGAATAGCTTGCTTTGATAGCATCACTATTCTGTCGCGGCTGCTTTTTTTTCATCACGGTCTACGGCACTCGGTGGATTTCCTTTAGGAGCAACGGTAACAACTCTTCGGTAAAGGCAGTCAACGCCTCAACATTTTGGCCCCAGGGAATGCGTCTACATGCGTCGACACCTAAATTGTACTTCTATATTTTCCCCGGGACATCAAGATATTCACACGTCACAACTGCATCCACCGCCATACCTTCAGCACTGTCAGCACTGTTTTAATATTTTTTCCAATAATCGTCTTTGGCGTGCCGATAATCAGCTCTTATGGCAACATGACCTCGACCAGATCACCCACTCCATCCACCTCACCCACGTGCCCCCGTCAGTAAGATCAGTAAGGGACATGCTGTTAAATCGATCTACGCGATCTACGACCTGTCAGCATTGCTTGCGACTATGACTGTGTATCCACCAATCAATACTGAACGGTGCAAATGATGCGTCAGTCAGTCGACTTCGATCCGAACAATCTCCAGATTCTAGCTGTGCCCAAATAAAACCAGCGTGACGATAACATTCAGCCCGACTAATGAATGGTTCACAGAGCATCACTTCGTGCGATGCGTGGGACACTCGTTCAGCGATATCTTCGAGGTGCGTGCCCTAGTATTTCATTATAGTCATCTTTCCGGTCCTTGGAGTCATTTCAGGTTTCGTCTCCATGGAATCAATTCATGATTTCGCCATAGTTCTACGCGTATTGCTTCACTACCCATTTAGGTTTCATCGCACACAATGCATGTGTCCTAGGCATTTCCCGTCATCTACACTCAAGGGTTAGTCGGATCCGCAAGGATGAGCGCCATCTACTCTCTCACATCCGTCAATCTGTAGAAATAGGCACTGCTCTACATTAGGAGCAGTGTATATTGCCATGCTGCCCAGTGAAGTGGTCATTGACAATGACCGACGAAATGTATGAAAGCACCGAGAGAGCGCTCCTATATTATAGCCCCTGCATATGCTTAGGAAGTAGACCATTACACACCCACACCGCAATGAGAGATTTACTTTATTGAAAACATCGTCCCAAATTACATGCTGAAATTCGTGCACTTTCGTAGCGCAGATGTCGACGGGGCACATCAACGCTACTGTGAGAGACGTAGGTAGCTTTGTACCTGGCAGCACCTGGAGTGGTGTGGTGAGGTCGATCAGCCCTACCTAGGTACCCACCTAGGCACTTGCCAAGAATGCTTACGCGGACGGAATAGCGTGCATGAGCCACATGGAACGCCTAAAGCTTCCATTTATTCTTAGACCCAACTGAGCATGAGGAGAGTTTGGTACGGCCTCGGATGCAAGCACGGTATCAGTTGCGAGCGTACGGATCTTGACTTTTGGAGAGCACTTCAATATACAAAAGTAGTCTGGTTGTGTTCTGAGGAATGATGCAAGCACCAAGCTTCTGTGTAAGGTTGGTTGAGGTTGGTGTGACACTTGACAAGTCTTAGCCAATCTGGTTGCGGTTGCCCTTCAGCCCCAATCGGCACGCCGAGTGCGTCTGCGAAAGGGGTGGGAGGATTCTACGGTGGCCCTTCGATTCAAACAGCCCATCCTCCACCAATTTTCCTGCTTACTGTTTCCCCGGGCACTCTTGCACCACCGTCCTTTCCTCAGCCATCTTATTTGTGACTCCAATCAATTGAAGCACCGCAAAAAAAACCCCGCTCGACACACTAGGACGTCGGCCTCGACCGTAAGCACCACCTCTGAATTGTCCAGGCGCGCAAGTTGACCAAATTGCGGAACTCAGACTTTTCGACTGGACCACGTACGCTTCATGAGTTAATCGCCGTGCTTCCCAAGGCGTCGTTTCCTCCTACACCTGCCTTTTCATCTCCTATTCGCGACACCTACTCACCATGAGCAAACGGAAGCTCCTTCCCTTCCTCGCCGTCACCGTTGTCCTCTTCTTCGTTTTCCTCTACAACAGCGCGACCGCGCGCGATAAGATAGGAGGTCTCCCACAACATGTCGGCCTAGGCGACCATTTTGACAAACCGCCGCCTGAGGGCGATCCACCGAAAGGTGGCAATACTAAGGACCCGGATTATGTCAACTGGAACCCCAAACCAAACTTCAAGCCCGGCAGCCAGTTGCCAGGGAACCACAACTACACATCGGTTCTCGTCATTGCGAAGACGAAGGATGAGGATGTGAGCTGGATGGACAGGGAGATCCCCGACCAGGTCAAGGCTATCTACGTCGCCGACGATCCCACCGCGCCGCTGCACCCTCCTAAGAATAAGGGACATGAGGTTATGGTGTACCTGTCATGGATCATTGACAACTACGACAACCTACCCGATGTTGCTATCTTCATGCACGCGCATCAACTCACCTGGCACAATGACGATATACTAGGCAACAACGCAGTTGAATTAATCAAGAGGCTCAGTCGTCCCCGAGTTTGGCGAGAGGGATTTGTCAATATGCGCTGTTCCTGGTATCCCGGATGCCCAGACTGGATGCACCCAGGCGAAACGGAGGAAAACGTGTACAAGCAGGAAGAGATTCTGCTGGCTAAGTCGTGGAGCGAACTCTTCCCACTCGATGAAATTCCCCCGGTGCTTGCGCAACCGTGCTGCGCGCAATTCGCCCTTTCTCGAGAGCGCATCCAGGCTAAACCTCATGCACAATACGTTTGGTACCGTAATTGGCTCTTCAACACTAAGCTGCCTGATTTTCTGTCCGGCCGTATCTGGGAGTATGTTTGGCAATTCGTTTTCACGGGCAATAACATCTATTGCCCTAAGGAGAACATTTGCTTCTGTGACCAATTCGGCAGCTGCTTTGGCGGAGAGCATGAGTATGATGAGTTCATCAAGGTCAAGAATGAGCTTGGAGATAGAGAGCGTGACTTGAGAGATTGGGAGAATAAGAAGAAGGCTATTGAGGATGCCGAGAAGGA
This sequence comes from Dendryphion nanum, assembly GCA_020744415.1. NCBI lineage: Eukaryota > Fungi > Ascomycota > Dothideomycetes > Pleosporales > Torulaceae > Dendryphion > Dendryphion nanum. The sequence continues at coordinate 862,157 of JAGMWT010000006.1, forward strand.
TGGCAAGTTTGAGGAGTTAGAGAAACTGGAGAAGCCAGAGGAAGGCAAGGATACAGAGGCCAAGAAAGAAATTGAACGTCTCCGACCGATTGTAGATAAGCTTAAAAAGGAAGCTATTGAACGAGGCGATGACCCGAAGAACAGGGCCAAGGAGGCTGGTAGGGAGTGGAAAGATGGTGATGGATTTTAGATATGCCGACATGTATGGCTGTTAGCATTTCTGGCGTTTTCGTAGTTAGCCTTCGGAATTTCTTCCTCTGTATCTTTAGGGTAGCTTGGAGTTGGACATGCCCTCTTTGGTTCGATATATCCAAAAAAGACGATTGATGAAGACATACTAAAGCTTGAACTCGATGGATCATCTGTGCCGAAGTGTTTGTTCGAGTCTCCAGTATGATTGCTGTTGGAGCAGTAGCTAGCCAAACTCGCCCGAAATGAACGAAGGGGTTTCTTCTCCGCACGTACATTCAAGGAGAGTTACTGGCATGAGAAGCATTTGTTCCTGTAGACTAGGAAATTATTACCCATTGACTGTTGGGATTCGATATGGGGCTTTGACCAGATGGATTGTTGAACACTTAGGTAAGCATCTACCGTCCCAAAGACACCACCAATCAACGCTGGCTCGGAATGCAAACAACACAAACCTCGACCTCGACCTCACGACTACAATTTGCGCTGGCGGCTCTCTGCTTGTCTCCTCCGAGCAAATGACAGAGCAATCAGCAACTTCGCAGGTGCGCATTTGCTGGCTCATCTCTACTACCAAACATGTCGCATTCAAATACCCTCTGTTTCTCTTGCAGGCGTTCGCCTTCTCTCCGATTCGCACATCACCAGCGCATTCCCTGATTTGCTTGTCCCGCTGGATATCTTGTTGATCTGATTATTTCGTTACATGTTTGATCCCAACGCTTACACTTTACCAATTGACAGCTGCGCCGGCCGCTTGACTGACTGATACATCGTACCTGCGCCAGTGCCCTTTGCCAGCGCCTGTCATGGCAGCAAACGCGCCCTATTTCCAGCTGCGTGGCCAGTTCACTAATGCAACAAACGCCCAATTTGCGACCACCGATGACCATGACTACGACCTCGCTGCCTCCCTGGCACCCCATAATGCCGCTCTCTACGCCGATCGCCAGAGTGAGGAAAATCCAGTCAACACGTTGGAGGAGAATCATAACCTCGTTGAGCTGCTCGAGGCTGCGACCACGGCTGCCGGACAGGCTGCAGAGGCCACGAGTGCCAATGCCATGCATCCAGGAGACACAATGCTCTCTAGCCGGAAGAGAAAGAGGGGCGACAGTCCTTCGGGCGATGGTGTAGACGAGCAAGAGGCATCTTATACTCAACGAGACATGTCGACCAGGCAAAAGCGTGCCAGAATGGATGTACCAACTGATCCTCAGCTTCGCGAGCCAGACGGTCGCGGACACCATGTCTCCGAAAGGGAAAGTCTGTCGCGTTCGAGTGAGTCTCTGCTTCAAGATGCGCGAGCAGCCGGAGTCCATTCTGCTGCCGCGCTCTTTAGACGGTCATCCAAAGAACCTACCCGGAAATATACCCGTCCGCCCATGTCCAAACTTTTCATATCGTTACAGCTGACTCCCGAAAACTTCCTCCATTTACAAGCTCAGGCCAAGGCATATATGCTTGACACTACGCACCCTGAGCGGCAGAGCTGTGTCGGGAATAGAGGCAAAGGCGATACCGACATGGTAAAGTTGCGCTTGTTTAACTGTGTTCGTGAATTCCTTAGCGATGGTGCCGGCGAGCAGTTCTTCGGTGAGAATGTAGACAAGCCAGCTTTGAGCGATACCATAGAGGCTGCTCGAGCCCTAGGTGAGGATAGAACAACTCAGGAGAGACTGGTCTGGCCAAGAGATGGAAATACGATCATTGGTTTGGTCACTCCCTTGTTGAGACGGATGGTGACGAATGAGCGCCAGAGGATGTATGCCATTGAGACGAGAAAGGGAGGAAAGAGAAAGGAGGACAGCGTGGAATCTCAAGTCCATGGCAGCAACGATCATGGCGAGCATGGTCTAGAGTTACAGTCCCCTCTTCAAGACAGGTACGTTTCATCCATGGTATAACCATCATGGCAAGCAGCCCAAAGATTCCTCCTGCTGTTCTCTTTCAAAGCATTTTTTGACCGCCAATAGTAACCCGCTCTCACTGCCACTCGCTCAAAGTCAGCATTCATACCAAACATCGCCAGTAGCATCGTTGCCTCACCATCGCTTATCAATTCCAACTCAAGGCGCGGCTTCATCACTTGTTATGCCTGCCTCAGTCATCCGAGTCCGCGCTGGCGCCGATGTGTACGAATTGCGGCAGACTGAAGAGGATCTGCCAACAGCCAACTCATTCGATCTACGCAAAATCAACATCCAGCTTGCTAAGAACCATGTCAAATTAGACATGTGTAAACAGATTCGAACATCCCAGACGGTCATGAGTTACAGGTGGGACCAGCTCCATGATGACATCAAATACCTACTCGGACTCGCTCTCGCGACTTACCCAGCCCTTCGCCCTGAGAATGCTGCCAAGTCAGCCGAAGGAATGGGCCCCGAGGCCCTGCGCGGTCTCGCCGTGGCTGCCTCTGAAATGGAAAATCAAAGCAACACTGGCAACATATCATCAACAGAAGCTGAATTGGCTACCAGAAATGTGCTCGACCTTGACCGGTCGCTCATACACAACAATCATAACGATACGAATGAAGCCCAACAGGCTGAATCACGCACAACCCCTCCTCTCCTTGCGCAAACCCGTTCAGGCCTCACGCCCCCCAGCGGACCAGTGGCTTCGCCAGTCGTTAGCACAGACATGGTGAACACCTCAGGATATATTCAATATCCGCGCTTGCCCCTCTCTGAAAAGTCCTCGCTTCACGAGGAGTCCATACAGCCCGAAGGAATCTATACGAGCAACACCGGTGTATCCCCCTCTTCATCGCCTCTAGAACGGCGACCCCAAGCCACAAATGCAACGCCTCAGGCACCAAACCCCTCAGCTATCGAAGAGTCGTGGAACGTGGCTTCGCTCAAGTTACCCGAATACACTGTTTTCGTCATGTTGACTGGGGGGCTGACAAAGATTGTGGATGGTGGGGCTTGGGAACGCGCGAAGGGGCATTTGGGGAGCTCGGTTTGGGCTGAGGGGAGGATGAGTGTTGTTGTAGAAATTGGGTGAGAGGAGATGCTAGGGTTGCAGTCGTTGCGACTTTCTACAGAATACTAGGTGGTGTGGTGGAGCTTTGTTTGCTTCATTCTTGTTTACGGTGGTTGGGCATGTGGCTAAAAGGGATTTGGGTACTGTTGCGATTGCATAGTTGAGTTGGACTCTACATTTCTGGATTTGAAATTTTACATTTCCGGGGCGTGGTCTGCCCATCTATGGTTCTATGTCGATACAGGCTTTGTGCTCGGATCCGTGTCTTTCGTCTTTGAATCTCATCGCCTCACCTTGTCTCTCCATCTTCTTCATCTGCTATTCGTCTGTCATATCCCGCATCTAGATGATATGCTGTTTATCTCCTTGAGCGCTCATGGTCTGACTGCCCTTCCTACACTTCGCGACGCTGTTCTTCACTGGTCCCATCCGGACATGGTGTATCGCTGCGCATGACCCGACGCCAAAGCACCAATGCATAACTCACTGCCCAAGTTCTCAATTCCCATCCTCTCTCCCAATCAATATCAAAAATACTTCTCATCTCATTCCTCTCCCTCACCCCACAACTTTCGCCCTCACCACCTCCGCACTCACACTGCTCTCGGGCCTCCTCGGCAACTCCGCCTCATAAGCCGGCGGCGCGTCCCCCGAAAACCACGGCGCATGTTGCTGCTGCTCGAGCATGCGTTGTTGGCGTGCGACTTCTAGGCGTCGGATATCCTTCCGCTTGTACCAGCGGCGGAAGAGCAGGAAGAGGATGAGGATTTTAAGGACGATGATGGCGATTACGACGCAGATGATTATTGTGCGTTGTGTGGAGCAGGCGCTGTCGTAGTAGGCGCAGGAGGTGAGGCGTTTGGTGAGGGAGTGCGTGAGGGAGGGTGAGGTGGGTAGTGTTGTTGGGGCCATTATGGCGGTGGTTGTATTGGTAGTGGTAGTGGGTGACGATAGTCGTATTAGTAGTCGTGGTACAATAGAAATGACAGTTATTGGTACTGGTACTGGTTTGCGGACGTAGTGCGTATTGTATATTATCGTATAGTCCGTAGCAGGGTGAACGACTTCAAATCCTATGCATCGAAAAAATCGAAACAACACTCTCCAACGTCCATCAAGACCCTAATAAACATAAATCCATCAGGTACTGCCCCAAAACTACAACTCACCACACAGACCCATGATGAACTACTACGCCCCACTTCCGTCTTCTTGCAGAAATCCTACAATCTGCCTTTCTGCCTTCCTGCCTTGCTCCGAACTTTGAAGGAGGCGTAGATTACCCCAGTCCCTACTCCGTGATCAATCATCGCCTAAAAATGATCTCTGACCAGGGGGTGCGCGCGACATGGCTAACCATTCCGCGAGCTGTGTGCGGTGCTAACCCAAAGTCACATGCGAGGTACTCCGCCTTGCGAAGCAGCCTTACGTCTAAGTGCATCGCGTGAGATTTGTTGTAAATATTAAACCTCACTCATTCCCTCCCCCTTGAAAATCCGCCGTCGAAAAGGGACTACGCTGTGCCGCCAATTAAGAGTTTTTGTGGGTGGGCAGTGTGTGTTGGTGTTGGGGGTTTGGCGCTTATGGCAGCGTGAAGGGGCCGAGAAGTGAGGTTGGTGGAAGGAGGGCATTTTTTTGAGGCGAGCTGCGGCGGATGGATGAGGTACCAGAAGCTGCTTTTTGGAGCCTCAGGAAGAGCCGCTTCGCTACACGAAAGGCGGAGGTCTGGTCATGAGAGGCATTTTAGCGAGGGGCGCTGAGATTGTGTAAAAGTTGAATGCAGGTGTGTTGTGCGTTGTCACGGGACAGTATGCTGCGGCACCACCACCACCGATGTAGGGCGCAAGATGCCCCACTGTACGAGTTGGCTCTGGTCGATCATCATGGACTGCTAAGACGCCCTGAAGATGGCAGAGTTCATGGCTTTTACGAAAGCAGATGCAAGAGGCGAGCGCGCGCTTGGTAGTAGCCGATAGTTACTCAAGTGTTTTGGAGTCGGAGTTGTGAAGGGAGAAGGCAGTGTTCGAACATCTCAACGTGAAACAACACCGTAGGAGGCAAGCGCTACACGGAAGATGTAATGCGCCTGATTGGATCTGCCAAGATTCAAAAAGGATTTTGTTCTATAGATCAGCCGTTATAGATTACAACTTCCACAAGGCGAGATGGATGGTCTTACATTACGGGAAGAGCCGTGTGTGTGTGTGCGACGGAAGATTCTCGTCTCGCCGTCGTTGCGTTGGTCAGACTGGCCATCGGTATTAATCTTTCATTTTCTTCGTGGCAATAAACGTTTAGTCTAATAGATATAGTATGCCTAATAAAAACCCCGGTTCCCAGTTTTCCGTGCCGCAATAAACGTATAACCATTTATGTCCACCCAGATCTTTACCAACTACCTACCTGGTATACAGCGGGATAAACAAAAAACAAACTATCCGTATTCTTTTGTTAAAACATAAACAAGGCATGGACTTGTAAGGCATTTGACAATGCGGAAATGGGTATCATCGAGCGTAGAATCGATTGAATCCACGCGGAGAAGAAGGAGAGATTGGGCTTATACCATCACTGCTCTGTGTCATCACTCTGGCGATCTGCGTCCTATGATCGTCTTCCGAAATTCTACTCATTGGTCTTCCCCTGTCGAGAATTCCGTGCTCGACGCTGGAATTCTCACTATTGCTGCCGAGGTTCGCCTGGCAACTCTCTGCTTGACTGAGGTGTTTCCTGCCTCTTTCCACATCCTCCCACTGGTTTAATTCGATAGGAATATCGTTGAGATTGGGTTCAACGTTTGGCGTTACTTCTGTTCGTCGTTCTGGCCGTGTCTTGGAGGTTGTAGCGTTTGTGCCCTGGAGTGTAGTCCCCCCATCAGAACGGGTGCCGTTCGATCGGGAAGTAAGGCCACCTGATCTGGACCCGTATCCAGATCGAAGGCTTGATAACCGCGAGGATATCGCAGACAAGTTCAAAGAGATCTTACTGAGCAAAGGTTTCAGAACAGGAGCACTGGCGCAAATCTACAAGTTATCAGTATTATTATATTAATATGAGCATTGTCAGGTAGTGTACTCACGACGCCTATGTCAATCTCTACGGCAGCAGCTATCCAAAGTGGGTACGAGTACCAAGTGGTGTCGTATTCGAGAATAAGCGCTTTGTAGACAAACCAAGTCCTTACGATCCCAGCGATTGTAACAATGAACCCTAGACTGAAGAGAAAAATTATGGCAACGCGTTGTCTAAAAGGCATCTCGAGCTACAATCAGTCCTTGGTCAGCCTTTATTGCCTGCAGTGTAAACCTATTCAAAACTTACTCGCGCCACTAGAGGGATCGGTACGACTGTACAAGCCAGATCGGCGATACAATTAGTCACTCCGGCAAACATGGTTGCAATGCCTTCGTCCAGACATGTGTTCGGAGGGGACCCAAACATCCAATAGTTCTTGACTGGAGTGCAAAGAAACACTGCTAAGAAGACAAAGGCAATGAAGATTGCTACAGTAAATGCGGTGTTGGCGTGAATAGCCCATATGTAGCCTCGGATTCGAGCGTTGTACACCAGCCTGTAATAGAGACTCAAGAGCGACAGGCGAGTGAAGGAGGCGGCAGCAACGAAGAGCACTTTTGCGGCCATGCCTATCTTGAGAGTAGGCTCGATTTGAGTGAGTGGAATATCGTAGATATGTCGGTCCCAGCCAAAATTTCTGTTTGCGAGAAGAACGGCCGCTGTAAGGCCCAATGTGAAGACCTAAAGCAGAAAATTAGGAGAGATGACTTATGAATGACATGGATATGGCATAGACAGTACCAGAGCAAGTAGAATGAATACATCATCCACTCCAAACCATCGTTTGAGGTATATCCGTGTATACATGCGCATACACACAACGACGACGGTCAGTGCGACAAAAATGGAATTGACTACTAACAGGGCATGGCCTCGAGTTACTGGATCATCGTAGTTTGGAGTAGGAAAGGACAACAGCACTTCAGGGGGGACATATCGCATGCTCGATGGGAGGAAGAATGGAAAGATGCATGCGGCGCGTAGGTATGTGCCAGAAGGAGTAATCAGGTGGGATCCGGAAGGGAAAACGGTTGGCAGGGGAAAGAGTAATAAACCAGATACGGAGACCAAAGGTCGGGGGTTGGGGACTCTGACAATAGCGACGGACGCGATTCACTGCAAGACGACAAGTAGTAAGCCCCTAAGCGGGCCGTCATTTGGAACAAGCTTGATAGTTAAGTCACCTAGGGATTTAGTCCTGGATACAGGCTTCATCGCTCTATCACGATCCATGATGCACGACGGTAGTTCCGGTGACGACGGCTCCGAAACCAGTACTTGCCCAGGTGGCGCGATCTGAACCATCGAACGGTCCGATGGTGGATGGCGGGGAGATGGATGCGTACACAGTGGAGCGGTTTGCTCCAGGGCTCGATGGATCCGTGGAGGGAGGTTGAATTCGGCGTCCAGGCGGATCGTCGCCGTCATGTTGCTAGGTACAGATTGGTAAGATTGCTATCTACAGTGAGTGTACCATTCATCTCTCGCCCTTGGCACCTGACTCTGCCCGCCCAAACTCTATATCGGAGTAGAAACATCGCACATACTTCCATCGTCTGGGTCCCTCTGTCCATTCCTTGGAGAGTCTTTCCGGGCAGCAGCCACCGGAAACCGTTTCGCGGCAGCTCGCTCTGTATTCTGCACTTGTTCGCGTTGCCTATTCACCTGAATAGTCCGGTTTCCCCCTTGTGCGCTCCGGATTCTCCGTCCACGCCGAGCTCCTGGACTGCGATGAAACGATGGGTCGACCACTACCTGAATCGATTGGCAACGTCTTCCTCGTCAAGCGCATGGTCGGGTGCATGCGCTTCTTACCTATCGGGGCTTTTTATTCAATCTGCAATCCTCACCTTTCCGCCATTCCTCTTGCCCTCCAATCGTCGATTTTCGGCTTCCGGCTCCACATCTCCTGCTTGCTGGCCGTTGACCCATCTTTGGCTCATCGCTCATGCATGCGACATGCCTACATCCTACAATAACAGCCAAACTCAATTTGCAAAACTTCACACGTTGGTCAACCCTGCAGAGTAAGTTCGTCTAATGTTCAGTCACACACAAGTGAGCACCATTAATGCCCCGCGGAGGTACACTTCAAATGCCAGTACTGCTGACCGGCCACTATCCCGTCTTCTTAAGAGGGTTCATTGCCGACACTCAATTACTCGTGCTAGCTTCACGGCAAGTCAAGTACACGTGCCAGACTCGCATCCCGTTCGAGATGAACGTGGCAATGACAACTTTATTTACGACCATTTCAATTGGAGGCTACAAGTGATTTTCTGTCAGCACCGATTCATGACGAAGTCAGCGCATGCTAGTCCACACGTCGAGCCCTAAATCGCATATACAGTCTAGCCAAAACGGTGTGATCTCTCCCCAAAAGGAATAGAAGGAGTTCATCAATCACGATTTCTTCAACTGAAGCAGGTTCGATTTCAGCTGGGCCGGTTGTGTCGTTCCGTGGCACTCTTCACTAATTTCTATCCTACCCCGCTACGTTCCCGAGTTTGAAACTTGTGAATGAACTTTACCAGAGCACTAGCCAATGCCAGCTCAAAAAGTATACTTCACGCCTGGAGTGACACTTGAAGCAGGCAAGAAAGCTTGCAAAAGGATCGTTTCACCCAACAAGCCCAATGCCCATTCGGCAGTAGATATGTCCCAACATGTTCATGAAAAGAAACTCGTGTACACGTTGAACACTCGAACTCGAATCTACGAGATATCTTTAGGCTCTAGACTAAAACCAAAGGGGTCAGAAAAGTGTCTTTCTTCAAGGTCGTCCTCGAATTTGTAAACATTTTGACCTCACATTAATCACCCTTTGACCCCTTGGATGATAATGGTCATTCGACAAGATTTGCTCTGTTTCAAGTCTTGTAGACAATCAGGAGTATTGAGTTAGTTCAGTACACATAGATCCGTTAACTCAATCAAGCCTTCAGCAGTAAGATGAGTTTTAGTAGACGCCACCAAACCATGGCCCTCACGGTTTCCAGACCCACTATTATTGGCCTCTTCGGCTCCTCCGCCTACGTTTTACGGACTTCTTCGAAGACTACCAATGCCACAAATGTCGCTTCGTCTAGCAACTACACTTTGCCATTTCAGAATTTCGATCTGACTTACTCAATCTACAGATTCGTTGGTGGATTTCACATTTGCAAAGAGAGGATTTTCATAGCCGCATGTCTTTGCGTGATCGTTCCGGCGATGTACCAATACTGGAATATAAATTCGGAACGGCTGAACCATACCTCTTCATTCACGCTAGACAGAGCAGTAACAACATCCGATAATTTTCATTGCGTGCTCTTCGAAAGGCCAGACTGAGCTAGAGATGAGATCGGGAACACTAATCCAGGAGTTGGGGATCTGGCGTCCTCTAAGCATCAACAAAAAATCACGGTGCTTTTTCTGGTGATCTTTGTGAACTGGCTGATCTTAAGAGCTATCTTGGAGCACCTCCCTGCCGAACGCATAGGAACAGACATGTTCATTTTCACGACAGGACAACTCGTATATAGGGTTCGTCGAATTCCATATTTTGCGTATCATTTAATACGATGTCTCGATTCTTATAATGATTATTCTCTTCATGTATTATCCAACATGCAACAAGTTCAAGGGAGAAAGGTATATGTGCATTGGTCATCACGTGATTCTGGGTGCGTAACTTGAGAAGGCACTGATTCATTGGTCATTTCAAGGTTATTGCCGGGATCTCGGCTGATGTCATCCCAAATCCCGGACAGGACCCGCGATTCAACGACAACACACAACGGCTCCGCCACACTTCCACATCACGGATAGCCTTCAGCCTTGCGTGAGTTACGTACCCATCTGACTCCCGACCATGGTTTCCGATGGGATTCCGCTCACAGTTGTTTTCATTTCAGCCATCAACTGTCACACTGTTTGAACACGTACCACAGCTCTCCATCGATAATCTCCATGGATGACCTATTGCCGTCATACGATAGTGTGACTCGACGAAGTCCATGGGAACTTGTGGCTCCATACCTCACCTCTGATGATCTGTGCGCTACAGCGTTAGTCTGCCAGAAATGGCATGAAATCTTTACGCCGCAGCTTTGGGGAAATCCTGCTTCTCATTTTGGGACTCAAAATGACACTGTATATGGTGCGCATCGCATTCTCGGCTTCGGTGCATACACTACTGATGAAAAGTAGTCGCTTTGACTCGTTTCAAGCGCACTTTGCTGTGGGCGCGACCAAGCGTTCGCGAACTCACGCACACGCTTCACCTCCCCCCAGCTCACACCGAAATATATGGTGGTCCTCATGCTGAGTGGCTACGAGACTGTCTTGAACGCCTTCCACGCCTGCAATCTTTAATTGTTAATGGCCTTCCCTTCTTTGACCATGCCTCCCTCCTTACTTTGCGTCACCCAAGCATTTGGTGGACATCGGTTCGCCAAAACACATTTCCTGTCTTTGACTTGCGCTTGCTAGACGCTTCGGGTTGTTCTAATGCGACATCAACTGGACTCGCGGAAGCCTTGCCTCATTTTCCAAGTTTAGTTTCTCTGGATCTCTCTCGAACATTAGCAGCCAAAGATGAGGTGGTTCTTAGCAAACTAGCATCGTTGCGAAACCTACGAGTTCTGAAGCTGAGAGGACTGGGCTTGAAAGACCTAGAATTCGCTACGGTGACCCGCTCCATCAGTACTCGAGTGAGGAGCTTAGACGTAAGCGGAAACCTTTTGACTGATGCTAGTGCCCGATACCTCCTAGAGCATTGCATAAAAGCAACAGTAGTTGCTCCTACATCCTTTGTAGCCCCGTTCGAAGAACCTACCTTGGCTGGAGATCTCGATATATTCGGAATCGAAGACTTAGATCTCCATCTTCGACGAAAACTGACACAGGGCTTCATTGGCAGTCTCGCGATAGAACAGGCAACTGATTGGGGTATCACTCATATCTATCTATCAAAGAACATGATAACCGTGGAAGGGGTTTCTGGACTACTGCGATCTAAAAGGCTGCAGGTCTTGGATGCCGGTACACTCCCCCTGGTTTTACAACGACCACAGCATCTTTCGGATGATCATGAAGGGCTTGTCGTTCTCCCAGGCGTTGAGAAACTTACGCCGATATTAGCAGAATGCGCAGCTGAAAAGTTGGGATATTTGAGGTTGAATCACGAGATCGTGACTAAAGACGCTCCCTTCGAAGGCTCACGTTCTCCACGAGCCGAGATGGAAGGAGACCTCCCTCCAACCATTATTCCCGGCGCCCACGAGGTTGAGGCTGTTGGGCTGCCCCAGTCAGAGCTTGATGCAGTTGAAAATCAAATACATGAACTTCCTGCAGACACACAACCTGTTGAGCTACCTGCTACACCGTCTACACAGGACGTATCATCTCCCGAGATTAAAGCTACTCTACCTGGGCGTTCAGGGTCAGATGGCCTTTTAAAACCCAAGAAGGCTCCTCTGATCAAGATAACTACTGAAAGCAAGCAAATAAATAGAGGACCAGCCTTCGCTCCGGAACCAGTTGAGACGCTGTTATCTCCAGTCAGTCCTGTCACAGAAGCTCAAGGAGACATGACTCCCATGTCACCAACCTCCCCAACTTCAACAACAATCGTAAGTGACACCTTATTTGTCCATCAACCCAACGATGATTTGCGTCGTTTCACGAGGTCGCGCCATAACTCAGCACATTATGTAGAAGATCGCAGGGCGATATTGGACCTGCGGTATTCCCAAGAGCATCGACTGCATCCAGTCACCATACCTAAGGCTCATACCCTAGTCCTAACGAATGTTCCTTTGATGACCGAGGACCACGAGATTGTACATCGTCTTATACAGTTCATCAAAGACTGTGCCGAGGAGGCAGCGATCGCAAACCTTCGCGCAAGGCATACGTACAAACTACCACCCGGTCGCAGCAGAAAGGTTGCCGAAAAAGAGTATTCAAGGCATCTCTTCGCCTTGAAACGCATAGTCCTCGAAATGGCGGCCCCGAAAGTTGCGCCTAAGAAGATATCAAGTAGTTGGCGGCAGTATCCAACGAAGTCATCGACAGAGGACACTGACTCTGAAGCTTTCTGGGATGCAGCAATTCATGATTTCTCTTTCTTTAGCGATGAAGAATGCGGTTTGCCAAATGCCGAGCCAGGCCGCCATATGCCCCTGGCGGCTATGAGTGGTTTGATACTGGCTCCAAGCACGCGCGCACCAGATCCAAAGCCGCGCCAGGCTGAAGGAAGTGTGAAGAAAATGTATGATGTGATCTCGGAGATCTCACAATTTCGACAAGAGAAGAAAGCGGCTTATCTGAAAACAACACAATTTGGAGATGTTGATCCTGATGTTCAAGGTTATTGGCCTGGAATCATTTCAGTCATCAGAAAACCGGAGGACTCTCAGTCTGGGAGTCTGGATTATTACGGAAATAGATATGAATCAGGCTGGCTATATAGGTGAGCTTGAAAGTGGTCTGGGAGACATTTTGCAGCAGTCGACATGGCCAAGAAAATAGGCATCTCTTTCCCAAGACGAGGCTGAATATTTTCACCGGCTGTTGCTAGCATCGAAGTTTGATCATATGTCATCTCTATTCCTCGGTATGGAGGATAAGTGGTACAGGTCAGGCACACTTGAACAGTTCTTAGGGAAAATCAAGTGCTTTGAATTCCAGGAGTAAAGCTGCAAACTCCGGTACCAAAGTCATCACACCTTCGGACCGATTTTACTTCTAGAACTTTTTTGATGTTCGACGAGGAGGACCGAAGATGCGGCAATCACACCTTGCTGCCTGCAGTTAATGCTGCCAATCGCAACACAGTACCAGCCAATGGGAACGGAACGTTCAGGGTCTGGAAACCGGTCAACTTACCCCACCCGCAAGACCTCCCAACCTCCACCCGTCGCAGTCCTCGATCTGAACTACTCCTTCCCTTGCACTCATTTTGAAGACTTCGAGTATATTGAATTAAATGTCTCGATGTTTTAATATGTGTTTTCTTGGTTTGACTTTGTCGACCACCTTCGCCCTTACGAACTAGTTAAGTTGAGCTCGACAGAAGGGTGGACCTATCTCTTGTTATCTTCAGCCTTGCTGCTTATTTTCCGCCACGAATCGCCAAATTCTTTGGAGCCTGGAACCTTGTGCCTACGGAGAGTTCACGTACGACATCTACATTTGTTTTTCAATTCACAACTCGAAGAAAGTGTACTATAGGATCAATCAACCCTCTAGCATAATATTGATCCAAGGAGGACCTATCCATAGCTATACAGTTATTCAAACAATGGGTCAGTCTTTGGCCAGGCCACCGCCATCTTCGACGCAGAATGGGGTCAGATATCGCCATTCATCAAGACATGGAAGTCGTCTCGCCAGAGGCAGGGTAGATGAGCTCTATTACCAATTAGACTCTGATTCGGAGAATCAGGAACACCATCGTTCTAGAAACAAGATGGCCAAACATAGTAGTAGAGTCCTCTCCAACATCAACGGCAGTCCGCAACTTGACATAGCAGTAGCAGCAGCAGCAACTGCTGCAACACGTGCCAAAGAACTGAAGAAGAAAACGCAACCCTTCCCTCCCAGATCCATCCAAACGGCAAAGAAGACTTCCAAGAACCAAACCCGTCAAATTCGGGGCAAGGACGAGTCACGCAGGACCAGGAGCCATACTAGTCATAGACCTCAATCTCTATCGCCATCTCCTTCTCCATCTCGTTCACCATCTCCAACCCGTTCCCGCGCCCAGTCCTACACCCAACGAGCAGGACACAAATCGCACCGTCACCGCTCTGATCGATACAACGACTACGCCCCAAGACCCAATCCCAAATCCAAATCCAAATCCGAACGCAAATCCAAGGGATCCACCACCTCCAAACCCTCCAAACCCTCCAAACGCAGCTCCTCCCCAGGCCCCCTAAAAGACTGTCCAATTTGCATTTCCTCCCTCTCCTCCTCCCACTTCCCCGTTCGCCCACCAACTTCCACCTGCCTCCATACCCCCAACACCTGCACCCACTGTCTCCGGCACTGGATCCGCACGCAATTCCGCACCAAACTCTGGACCCAAATCCAATGTCCCGAATGCCCGTCCCTGCTCTCACACAGGGACATGTCACTTTTCGCGCCGCGTTCAGTATTCACGCAGTACGACAGGCTTTCCACGCGGGCGGCGCTTGAGGAGATTCCCGGATTCACATGGTGTCTTGCGCGGGGATGCGGATCGGGACAGGTACAACCACAGACGCTGTCACAGACACAGTCATACGACGAGAACGGCAATGGAGACAACATGCCGAGTCTGGTGCCGGATCCGAAATTCAAATGCGTTTCGTGCAAAGCCGTGTTTTGTCTGCGCCATGCACGGAAGTGGCATCGGGGAGAAACGTGTGCCGAGTTTGAGTACCGGACGGATGGGCGTGTGAAGCGTGGGGAGGAGGAGGCGAGTCGGCGGGCCTTGAAGGAGGTGTGTAAGAAGTGTCCCGGGAAGGGGTGTGGGTGGGGGATTGAGAAGAATGAGGGATGTGATCATATGACCTGTAAGTTTCTTTTTTTTTATATTAAAAAAAATATCCTCCCCCTTTTCTAAAGTAGCTCTTTTGGTTTTCCCTTTGGTGTTTTCTTTCCAGATAAGTGGTTGGGATGGATTGGGACTCCGGGTTTGGATTTGCGTGTACTGACAATGGCATAGGTTCGAAATGTCGACACCAATTCTGCTGGGTGTGTCTTGCGCCTTATAAGCCAATCCGGGATCAGGGGAATCATATGCACCGGGCGGGTTGTGTGTAAGTTTGGATCCCTTCTACGTAACCCCTTCCTTTGTTTCTCTCTCTCTCTCTCTCTCTCTCTCTCTCTCTCTCTTCCTTCGCTTAGGTCCCATGACCTGCTAACCAACATCAACTAATACCTACCGCGTTCTTCCAACTGGTTATGTTGCTTACTATCTTCCAGACATCACGCATGACACGAATTATAATCATTAACAAACAAATCGAATGCACGAATATCGATTTTTCTTTTTCTTCGTCTTTCTCTTTACATTCTTCTTCCATGTAATGCAAGTACCATTCAAGAGATATCCTAGGACCACAACACCTCTGTCCCTATTTTAAATTAGTAGGCGTTGGCGTACGCGTTCATAATTAATCAAAGGCAAACAATGTAATGCGTATAGCAAGCGTATGCGTAATCAGTTTAGTCTATTTCTCTCTCAAAAATCTCACACAATATCCCTCTCACCCTATCAAACATTTCCCAATAGACCAAAGTCTTTCTACCAAGACTCCAGCTGCCTAAAACCATAAAACCCTCTCTCCAATCCCAATTTCCATTCTTTCATGAAGATAAAAAAAAAATAACAAAAGATCAAAGCCTTTGATAACGCTGTACAACGTTCGTTGGTCAAGAAACACCAAAATCCACTAGGGGAAGGAAAAAAGTAAGTAATAATAGTATCGCCGAGAAAGGAATGTTCAAGAAGGGATGAAAGTGGACGAAAGAAGAGATGAAGAAGGATAAAAGAAAAGGAATGCGTGACCAGAAGAATCCCAAGATGAGATTGAAAGTAAAAGTTTCTCCGTCCAAATGCATACCATACTATACTGTGCTGAAGAAGCAAGGAAATAACCCGTATCTGGCGTGCAAGGTTGATATCATTCCCACATACGCACCCCCGGACAGCAGCAACAACAACACCAACAACTAACACAAGTTATAGACAGTCGATCCAAGAACAGTAGTCCAATGATCGAGAAGAAAACGCCCTGTACTCCAAACTCGCTTCAGGTTCATGCGAATGCACACTGCATCGACAATATATCCACGTTTTCGGTCGTCTTTTTTATTATCCTGAACCGAGGAGACCAAGTCCGATGCCGTCTCCATTGACGCCACCATCATCTCGACTTCTCGAGCGTCCCATTTCGCGGATCCGGCGGCCTTCCATCAGCCCTCTGAGACCGCGCTTCTGAAGGCCGACTACGGCGCTGATCTGGCCACTCCATATTTCTCTTTCGCTACCAATGCCACTGCCGCTTCCGTCACCAAGACCACTGTCCGAGGCCGATGCGGAAGTCGATGTAGAGGTCGCCGAGCTGACTTCATCCTCATGGCCATTAATGTTCACGTCGGTGTTGATGCGAAGCGCACGTAGGGCGGGGTCGAGCGAGCGTAAAGATGGATCTGTGATACCGTTGGAAGATGGCCCTGCATGATCCAAGGATCCATTTGTTCCGTTTTGGGAAACTCCGTTGACGCCTAAGAATGGAATAGCAGAACCTCCACCCGCGGCCATTGCTGCGGCATTAAATATGGCAGCTGTGTTTCGATTATCCAGTAGTACATGTAGGCGCTCGATTATAGCTTCGAGAAGTCCATCCACATGATAGGGTCGTGCGATTTGTAAGAGGGAGCACAGGATCTGCGGAGTAGAGAGAGGCGAGTTTTGTGGTGGGAGGGAGGACGTATATAAGAAGTGTATCAAAGCCTGGAGAGTCAAGTGAGAATGGGGCAGGAACAAAGTGCGAGGTCGTTGATAAGGTGCGTGCCCAATTGAGTCAGGGAGCCCAAATGTAGAATAGGCTGTAGTTGACGACGATGTTGTGGCCTCAGAGGGCGTGATTGTGTTATTTGTGAGTGTCGTCGCTGCCGAATACCCAGTCCTTATTGATGGTGTTATCGTGATGCTTGAATTTCTCGACGGATGCATGACCATGTTTGGCCGCAGCGTAGCGCTGTCCGACTGCTCGTTGCTTGTGCTTTCGCGGAGTAGTTGGTTGAAGTACGGACCCCAGCGACGGGCGATCAAATGCGAGTTCACGGGGATGCGTTCTCCATGCAGAGCCAGGAAATCCATGTCTGCAAGTTCACGCAGGCCGAGAGCCAATTGCCCTAGTTCTGCAGCTGCACCAGAAAGTGCGCGCCCACCTGCCCTCGGATCCAGTTGCTCGGTGTGTCCGGGGGCACTTGCAGATATAAACCCGGAACTGGGTGCCACCTTTCGCGGATTGTCGTATAGGCCAAAGGCTTCGAGTTCGACGATACAAATGTTGGAAAAGTTGATGCGGCGGTGGTTGTAATCCTCCACAAGACTCCTCTTCCGGTTCCCCAAAACAACAAAACAATTTCGACGATTCCACAGAACTCCCCTGTTCCAGCTCCCCTGGCTAAAAACATTGCCCCCAGCCTCTATCCGGCCCCAAGTCAACGTTCGTAGATCCAATGCCCAGAGAGCGTACTCTTGCTTCGATGATGTCAAAAACGTCCCGCTGACGACAAAATGATTATTTATTATCCCACCATTCGGGAACCGCAGACCAGGAGGAGAAAAGTTTCCGTTCATCGGTTTCTCGGAGAGTGACCCATCCGGATATCTCACTTGCAATTCGAGCTTAACGTCCAGGAAGTTATAGTTGGAGTAGATTAGCATGGAGGCACCGTCATTCATCGATGCGAGATCCTGCTCCTCGGGACTTTCACTCCCCTTTGTAGCGCCTGTCCCTATTTTGTTAGTCTCTAGGCCGCTCAGGGGTGCAACAACACTCCTATACGCGCCACAGCTCCTTCCGAGTGTGTTGGTTGCCGTCCATTTCAGGCTCCTTAGGTTGAAGACACTGATCTGTTCGATGTAATGATTGGCACTGTCCTGGCCACCGACCACAACCATTTCAGTCCCACCCTCGCCGTCGAGCTGCACACCAATGGACCCTTGGTTTGGGTTCGCTGAAGCCGGATTGTGCCTAATGGCCGCCAGTGGGGCGTTGGGTGATGTGAATGCCGAAGAAGAAGGCAGTATTGTGGCACAATGAGCATATCTTCCCTGTGGCGCATCGGGGGTGGGAACATGCATCCAGGTCCGAGTTGATACGTCGTAGATGTGGACATCAGACATTACGACTACTTCTGGTTGAGCGTCTGACGATGGTCCTTGGGTTGAAGATGCGGACTGTTGACCTGCCGGTGACATACCGCCATAGCATACCAATTTGGTGTCCCCGAGAGCACAGACACTGTGGAAGTAGCGCGGGGGCGGGATGTCGCCCTTTGCGTCGATCTTGGTCCAATGTCGTCTGATCAGGTCAAGTTCGTAGAGATCCGAAGTCAACTGCGGCCGGGTACGAGACAACTTCCTTCCACCGAAGACGTACAACATATCCCCCAGAATGGTCGTAGTGGCGCCTACCAACGGATGAGGTTCACGACCGGTGGTTCTATGTACATTACAGACCAATCCAGAGAGTCCCGATGTCGAGCTCGAAGGGGTACCAAGACCAGCCGTCTGGATCAATGCTGGCGATGGGGCCATTCCGGATCCGGGAGTCCGAGTAGTCGCAGAGGTCGGGGGGCGCTCATCCTGGGCATCTTGCTGGTGCAAGCTTGTCTGGCTGCTGTTGACGCTGGAGATGTGGGCATTGCTCCCATTACGAAAGCCATTCGGATAGAGCTGTGATGGAGATGGAGCAGACGTCGAGGAGTCAAGGGTATTGGTCCGGCTGGTATTCGGCGTCTGACGAGCCATACTGGCCGGACTTTGTTCCCACGAAAGAGATGCAGGAGTCTTTGGACCACTTGGGTCGATGGGGAGCTGGATTGGGGATGGGGAGAATCGTTGAATAGGTAGTGCCCAGTCCGGTATCACGATCTCAACATGCCTAGACCTGATGCTGGAAGAGTCTCGTATGGATTTGGGGGTGGAAAGATGGAAAGAGAGGCGCTGGTGGCTACTAGATATGACAGTAGAAGTCCTCGAAGAGGTGAGTTGGGCGGAGTCACAAGAGCTATTCGGTGCTACGATCGGAACATAGCGCGGAATAACAATGGGAACGTGCTTTGGCCTGGTTGGAGATGGCGAATGATTGGCGTTAGGTGGTGGACAATGACGAGAAGGGCCAGGGAGGGTCGGAGATTGATCGTTGCGGTGATGGCGGATGAGGGTAGTTGCAGAGTCGCAGGAGCGCTTGCGGTGGTTAGTGAGAGCACGGCGGAGCCTGGAGGGCTTCGAATACTTCCAGAAAGACGAGGTGGAATCGCCCAAAGGAGTAGTGGAGGCTCCGACAGATGGATAAGCGATGACGCCTAAGGGAAGCATGTCAGCGATGAAACTTGGGGAAGCGCACCAAGTATTGGAAAGGGAAGTGCAGAGGAAGCAGAAAGCCGTCCCAAGGGGAGCATCTCGTGGTTTTCAACCCACTCCCCCCCAGACAGGCGTGGGCGGCAGCGGGTGCAGGAGTGGCAGGAATGGCAGGAATGGCAGGAATGGCAGCCATTGTAGGCAGGCTCTTCGGTCAGGAGTAGGGGCAACAAGGTCAAGGGCGAAGCCAAGTTTGTAGATTGGGGATAGAGACACGTCTGCGGTGCGACTGTATAGTGTAGTACGAAAGATGTCTTGGGACAAGCCCATCTGCAGTAACGGTGGTGGTGGAGGTGGTGTTGCGTGCAGGCCACAGGAGCACTGAACGAGAGACGACCTGTCGAGAGTGTCTGTGTGTGGGGGGGTGGGGAGGGTAGAGGTAGAGGTAGAGGTAGAGGTAGAGAAAGAGGGCGGGGCAGGGGCTTACCAGGGGATGTAGAAGAATATAGGGAGAGTTACGAGAGAGAGAGAGATAGAGAGAGAGGGAGAGAGTAGAAATCAAAGACGACAAGGACGAGTGAGAGACGAGGCGACGGCCAGCACAGGAGAGAACGGGGGTTCGGCGAGGGCTGGCAGGTAGCGGGTGAGTCAAGGGCGTGTGGAGAAGCGGTACTCTAGGCTGACCGGGCTGCAGTGACGATGGCGGGTGTTTTTTTCTGGAGTGATATGGGAAGAAAATGAATACAGCGAGAGTGTAAAGTCAGCCGCGCGACGTTGGCGGTTCTGTTTCTGCGTGACCCAGCAGACAGGGCAGAGAAGACGGTGGGCGGTCGCCGCCGGTGGGTCCTGGACGGATGCGGAAAGGTGGCTGTTGGAACCCTTGGAGCCCTTGGAGCCCTTTGGGGGGGGAGGCTGGGCGGACTGGATGGGCAGCTGGCAACGGGCTGGTGGAGGACTGAATGCAAGGACGACAACGATGATGGAAACGATGGGAAAGAGGACGGGGGGAAGGAGGGACAACGGCAGCAAAGAGCGAAAAAGCTGTTGTGTGCCCGTCGTGTGCCCGTTGTGCGGTGGTGCGGTGGTGCGGTGGTGGTATTGTGGAGCTATGTGCGGTGTGTGTGTGCTGCTGTAGCTGTATGCAGTAGCTGTATGCTGCTGCTGTATGCTGGATAGACGTCCGATCTGGGCAGACGCGTCGCGCGTTCTAGGTGGGGGAAGAAAGGTATAACAGTAGTAGTAGTAGTGGTGGTGGTGGTGACGACGGTGGCGATGACAGAAGGGCAGACGGCAGCGAAGGATGAAAGATGGAAGATGGGGTTGAAAGGGGTGTAATGTGTGGGGGAGAGGTGGAGAGAGGGGGAACCTGTTGTTGCTGGATAATGAAATGAATCGAAAATAGGAAGCGGCAGAGGAAGGAACACAGCGAGGAAGGAGCACTCAGCACACCATACAAATGCACACAAATGCACACAAATGCACACATCCAGGGATACATGGATACATGGATACATAGATAGTTAGACGAGCAAAGGACCCAAAAACCCGAACTGCGAACTGGTTACTGCCCTGGCCCTTATCCCTTGTTCCCGTTTCCTCCCTCAACCCTCTCTCTCTGTTCTTTCACACTCTCTCCCCAATACTTTCTCCATTCACCCAAGCTTTGCTATTGATTGGGAAGGAGCTGCGTGCCGCACGTGGCTAGCGAATCGTCTTGTTCGGCGCGTCCACTGTTGCTGATGCATCCCTGCCCCCTTGGTCGCTTCTACCCAAGTCCTTTGGCCAGCCCGTTTCTCTCCCGTTTCCTTCCTCCCCGCTCTCTTCCTCTCCACCACTCTCTTTTCTGCCTGAGGCTGCAGGCATGTCTATACACGCAGGGAGATCAGCAGCACCAGAAGCTGCCTGAGGCCAGAACCCCGCGAGGGGCGCAGACCAGGGCTCAGAGGGATCCCGTCTCATCATCTACTGTCCACCAAAAGAGGTCCTGCGAAGTCGGCCTAGCCAGGGGGGGGTGCAGCGACAGCAAGACAGCAAGACGGCAAGATCAACACCTTTCGCAAGGTTCCTAAACCCTCGATGCAGTCGTCGCATACTCGCACACTTGCACACACCTGTGCTCGTCGTGCTTCGTCCTGGCTCACCACAGGCACGGGCCAGTGCTTCACTGTCTCCGACACCCTGGGATAATTTGGATCCCAGCCCAACGCATGCTCCTGCTCCGCGTAATTCATCCAGCATTCTAGCCGTCCGGGGGACCACGCCGGAGAGAGAGAGAGGGGTGGTGCGCATCCTTTTGATTACCATCACAGCCCTCGTCCTCAGGCCGCCTTTTCTAAAATGACAATACCCATCACCTTTCATGCACTGGCCGGGACACCTCGCTTCCACCTTCGACCCACACACTCCGGTCCATTATTCTACCTAGCAAATCAACACAAACACCATGCGGTAAGGGAAGGGAGTGTCAATGGGAATGGGAATGGGAGTAAGAGTGGGAGTGGGACAGGCTATGTACATAACCCGACCCCACCCCTCCCCTCTTCCATGCGTCAACACTGCTTGCACCTGCTTGCACCTGGTGGTAATCTTATCGATTAAGCTGGCTGTTTCAGCCCTACCGAGGACCCTACAATACGAAGGATTCCCCATCACGAGGGATAAAGCCTGGAAGCATCCCCCTGCCCCCTTCTAGAAGCATAGACACCTCACCTTGAAGCCTTGAACTTTTAGAGAGTCGCCATCCGTCAAGCCTTGGCCAGTGCAGTGCCACACAGAGTCATTTTGGTCTAATGCCAAAACAACGCCATCGTGTCACTGCCTTGACCTCATCCCATGCCAACGCGGATAGATGTTTCCGCTGCATAATTTCACCACTTCTCGCCCCCCTTCTCCCCCTCCCCTCATCCATCAACATCTACCTAGCTCATTTATGCGGCGCTGGTCTTCTCCTTGGGGAGAGGAGTGAAGCGCAGGTATGGCTTGACAATCTTGAAGTCGGGGAAGAGCTCCTTGGCGAGGTCGTTGTTCACCGAGGGGTGGACAATGACGTCGTCACCTGGCACCCAGTTGATAGGGGTGGTGATGCGGTGCTTGTCGCCAGTCTGGAGGGAGTCGACGACACGGAGCACCTCGGCCGTGTTGCGGCCGGTCGAGGCCGGGTACGAGAGGATTAGACGGATGGTCTTCTTGGGGTCGATGATGAAGACGGAGCGGATGGTGAAAGCTATGCCCTTGGAGTCGACGTTGGTGGTGTCCTGGTGGTCAAGCCTGCAGAGCCACATATTAGCATCTACTATGTAATGTACTATCATCGACTGCCTTTGTGTCTCGGGGCCACCGAGGACAGAGGGGGGACACCTACATGTCGTACGCATACGCAACCTTGCGCTCCTTGTCGCCGATGATAGGGAAGGTCAGCTTGCTGCCTGTCACCTCATCGATATCCTGGATCCAGCCAGAGTGGCTGTCGATGGTGTTGGCCGAGAGGCCAATGAGCTTCACACCGCGCTTGGTGAACTCGGGCTCGAGCTTCGCAAAGGCGCCGAGCTCGGTGGTGCAGACGGGAGTGTAGTCCTCTGGGTGAGAGAAGAGCACGACCCACTTGTCGCCAATGAACTCATGGAAGTCAATGGGACCGGTGGTCGTTTCGGCCTGGAAGTTGGGAGCAATGCTTCCCAGGCGGAGGGGCTGAGCGCGTGTTTCTGAGGCCATTGTGATTTGAGGTGATGAGGTGATGAGGGCTGCAGCGCGGGCGCGTCAAGTCAGCACAGGAGCAAACGGGGCAAACATGAGGGGCAGTCTGCATCGCAGGGAGAGCTTCAGGGAGCGCGAGGGGCACCCTCGCTTGTCATAGCTTGTCATACCTTGTATGGTTGCTGAGGAGTTGCAAGGCTCTACAGAGACCGAATATGCTCGTGGGAGGATGAAAAGAAAGCTCTTGGAGGAAAGCAATGAGGGGTATCTGGTGAAGAAGAAAACTCGCCATCGCCTGGACCTTTTAAACCGGCCAAAGGGTCTCGTTCTCGTCAACTGGCTGCTGTCTTGGCGGATTGCGTGCTTGCGAACCTCCCAGGGCTAACTTTTCTCCCACTCTCCATTCCTCTACCTTTTTTGCCCCGCCACCCTCCTTTTCCCGCTCTGGGACGTCCAATCGTTGCCCGGTGACATGCTGGCCTTGCTGGCCAACGGAGGCCGAGATGTTACCAAGACTCTACGGCCTTTGCCCTTTGTCTACTGGTCCACGGTTTCCATCTACACCTGCACTGCAAGGTTTTATGAACACTGTACCGCAACATCGATCAAATCATGTCGTAGGCGTCCAAGTCTCTATTCTACCAACCAAGCTGTCTTTCTCATTCAACAGCCTCGAAAAGAGTAACTCCACATTCTCCCTATTGCGTGTCATGGTTGCGGCCGAAAGTCGAAAGCAAACGGCGAATGGTGCGAATGGTGCGAATGGTCCGACTTCGGCGTTCCGCATCCGGAAATATTCTATTCCCCACGTATTCTACCATCATGTCATTCGGTCACGAAATATCATCTGATTAATCAACTCATACCAGGTTATGAAAGCACTTGTTTTCCGAGGGCTGCTAGGTATTATCGGTCGAGCACATGCGATCCGTACTCATTCTGCAGCCTTGTCCGTTTGAAATAATTCAATTGATTCGGGGGTATATAGCGTGTACGAAAGAACCCAAAAAAAACACAGCTGCTTTTTAGTCGAGCCATAAACAATATCGACCTCAGATATCCATTATCTCGCTCGCAAACTTCGATCGAGCGCGAATCTTGGGTCCGTAGAAGACCAGAATCCAAGGCACGCACGTCAAAAGCGTGCCGATTCCTCCTAGAAGACTGCTCGCTCCTCCAAAGGACAGCTTGTTGTACATCTGCACAGTTACGAGTGGGAATATGCCACCTAATTCGAATCTGTTAGCACGTGCTTCGGATAAGGGTCGGAGAAGAGAAGAGAGGAGAGAGGAGAAAGAGAAAAACATACCCAGTATATTCCGACAGAAAGACTGCGCCGCCAGTGCTGAACTCGCATACCGGTGATAGGTATCTGCCAAATAATTGAAGACGGCCAAATAAATCGCAAAAATCCCCATGGTCGCCAGCGTTACGGCAATACTCGGCACAATCCAATGAATCGTCGGAGCCGATGTCCACCCAAACATAAACAGTCCAATCGGCATCAACGCGCTCTCGATACACGCAAAGTAGAGCCGTCCCTCGGGCGTCGAAGCCAGTTTCCCATATCTCTTTGCAATCTTCTCCTGGTAGATGGACAGAAACGTAGCGAGGATGGCACCCACGCACATAGCCGCGAACACGGCATTCGCTTCCTGGAGATTGAATCCGTGGTTTCGTTGAAAGACGAGCGGAATCGCCGCGAGCGTCAAGTACAACACAGCCCAACTGAACGCCACCCACAGCGAGAACCAGAACACGACAGGTTCCGTGAAGAGCAGATGGAACGGTCTGTACAGCGAAATCCCAATCATCTGCGACAGACTGCTCCGCTCCTCATCCTCCTTGACCTTCCACCGGATCCTTTCCGAAACCACAGCATTACCACCTTGTTTCTCCAGACTCGGCATATCAAATCCATAATACCCCACCTTTTCACGTTCCTCATACCATTTATTCAACACTCTCGCCTTCCGACTCAACAACACACTCCCCCTCGTCTCCTTGAACACCACACAAATCACCGCCACCATGATACTCCCCGTGATAACCTGGATGTAATAAATCCACCTCCAGCTCAGATTCTGCGCCACGAACCCACTCACCAGCGGGCCCCAGCCTGTACCAAAGAGCGCGGCACCGGAGAAGAGCGCCATGGGCGTGTTGCGGTCTTCGCTGCGATAGATGTCCGCTACGACACCGCCGACCATAGTAGAAAAGGTAGAGCCGCCTACGCCGGCGAGGAAACGCACGACGAGCATACCGGCGTAGGAACGCGTTACGGCGGTGCCCAGTTGACAGATGAGGAAGACGAGGCCCGAGACAATGAAGACGGGGCGACGCCCTTGGATCTCGGAGAAGGGGGCGAGGACCATGGGCGCGATTGCGAAGCCTGGGAGAGATAAGTATATGACCCTCACAATACATATTCTGGCAGGAAGTAGGAAGGAGGAGGTAGGAGGTAGGAGACGGTAAGAGAAGTATGTAACTTACCAGTCGTGAACATGGTTATGCCCACTAGGGCTGCCACATCACTAACACCCCATTCCTGTGTCATTTGTCCTATACCCGGACTATATGACCCAGCGCTATATGCAGTCAGGGACGTAATCACACAAGAGATGCAGATTATCATGTTCTTCCGCGACGTCGACCATTCGAATGGCGAGATGTAGGGTACGAGATCCGGGGGTGCGGGCGGTGGGCCTTGTGTGGAGGTGGATGGGTAAAGAGTTGTGGGATGTGGGAGGGGGGTCGAGAAGGTGAGGTAGTGCCATTGAATATCTATTTCTTGGGGGTCTTTTGTGGTTTTTGAGATGTCTTTCTCGCTGGTGTAGTTTACTTCTTGCTCGTAGTCGGAATCGACAGCTTGTGTCGTGAAGAGCGATGTCGAGTCTGCTGGTGGTTGTGAGGTGCTTATTCCCGGCGGTAGTGGTGCAGTATCCTCGTTGGTCTTATATCCCCGTCCACGGGGCTGAAGGGTCGAATTCTGTTCTTCCATCTTGGTATCGGGCATTGTGATCCGATGACATTGATCGAGCTTTCTCTCAAACCCAGCCCTGGAAGTAGTATGCAGAAAGAAGAAGGAAGAGAAAATCGAAAAAAATTCCCGAGTCGCAACGGAATCAAGATCGTCCACGGATCTGGCTATCGGCAACGATATAAATCCTACAGTCATTGTCTCCACTTGACGCCGGACTGCCCAAGCGTGCATGGTCCATACAATAGCAGACACTACCAGAACAAACCATGCAAATGCATTGCATCGGGACAATAGATCCAGAACGGTGACGGCTAAGTGTTATGTCAAGCGAACACCAGGGGTTGCTAAAGTTCAAGCATCGTGGTTGGTCTTTCGTCTCAGTGTTCCGCTTCCATAATCACGGGAATAAGAAAATCGAATCTCCAGCTGCGACTCCCCAAGGTTCCGATCCGTCGGGAAAGAAATCGACATGCCAAGACTTGACGGAGCGTAACGGATGTAATTCAGAGGCCGCACGGCGGACGCAAAGCGTCGGTTTAGTTAGGGGCCAGACTGACTCGGTTGGGGAATGGTTAGTGTTGGGTGGTGTCGAGTGGAACAGGATAGCTTGGGGAAACGGAGCGGTCCGTTGACGGAATTGGGACACTGCTGAGGGTTGGGAGGCTGGGAGGGAGATAATTTGGAAAGGATGGAGTCGGAGAGGGGGATTGCTCCCCGTCCGTCATTCAATTGAATCGTGTCAGAGGGGGTGCGTGCTTGGTATTGCACGCATCCGGTAAGCCGGTATACCGATGACAGACAATATATGCCTAGGTAGATGGGTATGGATTATAAATCTGATAACCAGCTGGGCATTACAACGCGGTATATTCATCCGTACAAATTCCCCTAGTAGGCAAACGGAGAGATGATGATGGTGTGCGTTTTCGCTTCAAGACGTCATTAGCCGTGTATTTCGGTTTAGCGGTAGGCGAGATTTCTTATTGGAAAGATGAGCCATGAGGGCGCATGGCATGCACCAATGTCAGCCAGGGCTAGTTTTGATTTCAAAAGGTCTGACGTCGATCTATGTAATAACAGGTCTTTGTCATCAGATAGAAATATACTGTTTACAATGATAGAATTTTTCATTTTCAGTTACAAGAATAGCCCACACTGCTGATGGGATTTGTAAGATAGGATCTAGAAATCTCAACTACGTTATGACATAGCCCAACAGAGTCAAAATCTCCAGATTCTATCGTATCCATCCTAACAAGTAGAGTGAACCTAATAATCCGACTTAACATTAATATATCAACCCCCAAAGCCGATGAAAACACAGAACAGCACACACGCACACACACACAGAGCGGACATCCATCTAACCACGGCGTCTAGTACTGGGGCTTTTCCCGGCAGCCTTTGCGTAGCTCGTGCTCTCGCCAGAGTTGACTTTCTGGGCAGTGATGGGCTTGTTTGGCTTCTGCACCTCGGTGTACTTGCTTGCGGGAGCGTTCCAATACCAGATGACTTGGACCGCTAGGACGGCATTGAGGATAAACCCTGCGATGAAGCCGTAGAGAATGAGTGGGTCAGGGACTTCCTGGAGGGTGGTGAAGATACGGGAGAGAGAGCCCAGGAGGTAGTTGATGACCTGGGAAATTATTAGTGGATGGCTTTGGATAGAGCTTGTGAATAGGCTGCGCGAATTTTTCTGTGAAAACATGTTGTTTCGTGCTTATTGCGTGGACCACTTAGCAGTCCAATCATGAGTCCACCTTGTACTGCATGAGAAAAGAAACATTCCTCAGGCAGTTTCAGTCATTCAAAGATTGTGGATATTTTCCACTCAGATTTGAACAATCTTCCAAGCGTAGAGAAACTGCTCGACTAGAAAGGCCTGAATAAATTGCATTACTTACCGCGAAAGCACTCAACTGTCCGGTTCCACCCTGTTGCCAAACCGTCAAAATTTGGGGGACCTTGCTAGCGACGCCCAAAACGCCTGCACCAGCCTGAAGCCAAGACAGGGTCTTGATATCCACGATGTCCTCCCTGAAAAGCGCTGCTCCCGCCGCAGCGAGACCAGCAACCCAAGCCGCAATACCAGCCGACTTTCCGCTATAGTTCAACACCAACGCTGCGATGACGATGTTCTGTACTAGAATCAGAGCCGTCTCGCCATACGTGCTGAATGGAAACCCATGTCGGATGTTGTAGGAGAGCGAGATGAGGTATGCGCTGGACTCGAGGAGGTAGGAGAGGAAGGAGACGCCAGCTGCGGACTTGGAGTTGATGAGCTTGAGGAGTTGTGGGACTTTGACGATGGAAGAAGCTCCGATGATGCCAATCCCTAGACCTTTGGAGATGGCAAGTTTGAGGCAGTCGGGTGAGGTGAACGGGTCGATATCGAGGAGTAGAGTCTTGTAGCAGAATGGTCCAAGCAGAGAGCGACCAGTGTCTGCGACTGGTTTCGGCAGATTATGGGTAATCGGCTGTAGCGCTGAACGGAGAGCGTCCATGGTGGATGATGGAACGCGGATAGTAGATGTGGGTGGATTGGAAGACCGGTGGTAAGGTTGTCTCACGGCAAGGCTTGCAACGGATGATGATTGTGTTCGATACGCTCTGACGCAAGTCTTGGCGAGGACACGCTGGAGGACTTTAATCTTATCTGTAATTTCTTGATCTATATATCAATCTTGTCTGGTTATATCATTCAATTCTATATGCTTAGCTGATTATCCGCTAGGTATCTAACGCTACTGGTATGCAATATCAATGAGAAAATGAAATAAACGCCTAAACGCCTTCTGTCAAACTTTCGAGAAGTCTCGTTTACTGCACAGAATTATATTCCATGCAGCCTTAGAGGAGATGCAGTTCAGCCCATGTGATAGTAATAATATAAAAGTCGAGTGGGGTCTCTAACAGAATGTCTAAACTCGGTCGCTGGCGAAGTCGAGCACCTCACAATCATCTTCGAAGAATCCTTCTTCCTCTTCGCCATCCTGTCGCCGGACACGCTTTCGCCTCGTCGTCACAACCACTTGTTCAATCTCCTCCTCGCCATCCCTGAGTACTAGTTTGTTCTCAATACGAGCAGCAACCCCGGCAATCGCGTCTTCATCACCAGAGCCATAGGACTGTGTAGCAGGTGACGAGACACGAACGGCTTCAACCTCTTGACCGAATAGCCATGGACTATCATCGTTCTCGTGGTGTAGGTTGGATACAAGCTCGGGAGACGAATACTGGTACTCACTATTGCTCCCTTGGATTTCCATAGTATTTTTGGCGAAAGAGAAACGTGATACCCTTTTGTCTGTGTAGAAGGGTTGATATGGTGGGTTGGTTTCAATCTCCGAGAAACTGAGTGGGGCCGGCGAAGGCCCTGCGTTATGTCTTCCATGGTGTCCTCCTTTCTCAAGCCGAGCAGGTAACGAGCGAGGGAGCCATTCTCCGTATACTTCGGGGGGATTTTCAGGATTTTCAGATCGGACACAAAGGTGATTGATGACGGAAGGGGCCAACACCGTATCGCGAATAGGTGAAAGTCCAAATTCAACCAATTTTTTCTTTGAGATGGACGTCGCATTTGAGGATCTGCCCTTGCCTGTAGCTGGCCGCATCTGGATGCGGTATATCTGGAGGACACCACCAGCAACTAGTCCAATCGAGCCACGGCCCTTTCCTGTTAACCAACGGATGCAGTGAGTTTTAACACCACTTGCGGAGATGGGCATGGTTAGCTTGTTGTCTCCCGCGTGTCTTATGTTATTGATGGACTGGCCGACACCTACAGCCACAGCCTTGCCCGATTTTGCACCAGCAGCTGGCGTCATGCCCAGACTGCTGAACGATGGAAACCGGGGCCCGTTACTGCTATTACGGGAGCGAACCGCGTCAAGGAAAGGTTTGGCGGTCCCATTGATGGCTTGCATAGCACTGTTAACTGCTCCGCCTCGTGCTGCAACATTCTCTTCCGTTGGCTTTGTGGCTGAGCCTGCTTTGCGAATGCGTCTCGGAGGCGGCCATTGGAAGGCAGATGCAGGTATTAGGAACATATGAACAGTGCCTTTGTCAGTAATGATAGCCACTTTGTCCGTCCGGGGAGATGACCAGACTACGTCGACAACATTCGCCACAGTCATTCGAGCAAATCGAGCAACTTGTCGTACGTGTGGACCAGTGGGCTGTTCGCGAATCGTCTTCCTTGCTCTACGGAAATTCATCCGCTTGAGATCCCAAATGTCCTGTAGGTCTCCTTTTTTACTCACCGTCATGAGCATTAATCCGCTGGGTGAGAATGACAAGAAGCTAGAGCCTAGTGTTGCTGGTATTGTCGCTATGGGGTTGAGAGCGCTCTTGGTTTTGGTCTCTTCCACCTCCGCAAGCTTCTGTAAATCGTAAATCGAGATGACAGTGGCTTCTTGTCTAGGTTGTGCTTGGTTTTGGCCATGTGTCGGTGGATAATACTGTTGCTGCGCCACATCTACTGTATATGGAACACCATTCACGCCTGTTTGCGAGCCTTTGCTCATATAACTCTTAAAAGCCTGGATGCCTTTCTCCGTAGCCCATCGTGCTCCCTTGATTGCAACCTGTGTACCCTCTCTTGTTAAACGGTTGAGTAAACTGTCTGCTTCAGGTGCATCCACAGCGCAGTTTGGAGAGGGTTGAGGTGGAACAGAATGGTGGGTCAGCCCCGGTGGTCTCTCATGATAGGGTGAAGTCAATGCCACCCCATTTACCGGATACAACCCAGATGATGCAGGTGGAGTGACAGCGAGCCAACGGTTGGAAAGGGAAAAGGTAGGCACACCGTATCGTTCAGTTGGTATGTCTTCGTGACTACCATCCGCAGCACTTGAGGAGCTTGAGTGGGTTCCTCGCTCTCGAGTCTGTACCGAAGTCCAAATCTTCCCGATGCACCGAAATCGTTCCTGATACTCTTCGTAGCCTCTAAGATAGGGAGCAAAGATGAATATCTCCCCACTTGTTCCAGAAGCAACCACGATATAATGTCCTTTTGCCTCAAGAACGAACTCGCCAATGGGGGGTGGCGGTTCGAACATTGGACTGTCGATCGGACTCGCAATGGGGATAAGTGGGCTCTTGTATAGGGTACAGATATATCGCTTCTCTTTCAAGGAATATATCTCAACGCTTGTTTGATAATGAAGTACCTTAGCCACAGGGTCATTGCCTCGACTCGAAGCAGGCCGGCTTTGGGGTTCTGATGCGGAATCATCAATGACTGACGATGATCCACTCCCGCTGTGAGCGCTTTTGGTATCCTCAATCACAGGTCCGTGGATGACAAGAGCAATCAAGGGTCGAGAGGCGAGGAGTGGGTCTCTTCGAGACGTCCAAGGAAGGATTTTAGCGCAAAGAACGCTTCCTCTCAAACCGTCTAGACGACCTACGATGTCCATTTTCCCTTTTTCAACACGGAATACCTCAATGCCACCCTGGCTGCCTACCAAAAGTACGTTTTCTGCGGACCTAGCCGCCTCATCTCCGGCCGAACTCAGGGTGTCAAAGCCGCAGAAATAGCCACCTTCGCCTGCGATCAGGCCGTCACTTACCACGTCATTGAGACCCAAATCCAGCTCAGGAAGATTATAGAAATGGGCTTGCGGCTGGTGTGGAAGAGGAGGATTTACCGAGATTGGAACGCGAGCTCCGAGTTGTGAATACATGGATGCTCGTCGGTCACGACCTGGTGATTCGTGCGGAGAACCCTGTATCCGGCCGCCGAAGTTGGTGTAGTGGTTTGGATGGCTCAGAGGTCGCATACCATTCACAGGCGGTGAGTTAGACATGGCTGCTTGTCCATAGACACCGTCACGAGCGCTCGGAGAGTTTTGGAAAGTAGGTGGTGAGCCGTTGATGGCGATTCCTCCGTTGTTTGGCGAAGCCTGGTTTGCAAAAACAGGCAAAGACTTTGTCCACTCGTTTGTGTATTGTGTTGCGGGCGTCTTTGTTGCTCCAAGGGCTGAGAGTAGTGGGGAGGTTGTGGCATTGTAAGTCGGAGGGGAGGCGGGTGAGAAGCGCTTCGTAGTGGGTGGTGACTTGGTCCTATAGTAGAGTTAGCAATGAGTGTATAACGATGTCAAATCATAGTGATCTCGGGTATAGCCATGACTTAGAAAATAGATGTGGAGTTTGACACTGAGTTCTGACATGTCCAGATGCGGAGAAACAGCGCTCGAAGGGAGTACTTACATTTCACGCGGATAGATGCGGTTGACTCTCGCCCCCTGCCTATCTCCCCTTCCCAACTCATATCGCGAGATGTTGCGTCCGCGAGGATGCGCACTCTCCAACTGTCTGTTTCGGTTTCGCTGTTGCTGTTGCTGGTATAGGTAGGTAAGGTTCGAGGGCGGATTAGCTTCTTCTGGCGATGGGGTCATTCAAGTGGTGGGGGGGTTCTTGTAGACGCAGGTGTGAAGAGCGCGAACCGCGCAGATGTGTGGCGTGTGGTATGTAAATGAGATGCGGACGGAAACTGTGCAGGGTAAAAGACGGTTGAGAGTTAGGGGTTAGAGTGTTCGTAGTGGGTGAGGGCAGCGCGATCGAGGTGGTTAAGACAAAGACCCCCCGTGGTCGGCTTCGTCATGGGCTGTGAGCCAGCCCTCGTGCCAGATTGCGGCGGCTCGTGCTCGACGAACGAGACAACGACCTCAGGCCTGGAAAAGTGGTGCCTGTTATGTTCCAAGTCGAGCGGTGCTTTTGACTTCTGGATTTCCGTGGCTTTCAGGACGTGTAAGTTGTACTGTGCACTGTGTACTGCGTACTCGGAGCTTGTTGATCTCCGGCTTTGCGGGGCTCGCGGGGGAGCTCTAGGGAGCTGTCGACACCTGCACGGCGTGGTTCCAAAGCCCAAGATGCGGTAGCGGCCAATGGAGGGTGCGGAGGGCGGTGCGTGGGCAGAAATGATCCGTGGAGCGCGATAGAATGCAGAACTTTCGGCAATCAAGAATAGAGTAAAGAGTGAGGGACCGAGGGGTTGAGAGGTTAAGAGGTCGGCCGTTTACAGTTATGCAGGGCAACGTACTTGGGTTATCTCGAAGGCTGGTGGGGGGAGAGAGTCCGCCAAGAGGCACGACTGCGCTGCCCTCAACAGTCATTTGTCTCCCCCGGCGCCGCCCTTCCCGCTTCATGTGCCCCTCACACCCCTCGACTCCCGCCCTCGCCCTCGCAATCTATCTCTATTCTTTCAACTACGGAGCGTCATTAGGCCTCTTCTTCCCTCTTCCTCCTCCTCCTTCCGCCATGACTGCTCCGAGCTTCGGGTACCCGTGGATTCTGGAACTACCGAGTACCGCCGGCTATTCGTAATGCTCCCATCGATCAAGTCGTATCGATTTGCCATGCGGGTTGACGTCTTCGTTCAGTCTCATAAGGGGGTTGTGGCTAGAAGCAGAGTCTATGGGTTTGGCCACGCCGGGCGATGGTCTTCAACCATCATCGGCCCCTCCTATATAAAGACGAAATTAGTCTTCGTGTCTCCTCAAGACTAGAAGCTCCATTGTTGTGTATTGCATCAATCGTCTTGTCACCGAGAAGCCTCACGGTGGGTCAGCATGAAGATCGCCGGAAACTTGATACCGCTTCCGCGAGGACTACAATACACTTACCCGAGCCGATAACTAGGCAAAGAGTTAACTGGCGTAACAGTATGCTATGATGATAGGTTACCTGCCACTGCCATGTCAGAAGTGAGTGCCGCGGCTGAAGCTCGTTCTCTGTTCGTACATACACTTTCACGCCCGGGCGCATCGCTTAGCTACGCGAGCGCGGCTCAGAGCAGAGAACGGACAAGAAACTTGGAATCGGGCATAGTTTGCCTAATTCCCCAGTGAACTCATCTCCTGGAAAAAAACATACATAAGGGCCGGAAATTCGCATGTGTTAGTCCGTTCGCCCACTTCAAACCGTTTTCCACGCCAATCATGAATTCCATCAATTTGAAGACCGCTCTGCTATTCTCTCTCGTTGTTCCTGGTGTTGTTTCACAAACCAATCTGCCTGTTGTTGCTCCCGGAGTATTCAACGTTAGTGCCCGCATCGAGATCCAATCCACCACGGCTGCCGCATGGGAGGCCCTCACCAACTTCCCAGAATACCCCAACTGGAACCCCTTTGTCCGCTCCTCAGTCGTTGTCTCGGCTGATAATTTGACTCTCCCCGACCAACGCCCGGTAGAAAACAAACGCCTAATTCTCCGAACTCAGATCCCACCGCTCCCGCTCCCTGTCAACAAGTTCACACCAGACAATCCTCTGAACACTCAATTCGCCTACGAGAATGTAACGGCTGTGCAACCAGAGCTTTTACGATTGGCATGGGGATATGCTTTGCCAACAGGAGGTGCCCTAGAAGCTGTAAGGTGGCAAGCTCTGTCCGACTTGGGAAATGGAAAGATATTGTATGAAAGTCGAGAGGTATTCCACGGTCCTCTGGCAGTTGTCCTCAAAGCGTTGCTGCAGGCAAGCTTACAGAGGGCCTTCGAGGCCCAGGGCGAGGGATTGAAGCTACTTTTGGAGGGCTCTTCATAAAAGCCAGAACTGGCATGTCATCTATTATGCGCACGCGAAAGAAACGTTTACGATTAGAAGCGCATTACCAAATAATAAAGCGAATTGTTGAACCACAACTGGGAATATTGTAGGCTGATGGAGCCCTGACTTGAATCTGAAGACATGATTGTCTGACATTTGATATACCCGTTAAGATGGTTAAAGTCTGCATGCATTCACACTCAGTTTGCGTTTGACAAGGATGTTAAGCCTCGTCCGAAAGGGGGATAGCATATTCGGAAGGGACCGCTCCCAAGAGCCGGGGTCGCTAGCACTGCTGGTCATTCGTCGTTATCACGTCAACTTCGTGACAATGTCATCCTGTCTAGGTGTCATTCAAAGTTTGTTGGGCCAGAAGGTTCTCAACGGTGGCATGCTGCTCTGTTCTGTCATACCTTGCCTGCTGACTGCCTCCTACTTGATGCCCGCGAACGCACCCCTCACATCACCTTCAAAACCACTCCTTATTTAAACCTCCGCGACGCCTGATGGACATAGCCTGGTCATCGTCACCCCCGTATTACTCCCCTCACTACCTAGCATGTCCGATCCAGACTCAGAGTTGGTTGTTTTTGCAAAAGTAATATCAAGAGTGCTTGGGTGGTCTTACTTCCTCGCGTGGTACGTCCACGTCACTCGCAGAAGCAATTTTAAGCTGACAGTCCATTCAGGAGCGCGTCCTTCTACCCCCAACCTGTGTCCAACTACAGGCGCAAATCTACTTTAGGTCTCGCAATAGATTTTCCCACCTGCAATATTCTAGGTTTCTTCTGTTATGCTGTCTCCACGGCCGCCTTCCTCTACTCACCCACCGTCCGCTCCCAATATGCTTTCAGACATCCCGAGTCGCCTGAGACGACAGTCCGATTCAACGACTTTCTATTTGCCGCGCATGGGTCTCTACTCTGTGTAGTCATCTATACTCAGTTCTTCCCATGGATTTGGGGGTTCAAGGTCGGGAAGCGGCAGCAGGCCAGCAAGGCAGTCCTCGGCATATTCTGGGGGTGCTTGCTAGGACTACTGATGACACTGATATTTGTTTGGACAAAAGGCAATGGAGGTTACGACCCATCAAAATGGGCATGGTTGGATGTGGTCAGTTTGTCCAGTGCAACTGCTAGAGAACGCCAACTGACGAAGGACACAGATATATGCCCTTGGATACGTCAAACTTATTACTGTTGTTATAAAATATATTCCACAGGTCTGGGTCAACTATAAACGGAAATCCACGGTTGGATGGAGTATATATCCTATGCTTCTCGACTTCTTGGGCGGTGTCATGTCTCTGACCCAAGTCATGATCGACTCATTGCTACAGGGTAGTTGGGATGGAATAACAGGGAACCCAGTTAAATTCGGACTCGGGAACATCACGGTTATGTTCGACCTCATCTTCCTCTACCAACATTATGTACTGTATCGACACCCCGCTAAGGACATTGAAGAGGAAGAGTGGCAAGCCGAAAGAGAAGGGTTGTTAAGTGAGGAAGTGTCGTGAGAAGTGGTGCTGTATGTCTGGAGCAATTCTCTTCAATCTTCCCGATACCCGAAACACAAAATAATTGTATTTATTGCGGCAGAATTACGTACAGGAGATTATGAAACAAATCGGGCCGCGTTTCGATAAGGACACTAGGGCGCGGTTTGTTGAAGCACTGCTAAACCCAAGAAAGACGCGCTCGAACAGCACAGCTTTGAACTTCGACCTGCGTATACGGTATACCCAAGGGGGCTCGACATATAGGCGCGGCGCCGAGAGCAAGGCCGAGGACATGAGTAGAGGGCAGAGATTTAGAGTTTAGAGACCATTTGGATAGACTGGCAAGGTGACCAGGGCACATCGATTGCGGGCCAAAACCTGATGGTTGTTGAATCTAGTTATTGTCAAATCGGCAGCCAATTAATCTGCAAACGTTCAGCTTGTGATAGGATACACTCAACTGCATGGGAAGCGCACGTAGCCTATGGTCGCGACAACCCGCGTCTTTGGGATGGGAATGGCCTCTTGTACCTATATTCACACCCGAACAGGCCGGGATGCCAGTGGATGCTTACGGGGACTGGAGGGGCTAGGACGAGTCAGCCGCACCCACGCTCCCCTCGGCCGTTCGCACGCAGCCAGTAGTGCCAGTCCCATACAGAACAGCTAACACGGCCGATACAGCCAATCCAACCAGTGCAGCCATCGCAACCAGGGGCTCAACCCGCTCGAACCTTGGACCTTGAGGCCTTCAAAGTTCAGGCCCTGCGTCAGCGGCACCAAATTCTGCTGTCAGCATGTTGTTATTTGTACGGCGAGCTGGCTTCATCTCAGGAAAGGGAGTACCTAGATATATACGAAGCATCCGGGGCGGGCACGTTTTCTATGTTTCTCGTGTCACGATGAACATCGGGAAGCTCAGCACGCGCATGCGTACGCGACAGATACAAATTGGCTCTAGATTACACGTCGCTCCACGTCGCTACACGTCGTTTCTGTCGGTAACTGTGAGGTGCATATCGTAGAAGCCTACAAAGGCAGTCCTCCGGGGATCATCATCAGGGTCAGGGTTGACACAGACGCGCGGATCCACGTTGCGTTTTCGAAACCAGGCACCGTTCAAAGCTCCACACACACGCTCACGCCTAGTCACCCCTCAAACGGCTTGATTGCTGGGTGGCTGGACTGGAAAGTGTTTGAAACTTACGCCCCCCTCTGCCTCCTCTGCCTCCTCTGCCTCCTCTGCCTCCTCTGCCTCCTCTGCCTCCTCGACCACCATGCTTCCTTCATCAACACCTCCAGAGTCCATGGACGACATGCTGGGCTGCACTGCGACATCAAGACACCAGGTCTCCTCCAACGTAACCTGAGCGCAACTACCCGATCACGCCCAAGCGTCCAAGCGTCCAAGACCCAGAGATCTCCGCCCCCCCCCAGCAGCACCAGCACCAACATTCAGCAAACCACTACTGACCAGCATATCCATCGCCTGCATGCGAGCTTGGAAAGACTCCGATCCGGCAGTATACCTAATTCGACCTCTGCATCTGCCCTCTTCCATCATCGACTCCCCACTCGCCCAATCGAGCATACGCCAAATTAGTCTGCCAGCCCAGTGCCAGAAAAAGTCTGGACGTGTGTCAAGCGACGCAGATGCTGGTTCAATTCCTCTGGTACGTATGTCTCAACCTGGATCCCTCGTCATGGCACTGTTACCTTTTCCTCTCTCATAATCCATTCCCATCTCTCCCATCGAATATAGTCAATTCACCCCACACCCGTTTCCATTTCTCGAGCAACCGGTAAGGCTCGATAGTCAGCACCCATGTTCAAGAGACGTTCAGCTCACGGTATCTTCTCTACTTCTCAGCATCCCGTCATTTCTAGTCCTTCCAATTTTGTCAAACTTTCAGGCATGGGTATGGACGAGGCGGGCCTAGCTGCTGCCAATAGCGTCATTGCAGATGTCAATCACAGTCATGACGGCGGCGCGGTAGGCGAACCGCTCGTCCAAGATATCTTCCAAGTCGAGTCGAGTCCTGAACCCATTCTACAAGAACTCCCTCATACGCCTTCAAACAAGATCGACTATCAGTCGCTGGGACGTCATCCAGTAGCAAGCTCATCCGAGGAAGATATTGCTCCCCCTCCACCAGACTTTACTCGGCGAGGCATACATATTCCAACTCGGACCAGGTATGAATATGTGAACTTGGTGTATCTTTCATTGAATGCTAATGCCCTGTACAGTAGCAAGAGTGCCAGTAAACGTCGTCGATTTTTTCGCTCATCAAGTGCTCCTTCAAACTCAATGCCTGCAACACCCAAGTCCTCTACTCGGTTGGGTAGTTCTGCCGACTCAGTCATATCGTACGAAACGACTGCTTCCTCCTCTAATGTCACCGTCAATCTAGCTCCTCTCCAGCACAAAGGCCTTCCTGACGAAACCGAACGACTTTCTCCCTTGCTTGAAGACGACCCTCAATCGTTCGACCTTGTGGCACCAAATGAAGTCGACACGACCAGAGGGAGCTTCTCGTTAGAGACACGATCCGAAGACCTTTTCTCAAAAGAACATCTAGAAGCCATTTTCCTCGACACACCTTCCTTGCTTAGGTTCACGTCATTTCTGAGCATCGCCCGACCAAAATCCGTGCCTGTACTGATATACTATCTCGACGCCCTCAAAGCCCTGCGTGCCATCAACTACGCCAATGCCGTCGCAGAAGCTCTAGATCCTATCGACGGCCACGAATTCACCGAAAATCCCGCTCGGCCAACCGTCAACGCCATACTGGAAGAGAAAGCCAGACATGCATTCGACGTCCTCGTCCGCGATGACTTGCCCGCATTTATCACCCACATTTTCGTCCAAGTCGTTAGCGTTAGTATCCAGAAGCGTGTTACGGGCAACCTTCCCCCCTTACTCCGGGAAACCAGCGAAGGCTTGGCCGAAGTCTTCTGTCTGACTGATCCGTCACGGCCCGATAATCCAATTATTTTCGCATCTGAAGGTACGCAAAGACTCTAAACTTGAGACAAATCTATTCTAAAAACCTTGCAGAGTTCCATCGCACTACCCAATACGGAGTGTCGTATGCCATTGGTCGCAATTGCCGCTTTCTCCAGGGGCCCAGGACAAATCGCAACACCACCGCGCGTCTGAAGCAGGCTATCGTGGAGGGAAAGGAGATTAGTGAAGTGTTTCTAAACTAGTATGTTTTCCATCATCTTGAATGGAGTCGTACACAGACTAATCACCCCCCAGCCGCCGCGATGGATCACCATTCATGAACCTCCTCATGATGGCCCCACTCCTCGACTCCCGTGGCACACTTCGCTATTTCATCGGCGCCCAAGTCGACGTGAGCGGTCTTGCAAAAGATGCCAGCGACCTTGATGCTTTCCAGCGACTACTAAACCGCAGGGAAGGCACAGAGGCGCCGGAAGATCCCAAGGACGAACTCCAGGAGCTAAGTGAGATGTTCAATAACGTGGAACTCGACACGGTCCGACGATTCGGCGGCAATATGCATCGTGAGCACTTGGAAGAGCAAGACGATGCGAGCATGTTCCATCGACCGCGGTTGCTTATCAAAGATCCCGGCAGTGGAGATGAAGAGAAACCCGTTCCGTCCACTCTGAGGGCTGAAGGTCGACTTTCCGGAGTGTATAAACACGTACGTACCGACCTGTCCATCAATCCACCTCTCCCCTCTTCCCAACTCAAACCCTAACAAAACATAGTACCTCCTAATCCGCCCCCACCCCTCCCTCCGCATTCTCTTCACCTCCCCCTCCCTGCGCGTCCCCGGCGTCCTCCAATCGCGCTTCCTCGACCGCATCGGAGGTTCTACGCGCGTCCGCGACTCCGTCGCCGAAGCCCTCGCCGACGGCACCCGCGGCGTCACTGCTAAAGTCCGCTGGCTCTCGACGGCGGCCCCGAGCCTCGAATCCGACCGCGTCGAAGAAGGCCGCCCGCGCTGGATACATTGCACGCCGCTGCTGGGCCAGTCCGGGGCCGTGGGCGTCTGGATGGTGGTGCTGGTCGACGACGACAAAGGGTCTAATCCGACAAGGAGGTTTCGGCCGGCGCCGCCGGTCGCGACGGATGTGAGGAGACAGCAGCATCATCAACGTGAACGTGAACGTGAACGTGAACGTGACCGCGCAGTCTCTCCTGGCGGCTACGCAGGCGCGTTCGAAAGCAGCGGCGATGAAGTCGAGATCCGACCCGGTCGTTTCTCGCTCGTAGACCATGTTAACAGCAGCAGAACGCCTCGTTCGCACCACATGCCATCAGCTCGCAAATCCGGAGGAGGCAGTAGTATCTTAAACGATCAACGGGCCGCAAGAGCAGGTAGTCCAGCAACCCGTTCCAGTATCAATTCTTTTGCTTTAGGGTAGTTACTTGTGCGATTTTGCGCATATCGCGAGGCGCCGACTGACTAACTGTTTTTTTTCCGCAGATCGAAGCGAGAAGAGCCATCGAGGTGGTAACGGTAAGGGCATTATGAGGACGACGACGTTTTCGTCTACGTATGAAGAGAAGTTGAATCCGGAGGGGAGTATGTCGAATCCGTCGCTGGGCGTGGCGACGGTGCGGAAGATGAAGAGGTATTCGGCGGGTTGATGGGGGGGGTGGTTTTGTTGTTGTGTTTCGTTTTCGTTTGGAAAGGGGTTTCTTTTAATGCGGGATTGGATCGATCATGGTATAGATTTCTTGCTTTCCTTGGATGCTTAGGGGAGGGGAAATGTACGACGAGGAAGGACGAAAGGCAAAAGGGTTTTTTTGTGGGAATTGGTTATATACCCTTTAGATAAACGTCTTTTTGCGTGGGTTGGATTGGGTGGGAGGTTATTCTGCTTTTTAGTACAAGATATCTGAGTGTTGCAATGTCAGCGTATTCGCTCTGTTCTCTTACATATCCCTTCTTGAACAGAACTCACCTATGTACCGTTTCTATCCAATTCGCACCTGAACAACTCTATCATCCTATTTATCCATCTCGTCATCGGACCTGGTCTGCTTCCCAGGGAACACCCCCGTCAACCCCCCTACCAAACATCCTCCGGCTGCACTCTGAACCCCTCTCCCCCCTCCCTCACACACTCCCTCCCCACATCCCTACTACACGCCTTCCGCATATCCCACGCATCCTCCCCATCATTATAGTAATTCACCACAGTTCTATACACCGAATACCCCATTTTGTGATACAACTCCTTTGCAATCTCGTTGCTCGCGCGCACAAACAGGTCTACGAACCACGCGTTGTTGGTATCGGACGCCTGTTCAAGAGCGGCGGAGAGACGCGTTGCGTGGCCCAGGCGACGGGCGGAGGGCGCGATTGTTAATGCGGTTATGTGGCCGTGCCAGGGGAGGTAGTTCGGATCTGGGCAAGTAGAGGGGGTATAGGGGGAGACGGGCGAGGTGTATGGGGAGGATTCGAGTTTGCCTAGGACTGTGGGGGGGGTGGGTGGTTAGTGAGGGTTGTTTGGTTCAGTTTGGGATGGGATGGGAGCAATTGGGTTTAGGGGTGGTGACGTACTGTATCCCTCAATTTCTCCATCTATGCCTTCGATCACACGACATAGATCTGGCCATTTGGTTAGGTACTCTAGGTAGAAGCCGATGTTGTATGTTTCGGTAAGGTGGTCTAGGTTCGTGGATGAGATGCGGAAGAGATCGTTTGGGCGCATGGGGCGGATTGTCGACATTTTTGTGATTATTGAGACAGAATGTATTGCTTCTCGCTAGGAGTTGCAGTACTGTGGATGATTCCTGGCGAAGGGGGACTTTGGGTATACGAATGAATAAATGTTATTTTGGGATGTGAAATTCAATGATGCTAAGGTTTCTGCTCGCGGGGCAGCAGCGGGCATCACCTCCTCGCCTAAACTTGCCGTTCTCTGAACTCTTTATTCACGCGAATGCCATGCGACTTGGCGAGCGGGATTGAAGCATTGCGTGATATCTGCACCACATAATTGGATAGAAAATGAAGCCACGCCTTTTTTCCAGTGTGTTACTAGCAACTGGGCGCTCGAGCGGTCGAGCTGGGCGCATCATTGCATGTCATCCTTCGAACTCATCGCTCTTCTCTTCTTTCCGTTCCTCTCTTCTTCACTGCATCGTTCCGGCGGCAGCGTGCTGAACACAAGTATCTAGCTTCGTTTCTGTTTATCTAGCGTTTTGCTGGATAGGTAGCAACCGGTACAAGGATGCCACTTCTCGATATCTTCCGCGCTGTGCGCGAACATACGCGCGACCAGCAGCTTTCGCTAAAAGCAAACAATGAGAACATAGGTTTGCGCCTGGCTGAGGTGTTTGCGAGGACTTGGGATTTGGGATTTACGGCTTTTGGAGGTGTGTATGGATGCTTGAGTGATTACAATCTCTAGCTCGGGGTAGCTTATGCAATTGTACAGGACCGCCAGTGCACTTCCAGATTATTTACAAGCGATTCGTCGAAGGTACTGGAGGGAAGAATCGATGGATTGATGAACAAACGGTGAGTGTTTTTCGCCAGTTCCAAATGCTGCCCTGATATGCATTGTTGATGAAAACTTCTTTATCAATGTTCACGGGTCATTTCAGATCTCATTTATACTTGAGCCTCGAATGGGCATTGCACATGTTATTTTTACAATGATACGATCTGACCATGAACAGTATCAAGAATTGTTTGCAATATGCCAGGCCCTTCCTGGGCCTGCAAGCACCAAAATGGTGTTCTGCGTCACCTTGATACATGCTGGCATTCTTGGAGCGTTATTCGCATTTGCGTTATGGAGTCTTCCTGGGGCCATTGGCATGTATGCGCTTTCCCTCGGGGTCCAGAACATGCCAGATAAGCTCCCAGACATTGTGTATGCTTTGTTGAGCGGACTGAACGCAAGCACAGTTGGTATTGTCGCTTTGGCTGCAGTTCAGGTATGTTCAAATCAATCAACTACGTGGCATATCGGCTGACCGCTCAACCTAGCTGGCGGACAAGGCAATCAAGGACAAGGTCACTAGAGTTCTGGTGATCTTTGGTGCCTGTGCCGGGCTGTGCTACAACGCTTTGTGGTACTTCCCCGTTCTAATGGTTATCGGAGGCTTCACTACCTGGATCTGGGATAGCTGGCTGAACCAAAAGGTTGGAAAACTCCAGAGTAAGTTGAGGAGAAGACGGCAACAGAATAAGGAGGGTGCGGCGGAACAGAATGCGCCACCACCCGAGCCAGTTTCGACTGCTGAGGAGCCCGAACGAGCAGGGCCTTCGACAGGATTGTCAAGAAGGAATCCAGCTGCAAACTCCAAGGATAACATCTCGGTCATACGCGAACAATCCGGCAATACTTCTATTCAACAATTGACAAGAGAGAGTGACGAGAGAACAGAACAAGCGACTCAAGTCGCCGATACTTCCACCCACGCCATTTCCGTCAAGGTTGGTGTTGGGCTAATAGTAGCGTTTTTCGGTATGTGTACACCTTATTATGTGAAAGGAAACTTTCTCCTAACTTGTCTCTAGCTTCTTTCATTGTGGTCATGGTGGTTCGTGGCACAGTATCTGCGCGTGCGCTCGCATTCGATCTCTTTGCGAACATGTATCTCGCAGGTACAGTTATATTTGGCGGCGGTCCAGTCGTTATTCCTCTGCTGCGATCGTACGTCGTCGACCCTGGCTGGGTTTCTCCAAGAGACTTCTTGCTTGGACTGGCCATCATTCAGGCGTTTCCAGGGCCCAACTTCAACTTTGCTGTTTATCTAGGGGCCCTCACACTTGCGAAGACCGGTATTCCTACCGTTTTTGGAGCACTCCTTGGGTACGTCGCCATCTTTTTCCCAGGTCTCACACTAGCGGTAGGAGTGCAGTCATTGTGGCGTGCCTTGAGGACGAAGCCATGGGTTGCGAGTCTGTTGCGCGGTATCAACGCGGCTGCAGTAGGACTGGTATTCACTGCTGTCTATCGCCTCTGGGAGATCGGGTATCTGACACCAGAGAGAAGTGATGGAATGAGTCTCGCGAATGAGCCGTGGTGGGTCGTGGTGGCAGCAGTTACGTACGCTGAGAGCGCGTGGTTTGGAGTGCCGCCAGCGGTGGCTATTATTATAGGAGCCGTGCTTGGTTTGGGATGGTTTGGGGCTGTTGGACAATAAGTTGCCAAGTCCGAAATTTCCGCATTGACGACGGGTGGTTTCGCAATTCCGCTGTAGGATATTAGCCCAGAGATCAGGTTAGTTACTAGGTGTTTGTTAGGAGGCTAGTGTGTATAAGTGTATAAAGCAATAACCGAGCCGATTCATATCTTTCTCCAATTCGATCATAGAGGATGTATAACGAGGAACTCTGCGAAACAGAAAACTGGCAATGTACACACCAAGTTGACG
The DNA here is from genome assembly GCA_020744415.1 of Dendryphion nanum. Taxonomy (NCBI): domain Eukaryota; kingdom Fungi; phylum Ascomycota; class Dothideomycetes; order Pleosporales; family Torulaceae; genus Dendryphion; species Dendryphion nanum. Next base: position 906,605 of record JAGMWT010000006.1, read on the forward strand.
AAGCGACGTCACAACCTGCGGCGGGGTTCACGGGTGGCTGTAACCTGGGCATTGATTCATTGCAAAATGTACGAAGCCCCACCGGGGATTGGCCGCGGGGGCCGACTTGTACCTGGCGCTAACAACTTGGCCAGACGTCTGGGCATCAGCACTCCGCAGCTTTCCATGGCATTTCCATCTCCGTACCCTCCTTGGAATCTTGACCACAAGACTCGCCCAGAGCCAGCTTTGCTCCTGAGGCGCCGGACAACTAACGCTCGCGGTACGTGATTATTATAGACTGTTCCCCCCTCGCATATTGCCCCGGCTTTCTTGCACCTTCTGTTTCTTTGTTCTTCTCATGTTGCTTGCTCGACAATATGGGTGCATCTGAACGTCCTTACAAACCCACTTTTCCAATGACTCTAACATCCCCCAGGACCTCCGCTCTCTTCCGTCGCATCCTTCGACATCCTGTGCCTCGGCTTCTCCTCCTCCTACTCTGCATTTTTGATTCCCTTAAAGTCCTCAACGTGTACTCGCGCCAGATTGCTGCCACACAGGAAGCCGCGAACCCACCGAAGAACACGAAACGAATCTACATTGCAAGCCAGCACTGGAATTCCGCGCCTCTCCTGCGTGACCGCTGGAACAATGCTCTATTGGAGTTAGTGCGGGAGTTGGGGTTCAATAATGTTTTCGTGGCAATCTATGAAAGCGGTAGCTTCGATGACACGAAGACTGCCTTGAAAGAGCTTGATGTTAACCTTCAAGAGCTGGGCGTTCAGCGTAACATAACTCTTTCCGATGTCACGCACAAGGATGAGATGCTCAAACAGCCTTCGGACCATGGCTGGATTCATACGCCAAATAACACTGTCGAGCTGAGGCGAATTCCCTTTCTCGCCAATGTTCGTAACCGCTTGTTTGAGCCTCTACAACATTTGGTCTCACATGGCGAGACGTTCGACACCATCCTGTTCCTGAACGATGTTGTCTTCACGCCTACCGACGTGCTCAATCTACTGGATACAAACGGTGGCCAGTACGCCGCAGCCTGCTCCCAGGACTTTTCCAAACCACCGCAGTACTATGATACCTTCGCTTTGAGAGATTCAAACGGCGAAGAGACTGTTATGAGTACCTGGCCATATTTTCGATCAACTCGATCCAGGCAAGCCATGGAGCAATTCCTACCGGTTCCTGTTAGTTCTTGCTGGAATGGAATGGTGGCAATGCCTGCAGAACCCTTTCTGTCACAATATTCACTGAGGTTTCGCGGCATATCCGATACGCTTGCGGCGTCACACCTAGAAGCCTCTGAATGCTGCTTGATCCATGCAGATAATCCAATGTCTACAACGCATGGAGTTTTCATGAATCCCATGGTACGAGTCGGCTACAATGCGAAGGCGTATGACTCCTGCCATTCAGAATATGCTATTATATCTCCACTCGGGATCTACACCGCTATATGGAAGAATCGTATCCTTCGCTGGGTTAGCACCCCCTTTTTCAAGTCATGGACAGTTCACAAAAGAGTGAAAGCGTGGGAGCGGGCTACTTCCAGCATAGAGAATGGCGAATTCTGCCTGATCAACGAGATGCAGGTGATCTACGAAGGAGGATGGAAACACGTTTGAACATGATCTGGTTCCATCATGAATGGAACAAAACATGTCGCGTGCGTTTAAAAGCAGAGCAAGAATGTGGACCTGGGCGGGCACCTGGAAACTTTGCTTACCTCACACCTCGTCTACGTCAAATTCGCTATGGAACAAGCATTCGTTGTGTCTATTTTGACGGGCAGTTAAAGAAACACTGGTTCCCAACAGACCCACGAAAAAGCAAACTACAAATTATGATTCACGATAGATACCCATTTAGTCAGATAGTTGAGAATGAAAATAAAGTCTTCTTCTAACCAATCTACGAATTTTCTTATATTGGTATTTTCTCGGCCTCCTTCAACCAGAAAGCACACCTCTCCTCCAACAAGTCGGTTTTGCCATTCGCAAGCCCGTTTTTGCGAATCACAAACTGCTGCCCTTGTTCTATCTCTGGCAAACCCACGACGCTCTCATTTGTAACTTTATGAACATTTGGATCTCCAGTCTGCACAAAACTCGCCATTGCGCCCGCGAACCCCTGATAAGTAAGAGGATCCGATTTCTGGACTGCGTTGAGTGTGTTCCACTGCCGGAGTATTAGCACCATCACCTCCATGACTAATACAATTATTTTCAAGAGAACCAGTACGACTTACATAGATGGTGTCTGAAGCATGTTTCGCGGGATCAATAGTATACTCAATCAACCACCCCTTATCTGCTTTCTTCACAAGCCAATAGGCCGGGCACGCAAGGATAAGATCTCGATATACCAGCCCAGCGCGTTCCCAAGTAGTATTCCACTTGATCTCCTCGGCAACGCCACTAACAGGGTACAATTTCCTCACTTCATCCAATTCATTCGGTCCGAAACCAGGCAGGAAGCCAGTCAGCCATGAATCGAAACTCGCAGTGGAGGAATTGAATCCGTTAGATCCTGCCGTGCTCTGGAACCCAGGAGGAATGAAGTTCTCGCCTTCGTGGAGATTGTAGCCACTGAGGACTACGTCGGCGTTTAGTTTTGCGTCGTTGATGGTGCTGGCTAGTCCTTGGGTCAGGAACTTGTCGTCGATGAACGGACCCCATGTGAACTGGAAAATTACGTTATAATCAGTCCAGCCCTCACACGATGATCTATATAAGAGATTCACACTTACCGTGCTAGTCGTATACTGTTGACTCGTAGTCAGTTTCAAATTCACATCCCTCAAGGTCTGAAGATCCGCACTCTTCAAGCATTGGATCTCATCCTCCTTCCCAGCACACCCAACACCGTCCACAATTTCCTTATACAACTTCTCCGCCTCCGGCGAATCATACCGATACGTCTTCGGCCAAAACGGCGAACTCGCCATCGCCTTCCTAAACAACTTCTTTCCCCGATTCCCAGTAGCAATAGTCTGCGCAATCACAGAGCCGCCCCCAGCGCTCTGTCCCCAGATAGTAACATTAGCCTTGTCACCACCAAAGTGATGGATATTCTTCTGAATCCACTTCAGCGCCGCTTGTTGATCAAGCAATCCATTATTCAAATCGACCTTGGGGTGTTTCGCCACTTTCGCACCGGCTAGGAATCCAAACACATTAGTACGGTAGTTCGAATACACAACTACATAGTCATTGGCATCGCTCGCATTCAATACCGGATACCCCGACGGCGGAATCGTAAACGTAGCGCTTCCCTGTATGAATCCGCCGCCGTAGAAAGTCAACAGCACGGGCCGTAGTTGCCGTGGGCGCGACCACGGGCGCGAATACACGCCGAGGTATAGACAGTCTTCGGAGCCGTTGACAGTGCGCTGCGGACACATGTCGAAGGGCTGGTTGGTGTCATATGTGCCATTGATTTTTTGCGGTGGTTGGGGGGCGCGGAAACGGTTTTGGCCGGCTGTGGAGGCGGCGAAGGGGATTTTACGGTAGTAGGTCAGGTTATAAGTTGTGTCTTGGGCGCCGACAAAGGTACCATAGTCCAGCTTCACGGTGGGGCTCGTTGTGTTGACGATTGGAGATGCGGAGATTAGAGGGGAGGCTGCGAGGGAGAGGACTAGGGCGGAGAGTAGAGAAGCCATTGTGAGTGAACGAATGGCGACGAGGCAAGTCACATTGCGAGATAGCCACAGGAAGAAGTTCTAAAGGGCTTTTATATCCAAAGCGCCCGAGGCTGCGTAGGTACAATATGTACATGATTGCCGAGCATGTTTTAGCCTCAACTCATCTCCGCAAAATTGAACCCAGCCTAGACTCTCCAGACACCCCAGGCCGCGGGGCAAGCGCACCAAAAACCGGGGAAGAACCTCAATGCAACGAAGGTTTGGGTCGGGAGCTGGTGGAGCTTGCGGAGCTTTCGAACTACTCGGTGTATTTAGGGCCGAATTGAGACTATTGTCGGTCCTTTTGCTCGTGGCTCGGTAGAAGACAGAGAGAGGGAGGGGAGTGGTGGGAAATTTTCCGATCTGTCGTCATGGAAGGGGTAGGGTGGGCTAGGCTGAATGGGGGATAGGTGGTAGGGAGGGGTGGGTTGTGGGGTTTGGAATGATGGATAGTTGGTGATTGTAGTCTTGTGCGAAAATGTAACGGGTTCTTGAGATGAATCCCCGTTGGTGTTCTGCTGTGTTTGGATGTATAAAAAAAGGTTGACGTCAGCCGAAGGGAGCAGTCAATATTTGGAAGAGGTGCGAAAATTGAAGAGAGAATGATGAACAAATCATTATTTCCTTCGTAGTTAAATGGCAATCACCTCGTATATCTCTCCATATTCCAAACGTAAAACTTCTTAACGATCATCCTGCTCCAACTCCTCCACCGACAACCTCCTACTTCTCTCTCTTCCTTTCAATCCATTCTGCAAAGCGCCCACCACTCCCTTCGTATCACTCAACCCCTCTGTACCCCCTCTAGCCTCCACAACCTTAGCCAGCCCTTCATAAACTCCCGCGATTTCACGAAACACTTTAGCCTGCTCCGCCCAACCCCCATCTTGCGAGAAACACTCCCCGATTTGATTCATCTCCTCAACCCACCGATACGCTTTGCTTGGACATCCAACGATACCTTTGGCAGCTCTCTCCCCTCCTCCTGGATTGTACTGATCCAGATAATGCTGCAGAGCGGGCAAGACGTCGAGAGAAGCGGCAGTGCTAAAGGACTGGAGTGCGAGAGCTGTGAAGCCCTTGCTCAGGGCTGCAAAACAGCATTTTAGGCCTGAGGCGGAGCCGATTCTTGGACCGAGATACTTCGTGTTCAGCGTTTCTGCCAGATGGGTTCCGCTTGTGGGTGATTCGTGAAGCGGGAATGGTCCTGAGAGAGGGATACCAGGTCGTTTCCACGTCGAGTCTACGGATGGCGAGGGTGGACCGCCGATGATACCTCCATCTATGAATCGGACGTCTGGAGCATCTTCTCTGAAGTTCTCTGCGATTGACGAGACGGTTGCTGGTGACACGGCGTTCAGTTCTAGATAGTAGAGAGGAGAGGTTGATGCAACCCTCGGATTGGTTTTCAATGCGGCGATGATTCGATTTGCAGTTGCAACAGCATCCTTTGGGGGTACAATCGAGATTATGTAGTCACTCTTGGCCACCAGTTCGACGTCGTTCTCAACTAGGTCTAGATGGGCATCTTGTGCTCGCGCTTGCGTTGCGGAACTTCGATCGGTGACATTTGTCAGTACGTGATAGTTGTGAGCGACAAGTAGTTTGGCAACTCCAAGGCCCATTTGGCCAATGGATAAGATTCCGACATTTGCCAGAGATGAGGCCATGTTTTCGAAGATGTGTACTGCCTCGAAGATAAGAGTGACGGATACTGATGATATAGCGATGACGGGAGGTCGGAGTTAGATGGTATCCTTGCCCCGATATCTGCGGGATCCCTCGGTTGTCGCTCCTCCTGTAACGTGTTCTATCAGTCATCCGGCCTTATCAGTCATCCGGCCACCCCACCAAAATTCATGCGACACCTCCACCCATCTTTATCATGGCATCAACGCAGAACACTCAGAAGCTTCAAAAAGAAGGTAGACTAGCTATTTCAAAGCAGGCGATTCAGAATAAGCAGCTTTCAAGCCTCCGCCAGGCCGTACGCGTGTATGACGTGCCCCAATCAACCCTCCAAGACCGTATTTGTGGTGCTCTACTACAAATAGTTGTAAATGCTACAAAACAAAAGCTACACCCTATAGAAGAGCAATCACTTGTTTAGTGGATCCTAGACCTAGACTAGCGTTGTTTTCCCCCTTATATTATTAACGTACAACAAATAGCAGACGCTCTACTAGCTGCCTGTAGCTAAATCCCTCCTCCTTAGCCTATAGGCAAATGCTAGGCTACACGCTTTGTCTAGAACTAGCTAGAGCTAAAAATAAAGTAGAATAGGAAGTTCTATTTACAGCAAGCAAAGAGTAAGGATCCTATTATAATACAGGCCTAGTTTTAGCTTGTATAGAACACGCGCCAGCGCTATAGAATACTAGATAAAGATACCTACAATTTTAATAAGACAGGCTTTATGATGGGTGTAGCTAGAACGTCTAAAGTAGTTACTAGCTCTAACAGAGTTAGTCAAGCAGTAGCTATTCAGCCTAGTAATTGCAACTAGGTTACGACAATAGAAGGCATCAACGCGCTAGGGTGGGCTATTCCACCTTTTGTTATCCTGTCTAGAAAGCTACATTAGGTAAGCTAGTATAAGATTGTACCTAGTGACTAGATACTTGCTATAAGCAATAATAGCTAGACAACAGACAAACTAGGCTTTGACTAGTTGAAGCACTTTAATAGACACACTACGTCTTGTACATCTGGAGCCTACTGCCTGCTTATTCTAGATGGCCATAGCAGCTACGCAACGCTAGAATTCGACCAGTACTGTACAGAGCACAAGATAATTAGTCTCAGTATGCCTGCACACACGTTACATCTCCTATAGCCGCTTAACGTTAGCTGCTTCTCTCCTCTAAAGCGCGCGTACGGCTATCAGGTCTAGGAGCTAGCACGCTAAGGAGTCTTCTATATTAACAAAGAAGAGTTTCTTTCTATATACAAAGCTATTTACAAGATAGTCTTTATAGAGCAAACAATTATAGCAGGCTTTAGAGCAGCAGGGCTTGTCCCATACAGTCTAGAGCGTGTCTTAGAGTCGCTCACTATCGTCCAGACGCCGTCTCCAGCAGGGACAGTAGCTAGAGAAATAGCAGCATGGACAGCAGAGACACCACACACAATTGAGCAGCTTAAGCAGTAAGCTTAACTTGTTCAAGACCTGCTTTAGCGTCAGTCACAGAGTCCTAGTACTTAGGCTATCAGATAGCTTGTAAAGGGATGCCAACTAGCTATGCATTCAGCTACTATCCTTGCAGAGGAGAATACTAGGCTTCGTGCTACAAATAAGCGTCGCCAGCGCAAGCAGACGCAGCGCTGACAGTATATTGCCTCTAGAAGCGCTCTGCAGGCTCAGGAAGGTCAATTGCTTGCTGCAGAGGCTAACAGGGTAGCTCAGGAGAGTGAACAGGTTCGTCCACCAAGGCGCCCTCGAGCGCCACCAACGTGCAGCAAGTGTCATGTGCAAGGACATAAAAGGACTCAGTGTACAGTCAGATAGTGCGCATCAAATATACTCATTTTCTATACTATATATTTTGTGGTTGTGGAGCTATTCACCCTAGAAGCGCATGAATTTTGATGGGGTGGCCGGATGACTGATAAGGCCGGATGACTGATAGAACACGTTAGTTAGTTCGTACTATTATGCAGCTTTATGCATTGTCCAATATCACTGACAGATGTCGTTATCAGGGAGTGTGTGTAAGAAGTAGAGATAGTCCGATACATCAAAAGATGGTATGGTACATTATTCTTATTAAGGTAGTCTCGAAAGTCAATTCTGCTCCAGAACAAAGGAAAAGCAAAAAAGGGTATCAATCTGACAAAAATTCCCCAGCGCCGAGTCCAAGAGTGATGTTGATCGTTTAGTAGCTGATGTTAAATGAGCCAGTTTCATTTTACGCTTAGACACGAGATCGGTGCCAGCGGCGACGGCTATGAAGTGTTAGGACATGAAACCTGATGTCAATCGGGTCACTTACCGATAGGCTCCATCAGTTGCCACCGGGCGACGTGACACCTTATGATAAACATAGACGCCCTACACATAGTTAGCACAATGATTTTGAAAAAGTGGAGAAAAAGAGACTTACCAGCAAGAACGAAACGAACCAGAAAATGGCCGATAGAAAGCTGAAGGCCTCCGTAGCCTTCCATTGCCCACAGTAGGAATTGCGGAAACGGATAGTACCCCACGAAAAGACTGCACCGCAAGTCTCTCTATCACCAAGCCAAACAACCAGTACCTATCCAATATTAGTAAAGAACTCGATTATGGTCCTTCCACAGAGATACTTACGCCGAATACTGCAAACCAAGCCGCACACATCAACAGGTCGAATGGATAGTGCATCATAGAAGAAGCCGTTGGAATCAGCCATACGAGCGAGAAAAGCACCGACAAGGCCGCGATGACAATAGTGTAGACAAGCCGGCCCAGCAGACCATCCCATTGATTATCATTGCGCTTGTCGAGGAAATACGCCACAAGACCGAGGACGATGGCAGCGCAAACGAATTGCGCGAAGCGCAAAAAGACAGACAGAGCGCGAGTGACAATCATTTTCGAAATGTGTAAGACAGAGTTTGTGTCAGGATTGGAAAAGCGATGAGGAATGGATTCGGTTTTCAGCCTTAACAGGGGAACAATGAGTTGTCTGCAAACGGAACCACAACGAACTGCGGATGCGCAAACAAGAGAACCAGTGTTGGAGAAGTTGATTATTGAGTACATAAAACAGTGGATATGAACGAGTTTTTGAATTCAAACCAAGAATTTTCACGAGGTCGACACGGGAGCCACGTAGTCATGCCTCTGGTTGACAGCCCACCCCTGGACTGATGTGGCATTCCTCTCGTGCCTTCTCGCGACCTTGATTTGAGTGGTCGTGAGCCCTACGGTCGTACATTGGACTCGCATGATTCGACGTGCCCCTTGGCTGATGAGGTCACACGTCTTGGTAAACCTTGCTGAAACTCGTGAAGGGGTGTGGCAGGAGTTTGTTCAAACGACAGGGCGTTGGATTCTACAAATGCGACCAATAATGAAGGGAGCCAGAGCTTGTTTCTCAATAAGATCTTGCGAAGACAGGATGGTTTGCGCAATGTGTGGAAGACGGTGAGGGCCTTGTGATCAGGCCGAAGAGGGTATGATGTGCTCTAATAGCGAATCGCAAGCCTAACGGTCGCGTAGCCGCCAGCCTGAATACTCTTGGTCCTGGCATACGTAACTTGAATCCAAGAATCGTTGGAGGGTGACTGAGAGTGAGTTGGCCAAAAGCCGGATTCGATCTCAGTTTAACCTCCGACCTTTAACCTTATATGGTCTAGCGCCATGAGTACACCAACATATCATCAATCTTTCTTTGTGACCATCAACATGAGTGGAGATTTTACATTCAATGATATACACGGCTAATATATTACAATCCTCTCTTCTCTTCTCTATTCCGACTCTGCAACATCTCTTATGATGGCCTTGCCATAGTGCTCCTCGTCAAAGAGTGTCATATGCGTCTCGCCATCGTATATTTTCAACACACTCCCTTTTAGTTTCTCATGCATATAATGTGCCATCCGTGCAGGCGCAAGTGTATCTTTTTCGCCATGGAATATGAGAATATTTTGTCCATCGATGTCATTCATATCAAACCCCCACGGGCTTCCTAAAATGGTGGTATCTTGAGCATATCCCGCACCCCCATTCCGGAATGTTTCTCTAAATGAGTCGATCCAAGTTTGGAGAATCGCGGGTTTTCGCACAATGCGTCCTTCCTCTTCGTTCAGATCTCGGAAGAACGTTTTCTCGATTAAATCCTCCATGGTCTTGGGATTCGGATCTTGCGCGGCTTTGCCAAAATAAGATGTTGTGAGAGTTCGAAGCAACCACTGCGAGCGAGGTGCAATCTTCCAACCGATATATTGACGCCAATTCATGCCATGCAATCCTGTCTCTAGCGGAGCGACTCCATATATAATGCCCGTAGCTCGCAGTCTTTCCCGGGGAAACGCATGTGCACATGCGAGTGCATATGGCCCACCACCACTTTCCCCTACAACCTTGAAAGAATCGATGTTGAGATGATCAACCAGACTCTTCACATCATTAGGCCAATCCTTCAAGCGCCTGCCTTCTTGGATAGTTGATAAACCCATACCCGGCCTGTCGATGCCGATGAATTTGAGGCTCTTGCTATTGTCGAGTTCCGGAAGGCAACGTGCGTCGATTCTTGATCCGGGTAGCCCATGCATGTAGACGACAGGGTATCCTGTGGATGGACCGTATGTGCTATATCCAAGCGTGCGTCCATCGGGTAGGATCATTGTTTGTGATTCGTGCATTTCTAAGGACCAGGGAGGAGTGACCGACGCAACGTTTGGCTGGACAACGGACTGTGAACGTATATGTGGCGATGTAAAGAAAGACCTTACATTTTTGAGACTATGTTTCAGCGCCATCTTGATGGGTCCTTGTCTTTTGTCTCTGGTCCTGAGAGGCTTTAATGTACTTTCGTGGTTAGGTTTGTTATGCTGTTGCCTAGCATCCTGATCTAGTTGAGAATGGTAGGATTTCGGTTAAAGTGTTAAGCCATAGACTTTACCTTTAAAGTACAAAGAACTATTTAAAGATAGAACTGCATATCCATGCGTCCTCCCGTGTCTTGAAAGGTAAGAAGATACCTCGTCCTGGTGCATCAACGTGGACGCGTAATCATATGATACAGGCTTGATGCCAGGATCTAAATTTCTGATTCTCACTCGACATTGTGGCAACATTCAGTTTGTTTTCAGTGACACGGCAATAGCCGTACATTGTGCGAATTTAAATCATAATGGATTGTTGCAAGTAGGGTCATTGTCATATTAGACATACTTTGGCTCTTATATCAACCAGCTGCCAACCCATTACAGACCAAAATCCTCGCTATTTAGAGAAATCATCGAATCTGTCATTCGTCCAATGTCTAAACGAATGGAGACATATGCAGGCCTTTGACTTGCATCACTAGTAGGCTCCCGGGTATCGTCTTCCACTTGCGCCATTGTTTGCCATTCCCAAACCCCAATTCATGAAATTTCCAGGGACCACAGGGTTCCTGAGATCCGGTTCCATTTCTTCCCTCCACCTGTTCTGTTGTGCTCTTACCCAATCAGGATCTTCTCCACGACCAAACTCCGGCAACGTCGTTCTGACAGATGTTGTGCCTCCGAGGCTACCAGTCTTGGACTTTTGGGACTCCGTCTCATTGCCAATCTCTTCTCTGAGGATATGGACCTGCTTCTGAATCTCCTGCCAGAGGACAAGCTTCTTGAGGTCTGGATCTTCGTCATCCCCATCGTCGAGTGTCATGTTAACCAAGTTGTTACTGACAGTGAGCGGATCATGTGGGCCAGACCATCTATCAGCATCGGCGGCGCCCTGATGCCTAGCAATGGCGAGTAGACTAGCGACGAATGCTTCTTGCATATAGGCAAACGAAAACTTGTCGGTAATTTTGGCCACAGCCGGGCACAATGAATCTGGAAACTTAACGTCTTTATTGTCCTTCAGCTTCCGTTGCCAGAATTTGGCATACTGGACTCTTTGCTCATAGTCGGGATTGGGGAAGAAATACTTCCTATCGAAACGGCTGGGGCGCTTGGAGATACCAGGGTCCAACCTGTCCAGGTGGTTTGTCGAGCCGACCATAAGAATACCATCATTTGGCTGGAGTCCGTCAACCTCGTTGAGGAAATACGAACGGATTCCATCGTTGACAATGGAATCTAGGTCTTCGAAAACCAGATAACAAGGTGCAACTTGTCTCGCCTTCCCAAAAATGGATCGTAGCGCATATTCTGGTCCACCAAAGTTGGCCAAAGTCTTGACGTACAAAGTCGGAACGGATAGCTTGCCGTCATCTTTGCCACGTTGGTAGAGAGCGTGCATCATTGCCTTGATAGAGATAGTCTTGCCTACAAATGAAGAGTCAGAAAATTCGATGTGTATAGCCTTGCGACCAGATGAACTCACCATTTCCGGGAGGACCATAGTAAATGATGCCCTGTTTTGAATCAGTAAAAGGTTGAAAATGCCATCTTCTCACTTACACGTTTCCACGGGACCTTGAGATCTGCATACGTTTCCCTTCCATCATAAAAGCCTTCTACGTCAGAAATAATAGCCTTCTTCATGTCCTCATCTAGGATTACATCCTCCCATTTGCTTCTCTGTATCGAATCGTATAGATCCCGACTCTTCTGCCACCAGCCTTGATCGAAGACCCAGACTTCATTATGGAGCTCTTGCCCCCAGAGGGTAGCTTCCTTGATCAAGTTGTCCGCCTTTCCGGTCTCGCTAGTGAGAAGATAATTCATTGTAAGTTCCGGATATGCATTTCCGCCATCACGGCCATTGGCAACGTAGAGTAGAAACTCTGTGCCCTCCCACTTGTAGATCCATTTGCCAAAGAGGACTCGCTCGACAAAGCCACCAGACGAGTTATCTAGGCGGCGAGAAGGCGGCGCAAAGTATCGCCAGGTCAGGGGTGCCCCATAGACAGGATCTTTGGTGTCCTCGAGAGGGATAGCCGTTGCAAAGCCAGCTGAGGCATAGGCGATGAGGTTCAAGGCGCCCTCAGGTACAGCGATAAGATCGAGGTTTGGGTATTGCCTACGAAGGCTTTCGACGAGAACGACATCGGTGTTAATACGCTGAGCGGACGAATGATGGAAGAACTCGCGGCTGGTCTGGTCCTCGTGCGCGTGGACGCTGAAGCTATTGCCCGTCATGATGGAGGTCTCACAAACGCCGGACTTAACAAAGGGGTAATTCCAAACTAACTGGGTCAGGTACGATCAATTGACAAGTTTACTATGTAATTGCTATGTCGATGTTGGATTCCAGCACGATGTTAAAAGAGAAGACAGATGAACAGAATGGTTGCCTTGAAGGATGAAGGATGCTTGGAGCTTGCGCGTCATGGCTCGTATTCCTAGGTAGGAAAAGAGCCGCCCCGCGTCAACTGCCCAGGTGGTTGGTCAACCCCAAGGTTCCTTCCACAACGCACAGGCCGCATTCTTCTCCACCGAAACTCAACACCAGAAACTGCTATCGAAACGTATCGCAATGCTCAACTCTTTCGGCTCTGTTCCGAGTGAGTCCCATATCGGCCCGAAACAATGCCTGGTGCTGTCTAACGGACATGGTTCCTGGCAGCCGAAGACGCGCCAAGTGTACCAAGCCGGGAGGAATATTAAAAACGCCACATATTACCCTTCAAACGAACATCGGATTGTTCAATCCTGTACTATGTACTATGTACTCCGTACGCTCGCTCGGCGAGAAAAAGTAACGGGACGGCTTGTGGACTGGTTGGCGAAGTTGTGAAGGCTCAGCCGAGAGATCACGAGCTGGTCAACATATGTTTCGCAGTCCGACACACTGCGTTGGACTATGGAGAAAGTATCCATCGTGACATGTAAGCCATGCCGGAACAAAGGAATGAAAGTAAAGTTAATTCGGTCAACAAAAGTACTAGGGTAACCTTAAGCTTAAAAGGCATTCCATCAACGACAACAAGTTGTGGGTACAGCTATCAGTTGAGGTCTTGACGGAACCTGGCGGAAGCGCTGAAGTCACCTGTTGCTATCCCTAACAGGTGTTTGTAAGCATGTTTGCCATCCCCAAGTCAATCATGCGATACTTTTAGCTCGGATAGCCAGGAACATATGGCTAACGGCCAAGCGGAGACCCCACACTGCACTCGCGAAGGCGTTTGGCACCAACTCCAAGGCTATGCATCAGTGTCGGAAGCGTGTGTTCTACCAAGTACATACTGTGCGTCATCTGAGGCGCCAAAGTTCCTCTTATCTCCTGGTTCAGGTTGATCACCCACCAAATCTCGACAGTATTCATCAACCGTACTAAGGGCTCGCGGCACAAACGTGAGCTGAAGCCTTTTCAACGCAGTTCTGTCGTATACTACAAACATTGCTCGTTTGGACAGCATCCTTTCGCATGGACATATCCTTGGCGCAGAAGGTCAATTAGACCCCCAGGAACAGCATCCGAACGATATTGTTGGTTTAGCTTCGAATGCCGGCATTTGTACAATGAAAATAGCCTGAATAGCGGAGAAGCAACAGCAAGTTGGTGAACCCTTGAACTGGGATCGTCGAAGTGCAGCACCCCTCCCGGTGGTATTGTCGTATTGCTTAATATGCAGGGCATGTACAAAGTACACAGTGTGACAGTGCAACCTCCTCCACCAAACATCAGCACCATGAACACAATAATTCCCTAGTACAGTCGTAAGAAGGAAGGAGTATAATGGTCAAGTGAAATTCCCGAGGTTCTGCGAGTGGCGAAACTTGCGGGACCTCGCACTCGATGCTTTCCCGAGGCCGGAGGGATGAAGGTTTTTTCTGTCCTTGGCCATTCTCGACACGAAACAACAACAAATTCCAAAGCAGGGGAACGGGAAACTGTCAGAGCGCCCGCTGGACCGAAAAACTAGGAACTGGAGATGCAAGGTGCCGACCCACCATGAAGTGAGATGAGGGTGGAGATGGGTACTCTCGCGCGTGGTTTAGCCCGAAATCCGGAACTACCAGCGCCGGGCTACTGTTCGCTCCCGCTGGTTTGTTCGAAGAAATGGGGGCTAGCTTGGGTGCAATTTGAATTGTTCAAGTGATTTAAAGATTCAGCTTTTTGCGCATAGACAGAACGACGAATAGACAAGAGAAATGAGGTTGAAAGAAGACATCTTGTGCCCGAGGAAGCGTGGCTTACGCCGAGCCTGGCGCCCAGCCGCTTCGAAGCTTGTTTTGCAAGCATTTGCTGCCGCCCTCGCCTGCATGCCATCATACCTCTTCTTTGAGCTTTGCCTCTTGCAGTGCATGCAGTCTGATCCTCCCGTCTCATCCGGGACCTCATGTCAGCGGACCAGTTGCTCCTTGACATGTCAATCCACAGCCTCCGTATGCAATCAAATAGCTGTGGCTTGCAGGAGAAGACAGATTGCAAAAGAGTTGCTATAATTCTTTGATGAAGCAGAAAAGGAGCCTGGAGTCCCTGCACGACGATGATTTCGAGCAAAAGGAAAGACTCCCGGGATATCCTGAGAATGCCATGCACTAACGATCTCCAAAAGCACCGGACGACGCCTCTTTGACTAGGGGAGCTCTTTGCAAACCGTGACTAATTTTGAGCGCCAAATCACGCTTGTGCTTCTGGAAGCATTGAGGGGGGAGTATCCGTTTTGAGTGGACAAGGTCACGATGATGCAACTCCCTGGATGGCTGGTCGGCGAGTTACCCCGACATCCCATCCCGTCCTCTCTATCCACTCTTTTGTAAAGACGATCGGTTGGCGTACCTCATTGAACACTTTAATGTGGTCATCTTGTCAACTCTCGACCGAGGCCGCGGCGGAGAATGGTCTTCTTGTGCCGATCCTCCGTTTATGTGACAGCGCTTGAAGAAAGCACCCCATCTCCATTCGATTAACGCCGTCACTTCTTTACCCGGCATGGAGAAGGTCTGTTCTTGAGTGCTTACCCTAGTATCCGCATGGTCTAATTAGGAGACCCTAGGTTGTCAACTAAAGCTCTCTGTCCGCGGCATACGTCGTCGGGACGCGGACCCCAGTGCACCCCACCGGCATCAGGCGATGAGTATATGAATCTCCACACTCCCTTTCTTTAGTCGTCTTTCCTCCCCAGCTTCTCCAGAAAGTTTATGTGCACTGGACACTTTCAAATCAACTTTGGTCTCCTTTATTTCAACTTTCAATTACTCACATTGTCATAATGGCGACAGCTACGGAGAATGCGCATACCGTATGTTTCCCAGAATTCTTCGTGCCGTCGAAGAACTGTTCAAACAAACTAACCACATACTGCAGTTGAACAACAATGAAACTCTACTCCATGACAAGGAGGCACACGGAGTCCACGGTATCAATGGAGCCAGTGGAGTTGGTGCTCATGATCACGCCCACACAGGAGGTGTAGCCAAAGAAAGGAAACCATACGACTATGGTGAGTCCAACTTGTCAATCATTACGTCCATGAAGAAAATTATATGCTGACTGCTCAAGGCGGTAATCCATTGGCCCATTACAGAACCAACGAACCTGATGCTCGCCTGACCGCCTTCGGTGGTGACTTCCAGCCTGGTCTCTACCGACCACCTACACGCAACTTCGCCAATCCCGCGCCTCTGGGCCTGTCCGCCTTCGCGTTAACAACCTTCGTGTTGTCGCTGATCAACATGGGCACGCGAGACATCACTCATCCCAACCTCGTCGTAGCCCTCGCATACGGCTACGGAGGTCTCGTCCAGCTTCTCGCAGGCATGTGGGAGATGGCCGTGGGCAACACATTTGGTGCTACTGCTCTATCCTCCTACGGTGGCTTCTGGCTCTCCTTCGCCATCATTCTTACCCCCGGAGGCTTCGAAATTGAATCAACACTCCTCCGCTACGGCACGGGAACCTGGTTCAACTCATTCGGCCTCTACTTGATGGGCTGGTTTATCTTTACCTTCATGCTACTCATCTGCACTCTCCGATCCACCGTCGCCTTCTTCTCCCTCTTCTTCACGCTCGACCTAGCCTTCCTGATGCTCGGCATCGGTTACCTCAACCACAACGGCATAGAGCCTCAGAACGGTTGTATCAAGGCCGGCGGTGTCTTTGGCATTCTCGCCGCTTTCCTCGCCTGGTACAATGCTCTTGCTGGTATTGCAGACAACACGAACAGGTTAGTCATCTTGAATCAGATTGTTGTATCTATGGAGTGCATTGCTGACTCGCTTCTACAGCTTCTTCGTCATTCCCGTAGCGCACTTCCCCTGGTCGGAGAAGGGCCGTGAAAGGCGCCACAAGGTCGACAACTCTGCTGCGCGCGAGGGAGTGTAAATAAACAACCTATTTCTTCCAAGGTCGAATGCCACATTTCTTTTCTGTTATGAGAACGCCAAGGGCTGGTTTCTGCACTATGTACCGGTGGAGCATGTCGGGGATTATTATCCCGACTCCCACATTATGATCACTAAGGTTGTCGTAAATGTACCATTAATTGAAAGATTGCACCAGATGGGCGACTTTCATGAAGTGAATAATTATTCCTAATTTCAAAACTACTATTTCCAATCTTTGTTTCCATTTACCGTATAGCTTAAGATGTTCGCACTTGCACCTGCCACATGACAAATCCACATGCATTACATCATTCCCTCTACCACCAACACGTTCCCAATCGACCATTCCCACGCGCATCGCCCAGATACAAAGGTAGCTACCCCGCAAAACCTCGCGATCGGCACTCCCACGCTGGTTGTGGCTTATAGATGGGAAAGTTATCCGTCATCGACATCGACCTCCATCTCGATGTTCCGCGGACCTGAAGTTCAGGGGTGACGTGCGCCATGCCACGCCCAAGCTACCAAGCTTTTGCACCGGACTTGGGGATGAGGTCGATGGCTCCATGGTCGGCTTGGTGATGGTGTTGGCGGAGGATTTGGTTCGTAGGAGATGGGTGCTGTGGATGTGACGTGGGAGGCGGCATGTGGGGTATTAGAGGGCTTGGGGGCTTGGGTTTGGGGAGAAAGGGGTAGTGATGGCGGATTTGCCAATGTTGGCGGAATTGGATGTTGGGAGATGGAGGATTGTTTCCAAGATGGATGGGATTTCCGCGAAGGAATGCTATTGTGTCATTGTGGGGATTGGGAAACTTGCGGGTTGGGGGATTGGGGAGGGATTGGTGGTGTGGTTTGACATTTGAACGTGGTATTGCATGGGCCTTGGATATGTTGGTGTTGATCCGCGCGCTCTATTCTCCGGTCGTATACAGACTTTTGTACATATAATTAGAATTTACATTGGCATTTAGAAATGCAAGGCAGAGTGTCTGTTGATCTCCCTGATGGGTTTACCTACGTAAGAACTACGATATTTCTCGTAGCTCAGAAGAATTATTGTCCAACGAAATGGTGTGTCTATTAGAACTGTCTTCTTGAAATTGGGCACTAATTATCATTCTGCTTGGCCTTTTCTTCCTCTTCAGGAGTTCGGGTCTTGAGTTGCAGAGCATGAATTCCGCCCTCTTGCGCCATCTCATCTTTCAGGAGTGCATTGACCATCCTATGCCTTGCGATTTGCGACTTGGACTTGAACGCGTCAGATGTGATGAACACGCTATGTACATTAGTTGTTAAAAATCACTCATATTCTCCGTCCATAAAATAGACATACCGGAAGTGTGTCTATGATCAGGTCAGTTGAAAGCGTATCTAGAATGAAAGTAGATATTAAGATAGTTGTACCTCTTTGCTTGTGACTCCCCGCATCGCCGAATGATGCGAATGCTTATGTGAATCATTGAAAATATCCAGTGTGGTCGGCTTAAACGCTTCCGTAACCTATCCATCACTCATCAGCCCACTTATCCACATACACAATCTATAACGTACCTACCTTCTCCCTAATAGCGTCCTCCATCGGCGTCATCGACTGAGCCATAGCAGATAAGAACCGCCTTCCAGCGAAACCGGCTCTCCGAACGAACATCAAAGACCTAGACTTAGACCTAGACTCCCTTTCTCTCAACAAAGAGCGATGGGCGGCGAGATGATTGGTTAATAAGTGGTGCCGTGATGGTGATGGTTGTGGTGTTGAGTCTTTCTCGGAGGTAGATTTACGACCCGAGATGCGCCGAGACCGAGAGCTCCGAGGGTGCTAGGGATTATCTGGGTGCGATTTCCCCGGATTCGGAACACCAATTGCGCTTTCCAACAGCTGAAATCGACGACGGAAGAGTTCACTTTGGATTCATACAGGGACTTTTCAGCGGAGAAGAATACAAAGAGACGACGATCGAGCCATTGAGAATGTCGCGCGCGCGATTGCAGAAATAAGGGCTTTTTAATCCAACCCAATCCATTCGGCATTTATCTCTCGACCCCCCCAGTTCCAGTCCAGTCCCAGAGACCGCACCGCAAATCTCCCACTGCACCCCCACCACAATTGCCGGACTCCGGAGCCTTGTGGACGCGCATGTAGCCCTGGCCTGGCTTTCCAGGTTCATGTTTATCCATGTCACACCCGTTATGTTTGCCCCGAGAATTTCTTCATCCACGATTCTCTTCACCAAACGCTCTCTCTCGCTATTTATTCCCCGTCGCGCCGCGCCCCTGCTCACTCTACAGAACAGACTCGCAATAATCAGAATGGCGTCGACACTTCCACGGCTACCGATCTTCGAGGCGCTGAAGGGACATGATGGTGAGAGTACGGCGGTTGTGCATTCGCCGTCTGGGAGGAGTTTCACGTATGGAGAGCTGGTGAATGATGTTGCAGCGGCGAAGGATAAGCTGCAGAGGAATACCGGGGGGAAGAATGCGGAGGGAGAGAGGATTGCGTTTTTGGTCGAGAATGGGTATGATTATGTGGGTGCGCAGCCATCTCCCTATGTTCTTGTCGGTATGGAGAAAGACTCAATTGACTTTGGGAACAGTGACATTGCTCTCGATCCTCGCCGCTCATGCAATTGCCGTACCATTGTCACCCACCTTCCCCGCCCACGAACTGCGATATATAATCGATCACAGCGAAGCCCTGATGCTCCTTTCCTCGGAAAAATTCCAAGACAAAGCAGATGAGGTACTCAAAGAAGGCCTGGAAACCTCTCCAATAAATTACAAGCAAGAAAAAATCATGACAGGCAAAACCGACGACTACGTCACCCTCGAAGAACCTACCAGCACCAAAGGAGGCATGATGCTCTACACTTCCGGCACCACCAGCCGTCCCAAAGGTGTACTCCTCCCCCAATCCGTCCTGACCGCTCAATCGCACTCCCTCCTCAAAGCCTGGAACTACACCCGCTCCGATGTCCTCCTCCACGTCCTCCCCCTCCACCACATCCATGGCACTGTAAATGCGCTCCTAACCCCGCTATTCGTCGGTAGCACTATCGAATTCCAATTCCCCTTCAACGCCACCGCTCTCTGGGAACGTCTCGCGGCTCCCTTCCTTCCCTCCCCGGACCCCTCCAAAAAACCAATAACCTTCCTAACCGTCGTTCCCACAATCTACACCCGCCTCCTCTCCTCCCACGCCTCTCTTTCTCCGGACCTCCAAATTGCCACAAAGACCGCCATAAACCCAAA
This sequence comes from Dendryphion nanum, assembly GCA_020744415.1. Lineage (NCBI taxonomy): Eukaryota > Fungi > Ascomycota > Dothideomycetes > Pleosporales > Torulaceae > Dendryphion > Dendryphion nanum. The sequence goes on from JAGMWT010000006.1 coordinate 926,448, forward strand.
AAACCTCCGCCTCAACATCTCCGGCTCCGCCGCCCTACCCACGCCAGTCAAATCTGCCTGGACAGAGCTCTCCGGCGGTAACGTCCTGCTCGAACGCTATGGCATGACAGAAGTCGGCATGGCGCTCTCCTGTGGCCTCTCCTTCTCCGACCGCGTCGACGGCTCCGTAGGCTGGCCTTTACCCTCCGTAGAAGCGCGACTTGTGGACACGGAGACAGGCGAAATCATCAAAGAAGGCGAGGAGGTCGATGTCAGCATGAACCGTGTGCGGCTGGGCGAGATACAACTGCGCGGCCCCACGGTTTTCAGCGAGTACTGGCGCAATCCCGAAGCAACAGCGAAGGAGTTTGTGGAGGGAGAGGATGGCAAGGGGAAATGGTTCAAGACAGGTGATGTAGCACTGCGCCGCCCCATCGAGGGCGCGGGTCGCAGTGCACAGAAATGGGCGCGCGGACCGCTGTATTTCATCCAGGGCCGCAAATCCGCTGACATCATCAAGACGGGTGGGGAGAAGGTTTCCGCGCTGGAAATAGAGCGGGAGATGCTTTCGCTGCCGTACATCTCTGAAGTCGCGGTCGTGGGTCTGCCATCAGAGGCCTGGGGCCAGAAAGTTGCGGCGGTGGTTGTGTTGTCGGAGAAGGGGAGGACGGGGGGGAGGGGGGGAAAGCCTTGGGGAGCGCTGGATATGAGGAGGGGGCTTAAAGAATTGTTGGCGAATTACAAGATTCCGCAGGAGATGAGGGTTGTGGATGCTATTCCGAGGAATGCGATGGGGAAGGTCAATAAGAAATCGTTGGTGAAGGAGATTTGGGGAGAGGCGTTGGAGGTGGTGGGGAGTGGAAGTGGGAGTGGGGAGGAGAAGCCGAATGGGAGTGCAAATGGGGCTGTCATGGTACCGCGTGGGAGTGTGTAGAGGGGGGGAAAAGTTGGCGTCACAACTAGAGCTTTGGGGGGTCGTTGCCTTTGTAGATGGATGGGCTCGTGTACTATCATATCAATATGTAAATGTAATCTTACATTGTATTCATAAAATGAGGGGGGTGCTCCAGTTGTCCTACATGCTCAGGCACAAGGTTTAAAAACCATAGCCTTGTTAACTACCCCACTCGTTGCACTCCCCTCCGCAAGGCATACCGAGCACCAGTTCAAGGCAATGGGCATATCAGCAGCAGGCTACTGTGGGTGGATCGGTGGTGGGGAAGTCGTGCCTGCATAGGGCGACGCAATGCATGTTGCGCATAAGTGATACCGAAGTCTCCACCAATCAGGAGCATTGTCGTAGGCACTGCGTCTCAGCCTTCGCAACGTCACTTCTTCAACATTGTCACGGAACAGAAGAGTTTGAGTGGTTGTTTTCGTTGATGATGATGATGCTTGGCTAGCTAAATGAATAACTGGACTGAGGAAAATGATTAAAGAAGTTGGGGAGTTTCAGAAACTTGCGACAAGGAATCTCAACCCAGAGAAAAGAGAGTAGGCGAATTCAGAGAATAGAAAATGAAAACAGAGACAGGAGTCCCAGTGAGAAGCTGAAGCAGATGGCCAGTCTGGTCCAGCGTCCTGGCATCGCAGCCGTGAAATATATCTAGAGTGTGGATGCGTCATGCCCCAACGCCAAAGCAAAAACCAACCAAAACCAAAGACGCCAGAGGAAAATATGCCCAAGAGAAACCCCTCCGCCATAAAGATAGAATTGTTGTACATGGTCGCAACCCTGGAACAGGACAGCCGCCCTTGCCCAAATTCATGAGTCATGAAATGTAGGGAAGAAGAATCGAAAGGTCGTTGAGCATTGTCTCAATTATAATATCCGGAGTTGGACACCGAAGTGCTTGTATTCGGGTCATCGGACTGGCCACCTCCATTGTGAATGACAGGTGGTTTCGAGAAGCGACCGCTGCGCGATGACTGTGCCGAGTTGGTTGAGGTGGAAGAGTTGGCTATGAAAGAATCAGTATCGAATTGGGTGTGTATGCCTGGATGCAGGGACAACCTACAGGTCAATGACCGTGGCGATGAAGAACGTTGGCCGTATGCGCCCTTGTCCTGGGTATAGGAGGAGGAGCTGTAGGAAGCACGGGAAGACATTTTGGTATGGGGAGGCGTTTGATGGCGTTGCAATGCTACTATGATTGGATGTTTTTGAAATTTGGAGCTGAAGCTGCGGGCGACGGACAACGGGTAGACACGTCCAGCTGAGTACTTTGGCGAGGAGACGAAGGGCGGCTTGAGGCAGAAGAGACAATAGCTGAGTGAGTTGTTGACTGAAGCTGAAGATGTGGGAGCAATGACTGTTTCCGAGAGAGAATATATGAATCAGATGGTAGAAGACTGTATGTAAAGAAGAGAAAGCATAACTCCATTGCACGAGACTGGATTTATATGCAGGCAGCAAACCTCTGAGGCCGGTAACTATTCCCTCCCTATTGTTGACTCTTACTCACGCATCGGAGACCTCCTACAAAGCCTACGTGGGACAAGTAACGTAGGTGCCTGGATTACCAGGTAGACGTAGACCATCTGGCGAGTGAATGTGCGCAACGGCGATGAATCACTGGGGCTATGTCGTCCCGGTCAAGCCCTGAGGCAGAAACAATGGGACGATAGGCTGCCTCTCGCGCCGTGGTGCCGAACAGAGAGGCTCGCGGAGTCATCCGCGTCCCGTTCGAGGTCATCTGGAAAGACTGGCAGCGTAGAATTCGGTCGAGATGGGCCCGCTTCGGTCGACTGTGACGGAACCTTCGAAAGGCGATGACTGGAAAGCTGCAAGGCACATCAGGCAGAACCACTCAGAGGTCGCAAGAGCCAGGCTGAAGCATTGGGAAAGTTCAGTGGACAAAGAGCGCGAGCGGTCGTCGCAAGTCACCGGAGAGCCAGAAAGGGGACAGCGTGGGGGCCGAGCGTGTTGATGCCTGAAATCATTATAAACTCTGATCAAAGAGTTGGGACGGTGAGAATCAAGGGGGCTGGAGAAGGCGGATAACGAATTGCAGGTTTGGCAGAGGCGAGAGGCAAACGGTGGGCAGTGTAGGGGAGACGATGAGGCGGAAGGGGGAAGAAAGATTGGAAGGGCGGTGGAGGAGAAGGAGGAGGAGGAGATGCATTGGCGGGGTTGACGCGATACGAGATAGGCTTGGGCTTGGGGATCACCGATTGATCCGATTCCCTCGTCCCAACCCGAGGGGCAACCAGGGCCAGCACCTAACCAAAGCGTTCGTAAGGCTAGCACCTGTTGCTACGTGCACACAAACAAGCAGGCTTCACGAATCTCCCTCTCGGTATTCTCTGGGATTGGACTTCGCCCTACAGCTTGTGAGGGCGGAGGGCGTCAGGTCGGTGAATAGCTGCTCCCCCTCCGGTAGGGGCAATAGACGACACATGCGGGGCGTAATTTACTCAACCTCTGACCTGCGCAGACGCGCAGAATGACATCCAGACAACCAAAGCAGGTGAACCGGTGAACGTTGACGTGTTTTACCATTCGACATTCTGGGACTGCGACCCCCGGAGATGCTAAAACATTCACCGATTTGTCCTGCCGTCACCGCATAGAGTGGCATCCGGTTGGTCAAACAAATGCACATTTAGGGGGGAATTGTTTGCGAAGTTTAGACGCGGAGGGAGGGCGGGAGGAGGGGGCATCATTGGGCGAGTGGCGAGCCACCGTGTGTTCCTTTCTATTGACTTCTCCAGTCTTGAATCTTTCTTTATGGGTATCATCTAATCCTGCGAAACTGCTGCCCTTTTGGGACGAGCGTCCACTCGTCCAACCAGCCTGGCCGTGGCCGTGAGGGACTCACCAACCTAGTCCCAGTACTTCAACACTCCATCCAAGTCACCCGTGATGACCTTGGATGTCTCCCGAGGATGCCATTGTACCGCCAAGACTGGCGAATCACTTGCCTGAATCTTGTGCCACATCTTGCACGTTTTCCAGTCCCAGAAGCATACATACCCTCCACTGTCCCCGGAGCTAATAAACTGTCCATCAGGACTAATTGCCACGTCAGGCGCATAGCCCGCAACATTGTGGCCTCGATAGCTCTTCTTGCGGTTCTGTCGGAACCGGTCAGACGAGGAATACACCGTGATTTGGTTGTCCTGCGACTGGAAGGCAACGTATTTGCCTGATGGATGTGGCGACGACCGCACCATGGAGAACATGTACGGTTCAGCAATGAACTTGATTGGAACGGGAATCCCGTATTCCCATGCGCGGAGGGACTTGTCATCCGAAGTTGTGATAAATCGACGGTCCTAAATTGAGTTAGCATTATTATTACTCTAAGCAGTAGAGTCGCGTGCAAGTACGTACCTCGTCGCAGAATGTAATGGTATTGACTGGTCCCAGATGATGATCATACTCTTGCACCATCTCACCGCTTCTAGTATCGTACTGTAGAATCTTCTTGTCGCTCATACCGGCCAAGAATTCATGGGGTTGGCTGGGATTGAACCGGATAACATGTGGGGTCTTGCCCGTTGTGAATTTGTTGAGCACCTTTCCAGTCTCTGTATCCCACAGCTTCATGAACCGGTCATAACTAGCGGAGAGGAATTGCGTGCCACCAGGGTTGAAGTCAATGTCATTGACCGACTTCGTATGCCCGGAATATGTCCTCAGTAGTTCTCGCTCATGGTAAACGTCCCACAATGCTATCTTGCTATCGGCCGAAGCTGATAGCAAAAGATGTCCGCTGTCAGGGAAGAAGCGAACTTGTGTGATAGATTTCGTATGGTATTTGTATGTGTGAAGCAGTTTCTTCGGGTGGTAATTCTTGATCTCGCCGCGGTCGCCAGTGAGTTTGATGTCGAGATCTATGTTAATGTCAGTATTGTGCTGATTGATTATTCATACAATTAACGTACCTGTTGGGATATGCATGTAGGTTCGGCCTTGATAGTCACGCTCCTGACTTCCGACAAACTGGCTCGTCTCCCCCTCTGCTTCCGTATCGTGATAATCTGTCCCTGCCAGTCTCTTCGGTGCCGCTGTAGGATTCTCTTCTATCTCATCCTCCTCGTACACGATCTCTACTTCCTCCTCCTCTTCTCCATACTCATCGTCCTCCGCAGCCTCCGGGCGCTCTTCCTCATATTTTGCCCATGGTCCTTTATACGCGCCTACGCCAGATGCCACACCCGAATCGCCTTTGTTTTCTCGTTTCCTCTTTTTGGCGCTGGTACCATTTCCTTCAAGGGCTCGCTGTGCTTGACGGAAACTTGCTTCGCTGATGAATGTTTCCGCCGCAAATCCGGTTGGGACTCGGCCAGAGCCCTTCCCGTAACCAGACATTTAATTGGGGTTATGCCTGAATCGCTCTCGTCAGGCTCGGTATTTAATGTTTTGACTTGTCGCCGAAAGCCTTTGTGTGAACCGGGGAGAGTTGCGGGTTGTAGTACATTAGGCGTTGATGTGAACCAGCCTAGGCCGCTGCGGGTAAAATTACAGGTTAATGCCAAGACCACCGATGTTGATGCCGCACCGATTCATCATAACTTAATTTCACAAACAATATAAACACCACATGTATTGCAAATGTCGGTATTCTCGAATTTGACAATTTGGTAATTTTTACAGAAAACACATTCATGCATTTACAAGTAGTTATCGCTTTCATAGCCCATTAGAACGTCAGGCTTATTCTGCTTCATGTCATAACATCTAGCGCCTAGTCCCCAATCTCAGTATAAAGATATTTCTCCAGCCAACAGCATACTCCTCCGAAGTGGTATATCTAAGTCAACTTCCAAACACAACCCTGCTAGAGAGTAAATCTCTACGACAGGCGTATTGCAACCTCCTGTCTACTATTTGCGCGAATCGAGGGTACCTCAGGCACAGGTTCACGATTGAGTGCCATTTCCGTGCGTCGTGGTGGGTATCTTGACCGCAACACGATCAGTGGGATTCGTCACGGATAAGAGCAACGATCATGCTGTAGAGGTAGAAGAAGAACATGATCAGATGGAAACCCAGCTTGATGAAGGACTCCTAGACTCGGTGTTAGCAACATTGTAGTAGATAACCCTCGATATCGGGTCTCACGTGCCTTCTTATGAACGTTGAGTTTCCTGAAAATCTCAGTTGCATCTAAAAGATGCTGGTTCTCGAAGATCCTGTGCGGTATCAGCTATATTGTCCATTGCAGTCAGTACACTGGCGGTTCCACATACTTTTTCCCGTTCCAAGCCAAAAGCGGCAAGTTGAGAATCAGAGCGATCCAGTATCCGTTGATAAGGAAGAGGAATGTCAGGAATGCGTGGACGGCGGCTTCAGGGATGATGTAGGTGTTAAGACGGTTGCAAAGATCGATGGGGTTAATGTAATCGCTGGCGCAAAATTAGCTGGTGGTCGCAGCCAGAGGGCAGGAAAGGAGCAGACGAGGCCAAAGTCCCCGGGCTGCGAGTGCATGATGATAGTATAAACGTACCATTCCAAATCGCTGTACATGATAGTAAAAAAGACCTGAAGGAAGAGGTTGACGGCGTTTATCAGCACCGCCAACAGGTACAACCATGCTTCACCAGACATTGTGACCGTTTCTGTGCAGCGTTGCACTGGCTATGGAAGGAATCGGGGGATAGGATCAAGAGATAGCGGGGTTGGGAGCTCTTCAGCGCAAACGAGCCTGATCGTATGTGAGGTTAGATATAGACGGATGATGGTGTGGTTCAAGTCAACCGGGCTAGGCGCGGAAAACTAGCAGGCAGAGGCGGGGGCGTGGGCTGGCAGGAAAGACGATGACGTAGGCTGTTATGAGGGGTCACACAACGCAACGAAATAGAGCTTGCTGATGGGAAGGATGAAAGCTGAGTACCGCGTGAGGATGGATACACTGGACTGTGTTTGGATGACGTTGAAGGAAGAGGAGAGTTGAGATGCAACAGTTCCTGCTGTTGCACGGCGGCAAGGGTCCGAGCTTTCTCGCTAGCAGCTCTGCCCATGTGCTAGACGGATTAACGTACTCCGAGAATATTGCGACATCCGGTACAGAGCGTACTCTAGTACGAGTTCTAGACTTTTAGATATCACGCAGTTCGCAAGGAGAATCTTGGTATATCATAGCTTCCTATGTGAATTGTTTTGATTATTTGTTTCGTTCTGTTTCATGTCATTTTGTTTCTTGCGTCACACCACTGTGGCGGGTCGACCAATGGATGTATGCATTCTACCTAGGCACAACCTGATGGTCTCGGCATCGCCAACGAAGATACAATTAGGGGATAGACAATCCCAAAGGAGTTTGTTCACAAGATCATGATGCCGCTGCTACCTCTGAATCGCCATTCGCCGCCGGTATTGATACTGGACCACCGGGAGAGTCAGGAAATCTCGCAGTGAGGATTTCGACTCCATCTTCGGTAACAAGCAAAGTGTGTTCTACTCCCCAGTCAGTTTTAAACAAGATAATGAAGATCCGAATTTCTTACCGAATTGTGCCGTCAATGTACCATCTTGAGTCACACTAGTCCAGTCATCCGGCCAGGTCTTGTCCTTATGCGTTCCCAAACTGATCATAGGCTCAATCGTAAAGCAGACACCTGGTTTCGCAGTACCAACGGCCTTATTCTTCGCATAATGCGGGACGTTAGGAGCGCAATGGAACAGCTGATTAACACCATGACCACAATATGTCTTTATCACACTACAGTTCTTGCTTTTTGCATGCTTCTCAATTACATTTCCTGGGTCTCTGAAGAGCATACCTGGCTTAACGATCTCAATAGCCTTGTCTAAGCACTCTCTTGCCGTCTCTACAACGCGTACTGCTTCTGGGTTTGCCAATGCTTTGTCGCCAATGTAATATGTTTCGTTGAGGTCCGCGTGGAATCCGCCGTGGTATAATGATACGTCGATATTGAGGATGTCACCATCCTTGAGAGGCCGCTGGTCCGGGATGCCGTGGCAAATGACCTCGTTCGGTGAGGTACATACGGACTTGGGGAAATGGCAATAGTTGAGGGGTGATGGGTATGACTGTTTTCAATCAGCGTCTCCGACCAATATCTTCAAGCCAGGTGTGTCCTTACATCGCGCTCCATACATGCTTTATGGATAACCTCGTCAATATAATCGGTCGTAACGCCCGGCTTCGCAGCTCGAGCGCCAATATCCAAGACTTCTCGCGCTAATCTGCATACTTTGCGCATGCTCTCTTGTTGTTCCTTATCGAGAACCGCAATCTTGTTCCTATTGACAAAGACCTGCTCCGAGCGGGGTATTCCATCTTTCGCATAATCCGGCAATTTGATGCTGGCGGGAACTTCTCGACGCGGTGACAGCGGGTAGACGGGGCGCAGGCTTCCGGTATAAGGGTAGGTGGGGAACGGGTTGAAATGCCCTGTAGCTGGATCCGGGTGAGAAACGACTTTTGGGGTGAAGATGTTTTGGAGAATACTACTTTGGGACTTGTGCGCTTTCTTGTGCTCACTCTAGTCACTGTTAGCACGTCTAAGTCTGTTGTCTAGGACTCGCTGACCGTGTACCCAACTACGCTTGAAGCAATCTTGCGAGCAGAAGAAGCTTTCCTTTCCAATCTTTTGACAATTGGGGCACTGGAGGGCCGATGCATCATTCTCGCAATCGACGCCGAGGCATTTTCGCTTTGTCGGAGGTGCGTCGTCGGCAGCCATGGTGACTTTTCTAGTGGTAAGGATCTATGAGCGAGGTCTGTTGTTGAAGAACTTCGCCTATCACTTGTGGTGGATTTCTTTTTCCTTTACAGAAATTCCGAGTTCCGCCAATCCAGCTTGGAGTCCGCGGCGAAGTTTTCTGGAACGCCGCACCTGTCAGTCGGAATCAAAGGCGGGTCTAGTCGTACTAGCGCCGATCTATTGCTGATTAGTCAAATCCCCATTAGTGTATCACTATTCACCCCAACAAGTGCAGTTCAACACCCTTGTACATCCCTTCAAGCGAACATGATTCCTAGATTCTTACCAAGACCAGTCGCATGACCTGATGACTCTCTTTCCTTTTTACACTTCTTGTTAATATTTTGTCTCACTATAGAGAACGCGTGCTTGCCCTATCGGCCGCGGAAAGTTTTCGCTTTTAACCTTGGAAAATAAGGGTACCTTTGCCACTACTTTTCCGTCTCGTCTCCTCCAGTCAATTTTTGTCTCGTGCTACACAAACTCAACATTGCGCATCCACTGTGCATAAATTCAGGTGGCAGACATGCCTGAAAAATTCCTAGTTGTGGGAGCCGGCCCTGTTGGATCACTCGCTGCACTCTACGCTGCTGTGCGGGGATATGATGTGGAAATCTATGAATTGCGATCCGGTATAGATGAATATGCTCCTGAATTACCTTTTGCAAAATGCTGATATATTCAAGACCTCCGAGATCCTCAAACAACACCTCTAAACTTCACAAAATCAATTAACCTGGCCCTCTCTGAACGAGGTATCAATTCCATTCGACAATCCGGACTCTCCGATATCGCAGATGCCGTCCTCTCAACCACAATCCCCATGCACGGCCGCATGATACATATTCGCAAACAAGGCCAATACATCCGCGAACCCCAACTCTACGACGCCCGAGGCAAAAGCCTCCTTGCCCTCGACCGAACAGGCCTAAACAACACCCTGCTCAATCACCTTGAATCGCTCCCCAACGTCCGCTTCTTCTTCAACCACAAACTCACTGGCGTCGACTTCACCAAAAAGCTAGCCTGGTTCGAACGCCATGGAAAAACTGACACAGCACCCCGGGGCACCGAGATCGAAATCCCCTTCGACTTCATGATTGGCGCCGACGGAGCCCACTCCGCCGTCCGCTACCACCTGATGAAATTCGTACCCATGTCCTACCAACAAGAATACATCGACAAACTCTGGTGCCAATTCCATATTCCGCCAAACTCTGATGGCGATTTCCGCCTGCCCCCAAACTACCTCCACATCTGGCCCCAAGACGAATCCATGTTCATCGCCCTCCCCAATGCCGACAAAACCTTCACCGCAACCCTCTTCCTCACGCGCTCAGGCTTCCACCACCTCGCCACCACCTCCACCATCGTCCAGTACTTCCAGCAAAAATTCCCCGGCGTAGTGCCCAACCTCATAACCGAAGACCAACTCCGCACCCAATTCGCCCAAAACGAACACCTACCTCTGATATCCATAAAATGCACCCCCTACCACTTTGAATCCACGGGCGTCATACTCGGCGATGCCGCCCACGCCATGGTCCCCTTCTACGGCCAAGGCATGAACGCCGGATTAGAAGACGTGCGCGTCCTGTTCGAGATTCTAGATCAGTATCCTCAGGACCGCGCGGAAGCATTGCGCGAATACACACGCCAACGTACGCCGGACGCGCAAACGATCAACGATCTCGCACTCCGCAATTACCGTGAGATGGCCACGGATGTGAAAAGCCCCTTGTATCTAGTGCGGAAATGGATCGAGGAGACGCTGGATTTGTATCTGCCGAGTGCGGGCTGGGCGACGCAGTATTCGCGTGTCACGTTCAGTAACATGCGTTATTCGGTTGTGCAGCTGAAGGCGCAGAGGCAGGCGCAGATCTTGAATGGCGTGGTGGGGATCACGGCTGCGTCGGTGCTTGGGTCGGGTTTGTGGTTTGTGAGGACTGGGGGTGGTGAGAGAGTGAAGATGGGGATTTTGAGATCGATATGTTGGGTTGCGAGGGGGGCGGCTAGGATTATTCAGGGAGAGTGAGTAGTTCGGCCTTGTTCTGAGGTTACATGTATGATAGAGTTTACGAATCAATGTGAATGCGCACGTGTGAAAGAAATTATAATTTTCCTGGACCAATCGAGGCCGGGAGGTGGGAGCCTGACGGACTTTCCATATCATAATCGCCATGTGTAGTACAGCTACATGTGCCTCATTTGCACATACATAATCTAAGCGCAATTCGGAGCATGGACGCCCCTTCCTTGCAACCTCATTCATGGATCATGAGAGTAGTGGTACACTCTCGGGTATCATCAACGAAACTGCACATAAATACAATGCAGCCAACACCAGACCATGCAAGAACCGACTGCTACACCAGTGAAAGAGGGTCACAAGTATGGCTCAGAGCCAGAACACATCGTCGCACAATCACGTGAGCCTTAAACGCCTACATACAAAGATAGAGGAACAACGAACATCAGAAAGCGTCTTTCCACTTCAAAACATCAACATCCGACGTTCTTGCGATAGAAGGTCGAATCGTAAGATTATCTGGCCATTTCGAGGTTTCGTTGGACACCTACCCAGCGTCAGCGAACGGACTGGATCAGGAGTCGGCTTTCTTCACCTCTGTAGACCCAGTTACAGATGTCATTTTTTCCAGTCCTCTGGTAAAGTCACGGAAGTAACTTGATGATCGACTAAGTCGATTAAATTGATTTGGTGGGCGGGACACAGCAGAAGGTCGCTGGCGCGATCGGCTTTGTTGGCTAGGGGTGTTTGAAACACTGAGTTGTTGTCGCGTCCTACGATCTGATTCACTAGGAGTGTGGGCTACGATAGGGGAATTTTGGCCACTATTGCCTGTTTGAATGAGAGGGTATTGATATCTTCGTTCGGGCAATGTGGGTTTAGGAGAATAGCTTTCAAATCTCTGGAAAGAATGCCGGGGGCTATTTTGCCATTGCCCAGCAGCAGGTGCTTTTGGAAGGGGCCGAGGAGGAAGTCGAGTAGTCTGTTCTTCAGGAGTTGGTCGCTGGCCCAATTCATCGAGGGCAGCAACCAATGTTGCAGTATCCTTCAAAATCCCTTGCGTGTACTTTGTGTTGCGAATCACGTCCTTGTAGAATCGATGGTAGTCCATGACGTCCTGTGGATCGACATCCCTGTTGAGTTGTTCGATGGCGTATTCTTTATAATCGAGACGGTTTCGTATAAGATAGTCGTCCCACTGCCATTTGGGAATCATCTTGTCTTCTCTTTCTAGACCATACATCTTGGTGCACTCTTTGACGAAGTGCTTCATGTCCCCTGTATACTCTGGATAAGTATCCTTGAACAACTCAAATATTGTCTTCGGAGTGATATCCACTTGGATTGGATCATCTTTCGAAGTTCCTTGATCTTGGTGGAATCCACTTAAGCTGAATGGTGGTGGAGGTTCTTCCCTAGACACTCTAGCTCGATAGGCACTTGAAACGTTCTCTTGAGCATGAAGATCTCGATCAGCAAGCGTAATCGCACGCCGAGATGGTGGTGTCTGGTCGTTGGAATGTGATATGTGTGCGGCCGCACCCACTTCCTTCTTTATCAAATCACGGTCGCGCCTGCCTCTCAGCCTTTGAATTGCATTCCTCCTTTCACGCAAGTAGTCTGATTGAGGTTCTGCAGAGAGTGGTACTCCGGTACCGAATTCCACAATCTTTATATCCCTCCGTTTAACCGGACGGACATTGATTTTTGAAGGTGACGTTCTCGGCTTCCTCTTCGTAGGGAATTCATGTGTCAGGACCGTTGGAGCAGGTTTCAGATCCAGTTCGTCGGTTGTACGAGATGAAGGATATGGTGCTTGGTTTGGCATCCACACGTCGTTATGAGCGTCGGTCGTTTCATTCTGTACTTGATCTCTCATGCCAGCCTCATCGATACATTCCACATCTCTTATGTCAACGTCCTCGATATCTTCCAGGTCAACAACAGCGCTGGGAACATGAGTTCCATGTCGGCCCCCTGGCTGCTGACTTGAGCTCTTCGGTCCTATAGACAACTTTGCGACATCATTGAGGGAATCAGGACCGCCAGCAGAAGAATCGAGATCGTAATATGTTCCTGGAACCATGGAGTTAGATAAGTTGCCTTTCGACGTCCCGCTCGATGCTTCATTATGAGATCTTGGAGAAGGTTTCGAAGATTCGGTCAAAGGATTGGTTTTAACTTTCGTGTACGGTGTCTCCTCCACCTGTACAATGGATGCTGCATGTTGTAACATAGAAGTATTGATATCATCTTCTCTGAATGGAGAGGGAGATCGTAGCTTATTAGCTGCACGGTCTTCTCCAAGACCTTGTGGAACCTGGACTTCCATCTCCACATCCCCATCTGCATCCAAATCGTCGCGAGAGATTAGCGGAGGCGAAGAAGGAAGGTTATTCGTCAATATGGTATCGCGTTTTGATGTAACAATGTCATCCCGAGGTTGGACTGGCGAAGAAGGAAAATGATTCGTAAATGAGATGTCACGCCGTAAAACAGCGTTGTCATTCAAACGCTGGCTTCTTTCGGGGGGATCAAAATCAGAGTCTGGAGGTAGAGTAGCGTTCAAGCGAAACTTATTTTGTAGTGGAATAGGGGCCGGGGAAGAGGCCCATGATACATCGTCTGCTGAGCTTGACACTGGGGATCCAGGTGGCTCAACCGAGCTCCGCAAGTGGTTATTATCGTTAGTCTGGGTAGCCACTTGGAGCACATTTGATTGTTGGTTGATATTGGCCTGCCCCGATCCCGCCTCGACTGACCCGACAATATCTGACGTTGCCAATATATCTTCACTTGTAGATACATCTTTCGATGGGCCGGTAATTTCTTTGAATATCTCGTTGGGCATATTTCCGGCTGGATACGTGTTACCAACCTCTGGTTTATGCCATGAATAAGGTCGATTAAGGACCACCCTTTGTTCTTCGGATATTGTGATAGACCCCACATTGAAATGCCAACCCTGCATCCAAGACGCCTGTCCGACCATTGCTTCATCTTTAGTTGATTCGTCTAGGCCAGTGGCCCTATCTTGATCGTCAGGAAAAACCAACGCCTTTGAGATGTTCCCAACCGGGCTTGAAATATCTCCAATAGTTTGCTGGGGTTGAATTGATCTAGTGTTGCGTTCACTGACTGTTGAATGGCTTGGAGAAGACGCAGGTCCGGGACAGGTAGTTTGGAGGGCAGGCTGAGCATGCGCAGAGGTCACCGTTTGCTCTTTAGAAGAACTAAGATCGGTAGCAACTGTTGGAGGAGCCACGTATTCCTGGTTTTTTTTAAGCAGGAGGAAAAGCTCGTTCCGCTTGGAATCATCCTTGGATTTAGTCAACGCCGGTAGAAGCCCACTATTGCTACTGTTCGGGCTCAGGTCTATCTGTTCATGATTACGGCCTTTGACAGAAACAGGCTCCAGGTTGCCATTGCTATTGGTGGTATGGGTTAGGGAAGAAACGCCACTTGGGTGTCTTCTTGCTGTACGGCCTCTAGGGGTTCTGTCTTCACGGACGTTATGCAGCGGCATCTGCGTAGCAAATGAACCAGTCGCGTCCAATTGAGTCCCGGGTGATAGCTGAGAAGGCGTAAAGCCATCGTCCAAGAATGGTTCATCGTCGCCTTGTTGAATGGGTTCCTGCTGCGACATCGTGTCGGAAATCCCCTCAAGATCTGTATCGGAGCCTGTAAACTTGCGATCCCGATGGCGGCGAGCGGTATCGAATTTTTTGAGAATTGAAACGAATTCGGAACCTTCGTGAATTGGCTTGGGGCTGCCGACAACTTGGACGTGGGCACTGGATTGATAGTCGAGCGAGTCTATTATGATGTGTAACTTATCGGCAGGAGGGCCGTAAGACGTGTATCTGAGGGTGTAATAATGAACTTTGATGGTGCTGTGCAGGGTGGGTGGAGTAAGGTTGCCGTGGGAGCGGGTGGCGAGGTGGGTTTCGCATGCTGAAGTCAAAGCAGCTCGGATGCAGGTGTGGCCATCGGAGAGGATCAGGAACGGATTGACCTTTACGAAGATGGTTAGCGATCGATCGGGGCTGTTGTGGCGAAGGTATACTCATTGAGTGAGCGAGAGGGGACAGAACCTGGATGATTTGGAGGATCGGACGCACGTGAGCGAGGTCGAGGTCGAGGTCGAGGTCGTTGCAAACGATGTCAATGCAGCTCTCGTTATCTTCATAGAGACCGAGCCATCTGTCGGGCTCTTCGTCGGGGCGCTGCAACCACGAAAGACACAGACGTAGTTGTAGAGCAATGGTTTTTTCCAGCCAGGCAGAGTGTGCCATTTACATGGCGTAGACGCGGAAGCTCAGGGCCGGGGAGACTAATGGTGGATGGATGCAGGAAGACGCGTCGCGCCAAATCTTGGGAAAAGTCGCGTTTGGGCAGTGACGATGATCAGGCGGGGCTGCACTGGCGGGCTGCTGCAGCTTACGCGAACTAATTACTACTCCAGGACTCCAAGGATCTAGGGCTCTAGGGCTCTCCTGTAACAATAGGGTTCTAGGGCTGTACTGTATGCATGCACCTAGGCCAGGCATTTCCACGGGGTAGGAGGGGAAATGTCACGTGGCCCCGGCACTGTCACGAGATGGCGCATCACGGGAGATCGGAGGTCGGTCCCGACGCTCACCGGACAGGAAATGCGCGCTTGGCAACGGCAGTCCGGCCGCCCCCTCCAAACAAAAAAGCGGCAATGACGAAGCACGGGCGGCGACCACATGGGTCCGCCTGCAGCTATCTCCAGGGCTTCCAACCCAATGTAGCCTTCGCTGCTCAACCTCTTGTCTTGTCTTCTCTTGTCTGGTCCACTCCACTCCACCATCTTTCTGCTCCCAGCTTTCGCCGCCCGCCCTACACCTCCCCTCGTGACCTTGACACCGCGCCGCACCTGTCCAGTTTGCATCATCCATATTGTTTTGCCCACTCCCTGTTGCCTACCTATGTGATCGCTTCGCTCGGTCGTTGAATGCTCCTCGCATGCCTTCATTCCCTCGCGCTCCACGCTCCACCATATCATATCCTCTGGGCCTCGTTCCTTCCCTACTACAACCACCGTCGCCACTACCGTAACAGAGACCCTGATGCTATCCTCTATCAAGCCTTCGTGTACTGCAAATCCAGTCCACGGCCAAAGCCTCGCCGCTTCCCATCCCGCGTCTCCGCTCTCCACGAGATACTGTCATGGCTAGAGAGTCGCGGGGATCTCTCCCCGAGTCTCTCCAACAGATACATGCCTCCGCCTCTCGCTCCGATGCTTTGACAACGTTCGACCACTTGACCGCTCCGCCTGAGTTGTCGCCCGTGAGCGAACCAAAGGGTATCGAGCTTGTGCCGGGCGGTCTCAGCGGTCTATACAGTCGTATAAAGGCCTCGGTGGGTGGCGCCAAAGACATAGCCCTTAATCCACCAGACGATAGTGCCGTACCACCAAATGCAAAGAATAAAGGTCCAACCAAGACCGCTATTTCCAAGAGTCCTGCTGGCACCGCCGTCTCGTCTCCCGTTGTTGTTTCTGTGCCCTCATCCAGGCTTCAGTCTCCGCTCGTGTCCAAATTCCCCGATGATTCCCTCCCTCCCTCACGGGACTCCAACTTCTCCAACTTCTCCAACTTTTCCAACCCTGCCTCAACCCGCCAATCTCTCAACGGCTCAAAGAGTTCCCTAGCCACCACCAAGTCGCGGCCATCGATCGCGCCAAGTATTGATTCAACGAAACCTGTCAAGGAGGAGGATACCCCACTCCAGAGTCCCAACAGCTCCTTCCCAAAACCATATGGAAACTCGCAAAGTAAAGATTCTCCACGGTACCCACCCACTCGAGACGAGCTTTTGCGGTCGCAACAAGGGGATATGAACCCCAGAGATGAGACGAGCGATACTACGGAAGATGACCTCGTTATGGTCGAGGGTGGAGGTTTTGCAAACGACAATGCAAGATATGCCCACTCGATGGATGCCGCACATGACGGACTAGGAAAGGTCGATTCTCGCAGAAACAGTGAGCTCCGGAATTTATCAGAGAACGGATCCGAGGCGACAGAGGTCCCTCATGTTACGACGAACGCCCAAACGCCCGTTCTTGCGCCCGCGCCAATACGTCCACCTATGGTACACGTTGGTCCTTCCCATTTGCCTGGATTTCGCGCCTCGAGAGCATCGTCATCCGACGGTGTGAGCTCAATCGTCACCTCTGCCACTGTTCGCAGCCCTGCAATCGCACCCATCGATGAACTCAAGCAACAATCCTCAAGGATACCATCTGGTAACCTTCCTAGCAACGCTCTCGCTCAAATGCGAAGTAAGATCTTAGGAAGAGAATTCTGGATGAGGGATGAAAATGCAAAGGAATGCTTCAAGTGCGGCGATTCTTTTTCCACCTTCAGAAGGAAGCATCACTGTCGAACATGTGGCCAAATTTTCGATTCCAAATGTACTTCTCTGGTGTCTGGCAAGATGTTCGGGCAATCGGGGACCTTAAGGGTATGCAAACCATGTGAGGGCATCATCTACGGCAACCCCGACGACTCTTCCGATTATTCAGAAGATGGTGATCAGGCATCAATATATGAACGGGACGAGATGTCACACGCGCTGGACGCTGAGACATTCGATCCGTCCGAGAGTGATCATACCAAAATCGGCACGCCGACCATCAGTATCCCAATGTCTCGCAAAGCAGGCAGTGAGAAGAAGAGACGCTCTGCAGTCATTGAACTGGCTGCGCCTACGCTTGCACGACCGAGCTCTTCTCGATCCCTCCGATCACTGAGTGGGCGACCGCGTTCGTCCAGCCACAAGCGACATCATTCCCGGCACCAACACATGCGCAATGTGAGATACGAGGACCGTGCTCCCTTTCACCAGAACAGTTCAGACGGTTTGCACAATCGCTCATCCCTCCCTGCTTTTCACCACGACAATATCATAGACCCTGATTTGATGCCATTCATGTCCGATGAAGATTCTACCGAGGATGAGCAGCCAAACATATTTGCAGCACTGCGAGGCGATTCGCCTACCCATGTATCTATGGAGAGTGAGAAGGGTGGTTTCGGCGGCCTTTTGGCTGCTATGAAGAAGGGAAAGCCAAGAGCAGGTGATCGAAGTGTTGTTAGTGGCGGTCATGCCCGGGATACCGACAATGCGAGTATAACCAGTCGACACGCCAACCGTCACTCGCGTAGGAGAAACTTGAGTGTGAGCAGTGTGGCTCATCCACGGCCCTCGCCCAGACGTTCCAAAAGCAACAGCTTACTCAGAACCTTTGGAACAGGTCTCGGCGCGGGGTCCGGTCAGCCAGCTAGCCCATCTCCCCAGCAGCAACAACCACCACTCTCTGGCTCGAAGATCACCCGAAGTGCATCCATGCAAGGCATCAAAGCGCCTGCCATCGAACTTAACCAAGCAAGTCTCGAGCATGTACGCCAGCTCCTCAAGCAACTCCTGCAAGATGTTGCCATTCCACACGTATCGAGCTGGGAGAAGGCTCTCATGCCCATTCTACTCCAGTGCAGCGATGATGTCAATCCAGACATTCACAGAGGGGATGATATCGACATCCGCCACTATATCAAGCTCAAAAAGATTCCCGGTGGACGACCAAGTGATACCTCATACGTGTCTGGCGTCGTCTTTACCAAGAATGTGGCTCTAAAGAGTATGCCCCGCAACATCACTCAACCTCGCATCATTATTGTCACGTTTGCGATTGAATATGCGCGCCACCAAGCACATTTCATGAGCTTGGAACCAGTCATAGCCCAAGAACGGGAATACCTTTTCAATCTCGTCGGTCGGATCGCCGCCTTGCAACCGCACGTTTTGTTGGTCCAACGGAATGTTTCTGGTCTAGCGCTTGAGTTCTTGGAACAGGCTGGAATTGCTGTTGCGTACAACGTCAAGGAAACTGTGCTAAATGCGGTTGCTCGATGCACTCAATCGCCCATGATTTCGTCGGTGGACAAGCTTGCCATCGACCCCTCCCATCTCGGTAGATGTGAGAGCTTTGATATCAAGACATACGTACACAAAAAGGCAAAGAAAACATACATCTATCTATCTGGCTGTCAGAGAGACCTTGGATGTACGATCGTTCTCCGTGGCGCTGACACCGAAAATTTGATGAAGCTCAAGAGAATAACGGAGTTCATGTGCTATGTCGTTTATAATCTCAAGCTAGAGACTTGTCTTATGCGCGATGAATTCGTTCTCATACCATCGACATCAAATGGCGGTACTTTGGAGCAACAGGAGGAAGATTGCACTCAGTGCTCAGTACCACCAAACACACAAAATGGACCTAGTAACAACGAGGCAGACCTAAACGAAACACTTGCTTCTACTGACACTATCAATACGCAACAAGTCGTTGAAGAAATCCATATACCCCACGACGCGCCAGCACCGTCCTTCTATAGCGAACTGGTAGAACAGCATCGTACCACTATCCTGTCGGTTTCACCTTTTGTAAAATTCATGCAGCCTTACCTCTTGAATCAAGCCAGGGAATATGAAAGGAAACTTGGTCATCTGAAAAAGTTGCGAGACCAGTACAGTCCTGAAGAAGATGAGGATAGTTTAGCCGAGATTCAACAGGAATTCGAATTGGTCCAGCCTGAGATGGTACATAGTGTGGTTACCAAGGCCTCGAAGGTCGTTCGAGATTTTCTCCATGCAGTGCATGCGGCCGAGTATGACAAAGCTCTACACAACTATCAGACTCAGAAAAGACAGTGGGAGACATTCCTACATGGGAACATGAATCTCTACGACCCATTCAGTCACCAAAAGATTGCAGTGCTTTACAGCGTCGTAAACTCGGTCACTTCCACGCCATGCATCGGGCCCGAGATCATCGCTTTAAATTTCTATCATGAACACGATTGGGAAGAGGGATTCACTCCAGATTGTACTTTGGGACAGTACGTTGAACACCTTTGCCACACTGCCGCTACACTTTGCGAAGTCGATGGGTGTAACCGAAGAATGCTTGATCATCATCGACAATATGCTCATGGCCGAGGGCAGATGAGCGTCATTGTGCAGAAATATCCAGCCAAGATCAAAGGTCTTCAAGGTACTGTCCTTATGTGGAGCTGTTGTAGACTTTGTGGCCATGAGACACAGGTCATTCCAATGTCGGAAAACACATGGAAGTACTCTTTCGCCAAATATCTCGAATTGACCTTCTGGAGTAGCGAGCTACACCCGCGAGCTGGAATCTGTCCACATGATATTCACAAAAACCACGTCAGGTACTTTGGATTCCACAATGTCGCCGTTCGGATTCAATATGACCACGTTCCACTATATGAGATCATTGTGCCACGTCCAATCATTACGTGGAAGGTCGATAGTGACCTCAAACTCAAGAATGAGCAATATTCCAAGATTGAAGAGAGACTTGAACGATTTATGTCATCCGTACGAACACGCCTGAAGTGCATTCACGTTGACAGTGTGATTCCTGAGAAAGTCGAAGTTTGTAGGGCCGAAGTCGAGCGCCTTCTCAAACGAGCTAATGAAGAACATGAATGGCTTCGTCACAAGCTTCAAGAAAAATATATGTCTTCGAGATATTATGAGATGATCCCACTCAACCGCGCCATACGCGCCATACAAGAGAAGGCTATCGATTGGGACGATACATTCAGCGATTTCGAGCAACAGTTCTTTCCTTCTGAGAAGGATATTCGAAGGTTAGCGGCACTCCAGCTGAAGAGAATCTTTCTCGAGCGCGATGAGTCAACTAGCTCGTTGACATCAGTTGAAGAAGGGGCAGAACCTGGCACAGAAGAGCCTGCCCTGAACGAAAAGGGCGAGCCCATATCGCAGACTCCCATGCCCTCAAGCATGTCACCAGAGCAAGCGCGGGACATGTTGACATCTGTGGTCGAGGAAGATCAGTCAAATGGCACCCATCAACCTGACCCACAATCCGATCCATCTCACCAACCGTCTGCCGATCCACCCCAAACAGCCATCGATCAATTTCCAATCCAGATACCTATCGAAGCTGTTGAGAGAAACAATGTCCGACATCTAGACCTTGCCGTTTCCTCTACCTTTTCGGAAAATGTCGTAGGAAATGAGGAACAACAAATGAAAACTCCAACTAAAACATCCGACTCCGGGCTTGTGGAAGATTCTGGGTCTCCCACCCCGACAGCATTGCCTAAAATGAACCCAATTGACAAATCTGTGGTAGAAGCTATCGAAAACATGCCGTCGTCCCCACCTCCGCTACAATTGTCGGGTAGTGCACTTGAGTCCAAGATTCCTCGACTGGTTGAGACCATTCGACGAGACACTGTGACAAGACCAGCCGCGTTAGTTCGCACGCAGTCCCAGCCTGGGGGTATTCAAAGGCACTTACCCCAGCAAATCACACCTCCGAGTCACACACCTGCATCAAGTGTTGCAAGTAGTGGGGAATCATCTAAGATGACTTTGACCGAGTCAGCAAAAGCCCTAGAAAAGCGTATGTCCGAGCGACTTGGTCTCGCTGGTTTCAAGCCCTCAAAGTCTTCGTCGATGATACCTCGCTCAGTTCCGCTCCGGAGACAGAAAGAAGTGACCAAGGTTTCTGCGTTGGCCAAGCATTTTGAACAACTTCAGCGAGAGTTCGAAAAGGAACGGAAACGAGAGCGACTACATCAGCAGAAACAGAATCGACAAGCACGCGCTTATCCACTCGCGTCGTCAAAACCTACTGTTGAGGTGTATAATGACATCCACGAAGCAGTACAGGAGCACAGTCCTTCTGATGAAGATGTTCAACCGTCTCCACCACGAATGAGTACAGATAACAGTACCCTTGGTGACAGTGCTCTTACCGAGACAACTGGAGCGACTACTGCATCCCAATCTCCGGTAGAGGAGCGGCATCGCCAACAAACGGAACCGCCTCTGCCTGAAGATGAAGGACAGGCCGCGAACACAAGCCATCCCGCTTCTGATACGGAAAATGATGCAAGCGATATCGACGTAGCACCCGAAGACATTGCCCTTCCTGACAGTGTCGCAAGCTCGCAACTTCTGTCTATGACAGACTCACAACTAGAGAGTTCCTTAGAACTACCTAAGCACGAAAAAACCACGCTTATGAGAATGTTGACAAGTTTCTGGTCTGAGCGATCCGCTAGCGGCTGGGCGCCTTTGGAGTATCCGTTTGCTCAGAATGAACACGTTTGGGAAGACTCGGACATCATCGTTCGGGAAGATGAACCTTCCTCTATAATCGCGCTTGCGTTATCGAGTCCTGACTATTTGGTAAAGCTCCAATCCTTCCGGGGTGACTCAACTTCATTTGAAAAAGGAGTAGGAGGACTTGAAAGCTCTGAAGCTTCGATCGAAAGGAATCTACTTCACGAAGCAAATACCAACATTCGATACAGTTTTACAAATCGTGGTGTTCGAGCCCAGTGCAAGATTTTCTATGCTCAGTCATTCGACGCACTCAGGCGAAAATGCGGGGTCGCAGATCGATTTGTCGAATCTCTTTCTCGTTGTTCCAAGTGGGATTCGAAGGGTGGTAAGAGTAAAAGTTTGTTCCTCAAGACGCTTGATGAACGATTCGTTCTGAAATCTCTCTCTCCCGTGGAAGTCCAAGCCTTCTTCCGCTTTGGGCCGAATTATTTCGCCTTCACCCATCAGAATCTTTTCAAAGGCCTTCCTTCTGTGATCGCAAAGATGTTTGGCCTTTTCCAGGTACAAATTAAAACACCAAATGGGCGAGACTTTGACTGGTTTATGCTTGTCATGGAGAACCTTTTCTACGATCGCGAGCCTAATCGTCGGTACGATCTCAAGGGGTCGATGCGGAACCGCAAGATTCAAAGCACAGGCGAAAGAGATGAAGTTTTGCTTGACGAGAATCTTGTCGATATCATTTACTCCGAGGCACCGATATTCGTGCGCGAGCATACCAAAAAGCTACTCAAAGCGAGTGTATGGAATGACACCCTTTTCTTAAGTCAGCAGAACGTCATGGACTACAGTCTCATGGCGGGCTTCGATGATCATCGCCATGAGATCGTCGTCGGCATCATCGGTATAGTTCCCAGTCTTCCTCTTCCATTAACACCAAAACTGACACTATCTAGATTGTATCCGCACATACACCTGGGACAAGAAACTCGAGTCATGGATCAAGGATCGCGGCAAGAACAAACCCACCATCACATCTCCCAAAGATTATCGTAATCGATTCCGAATCGCCATGGAAAAATATATTCTTCAAGCGCCTAATTGCTGGCATCAGTTCTCGGGACGGGTGGTGGGCATGGAAGTTCCGAAACGCACTATTGCGCTGCAGACGAGGGAGGGCCAGGTCATGGAGGTTGCCGGGGGTGAAGAGGAAATGGCGACCGGGAGTAGGATCTAAGAAACATATACCCAGTGCATAGCGTCGGTGTTTTTGAGGCATTTATGGGGAATGGAATTGTGGTTTTATTTATGTGAGGTTGTTATAGGCATAATGAAATGTACTAAATTCTGAAGAATCACATAGATATGTCAAGACGAATTCTATTAGGAGAAGAGTGGTTGCTGGCTGTGCTGACTGCGATTAGGGATAAAGATTGTACGGAACATTGAGCACACATACAATTAGTGCTATTTGAAAGAAATGGAAATGAGCTTTTACTCTCTTAGTTTAACGTGAGAACCGGTTGAAAACAAATTACTTACCTGCCTTGTTGCCTTATATAAGCGTGACAGTATAAAATTATGTAAACTTTTATAGCAATAAATTGATTTACGTTTTCGTTCAGCTTATCTTGTTGTTGTTGTTGTTGCTCTTGTTGTAGTAGTGGGCATGAATGCTGGTGTAAGCTAGGAAGGAAGATTCCTTTGCGTTAGCCTAAGAGCTTGTTGTCAGTTGAAGTTGCTCGGCGCTTATCGGAGTTAAGCATTTTCGCCAAGATATCCGAGGTGCGTGGTGGGATAACGTGCGTCACTCCGATAGTCTTCAAGTTTCTATACACAACGCCACCAACAATTCTTCACCTCCACAACAATGCTACGAACAAACGTCAACCACGTTATTCCTATAATGGGGGGCTCTGTCCAGTCAGAGTCCCCAGTTATCAACACGCAACAACCCAAATTCGCAAGCTATCTCCCAGACGAACTGCTCCTCGAGATCTTGGGTTACTTTCCGAAAGGCATTGAATCGCAGAAACCACTGGCGAAATTCTGTCGCATCTCTAGGCAGTGGTATGATGTGGGGATCATACGTCTTTATGAGGCTCCGTTCGTCGTAGGATCTAAATTCGAGCCGTTTCACAACACTATCTGTCCGAGTAAGAGTCCTTTTGGTAAAAAGAGTGACTTGGCTTCGCTAGGTAAGAATGACAGACGCGTAAACATGAGTATTATAGGGAAGTCCAACTAACCACAACAAACAGTCAAGGTCCTTGATCTCTCACACCTCGTCCACCAAGCCACCAAAGCCCAAACCGCGCGCCTTCTCAGCCGAACCCAACAATCACTCCAGAAGTTCGTCGCTCCCCAAGCCTCCTTCGCCGTCAACTGCTGGGCCTCCCTCTCCAAATGCCGCAAGCTCCGCATCCTAGACCTCTCGCTCGTCTCCGAACAAATCGACCACCAAGCCCTAAACCACACCATTGCGCAACTGCCCCTCCTCTCCGAACTCTACCTCCCCCGCTGCTCCGGCCGTTACGACATCGACAAAGGCCCCTTCCTCAACATGAAATGGCCACCCCAACTCCAACACCTCCAACTCTCCGGCAACGTCTACGGCCATGTCGCCGACATGATCCACCAACCGCAAACAGTCCCCCACACCATGACCTCGCTGTCAATCTGCTACTGTCCGAAGCTCACCAGCAACGAGATCCGCAAACTGCTCCGTAGCCTCGCGCCTCTCGTCACAAAAGTCCGTCTGCACGACCTCCCGGAAGTTTCGCAGGGCGCGCTGAACGGGGTTCTCCAGTGGATGCCCCAACTCACCGACCTCACCATCGCAGTGGACTACATAGACGTCAGCTTCGGGCACATGCCCGAGGACTTCTCGCCGCAGAACTGGCGCTCCGCACTCCCTCTTGAATCGCTCACCCTCGTAACCTCCGGCCTACGCTCAGTAGACCCGCACCGCGCCTTCGTCGCTATCGACCTATTCACCCTAATCGACGAGCGGTATCTCGGACGTCTGCGCTTCGTGCGCATCGCAGCGAGTACGGGATGGGCGAGCAAGGATGATGCAGCCGAGACGGAGGCCCTGGAGATGATGCTTATGGAGCTTGATCAGGAGAATTGGGAAAAGAGGCGATGGCATTATGAACGGTTTAAGGATGAGTATAAGGGGGTGGCGTGGAAGGAGTGGATTTTTGGGAAGGTGGGGTGGGGAATGAGGGCGAGGTTGAGGATTATGAGGGAGTGCTAGGGGTAGTGAGATGAGAAAGTTGGATGGGGGATTGGGGATTATTTTCGATGTTGGGTTTGGTGTATTTGTGATAGGCTGTTGAGGTGGAGGAGCTGGACTTTGTACTTTTTGTGTATTATAGATAGCATGTGAGCAAGCCTTGTATTATGAGTATCAACGATGAACGAGTAACGTAATGTAATGAAAAGAATAGCTCGATTAACAAACCCGAATGAAGACCATACATCCGTATATTCGTAACGCTGTGTTCATATCACGGAGATGGGAATAGACAAACACACAGTTCAATTTTGCACTAAAAGCCATCCATGGTTTCCATTCCACCATGCCCTGCCTAATCTATCCATGGTTCGATCAATCAATCGATTCATCATTCCATCCTACCACCCCAGAAACCAACCGAATTCTTACGCAAAAATGACAAACATGACCTCTATAACCGGGTGTTTTCCCTTCCCTTTCGTTTCCGCGCGGACAGAAAAGTAGTATGACTACCGGACCTGTGGAGAGGGACGAGAATCTCCTTTTCTCTCCACGGATTCCGCTTGTCATATCATCATCACCATAACCACTGCCCCCTATATCTCGTTGTGCTTAATCAACTCCCTCACTGAGTTTCTCCTGTTCAGGCACTTCCATTCTGAGTCACCTTCCCGGGCGCCGCTAATATACCCCTGACACCACCCTTTCCGCCGACCTCACGGTAAATACCGTTTATGCTTAGATCAGCGGCAATGTTGAGTTGGATCTCGATTTTTCCACCCTTCTTGACGCCCCGGATCGCGGCTTCGGAGAGGATCTTGCCGACCTTCCATGTCTTCTCGCGCTTCTCTTCTTCCTCCTCCTCGCTGTCGTCCTCGTCGGAGTCGTCATCGGAGTTCTCTTCCTTCTCCTTCTTGGGCTTGGGCTCAGGCTTGGTGACCTTGATGTGGCGGGCGCCTTCAGCGAGCTTGATCAGTACGTCGCCGCCTTCGCGGGGCGTGGCGATGATGGCGCTTCTTCGCACGGGAAGAGGAGTCTCGGCATCGACAATGGCGTGGAATACACCGGAGCCTTCTTCGCCAGAGATGAGGAGGACGCCGACAGCGTGAGAGAGATGTGGGGTCACGGTGACCATGGGGTGAGTGCTCTGCTCAATATCCTCAAGCTCGAACTCTTGGATCAGGGAGGCCTGGATAGCGGCGCCACGGACAGAGAGCTCGTTGGGGTTGATGGCAGTTGGGGATGTTGAGGGTGCGTGAACGATCGTGGACTCGGGGAATGCATTTGCGACTGCGGATGCAACCCTGGGAGTGTGAGAGTTGCCTCCACCAAGAATAATCTCAGTGATGTCGAGGGGATCGAGCGAGGCTTTCTCAACAGCGTGCGTTACTAAACGGGAGAAAGCAGCGAATTGCTTAGAGGCCAAGAGATCGTAGCGGGAGCGGTTGATGGTAGCAGTATAATCGATTCCGCCGACCAAGCTCTCCACTGAGAAGTTGGCAGTGCTTCCGATAGAAAGAGCCTTCTTGACTGCCTCGGACTCAAGCTTCAGCTTGGCCAAAGAGCGATCGTTCTCTCTAGGGTCGTCTGAGCCCTTGTTCTTCTTGATGAATTCCTTGGCGAAGTGGTCGATAAGGACCTGGTCAAGCTGGAAGCCGCTGACTTCGTAGTCATGAATGGTAGAGAGGATAGTGTAGATGCCGCCGCGGGATGCGATGACAGCGACGTCTGACCTAGTTCCACCCAAATCAGCAACAACGACGATCTTGTCCGCGATCTGAGCGTCCGGTCGAGCATCGTAAGCCAAGACAGCAGCGACAGGCTCATTGATGAATTGGAGTATCTCAAGATCGGCTTCTTTGGCAGCCTTGCTCAGCGCTTCCTTCTGGGCATCGGAGAAGTTTGTGGGCACGGTGACAACAGCGGCATTGACCTGCTTTCCCAAATAGTCCGAGGCAGAGTTTCGTAACCTCTTGAGGTGCCGTGTGGTGATCTCCGAGACGCTCACTGTATTCTCCTTATCCTCCTCAGTGTCACGGATCTTGAAGGCGATGGTAGATTCGTGCTGTACGGGGTGTGCGGACTGGTGGCATGGGGTGGGGTCTATCGACTTGAACCTAATGTGGCATTAGCATGTATAGTAGGCGCAGGACGACAAATGCGGCGAAACATACTCTTGCCCGAGGAAATCTCTGAAGTAGGCAACAGTGTTCTTGGAGTTGCGAACCAACTGGCTCTTGGCCTGTCCTCCGTGGAGTTCCTCGCCATCTACGTATGATAGTATGGAGGGGATCTGGCGATCTTTGTGGTGTTAGAATGAGTGCGGATGGATAAGCGACAAGTTCGATATCGTACCTCCATCTTCGTTCGCAATGACTTCGGCTTTGCCATCCTGAACAATATGTGAGCAGATCGCTCCGCGATACATTCTCAAGGCCGAGTCCTACCTTAGAGGTGAATGCAATCGAGCTGTAAGAATTGCCAAAGGAAATTCCAATTGCAACCCGCTGGGCGGGGTCCTGTTCTGCACTCATTATGTGCGGGGTGTTGTCGTTTCCACGTCAAGAAACAAAAAACTCCACTTCGCAATATTTTTGTAGTAGGCGTTGAGAGTTTTATCGGGTGCGAATATATCAAAGTGTGGAAGTTGGATGGTGAAGTCTAGAAATTCTGCGACTAAGAAAATTACACTGTTGTCCGGCGAAAAAGTTACGTCGTCTTGGCGAGTCTTGGCACGATTGTACCTATCGATTAACCATGTCGCCATTTGCGATGTTGGATTGGCCTCTATCAAATCACACTTAAAATGTCGCTCTCAACGACAATCGTCCTTCCCGGCGATGAAATCCCGTCAAGTGCACTCCCTAAAGCTCACAATGAAAAGAAAGCGCTGAAGCTGGGTCCTGGCCTTCGACACACCCCACCCAGTACCATCACAACGACTGTCGCAGGAGCTTTAGTTACCGACAACAAAAAGAATGCGGCATGGATTGAGTATAATAGCGGACGGGTAAGTGCTTGCATAGCCACTTCTCTAGCCTCCTTATATTCATATAATCATCTACTACTTCGAATAGCTAACAATCATAGTACCTTCCCGTTGCCAACGACCTCATAATCGCAACCGTCAACACCTCCGGCGGCGAAAATTTCAACTGCTACATAACCCCTCACACACCACTTGCCGCCCTCCCAAACCTCGCCTTCGAAGGCGCAACGCGCAAAACGCGTCCCCAGCTCCCCGCAAACTCCCTCGTCTACGCGCGCATAGCCAACCCTGGCAAAGACTCCATCCCAGAGCTGACCTGTGTCGATCCTTCTACAGGGAAGAGTGAGGGACTCGGGCCGCTGAAAGGGGGCATGGTGTTCAAGATTAGTTTGAGTATGGCTAGGCGCCTGCTCGCAGGGAAGAAAGGGGGTGTGACGGTTTTGGAGGGTTTGAGTGAGAAGGTGGGTTTTGAGGTTGCGATTGGGAGGAATGGGGTTTTATGGGTGGATGGGGGGAGTGTGAAGACAACTTTGTTGGTGGGAAAGGCAGTGCAGGAGGTGGATGAGTTGGCTTTAGGGGAGAAAGGCCAGAAGAAGGTTGTAGAGAGGGTGCTAAAGGGAATATGATGGTAAAGATGTGGAAAGTCGATGTTTTTGGCATTCGATGATTGAGATACCCTTATATGAAGAAGGATGGCATGCGGATCAGTGGCATTTGATATCGTCATGAGAGTGGAAGTCCATATTACAAATGGGGGCCCGGTACCGCTCCTTGTAAGTTCATTGCCTATTCTGCAGGCAAGATTACATAGGATGGTACCATGTGCCTGGTCTAGAAATTAGGGCCGACATACCATGTCACATTGTGGCTCAGTGTACAGGAATGAAGTAGGTTGAAAGATTGAGAGAGGTGAAATCCTTGTCATATATCAAGATACGAAGTGGAAAAGAGTCAATGCAAACATGGTATTCTTTTTCATCGAATCTTTTTGGGCGAAAACGCGGTGTGCTACAATCCCTGATGGGAAAAGTACACCATCATTCTCTTGAAACTGTTACACCAACGGTGGTTTACTATTTTACATATTCGGCATCCTCTACCCTACCCGCAATGAAACATTCCTGCTAGCAACAGAAGCATTGGCCAGCTAAGGAGCGACTCTCTGTGGATCTCTCGGGAACACTATAGTTATGTTAGCATGCTCCCTTGGTTGCTGACCAAAACAATGAACTTACAAGAGCACATGCGAATGTTAGGCAAGCCCAACCAGAACTGAACGATGCGCTCGAGACCGAAGCCACCGCCACCTAGATAATACGGTCAGGATATGGCTTCATCCGTTATCAATGGGGGACTTACCGTGAGGCGGGCAACCATATCGGAAGCAATCGACATATTCCTTGGTACCTGCACCGTTGGGGTCGATGGGTGGATCATGCTCGCGCATTCGCTTTGAGAGTAGCTCGGCATCGTGGATACGTTGGGCGCCAGAGCAGATTTCTTGACCACGCATGAACATGTCGTAGCTGTTGGAAAATTCGGGATTGCTGGGAGAAGGCATAGTATAGGCGGGTCGAACGGCGAGAGGGAACTGGTCGAGGGTATAGAAGTCAGAGTTATACTTCTCAAGGACGAGACGTCCTAGTAGTTTCTCTTGGGGAGTGCTCAGGTCATCAGTATCCTTGATTCCCTCGGTAATTGGGTCGCCGGATTCCCTCAGCATCTGGATACCTTCTTGAAATGGAATTCTAGGGACCTTGCCAGGCTCAGGGAGCTTGAAATCTTCAACATGATAGACTGATCTTACTAGGTCTGTCTCTTTACGATAACGGTTGTTCAACTCGGTAAAGATAAACAACATGAGTTCTTCCAACAGACCCATCACTTCATGGTAATTCTCCTGGAACTCCATCTCCAAATCGAGACCAGTAAACTCAGTCAAATGACGGGCCGTGTTCGAGTTCTCGGCGCGGAATACAGGGCCAATTTCCATGACTTTCTGGAAGCGTGCAGCAATCAACATCTGCTTATAGAACTGTGGTGACTGCGCCAGGTATGCCTGGCGGTCAAAGTACTTGACTTCGAATACATTTGCCCCGCCTTCAGAAGCAGCACCTAGAATCTTTGGTGTATGGGTAAGTGTGAAGCCCTTCTTGGACAAGAACTCTTGGAACAAGGCGCAAACTCCTCCCTTGATAACAAAGATAGAGTGGTTAATTTTTGCCCTCAAGTCAATTGTCCTGTTATTCAATCGCGTGCTGAGACCAACAAGTGGCCGCGCATCGCCCTCTTCTTGCTTCGCTTCTTCTTCTCCGGTTCCTGCGTCAGGCAGTGGCCGTTCTGCGTCTTCAACTTGAAGCGGGAGTGGAACCTTGAAAGGAATTAGTAGGAAGTAAAGAGCACGAAAGGACTGAAAAAAGTACCTCTGCCTTGGCCTCGATGAAAACCTTTAGGATGTGAATCTCGAAGTCTTTGATGGTTGCGCTCTTAATGGGTTCATTGACGCGCTTTACCAATCCAGTGATAACAACTGTACTCTCTGTACTGATACTTCCTGAAAACTTGACCATCTGTTTGCTCAATTTCTCGCTAGCTGCAATGACTGCTTGTACAGTATTGAGTCCTTGCCTCAAGTTCAAGAAGGCCAATTTGGCCGACTGTACTCTCGCATTCTCCACCCACGACCTGAAGGTAATCTCTTTATCCTCGAAGTCGTTGATATTGGATAGGTTTTCCCTCTGAGTACCGGTGACCTTGAAGTCTTTAGAGCCTGTGAGGGGGAGTTCGCCATAAAGCTCCTTCGACACGTCCTCTGCATCGGCGGCTTCTTTCTTTTGACGTTCGACAAGCTCACGAGCTTTCGCAGCGGCTTTCTTTTCGGCCTTTTCCTTTTCCTTCTGTGCTTTCTATGAAAATCGAAGAGAATTAGTAAATAATTGCTTTAATTAGATGTGCGCAAAGTAACCAGTTATGTATCGTAGCAACCATCTCGGCACGGAGCTTGTTAAAGAGCAATCTCGTACCTTCAGCGCATTTTTGGAGGGTTCTTTGGGAGGTTCGCCAGAGCCGGACGCGACGGGTGCTGGTTCAGTCATTGTGAGTGTTTTCAGGTGAGTGGAATAAAGCCGGAGAGCTGTTGACTGAAGTTATTGTTTTTTGGTGGGGTGAAATGAATCATAACCACAACTAGTCATCTTCTGCCCCGCTCAGCCCTACGAAAGGCGCCACCGCTAGCGCCACTGCCACACGTTTAATGTACTTTTCATTGAACACCCACAATGGCTGATGCTTACACCTACACCGTCTTCATGACGGACAAATCCAATCGCCCTGAGCTTAAAAAGGAAAAAAAAAACCCCGAAAAACTGTTGAAAGTGATAGTTGGGTGACAATAATAGTCAGAAAAATGGTCACTACTCTATTAAATGAAGCATATCTACCTCAGCATCAATCGCTTGACGCATTTGATGCCATGAAGTTACTACCCTAAACTCGACTGTTCCCTAGTCGGTATCGTATCCCGAAAGCCGTCCCAGCAGGTGAAGGTAATCAAGTTCCATTATGCTAGAGAAAACCATTCCAATATGCCCGATTCGCTATGCCAGAAAAAAGGACCGTTGATATTACGTACGACCAATATCCAGCCGTCACACTAATAGACATACGTCCAACATTATAACTATACAGTCCACTTGAAATCTCTTTCATTGAAGAGCTCCAGGTTGGTTGTGGTAGAGCTAAAGAAAAGAAATGTGTGTCCATGGGGGACTATGTAATCACCCTACAAATGTTGACGATCGACTGAGGGTTGTGTTTGCATCCCATAGCTTGACTGTCTTGACTGGAGTTTGCACAGGTCGATCAGGAGCTGTACATCCGAATATGTTGACATGATTGTCATGGAGGGCAGCAGCTGCAATTAGCAGTCGATGAGGGTGGAAAGCAGTGGCAGAAATTGCTGATGATCGATCTCGTAGGAAACCTGAATAAGGTTCGAAATGTGAAACCAGCTGTCCAGTATTGATGTTGAAAACTTTCACGCGGTGTCGTTGGGTGCCACTGACAAGATTAGTACTAGATTTCCTCAGAACAAGTGTGTACACTTACGTTGCGAAAACAGGAGCATGTTCATGAACACTCAGAGTACGGAGCGTATCTTGG
The DNA here is from genome assembly GCA_020744415.1 of Dendryphion nanum. Classification (NCBI taxonomy): domain Eukaryota; kingdom Fungi; phylum Ascomycota; class Dothideomycetes; order Pleosporales; family Torulaceae; genus Dendryphion; species Dendryphion nanum. The sequence continues at coordinate 958,686 of JAGMWT010000006.1, forward strand.
GTAGACTGAATCGTCTTCACACTCTTGTCCATTCGAATATCCCACAACTTTACCTCACCACTTCGACATCCGGTGACAAGCTCGCGCTGACCACCCCGCTGTAAGTGTACGTTGGTGACCCATTGTTTGTGCTCTTTCCAGACCTTGACCATGGCTGTTGCCGGTTTTTCACGTTGGTCATAAACGCGAACAGCGCCGTCGCCGAAACCAGCAATGAAAACATGACCTTCGACTTGATCAGATGTCAATGAGGTGATACAAGATCCAGATCTCGCTGGGATATCCTGAGTTAAATGTCAGTCTCGAACGAAATGATGAAAATCAAGTCGACTTACACTTGTACATATCTCCGTGCTGGCGTTCCAGACACGGATGACCTTGACATCGCCAGCGACTAACGCCAGGCCTCTACCTTGTTGCCAATCAAAAACTAGTCCAGCATTCTTGTTGCTGGGAACAAGATCCGTCAAGGCACGGAAGGCTGTGACCAATTGGGTCTTTCCCCTGCTATGATAGTTGCGATAGATCTTCAGAACGCCATCCGAGGATCCAGTCATGAGAAGAGCTTGGTCATCCTCATTGATGAAGCGAACTTCGGTGATTTTCGAGTCGGCAGGATTGGCGTTCGAAAAGCTGTTTATCCTCCTAGTTGAGCCTGAATAATCAAACACATTTACAGTGTTGCGGTTATCTGTAACCACAAGGTGATCCTCGAATTGATGGAAACACATCTTGGTGGGCTGGCTAAGATTGTCGAAGTATCCGCGAGGTGCATCCCATCGATATTTGACGGACACCTCTTTCAAGGGTTGAGTTTCAGCAATTGTTCTATCATTTCGGTTCCTTCTCCACAAACGCCCGTTGTAATCTGTGCTGCCTGGCTCATCTGCTTCTGTTGGTCGCATTTGAGGCTCTCGGAAGTATTCAACAGACCACTCGTAGAATGTGCTTTTTAAGGGCAGTTCAGGATCTTTTGAAAAGTCTCGAGGTACGAACCCACGTGTTACTGGCTCTTCTGGGACTTGGTATTTCTCCGGGGTATATGGACGGGTGTCAACGGGCGATCCGTAAGCATCTTCGGTCTGTCCACGTCCGGAACCCTTCTGGGGTGATGTTTGAGAATCGTGCGTACCCCATAGATTCTTAAGAGAAGCGGCGACACTACCCGTCCTTCGGAGGGGATTGAGAAGATTGAGATAGCTGGGTTCTTTGGATGGAGTCGGAGGCGCGGGTGTGGTTTGAGTCGGCTGCTCTTCTTGTATGCGTCGGCTTGTTCGCAGGACAGGATTTTTCCGCACGATATCTTCCACATGCGGTTGAATAAATTTGGCAAGTGAAGATTCGAGCAGAGCAACGAGTATATGGTCCACGACGATACCGGCGTCCCTTGCAATCTCGGGATGAGGATCAACAGACATGACTAGCATCTCCTTCCATAAGGTAGCGTATATGGTGTTTTGCGAACACGAATCGGACAGCGAATGGCTATTGATAACGGTGGATCGGGCCTTCATGTAAAGGCCATCGCCATCCTTATCTTTTGATTCAGTGCGCGAATGTCCGTTCGCTTCTTCAGCAAAATGCTCGAATGCCGCAACGACAAACCTGCTTCGGTATCGCATAACGAATGTCGAGAAGAAGATAAGCAGTTCTCTTCGAACTAGGCTATTCCCGTCTGTCGTCATGACAAGAATCATTGATGCAATGGATTCTTCGATTTGCGCAACTTGAGGGGTCACGTCTCGTATCCCGAGGAAAGCAGTAAGGGCGTAAAGCATTGCAGCTCGCACCTCAGTGACAGGATCCAGTACCAGTTCGCAGAGTCGTTCGTGGGCCATGCATCTAATGCCGACCCATTTCGCCTCTTCGTAGTTAACCCAGAGCTTACTTAGACACAGGCATGACCATTGCCTTAACAGAGGGTTGGCCATGTCCTTTAGATGATCTAAGCAGCTTTCTACCAGCTCAGTGCTTAAAGAAGCTCGCTGCCCTTGGTTATAGTCCTTGCAAAACATTGCCACTATAAAGGCACACATCGCGCGATGCTCACTGGCATTCAAGATAGGAATACCTGAGTTGGGTCAGCACTGACAAGACCAATGTTAGAATATACAAACCTGAATTGGGATTCAGTATGTTGATGAAATACTGATAACCATTATCTTTCAGCAGATCTGCCTGACAAGACTGGTCTACGGCGAGAATACGTGCCCAGATGAAGACCATGACTGGTTTCAGCTCAATCGCCTGTGACTGCAAGAGTTTTAGTACATATGGAAAGATGCCGATGCTTAGCGCCAGATTCACAGCCCAAGGGCCGAGATCGAGAAATTTGGAGAGCAGAATGAGGGCCCGAAGTCGGTGGACTTGACTAAGGAGGACCTGCAAGACAATGGGAAGCTGCTCAGGTATCTTTTGCTCCACGGCACCTTGGGTTAGATACACCTCAAAAGCAGTCAATTGTTCAGAAAAGAATTCGGAATGCCTATACGCATACTCCTTTTCGCCTCGTGCCTCGGCTTGCAGATCTGGGAGCTGTGCTAGGATTAATTCCACCGCTAAGTCCCAACTTCGCCACAAGGGGTGGTCGTGTGTTTGGGGAATATCAGGATGCGAGACTGGGTGACAATGATAAACTCGCATGATGCGTTGGGCCAGAAGGAAGTTCCGGAAAAGAGCTGCAACCATCAAGTCTTGCCTAAAGAGCTTCTTAAACAACGGCTTGGGCAGTGAATTCCAGGCGATTGTATCAGTGATGGCAGTAAATATCCAGTTGAGCTCACCAATTGGCGTCCGGCGTTCTGACACTTTCCCGGGGATGTTGTGGGCGTCGCGAGTTGCGACCTTGCTAGGAAGTGGATTTTGGAGGATGAAAAATCTTACGGCCATGGTGATGGGATCTGTCAGACATGAAGTGAACACGTCCGCTGGCAGTTCAGGATTAGTAGGTAGCGACTCTTTTTCTCTGCAAGCTGCAAGGTGAATGCAATCACTAAAATCGACGAACTCAACACTGGGATCTCTGCGCCGTGCATCCTCGAATTCGAGCTGATGCTTATCCGCGAAACGATTGAAGTTGCTGATAATCAGTCCGGCATCAGAGCAATCGTAAACAAAGAGACTTGGTGCGCCTATCCAGCTCTGTAAATCGTATAGAGACAGTGGGATATACTGAGTGTAATTTCGATTGAAGACCCATATTTCTCCAGATGTCGTTGGCTTCGGGACACCATGACCGTTATAGTGGAAAAGAACCCGTTCATTGCGCGCATTTCGTCGGAGGGTTGAGGAGTATTTTCTCGTCTCGTCCGTTGTAGGGTCTAGCAGCAGCTTGTAGCGTGTGCGCATGCTTAATTGTTCGTATTGCGTCTGCAATGCCTTCCCGATCTGGTTCATGGGAGTATGGCCGGGAGTTTGAGAAGTGGCGGAGGGATCAATCCAGCATTCTTCCTTTGCACAGGGATTTGTCTTGATCACATCGGGAGGGTCGACGCCTATATTAAGGCAGAGTGCGAGGACGGCGGAAACGGTTTTGAGCCGGTCGCGCATTCGCCATTCTTGGAGAGGATATGCGCCGAAGTTGTCTTTTGGAATGCCGCTGGTTTCATGCCTCTTCTCCGTAAAGTACATAAAGAAGGTCGATGTCAAGAGGTTGTTATACTCCTCTGAATTAAGCTGGTCATCCCAACCGTGTCTGATCTTGAAGTGGCCATCGGTGCTGGCCGTTTCCTCTGTATTGTCTGCGTCTTCGGAAGTAAAGTGACGCGGGCCAAAGTCGCTCTTTGCGCGCAAGAGGGAGGGTCGTCCAGCAGCGCGACCCAAAGAGGATGGTCGTTGGGTGGTGGGTGTAAGGCGGCCATTCAGCTCCGGCGGAGGGTGACTGGCAGGCTGAGCATCGGTAGAGGAGGTGGGAGATTGCTCTCCGGAGGAAGGCATGGTTGCTGGTATGGGAGCGTGAGATGCTAGAGGATTTGGGAGTGCAGAACCATCAAAGAGGGGCATTTTGGCCGACAGTTCTCATGCAGTGTATGGGTAAGCGGAGGTTTCAAGGACGACGGTCGTAGCCATGACGGCGCGGCTCGTTGTATAAGGAAGCAATGAGTGAGTTGTGAGTTGTGAACCGTAAGCTTGTGAGCTGTGAGCGATAGTGGGACGGTTGTAGTAATGCAAAGCGAAGCCCCAGCAGAGCTCGTGGCAGGTGGCGGGAGTGTGGGCGCGCAGGCGGTCAGCAGAAAGCAGTATGTTGAGCTTTGGGTTGCCGTCGCGGTGAACGTTTTGGTCACTGATGCTCGATGATGCACCAGTCCGAGGCTGGGCTAGAGTGCACGTGATAGCTAGATTGTGCCAAGACACTGGCAGGGATGGGCCTCGGAAGCGAATCAGGGCGGCTAGTTTCGCAACCTCCAATTCATCGAGTTGCACACTGTCCAACACGATTAAATACACCAAACTCTACGGCACAAGCGGTCAATTACAATATGGTTTCCCGGACCAGAGGGCTTCGCGGGCTTCGACAGACTTCCAAGCATCCTCGTCCGGGCAAGTCTTGAGTTGGCAGCTACCCATTTACTTTCTAGAGTCGAGAGAAAGCAGTCTGGTCGGCAGCCCGCAGAAGTGTGACGGGGTCCCGAAGAGAATCCAAGCACCGAGAATTCCGGAGATTTGCATGCTGCACCGCTCTGCTCAGTTATCGGACGTTGTGCTGCCATCAGCTCCATGTGTACTATGTACATGCTACGCACATACTCTATTCCCCCATTCCACAACGGCTCAGCGACGCCTCTCCGTGGCTCAACGGGCGCCCTCCGTAGCGGGTCTCGCGGGCCTCTCTGGTGGGCGAGGGGAGACGTGCATCCAAGATTTGTACTTTTGGTATACATTCACGGTAGCTTGAATTTGCTCCGATTGCATGCACTCCCGTCGTGCAGCCGGCTGGCCAATGATGGCGCGCTGGTTCGACTTAGACCTGGACACCCATGACGGCCTAGGGCGTTGGCGGCTGATCAGGACTTCTTTGCTCAGGGGCGCCGTGTCCAGTTGTGAGGGACTCAGGGAGTAGGTCTCAGTAGGGAGCAGGGAGATCCAACCCTCAACTGAGCCGGGCCTTGGTTGGCGACTACAACATCGAACATTGCTGTGCCGACAAACAAAGATAGTTGTTGTAATCATAACATCAGCACTAAATGGTTACTTTAACTCGAGGACTGTCTCTTTGCTCTTTGCGCTCCAGTGCTCGTTGTAGTTGTGGTGCTCCAAGAGTGTGTGCTTGACACGAGCAGCCCCCAGTGTGCCCCCAGTGTGCCCCCAGTGCCTCCCCTCTCCCACCATTGGGAACCTGGAAACCTGATTGGGAAGCCTCCGCCGGCCTCGAAATAATCTCCCCAGCATTCGTCGTCGCCTCAACCCTTCTCTTTCCCCCCTCCCCAACACCTCCGACACCTCCAACACCTCCAACGCCTTTTCTTCCCATCACCTGTCCGCGCGACTCTCGACCTTCTTCCGCATCCCTCGCCCCTTCGCCGCACGCTGCACCGTCTTCCTCCCTGGACGCCTCGCTCATCTCCTGCCGCGCTCGCCGGATAATCGTTCATCGCCATTCCCGTCTAAAACACTGCCGCTGCACCTACACACCAGCCGCCTTGTCCTCCAACCCCCTCCGCGACCACTTTTCTTTCACCCTCGCCATCGCGGCCCATCCCATACCGCACGCCCATACTCCTAATCTACGGCCGACATTGAATTAGGGAGCAGACCGAATGCGTCCTTGAACCGCGCCCGCACCCTCATTCGTGACGTCGCAGTCGGAGACGGCCCGCCGCCATGTCGTTTCTCTTTGGAAAGAAGAACAAGCAGCAGCAGGGCAATGCGCTGCCGCCCGCGACTCGAGATATTTCATCATCGCAGGGCCCTGCCTCGCAGATTCCTGCTGCGAACGGAACACCCAAACAGGAGCCTAAGAAGAGCCACGACGGAACCCCGAGCCAAACACCTACACCCGGTACCAGCGTGAACAACTCTCTCAGCTCTCTACAGAATCCCGTTACCACAGCCAGTCCCGAACCTAAGACGTTACGGGACAGAGCCGACTCTGACAATCAAGTAAGTACTGAATTTCACGAAATCACTCCGCAGGTGGTCTTGTCCATCAGACCATTCACCTGCTGACGCTATCCTGCAGAACAACCAAAGATCGACGACTCGCAACCCGCAAGACTCCCCATACCCTTGGTCGTCCAGACGTTTAAATTTCACCACAACCGCAAATCCTTTCCCTCGTTACGGCGCCGCCATCAATTCCACCGCGTCCAAAGATGGCACCATCTTCATCATGGGTGGATTGGTGGGAGGTACAAGTGTCAAGGGTGACCTTTGGCTGACAGAGATGGGCAATGGCACCATGGCCTGCTACCCAATCTCTACTAGTGGAGATGGGCCAGGACCTAGGGTCGGCCACTCCAGCCTCCTCGTCGGCAATGCTTTTATTGTCTTTGGCGGAGACACTAAATTGGATGAAAGTGACGACCTAGATGATACTCTCTATCTTTTAAATACATGTAGGTGCTTCTTCTTCAACTAACAGCTCCGACGTGGATACTAATATGCAACAGCAACAAAACATTGGTCGCGCGCTCTACCACAAGGACCTCGACCGACCGGCCGCTATGGACATACCCTGAACATTCTAGGGTCCAAGATCTACATATTTGGAGGCCAGGTTGAGGGGTTCTTCTTTAATGACCTAGTGGCCTTCGATTTGAACTCCTTGCAATCTTCAACTAGTCGATGGGAAGTTCTTTTGCCCAACTCAAAGGAGGGATCCGTTTCGAGTCCCCAAGGTCGAGCGCCCCCTCCTCGCACAAACCATTCTGTTGTCACCTGGAACGACAAGCTGTATTTGTTTGGTGGCACTGATGGGAATGTGTGGTTTAATGATGTGTGGACGTACGACCCAAGGACAAACTCTTGGAGCGAACTTGACTGCATAGGCTACATTCCTGTTGCTCGTGAGGGCCATTCTGCCGCGCTCGTCAATGATACCATGTACATCTTCGGTGGCCGCACCCAGGATGGCGTGGATCTGGGAGATCTTGCTGCCTTTAGGATATCGTCTCGCCGTTGGTATATGTTCCAGAATATGGGTCACTCTCCATCACCGCGATCGGGCCATTGCATGACCTCGTTTGGGAAACATGTCATTGTTTTGGCAGGTGAGCCAAGCTCTTCCGCCAGTGACAGAAATGAGTTGAGTCTTGCATACATCCTGGATACGTCCAAGATCCGTTATCCACCAAACGAGAATGCTCCTGCGCAACAACAAGGAAATGCGCTTCGAAAAATGAGCAGTGAGAGGAGTGCGTCGTCCCAGGGAAAAGCAGGCTCTCCACCAGCGCGTGAAAGTGTAATGACTGGACCCCTGCAGTCCCGAGCTCCAGATGCGAATAGTGTTGCTGCCGGCTCTCGATTGCCGCGAGCAGCAGGCCAGGCACCTTCTGGTCCTCCTCCACTTCAGCAGCCCCCTCAACCCCGAGCCAATGGCCCCGGACCAGGCCCTGGCCCTGGACCTGGATCCATCTTCAACAACAATCCGAAAAACAAAAATCCCATCAAAAGTGATCGTGGATATGGACCCCCTGTCGATACAAGAGGCCCCTCTTTTGACCGGGAAAATATTTCTCCCATTTTGAGAGACAGCCCTTCCTCTGCAAACGATGTGTCTGGACCATCAATCAATGAAAAGACAATGAACGGACAGCGAAAAGTTTCTGATGTCCTTGGGCAACAAAAAGACCCCAAAGACCCCAAAGAATCCATGGACACATCGAGATCAGGGAGCCTTGTTTCGCGGAACACTTCTAAATCCCATCGACAGCAACATTCACTTGAGAGTATTGAACAAGGAACCCCGAGGCGTTCTCTCGAAGCACAGCAACGTGCACTGAGTCGCGAAGGTGATCAGCGACCAATGGACAGCGGAGTCGGTGCATCACCAGCTTTGAATCAACAGAACGAAGAATTGGTTCGGGAGCTAGAGGCGATCAAGAGTAAGAATGCTTGGTATGCATCCGAGCTAGCACTTGCGCGTAAGGCTGGTTACAATCTCGGTACCTCGGCGAGCCCCATTTTAGATGAGAAGGCTGCAGACGTATTCGGGGACGATGATCGGCCGTTAGTGGAAGCTTTGTTGAAGATGAAGAACGAGTTGGAGCGTGTGCAGACTTCGATAAAAAACCAAGGCGTGGATGCCGCAAAGCGAATTGCCGAGGTGGAGAGACAACGAGATGCTGCCATAGGAGAAGCGATATACGCCAAAGCAAAGCTTGCTGCACACGGTGGTGGCAGTCAGGGTGGTACTCCCCAGCCGGACGGAGTGCGAAGTACTGCTACACCAGATATGGATCGAGTCGCGGATATTAATCGCCGCCTCGCCGCATCTCTGTCTTCTCAATCCGAATTGTCTTCCAGGCTTGAAAAACTCACTCTGGAGATAGAGGGTGAACGTAAGGCCAGACACCTTGCGGAGGAAACTGCAGACGCTGCTCAGAAACGGGTCCAAGAGCTGGACTCTTCTCGCCAGAAGCACGCTGCGGAATTCGACAGCATACGTGCTGAATTGCATGAGGCGCAACGGATAGCAAGGGAGGCTTCCGCCGCAGCTTCGCAAGCTGAAGCGTCATCCCGACTCCTCGCAGTCGACAAGAGCGAGTTGAGTGCCAAATTCCTCAAGGTTTCCGGCGATTCGAAAAACCACACGACGATACTCCAATCTTTACGAGATGCTGTCACGGCGTCATCAGAAAAATCATCGCTTTTAGAAAAACAATTAGAGGAGGAGCGACTTCAACGAGATACAATTGGCCAAAAATTGACCCAGCTCCGTTCGGAGCATGAGGATCGCACTGCTGAACTTGAGACAGCTTCGCGTAAACTCCACGATGCGGAGGAGCTTGCCGAGAAATACGCCGAAGAAGCGCGTCTCCACCGTCAAGCAGTCATTAACGGACTTGGGAGTATCACTGCACGCGACGAGGACAATCACGATGCCATGGATGAACGTGTAGTCATTCTCCAGCAACAAGTGGACGCTGCCAACGCCATGGTTCGCCAGAATCAAGATGCTGCAGACCACGCATCGGAGAAACTCAGACGTGCGGAGGAGAGAATTGCTGGGCTTGAGGCCTATCAAGAACAATCAAGCCGTGAAGGACTAACCATTCGTAAGCAGTTGCAACAAGCTATGCGCGACATGCAAGCCTCAGAAGCTGAGAAAGCGGAGCTCCATCAGCAACATGAGCGACTACGGCTAGAGAGCAATGCCTTCGAGGTTCAATTGAAGACACTCAAGAACCTTCTTGAGGAGCGTGGCGTCAATCCTGTTGATGCACGACGCTCTCGTGTTTTGGATAGCCCTGGCTCTAGGTTCGGCACTCCCGAGATGAATCGAGTCCGTGAACTCGAACAACAAATCGATTCCATGAACAAGGCTCATGAGGAACTACGGATCTCCATCGAGCACCGAGAGCAAGAAGTAAGCAAGGATTGGGAGGATAAACTGCAGGCTTTGCATAACGATCATCAAGCTGCCGTCAAGTATTTGCGCGGCACTGAGAAAATGCTCACGAAGATGAAATCAGAGCTCGATCGATATAAGGACAAGAATACTAAGCTTGAAGAAGAGCTTACAAACGCTAAGCAAGCCGCCCGAAGTCCATCCAAGGAACAGACTCAGGAATGGGAAGCGGAAAGAGCGTCATTTCGAAGTGAGCTCGCTGCAGTCGAACAAAACATGAAGACTACTATCTCGCGATTGGAAACCCAACTTACCACCCTTCAATCCGAGTTGGCGACTGCACGTCGTGAAGCCGAAGTTGCTGCGACGAACGCAAAGGAGGCAGAGAAATCTGTCCATCAATCTGAAGCGGACCTAGAAGCGCTTCGTCGTCAAAATGAAAGTCTGGAAGAGCGGGCACGTGAAGCTGAGCAACGTGTGCAGGTTTTCCTCGACCAATTCGAAACGTCGGTGGACAACTACCGTCGCCAATCTCAAGTCCCGGTGGCTGCCATTAATGGGAGCGATCATGCACGTCATCGGCCACATGACAGCATTGCATCAGGCGATTCAATCTACACGGATAACGATGGCTCCAGCACTCCCGAGCCCACCAACGGTTCTGGTTCAGCAGCGACTCGCAACTCCATGGCTCTCGACAACCTCGCATCCGAGCTTGACGCTCTGAGGAGTCATTGGGAAACAACCAACAAAGCCTATCGTCTGAGCGACCGTTTCGACTTCGAACAAACTCCCACAACAGACAAAAACGAGCTGAGTGAGTCGCTATCCAGCTGGCGCCAACGAATGGATCTGGAAGATGAACAGGAAGAAGAGAGTATGGCCGAAGCCGCTACTAAAGAGAAGAGAATTGCAACAGGTCAACCTTCCACCGCCACCGCCCCCTCTTTGGTACCAGGACCACCACCAGCTGGACCCGGCGGTTCCACGATGATATGAAGCAAAGTGACAAAGCGACAATATACGGGAATTAATTGAATTGGGTCGGGGCGTTTTTATTTCGAATGATGGGTGCGGAAAAGGAAAAGCAGAAGAAGACGTAGTAGCCAATTTCCTTGAAACCTCCTTCCCTTCCATGCCATTCCAGATCGATTACTGAAGAAACTTAGCGGGGCTTTTGTTTATTCTTCTTTCATCGTTATCTCGGCGCTAGATTGGAGCCTCTGTGGAACTTTGGGAGCTTGGTTTCTTATATTTGCGTGCCTTGTTAATGGCGGCGCGAAAACGTTTTCTTATCTTCTTCGTACTATACCAGATCTTTTGCTTATTTTTTTTCTGTGTCGTATTGTCTTCTCTTTCTCCTTCTCCTTCTCCTTCTCCTTGGCCTGTTTTCCCTCGCGATTACAATCTGAGTTCAGTTAACGTTTAATTCTGTCTCTCATTAATAATCCTCCCCCTTAACCTTCCTCTATTTTCTCCCACAACATTTACGTGTTCAAGTTGTGTGAGTCAGGGTTTTTACTTTTGGCTCTTCTTTCAATGGCGGAAATTCTTTGTGTTTCTTCTTTTTCGGGTTTTTTTTTGGTTTTTTTGCGAGGCGTTTGGGAATGTATGAGTGTGATCAGGAACTAAGAATGTTATGTATGTAGTTGACTTGGAAGGGAAGGAAACAGGAGAGATAGGTGATGGTTTGGAGGGAGACCGGGTAGGGATGGGATGAGGGCATGTAGGGTATGTAGGGTATAGCGTTGTCTAGTCTAGTCTGGCCTAGTCATTTTGGCAGAGCGTAGACGCTCTATGAAACAGTATTTTCCTTATTCATTGATTTATTCATTGTGTGTAGTGTGATGTTGGCGGTGCGGGGAGAGCAGATGGTCTACTGATGGGGTTTTTTTTTAAGTTAGCTCTTACAAAGGTTTTAGGTGGAGGGGTTTGCAGTGTGGGGATATGTTGGTTCTTGGATGGAGTGAGCAAGTTCTCTGGTAGTTTTTCTCTGGTATTGGCTACACATGTCGATTGGAAGTTGAGAGGTTTGCATGGGTCTTGTAAACGTGATCGAATTTCCGGCATGGTATGTCACTTCGTAGCCTCGAGTTCGCAATGAATGATGTAATGGTGGCTCTTGGCTCCAGGGCTTATGATGCTGTTCTATTTCATATCACAAGGCCTTTGCTTAGATCTATATAGTCCTTTCATACTCGAGTTGTCCAGTGTTCCATTACTTGGGAAAAAGACTACTGTCTAATTCCCAATTCCGAACCTGTCACCTCGTACCCGAAAGGCTTCGACGAACATTGTGACAAGGAAGAGCTATCAGGGCTATCAGCCTTTTCTGCTTTACGTCCTGAATGGCTTTCGTCATAAATCTGTTTAATGCGTCATAGTCAAATAATCCAACACTTCAATGCCTAAAGGCTACATATCCCACAACCTAATTCCAACATCTCACCTCACATCCGAAAACTCCATATGCTACATGATTTCCATGATGGCATTACTAGCTACGCCTACGATGCATACATCGTCCTAGCTACTGAGGTGGGAACGCCCTCCTCGAATGAAGTAAAAAAAGGAAAAAAAAGCCCTTCTTGCCAAACCCAGACAGGGCAGCGAACCAGCAAAACACACAGGACGGGGATGCGCGAGGGAGATTCGACCCGTCACATATCCCTCCCCGTGAGCCTGCTGCTTGAGAAGTCGAAAACATGAAGAAAAAAAACCTCCCTCCCTCCCTCCCATTGAGTCAGAGATGCCGGATAGAGAACGGCAAACTGGACCCACAGAAAGACAGAAAGGGACAAAGAGCCCACAGAAACAACCACATTACATCTCCTTCCACTGATCCCACTCATCCCACAAATCCTCCCAGTCAATCTCCTCCTTCGCCCTATCCCCCCTACCCCCTACAACAACACCATGGCCACTCCGATTTCCATAGCCACACTCCTCCCGCTCATGCGTCGTCAAAACCCCGACCTGGAACCCCTCACCAATCGGATGAACAAGGCGTCTCGTACCCACACAAGTTCCTACGACCTCGTCCATTAACCAGAACGAATCGTCCCGGAAATCCATCTCGCGACCCAAGTTGGATATAGTACCCAAGTGGCGGCGCGGACAGTTGCGCGTGCCGCGACAAGGTTGCATCTTGGCGGGCGGTGGTTAGAATGGGGAATGTTGGGGGTGGGAAGGGGGGAGGAGTAGGGAGTGTGTATTTGGGAATGGGTTTGGGTTTGGAGTCGCGTTTGCGGGCTTGGATGGGGAAGAGGCGTGGGGGGAAGGGAGGGGGGCGGGGAAGCATGTAGGGAGTTGATTTGGGGAGTGGTTTGAGGGGAGTGAGGAATAGGCCTTTGCTGGTGCGCGCGCTTACCGGTTGGAAGGTTTTGGGGTGGCCGGTGAGGCCGGTGTAGGTTTGGGGCTGGGCGAGGTTGATTGCCTGGGTTGGGTTTTGGGTTAGTGAAGCTGGGTAGGTAGTGAGGCGGAACGACTTACGTGGCCTTGGAAACGCCCGTAGCTACGGAAGGGATCCAGAGCTGGAAGGCCCTGAGCGCGTCTCGCGAGGGCCATGCCTAACTCGCGTGTACGCTCTGTATGGCGCTGGACGATGGCGAGGGCACCGTGAGGAAGCATCTGCTGCGAAATTTTGTTCTTGACTTCGATCTTGCGACCAATTTCACGGTGGACGTCGTTGTTGCCATAGAAAACGCAATCGGACTGCTTGACTTGGAATCCTGGTGACTCGTCGCATAGATACTGCTGCCATGGCTTGAGGCCCGCCTTCCAGGCACCGGGATATCCAAGCCGACGCGCGGTAATGCCATAGCCCGTATGGTGGACGATGTCTTCTGCTTCACGGCCCTCACGGCCTTCGAGGAGCTGATTGATCAACTCGAGAGTCTGAACCCATACGAATGCAAACTCTTCAGCGTGACTGCAACATGGGTGAAAGCGGTTGAAGTAGTTGTGGGGCAGTCTGCCGCTCGCTTGTACGATATCGAAGAATCGATTCCAGAGGGCTTTCATGTTGGGGTCGTCGGTGAGCATGAAAGTGGTGTAGTAGTCCAACAAGTACCCGACACACTGCCAGAAGTTCTCGAGATAGGCGGGGGTGCATTCGACTACTTCGAGCATCTTGTCGTCCATGGTCATCTTGATGTAGCCACGGCCTTGATGCGAGGGGAGTTTCTTGATTTGTTGGGAAATATCACCAACAACGAGCTCGGTTGTGCCGTGGATGTACTTTAAGGTGAGAAAAGGCTCGTCATCGCAGTCTTGGATCTTGATAATTGGGATGGAGGGCTTCAAGGTTGGCAGCACCCTGGGCGTGAACGTAGGTGTTTCGTACCCCGGCACCTCCATTTTGAGGGTTGTGGAAGGTGTTGAGAGTGGAGGGTTGGTAGAGAGCTTATTGAAAGGTGAGAAGTTTTTATCTTTTGCAGATGGAGGGTTTGTGCCAAGAGTCTTTCACTGGCTCGTGCACTTCCTATTGTAGTCACGACGTGGTTAGGCAGAATGTCTAGCTCACGATGGTGAATGGAATGGATTGATTCTATATCTTTTTTGCTTGCATGATCTCTTGCCATTGTGAGAAATGCTATTGTTGCTCTGAATCTCAGAGGTACCTTGACCGCAAACTCGAGAGTGTGCTCACTAAGGAACAAAAGTCAGTATACTTTCTCTGATGACAAAATAGGCGCACACTTACTTTTACCAGTTCTCATATCACTGAGAAGGGCTTCCTCAAGCGCAGATTGGCTTATCCCAGCATCTGAGACGCGTAATTTCAGGTTAGTGAACGTCCAAAACCAACGCGCCTCATGAAGATCAAAAGTGAGTGACGAGTCTCCCCAACGACGAGACATTGCAGCGTCCGAACTATCCTAACAAATAGAAACGCGTATAGAACAGTCGGACAAAAAAAGTGCAAAAGAACTATGGATACTATATGTGGAGGGAGGGGGTTGACATACCATCAATATCACTGAAGCTGCTACCCATACTGGGCGTTCCTTCACTACCATCTTTTCGTCCCTTTCCACGAGGACTCAATCTAGCCAACTCAGCGCGATGCCTTGGACTCAATGGACCGGGGCCACCCGTTGATGGTCGAGGCGCATCACTCGCTGAGCTTGCAAGGGAAGAGCTAGCGTCAAGACCTCTGGAGTCTGGAGCCACCCTCTGTTTACCAAAAGACTTGGTCTGTCTAGATTGTTCATTGGGGGCTGCATTTGGATTGCGACTTCTCGCATCATCCGCGTCCGACTGACCGTCCTTTAAGCCATGTGCGAATGGGAGTATCACTTCTCCGCTCTGTTCAATATCACCTTCTTCCTCTGCACCTTCGTCATAAGTAGGTAGCTCGCGCGGTCGCTGTTTCTGAAAACGTGGCGGCCGTTTGAATAGCTGGCTTCGATGTACTGGATTATCCAAATCGGACTCCGAAGATGATGAGCTAGATGATGAGGCAGCAACAGAAGGTGATCCAAAACCAGTGGAATCTGTCTGGCTATGGTCAACTGAAAACGCAGGTGCTGTACTCTTAGGACTGGCTAGTGAGGGTCGAGCAGGGCGGGTAGGCTGCGTTCTAATTGCCGCTGGTTGGGCATACGCTCGGGACTGTGTGATTGTATTCGTTGATGGCGTACGAGAAAGCGCCGGGGGTGGCGGCGCAGTGGCTATACATTCTTTAGCATCACAACTATCTAAACCAATACGAAGATAAATTAAACTATGGGACTTACCCGACGTGATCGAATCTGCACGTGGGATGGGGCTGTCTCGCGGACGAATAGATAAAGTAGACGGCGTTCTTGATGCTGTATTCTGTAAGAATACTACTGTAGCTTAGACGTATAATCATACCTCTTGAGCTAGCGCTTCCTAGCCTCTGCATCGGAATGCCCCCAACAGCACTCTGACTCCCTCCAACCCCCGAGGCTGCTGAAGGGGCACTTGCACCGCCAACTTTCTTCATCTGGCTTCGAACATGTTCAAAATGTCTCTCATACAACCATGCTGCTTGTTGCAGAATAAATGTCGGGGGTACTTGAAAACGTGTAGCACTGGAAGAATAGTCAGTAGAGAGACAATGTTGAGAGGAATATCTGCGTACAGCTCAACCCCTGTAGACATTAGTGACTATTCATTTTCTATTATGATAAGGCACTTACAGTTCAGATCACTTGTTTTGGACGACTTGGATATGACTTTCCAAAGCGCGCGGTCCTTTGTCGCGTTCCAGTCAGCCTACAGAGATCAGCATGCATGCATGTATCATGTGAGCAAGGCAGATCGCCTCTCCGGGGTTATACCTGTGGTGGATCAACGAAATCGCCACGAGCAAAGGGGAGGCGTATTATTGTTGTGAAATGTATGGACGCCATACTTCTTAAGTCTCTAATACAAATGGAGGTGGTGGAAGGGTTGATGGATGAATAGGCTGCACTTGGATGGAGTGAGGTTCAACGATGCCGCCATTGTCCATTGGGTAAGCGCAGTCGCACGGACCATCCGTTCATTGCAGTCACCTGGGCAGATGACTAAGGTGTGACGGGGGATATCTATCGCATTGAATGAAATCTACAGAGGTGAAAGTGTAAGGTAACTGCTCGAAACAGAAGCTATGATATTAGTATAGTCCCATAAGCAACAGGACTTACTATTGCCATTTCTGACCCGTGAGCTTCTCGTACGCCTCCTGGTACTTGGCAGCAGTTCTCAGTACCACATCATCCGGAACTACAACGCCGTCCTTGCCCTTCAGCTTGTTTTCTGTCAACCAGTCTCGCAGAAACTGCTTGTCGAAGCTGGGCTGTGCCTTTCCGAGGTTCTCTTCCCACGTATCTTTCGGCCAGAACCGACTTGAATCTGGCGTTAGCACCTCGTCGATGAGGATGATCTTGTTGCCGTTCGCCCTATCCACACCGAATTCGAACTTGGTGTCTGCAAGAACGATACCGACCTCCTCTGCCCGTTTCGAAGCTGTCGTGTAAATCTCGAGGCTCTGTCGCTCCATCTCGTTCGCGAACTCCTGTCCAATGATTTCGGCTGCCTTTGCCGGGCTAATGTTTTCATCCTTCTCACCAAGCTCAGCCTTCGTGCTCGGTGTCCACAGAGGCTTCTCGAGCTTCTGACCTTCAATCAATCCAGCAGGCATGGGGATTCCGTTCACGGTCTGCGATTTCTTGTATTCTGCCCAACCGGAACCTGTAATGTATCCCCTCACGATCGATTCGATAGGCAAAACCTCGAGGCGACGGACTTGCATGCTCCGAGGTCGCAATGACTGTACAATTTCGGCTGGAAGCGAAGATTCGAGGGACGACGGGAAAGCATCGCTGATGAAGTGGGTCTGTAGACCTGGAATTTTTGATTGGAGGTACTGGAACCAGTATTTGCTAGGGAAAGTGAGTTGATATGCGGTATTTCTTCACGGTCGAAGCAACACATACCTCATGGCTGTGAGCAAAGCCCCCTTCGTAGGAATTCCCTGCGCAAGATTATTAGCCAATTGGATACACGTTACATTTGCGATTCCCAAAAAAGCATTTCGACCATATGGAAAATTCGAGGACTTACATTCTCCATAACCACATCGTATGCGGATATGCGATCGCTTGCGACAAAGAGTAGGGTCTCATCATCAATTGTGTATAGGTCACGCACTTTTCCTGAAGCAATCTTGGGAAGCTTCCCTTGCAAATCAATCGTCGTGACAGTAGGTGGAGCCATGGTTGATTAGCAAACTGGACTGAAATGCTGCTGAAAAGATATGAGTTGTCCGGTACCGGGACTGGGGTTATAAAGTTTCTTTGGCTGTGACGCTCGAGGCGGGGCACTTAGATCGTGCAGGGTTTATGCACGCATTGCCCCGCATCATCAAAGCAACCACTCACCCATTGCAACTTGGAATAATCTTAGTAAAACTTTTCATCCATTTACTAATTGCCTTCAATCATTGGGTAGAAAGATAACTAACTAATGGAAGGGATTATGCTCATGTTTCATTCCGAGTCTTGCTGCACAGTTCCCAAGCACTTTTCGCATTTTGAAGCTATAGCAAGGCATCATGCACCATTTCATACAATAAAAAAATAATCTATGCATTGGGTATATAAATGCTCCTGCTGCAATGCCCCGACCAGACTATGTTGAAAGTCGTACTAAGCGAAAATCGAATGTTCGACCACTATTCAAGCAGCAATGGCAGCCCCCAACAGCCCTGGCAATTCACTCTCCACCCCAATATCATCCAAACCCTTAAACCCATCCTCGACGACCCATTTCTGATGAAACTTGCTAAGCACAGTACAAGAATTGCCCACAATCAGCAACCCAGGTGGGCGACTGCCCTCTACCTCCACTGCCGTGCAGACATGTTCCAGGGTTGTTCTGATGACGCGCTGATCTGGACAGCTCGCTCGCTCGAGAACCGCGCACGGTGTGTCAAGAGGGTAATTCTTCGCTTTGACCAAACTTTCAATGAGCGCGGATAGACGATGTAGAGCCATCAGGAAGACAACAGTGCGGGATGCTACGTATTCGGGAGGGTCGGGCGCTGCGCCTTTGCGGCCGGTTCCAGTGCAGATCAAGACCTGGTCAGCAACGCTTCGATGGGTCGCTGGGATCGATGCAAAGAGCGGCGCGCTCAGGGCACTAGTTATACCAGGGAGAACAGTCGGGATGTATCCGTGGGAACGGAAGAAATCGAACTCTTCTCCACCACGTCCATAGATGTATGGGTCGCCTTGCTTTATCCGCACGACCACCTTACCAGCTTTGAGACCTTCCAACCCCATTTCGAGCAGCTCCTCTTGAGCCTTGTCGGCATTTCCAGGGAACTTTCTCGCAATGTGTACAGTCGCCCGACGAGGTACGAGATCGAGAATAGGAGCAGGGACAAGCTTGTCGGCAAGGACGAGATCGGCAGATAGAATGGCTTTGTGTGCTGCTCGCGTCAAGAGATCTGGATTGCCAGGGCCAGAACCAGCAAGTACGATACGGCCAACGCGCCTCTCTCCATTGGCACCCTTATCCCCTCCTTTAGCGATGCTGGACTTTGCGTAATCCCTCAACAATGACTCAACATCTGCATCCGTGATAGACGCCAAACGACGCAGCGGCCAGTACTCGCAAATCTGAGCCAGCCATCGCATCCGCCTTCCACGAGCAGCTTCCGCGCTTTCTGCCAGGATCAACTTGTTGAATGTAGCAGATTGCCCTGAGTCCTCATCTTCTGCTTCGAGATCCTGCGCATGCCCAGCAGCATGGTCTTCCTCCCAGATTCGTCGCCGCATGGTACCGAGACGGTCCACGGCAGCGCCAAGATTTTGGGGCATAGATGATGCAATCTCTCTGCGTATCCTTGCCGAAAGCTTGCATCCTTTCCCGGATGTTGTTACACCAATCTGCAGTGGGCCGTCGGAGTATGTGGAAAGGAGGGTAAACGAACAAAGGTTTGGAGCATCGACGACATTGACGGGTATGCGAAGGCGGCGACAAAGGCTGGATATTTGCGTGCCTGTATCATTGTTAGAAAGAATAGAATTCTGGCCAGAAGTGGTTAAAGTACTCTGAGTCTGCTTTCCTCCCGCTGTAACGAATACCGCGTCGACTACACCATCCACCTCTGAACGTCCCAGAGTTGTTAAATCACTCTCTTGAAAGGCTCTTTGTATCCATTTGACTTCGCCATCCTCTATCCTCTTCATCAGGCTGTAATGTACGGTTGCATCTTCGGGGGCGATTACTATTGGCTTCGCGCCAACTTCAATAGCGCGGGAACATCGTGCACTTGCGAGAGGATTTGATCCGACAATTAGATGTATATGTGACGTAGAGTCGATTGCTGTAAGGAGAGCGGGTGTCATATTTGGTGAAGAGTGCCCAAATCAAAAATGTGCGTGAAAGCAGTAATGGTGTGGTTCGAGCAATGCTTATAGATAAAAGTACACTGATTGGCGATGATGCCGATCGCGCAATGTTCATTTTTTTGTTATCGATTAGGCCGAGGCCGGCCATTTGCGTCGGCCTTTGCATTATCTGTGGCGCTAGTCTGTTTTCGGTAGTGGCGGCAGCCCGCGGAGAACTTCAGCGCAGTCTTTCCGTCTACGTCCCCGTGGAGATAACAGAGCTCATTCGAAGCTTAGTGGTCTGCCGGGCTAGTTCATTGGGCAGGAATAATGTTTTCCAACATGTTCATAGATATCGTGTGTTGAGGTGGGGTTGAATCGGAGATGTCCATAATGACCCATTACTATCTGAGCATCTCCGGTAGCAGTTGTAATGGCTTCTGTAAACTTTTGCGGAGACCCATGTAGTAGTTGATACACGGCCTTGGTGGACACTTGAAGTCGAGATTCATTGCTGTCACCGAATGTCTTTATCGTGAGTGAGGTTGTTCTACTCTTCTCGACCCATAACAATATCCAAGGCCTTCCGACTAAGCATCACTGAATGCTCAAGTGCATTCAATTTTGACATGGCCGAGATGAGAGCAGGATCTTGACTCTCGACTCGTATCTTCTCCTTCACGCGTACAGTATCGTTTCTGTACTTGAACGTCCGATCGGCTTCGTCATGCACAGGAGGGAGTCGAGAGCCAGTAAACGCTACGGCCAGTCTGTCTCGAAAGCTGAAGCCAGAGTGTGCGTCGTCTGGATTAACGGTTTCAAGGGTACGAATTTCGAGTAGGAGCGCGGCATCGAAGATGAAGAGGTGAAAGGATACGTTTGGGGGAAGAGGAGGATCAAAGATCTAGTATCTCAATTAGCAATGTTGTCACACCGATACCCGTTTCAAACATACTTTTTCATCCGCAGGGTGCTCCCACCAGGGCAGCTGGACATCAGAATATCCCCTCAATGCCTGCCGTGCCTCTTGAATGTTATCATGCAACAGCTGCAACTGACCCGCTACATAATTCCCATCCTTCGCATTCCCCGCCCACGTAGTAACATCAATAACATCCAAACAATTGTTAATCGCGGTCTTGACCGATGTCAACTGCTGAATAACCAACGTAGGTGCTTGCGGAGCAGCAGATATCGTGAGGTCGTAGGAGGTCGCACCTCTTGGTGCAGGGAGGCTGGATAGGCGGAGTTTGACATTCTGCCGATAGCTTTGTTAGCAATAGGACTACTCGAGTCATCGAACACTACTATTGGAACACTTACGCCTTTGACGATGCGAGTCCCAACTCGGGTTACAAGGCCCTTGAGACTTTCAGACCGCACCGAGGACAAGACCAGTGTCGAGCCATTCTCCGACGGCGCAAGCAAGGCAGCGCACTCCTCCAGGCCAGCTTTGAGCGACTGCAACGTCTCGCGCAATTGTTCGAGTAGCCATTCCAGTTCGCGGGCCTAGGATCATGTTAGAATGCGATGGATGTGAGTAGGAAACGTGAACGCAAAGCTCGCACCTGAGACGCAGCTTGCTCGTCCACCAGGACAGCAGGGTCGATGGGCGGCCACAAAGCCGTCGACATTATTCCCGAGACGACGTGCTAGTATTTAGTGTACTATCCTCAAGCTTCAAAGAGTTCTGCGGTCATCAAACAAAAGGTGCAGATAGGTAGATTCCAAGGCAAGAACAAGGTTCCCAAGAGCGTCAGCAGCGAGTGCAATCGGGTGGCCTACCGCCTGCAACTCTCTCCCCAGCGATCCATACGATGATTAGATCCATGCCAGCGATCACAACCACGCGCCGCACGGGCCCCACTCCAGCCGAGGATCATTCATCCCAATCCATCATGCAACAGCCCATCCACAGCTTCAAAGTCGCACTTAAACCACGAAGCTTCCCGCTGGATCCAAATAGGGCCTTTCTCTCATCGCTCCTCCATCTCCTCTCCAATGAGGTCACCCGCACTCACACTAAATCGCCCCTCCTAACGAGCAGCACGTGCAAATCCGCCAAAGACAAGGGATCCCACCCGCCCCAGCGCCGCATCCGCGCAAAGGTCGACGTCACTTTCGTCACTTTCGTCACTGTCTTGGCAGCGCCGATTTCTATAAACAAGATTGCTTGCTGCGGGTGCGCGGGAAACTGACACACTTATCCTACTTTACTTAAAGTTGCCTGTGCCTGTCATCCTTCAACTTGCCCTTGTTGAGATCGACGAGGCTGCTTATTTCTCAGCTTTGTTCCGCTTTGAGAATATACATATATAATCTTTCTGGGTCTTTAATTTTTGCCGACAACGAAACAATGGCCGTTGGACGTGAGTTAATTTTTTTCCCCCATACCCATACACTTTGATCTTCCATCTCATCAGATCTCTTCCCTATCCTATACACAACTAACCTCCCCCCCTCAGGCCCCATCCTCGCCGCAGCCTCCCTCTTGATCCTCTCAGGCGGCATCCTCCTCCAATTTCTCACTATCCTCTCCGGCGCCATAACCTCATCCCCGATAAACCAATTCTACTTCCTCCAAGCTAGCAACCTCAACAGCATCCCCAACGCACGCCCCGAATCTCGCTGGACCTTCTTCGCCATCTGCGGTGTCGATTCCTCCTCGGGCCACAATGCGAATTGCGGTTCCCCCGTCCCAGCACTGCCGTTCGATCCGCCCAGGAATTTTGGCTCGGAGACGAATGTTCCTGAGGGGTTTCTCGGGTATGTCTCTGTCTCTGTCTCTATCTCTCTCCCTCCCCTTTCCTTTTCTTTGAGATACTAGAGTGTGAATGCTAATTTATGCATCCAGAACGAACAAATTCTTCTACCTTTCCCGCTTCATGTTCGCCTTCTACCTCATCGCCCTCTTCTTCGCCGTCTGCGCCCTCTTCACTGGCGCCCTAGCCCTCTGCAGCCGTCTCGGCGGCCTTCTATCCGGCCTCACGACCGCCATCGCATTCTTCTTCCAGGCGCTCGCCGCTGCACTCATGACGTAAGATTCCCCATCTCCCATCTCTATCCACCAAACCACCCAACTAACTTCTCCCAGTGCATGGACCGTCCGGGGCCGCAACATCTTCCGCTCCTCGGGCTTTGACGCCCATCTCGGCGTTAAGCTCTACGGCTTCACCTGGGGCGCCATGGCATGCTATCTGATTGCCACGATCCTGTTCTGTGTTGGCGGCGCGATCGGCCGCGATTCTACCAGTTCGTCGCCGATGGGCAGGAAGGGTTCGACGCGTTCTAAGCGGTCGAAACGGAGCAATCGCGGGAGTTTCTTCGATGCGGATTCGCAGCGGAGGGTCAAGGATGATTATTCCGTTTAGGACTTGTCGTGGTGGGGGAAGAGAGGAGACGAGGAGCGTAGAAAGTAATGGGATGGTTGAGAAAGTAGAATATCACGCTGGGTTGAGGGGATACGGTCGTTTGACTGTGAGCTTCTTTTCGAACTGTACATGTGTATATCCCGGGGGTTTTAGTTTGCATACCCGCTATGTCTTGTATGATAATGATAGTCTATTTAATGAGTCTGATCACGGGATCTAAAAGTCTGCATTGACATCACGTTGCACGAAATGCTTTTGATATGTGAATTCATTTCCATTTGCCCTATCCTTATATCGCCTTTAATGTAGTTATGCGCCTATTGTTAGCTTCCGTTTTCTACGAGCCTAATTCTAGGCTGTTATTCCTTATATTGTCTCCATCGGGTATTAATAGACACATATATAGCCACGAAAACATGCTAAATACCCTAAAGCCTTAATCCGTACCGATATACCCCTCATAAAACCAAACCAGACCAAACCAAAACTAAAACCAAACCAAGATGCACAATCATCCCTCACAAAATGCCAATCTCTATGCTCACGGAACCCCTTCCATCCCCTGGAAAACACCCTCATCCACACTCTTCCTCTCTATCCCACCTGTACCCGACTGAAGCTCAAGATGCTCCTTATTCTTCTCGCTCCCGGGCAGTGGACTCGGCAGCGGACTCGGTGGTGCACTATTATCTGTCGGCGGCGCCGCGACAACAAAAAGTCCCTCTTCACTATTATTGGAGCGGTTATTGTTTCCCAGTGCTGCGTCGGTGACTGATCGACGCTGGCGTCTGGATGGGGCGACACCGGGAGATGGTAGCTGATGGAGCGAGTTCGACTTCCGTCTCACGCCCATGGCAGCTGTACCCACGCTTGCTCTGTCTTGGGAAGATTTGTGGGAATGAGAAGGAGGATGTGATATTGTAGGATTCCTGTTTGGCAATGGAGGGGGAGGGGGAGACGGGTTCTGTGGTGTATCTGGTTCGACTGTTTTGGGGGCCACCGGCTTTCTCTTTGTTAGATTCACAAATGTAGACGCTGTGGGAACACTCCAACCACTGTTGTTCCGTTTCTCGGGCTTGGGTGGTCCTGGCAAAGGCGTTCCAGGGGGCGGCAGAGGTTGTCCTCTGCCGATTGGATGAGCAGGAGAACCCAAGGGGGCATTGATATCGGCTTTCGATGTTGGCGCGAGATTTGGGCCTTGTTCCGGTTCCTCACTCGACTCTCCTGATTCATTGGTAGACGAGGGTCGTGGCGACTTAGTCCCAAGCGCTGACCTTGGAGATGGGGGAACATCATTGTTCTGTTTGGAAGCAAACCACTTCTTAGCTACAGCTGTTGCTGTATTAAAGGATTGGTTAAGAGTTTGTCGGCGCTCGGCAGATGGCCCAAATGTGTTACGAGGCAGTGGCAATGATGAACCAGATTTGTTTCTCGCATGAGAGATATGGTGGATATCTTCAGTCTCTGAAGGTCTAGGTGGTAGTATGGGTAGAGTGGCAGAGCTGGGTGGAGACAAGGTCGCCAGAAAGTCTTTATCGTCCTCTCCTTCAGGATCAGCTTGATCTTCCGCATGAGCGGTACTTGGACGTCGTTCTTCATTGTGTATGGATGAAGGTTGCTTCAGTGAGCCAACAGGTGATTCCGTTGGAGAGTTTGGTTGTGACTGTGACAATGATCTCATCGACGAAGCCGCATCGAGTTGTACCTCGCTCTTCGTAGCAGATGCACTCGTTAGGTTCATACTCACAATTGGATTCGCTGCACTGCTGAATGATCCTGACCGAATTGCCTTCGGCTTTGTTGGCTCTTTATCGACAGCCGAGGAAAAGGCAATAGATTGTGCGTCAGCATTAAGATCAGCACTCGATGCCGTCTTCTTCCGAGACAGTAATGGCCCATCATTAGGCCTGAAAGATGGAGTAGATGGATCGGATTCGGACTCAGGAATCTTGTCATCAATGACCACATCATCTGCTCCTGTCGGCATGTTTGGAACAGTAGACCTATCCTTTGCAGCGTTGGAAGTCCATATGCCTCCTCGAAATTGATTAAGGATCGTGTCACTGAAGGGCATATCGTCCCAGTTTGGATACACAAGAGTTTCGCTGACAACCTCTCGAAGGCGACTTTCAATAGCCCGAAGAATAACTCCATAAGTGATCTGACGAGAGCTTACAATCGGCTCAACGACCAGTTCCATTTTGGGCACGGATTCGAAGGTCATCCACAGTCGATTGCTTGGTGGAGGTTTAATCCTCAGCAGAATATGTCCATCCAGTTTCCTCAAAGTCGTAGCAAGGACCAAACTAACCTCTCGTGCCTTGAACCTAGTTCCAAGGTCGATTCGAGCAATCGCTGAGATCTCGACACGAAAGTTACCTTTATAACTGACATCTGCCTCGACAATCATGTCGCCGTCCACAGTTAATTCTTTCAACTTTGGATTCGTAAGGAATGGCGGAAGGGTACCCATATCGACCTTTTGCAGGTTAATGCTACTGATCAAAGCCGGCTTGGGCACCCGCGCAATCTTTTTCGTCATTTTAGTCCAAATGAAGTTCTCGACGTCTTTGGTCTTATAGACAGCCAGAAACAATCTTCCAATAAGCGCGTTGATCCAACGAGTATTGAGATTCTCCTCATCCGCATGAAGTTGTTGAACCAACTTCACGAGATCTGGCGTGTGGAATTTCAGAGGCACCGGAGGAGTCCTAGTTTGTTCAGTGCGTCGCTCCTGGCTTTGCAACATGGCATGGTAAAAGTCCTCCTTCTCTGAACAGTTCTCAGAAAATAGGAAGAACGGCTTTGTCTCCGTCGAATTACTCTCCAATTGTTGTCTTGACGCCAGTCGAATGCAGTTACGCTTGATCCAAAGTTCTCCTTCGGGTATTTTTTCGCCCCCAGCGTATATATCTACATCGTAGTGTTGCAACGATATTACATGCCGTACCTCGAGTTGTTCAGAATCGTCATACAGCATGAGATGTCCTAACCTACTCTCGTTAGCTTTCAACCACCCTTCACTAGACATTGTAGTATAGTGTATCCAGGCTGTCCCGAACATACCTCAGCACCACATAGAAGACATTCCTAGCCTTCTTGCTCTTTCCGTTGGCACCATCCATCGTTGGAGACATGGTCTTATTCCTGTCGAAAATGCTCCTATACATTGTTTGGTATACACTGGGACTTTCTGCCGCCACCACTGCTCCGGCAGGCGTCGTTCTCTCTGGAGGTTTGCCATTTATTCCACCCGGAACGTATTCCCTACATACAGCGAAGTACCCGGCTGCTACGTCTGGAACATGTGTACGTGTCTTCAACTCGCTGGGAAGGCCTTCGAAGTCGCCATCGGACAATCTGACGCCTTCAAGTGGATCATCGTTCTTAGAGACACCGTTTGCGTTACCGGCAGCGTGTTCGGTTCGTTCGGGCTGTGTTATGTATGCATGGAGGAAGGCAATGCTGAGGACAAGTGGGATGAAGGTAATGCCGCCCAGTACGTAGATAAATAGGAAAGCAGACAGGCTCATTGCGGCTTGACCTCGGTGAAGAATGGAGGGAAGCGGTCACAAGGCCGCATGCCCATTTGCGCGGATCGGGGTTTCGGAAGAAGCTGCGCCTGAGGCAAGGAATGAGGATTATGAGTGATGATGCTGATGCCCCGGGTTCACAGACGCGGGCACAGTGACCTTGGAAGCTTGGCCTAACAGGGACCCACGTGCGATCTTCAAGGTTTCGGATGGTCCGAGCTCTTCTCCGCTTGGCTGCAGTAGCTTCCTACACCTCAGTTGATGTCACGACAACCGTTCACAGTCTGTGTAACTAGGCCAGCCCTATGGATACATCCAATCATTACCAGGGCACTTATAGTAATCATAAGTATATCAAAGCAATTGCTAGACCTAGAATGTGGGGTGTTGACAGGTTGACACAAGTCTTAAGTGCCAATACTGCAAAAAAGCAAACAGTATCGTAGAAGAGACATGTGTGACTTATCTGCCAGGTAAATCAAAACCAAAATTCACATCGTCACAGCAAAGACAAAAGTAAATACGGAGAATTCTTTTCATTGCTTTCCAGCTCCGACTAAAAGCAAACGCACATCAGGCCAACTCCCATCCCCTGAAAATGCTCATGCGCAATTCCACCCACAAAATCATCTTATGTGTCCGCTTGATTCTTCTTCCTCAATGTTCCGCGTGTATAATCCAGCTGAGCACCACTAACACCGTTTGGCCCGCTCCTAGGCTCTGTCTGTCTTCTCGTTTTCGTCGAGCCTGCGACAGTACACGTGCGAGAGGTATAGTGTGTGTGCTCCCTCATCGAAGGGTGTTGGACAAAGAGAAAATAACCGCGCGTGTTCGTAAAGTTACAGACCGATCCGACCCATAAACTGGGTAAAGGCATCCATTATGCCGTATGTTGAAAAAAAAAGAGAAAGAGAAAAAGAAAAAGGAAGTGACACTGAGACCAAGTAATTATACTGGCCAGGCGCTGACTGATGACTAGAAATTAAGTACATGAATGTCAGAATGCAATGGTCGGTCTCTGTCTGAGGGACGAGAGAAAGGGATAATAGTTAGGAAAGATGCTTGCCCATTACAGGTCCGCATAACAGTCCATGTCTAGACATCGGTGAAGAGAAGGTATCATGAAAGGAAAATCTGCCCCGCGTTGGTGTAGGGCAACTTTTGTACAAAATCGAAGGCAAGCTTTGACTACCGTAATCGGAGGAAGTCGCAACCGAAGAATCGAATGAAAGATAGGGTCGGACCATCCGCTAATGAAGGGATAAAGTTACCATGGAAGATGCTCAGCCCGAAGCGCGGAAATGTCGAAAAGATCGCTATCCATGGCATTCAAATCGAGTTGATGGGAATCCAAAAAGAACAGATCCAAACTGCGCCTACTATCTCCAAGGGTTTTGTGAAGATATGACCTAGATACCATTCGCTCCGGGATATCGACCTTGGTTTCCGAGACCAGCCCCTGGAATCATGGCTGGGCCCAGAGGGCCGCCTCTTCCTCCGCCTCTTCCACCTCGTCCCCGGCCCCTCCCTCGACCAAAATCGGCTCCAGGAATGGCGAAATCTGGATTGGCAGCGTTTGCTTCTAGAATCACGTCTTCTTGTCTCACGGGACGCCGTGTATAAGGTGCATATTGTCCGGGTAGTGGGGGACCACCTTGTCCTGGAGGCGGTGGTCTCCAATTGGGATTGATACCACGTTGAGATACTGAGGTAAAATGCGAGGCTTCGGATGCCGCGGGGGAACGCGAACCATCCTGTATGTCTTCATATGAAGAATGTCTAATCAGATTAGGGTCGCTCACATTCAGTGTTGGAGGAGAGGGCGTGTGGAGATTGACTGCGGCATAGCCACCGGGCATCAATGATGACGGTAGAGGACCTGGCGGCGGATTGTTAATCGTGGGTTCGGCGAACCTAGGGTCGATGTCTTCATAGTAATCTGAACTCCTCTCAGTGCTGCGCATTCCCGTGGATGCCAGCTGGGCAGGAAGCTCGACAGGAGAGTCCATGATAGGCGAGAGACCACGACTGTTACTACTGTTGGTTGGAAGCGTTTGGTTGCTACCGTTCTGCGTCTGTGTCCAGTTGGATCGAGGTGGCACGTATTGCTGTTCACTAGAGAGAAAGTTAGCGAGAGGACAAAAATGATAGTCATTATCACTTACTCTTGAGAGTAGTCACTTGTAGGGCTCATGGGTCCCGAAGGTCGTCGCTGTTGCGGCAGAGGTGGACCTGAAAATCCTCCTTCTTGTTTTGGTGGTGGGCCCGAGAATCCTCCTCCCTGCTGCAATGCCAACATGCCTTGTACATCGCCATCGCTCTCCCGAAGACCATAGTTCTGGGTTGGATTGGCAGGTGGAGTCCCGGTTCGTGAGTCCATTTCGATGGCCTGTCCGATCGGCATAGGGGGTTGCATAGCGCCTTGAGGAGGATCCCTTCCGTAGGGTGACTGTTCACGGCGCACAGGCGGTCCTTGCGCGTAGAAATCATTGCTGTATCCAGGTGGAGGAGGTCCTCGAGGCATGGGACCTGGACCCGGCCCTGGACCCGGCCCTGGGCGCATGCCGCGGCCATTGCCATTCCATCCTGGTGGTGGTGGCCCACGCATACCTCCTCTTGGTCCATAGCCTGGTCCACCACCTCGCGGAGGCGGTCCGTAGCCACCACGTGGTGGATAACCACCTCGTCCCCTTCCATACGCTCCCCCTCTGTTAGGAGGTGATGGTCCATTGCGAGGAACATTTTGCATCATGTAGCTCTCTGGAATTGGGTTCCCGTATTGGTCGATTGGCTGGCGGCCACGACCTGGTGGACCGCGGGATGGGTTTCGTGACATGTCGGGGTTTTCTCTGTCATTGCTACTGTTGGTCCTGACCGAAGGATTGCGGGGGTTGAGTGGCACTGTGTCGTCATGGGTTTGTTGTTTCTGAAGGTCATATGTCGCGAATTCCGGAAGCTTATCCCGCATCGTATCTCCAGACAACGGGGGCGGGGATTCGGCCTTTGGTAGGATCTCAGAAGTCGTAGCGGGTGGGACTGAGCGACTGGCATAGTAGTTCTGGCCGTTCATGTCTGCATTTTCTGCGATACGCCTCTTTCTTGCCTTGCGACTAACCAGAGTCCGCCTCATCGCGCAGGTGACAATTCCGCTTGCCACGATAATAATGGTCGCACCTAAGACAATCCATCCTCCCCATGCCATGTGCGGAACGAAAAGAAGGATATCGACCAGGAAGGCGAGTAAGGAGACCAGCAATGTCGGAAATGTAAATATCAAAAGAGCCAATAGATACCGGGGCGAATGTGCTGGAGAGTGGAAATGCGCAGCAACAGCGAGCACAAAACATATCAGAGTCATAAAGGCGGCCACTGGATGTACGATGAGGATTGAAGATAGCGAGTGTCGCGTCGCCGAAGGTAACGAGAATTCGGAATCTGGAGCATCGAAGAGGCCATCTAATAACTCATGGTCAGTGATAACACAGATTGGGGGTAGAAAGAGTTGCATCGCTGTGGAAGTCCCAGCATTTGCACTCTCCCATAAACACAGCACTTCAACGTACCGGTATTATAGCCTACCATAGGCCCATGGCAATCGTTCCCATCGCAATAACCAAGCACGCCAAAGTTGATTCCACGGAAGGTTGCAAGCGGAATGCCGCGAATGACTGGAGTTGACAGCGTTGAGAGCAATAGCAGGACGAACGCGATGAAGAATAATATCGATAGGGGGGTGGCCGGTCGGAGCATGATGGCGGGAGGTACGACGAGTCCGCGATGGATATCCGGCACGCCAACGACCGGACTTCAAGACTCTATTCGGGCGGTGAGTGAGGTTGTGTGCGACCGGCGACAAACAGCGTAGGTTGAGGGAATGCAGTTGGGTTGTTTCGTTGGTGAAACCCCTACTACGCGCGGCGCGCGGGTAGAGCGAGCGAGGGAAATGAGCGGCCAGAGACTGCGCGCGACGGCATCGAGGGAATAGCGATTGAAGCCTGAAGGCGGACGGCGGACGGCTGAGCGAAGCTCGTGGTGGTGGAGAAATCGAGGTAGTCGAGTTCGCGGTCGCTGCGGGGAGAAGGTGAGAAGGCGCTCGCGAAGCGGGTGGGCAAATGCACTGGGAGGGCCAATGGCGCGAGATGGGGGAAGCCACGACGGTTGAACCGAAGCCGGCTAGAAGCCAGCCAAGACTTGAGATAACTTGTTATAATTGCGCGATCCGTCCGTATTCCAAACTATCGTCTGCAGCTACCGCTCTTCGCCGACGCAAGCGCAATCACAGGATAATCCTAAATGTTGAAGGAGTTGTGCTCCGCCTCCCCCTCTCTGGGCCTTCTCTGCACCACCACCGCTATCCCCTGGTGCTGCCCAGATGTCTCCCCACGCGCCAGCCCACGCATCGTACACAGTAGCCTCACCAAAACCGACACACAGGCTCCAGCCCTTAACATGCGACCGCAACCCAGCGCGCCGTTGCACTGACCCGGCAGTGCCTTTTGCGGCTTCTGAAGTGCTGGAAATCTCCCGACACCACTCTCTTTGCCTCAAACTGCTCGACGTGAGAAAGCCCTCGTGTGTCAGATTTGTCCCAGCCTCGACCCTGCTCTGTGATTGGCCAATCGTCCAATATACATCCAGGTATAGCCTTCCAAAAGAGTTAACCCCCTGAGGCCATCACACAACATCGGACACACTCTCCTCTGTTGCCTCTGGCAGAGCCGCATTGTGTTCCTGGACAAAACATGAACCAAAATAGATCCCGCACAATCGGGCTATTGCACCAAGTTGACAGATGGGGTGTGTCAATCCCCTCGGTGACCCACATTCGGTACTATTATCACTACACAATCTTATGCACACATCTGGAGTAAATCTGTTTTGGTATTCATTTGATATGCAGAATGACCCAGGCCCATTGAACTATCCCCCACGAGTTACAAACGCCTGTTTTCTAGACTGGGAACCTTAGTCTGGTGTGAACCACATTTCTCCATATCACATGGATTTCATAATTGACCTTTCCGTCAAAACCGCATCTACTGGCCAGCAAGGGCATAAGCCCGGCGGCGGTCACGCTCCTCAGCAATGGAGAGCTTGACACCCTTGCCCTTGGGCAGAGTGATCCATGCCTTTTCTTGACCGATGACGCTGCATGTGATGTTAGAACATCTTCTTCAATCAACCAATTGTTAAGATGCGACTTACAAGACGTTGCTCTCCCGGGTCGAGAACTCGTTGTCGACGGCATCCTTAACGTGGACAACGTTGAAGCCTCCGTCGTGGCGCTCACGGTGAGTGATGATACCAACACGACCCATGTTACGACCACCAGTGACCATGGCAATGACACCAGTGTCGAACTTGATGAAGTCGGCGATCTTGCCAGTAGTGAGGTCAATCTTCACGGTGTCGTTGACCTTGACGGCGGGATCTGGGTAACGGATACTGTATCGTGTATCAGTAAGAGAATTTTTTCGAGAACTTTGCCATGGGCTGTTCTGATGCCTGATGAAAAAGGTTTCCCTTATAACACCATGCCCAAACTGTGCCCAACGGCTGATAGAGGCAGCAAACTCACGTTCGTGCATCATGCGTAACACAGTAGGGGATTCCGCCCTTTCCAACCTGGACGCGCTTGACCTTGCCCAGCTTGAATTGTGCCTCCTCATCGGATATCCTGTGGACGGTGAAACGGCCCTTGGTGTCGTAGATCAGACGGAAGTTCTCGCCGGTCTTCTCGATCGAAATGACGTCCATGAAGCCGGTGGGGAAGGTGGTGTCGGTGCGGACCTTGCCGTCGACCTTGACAAGGCGCTGCATGAGGATCTGCTTGACCTCGCGGCCATTGAGGGCGTACTTTAGGCGATTTCGGAGGAAGATGACCAGCGGCAGCGAGTCGCGGAGCTTGTGAGGACCTGGGGAGGCTTTGGGAGCATAGGCACCTAGAGCATGTTAATTCCACCCGTTTGCGAACCAATTCGAATTTCGACATACCAGACAACTTGTCAAGGAGCCAGTGCGAGGGCGCACTAAGGCGCTTCTGATGCTTCTTTCTGCGTCAAATCAGTAAATGCTGTTGACATCGCGAGGCAATGATTAAAGCTCGCAGTTGCTTTGCATGTGCTTGAGTATATGAGAATGAAATAAACTTACGGTCCACGGCCCATTTTGTTAGTATTGACAGAGGAGGGAGGTTGAAGATGAAATCCTGTGTGGTTAGAAGTTACGAATTTCGATAACTCGCCAAAGTGTGGGAGAAAGCAAGCGGCTTGGCTGGCTAAGCGAGTTGAGGACTAGCGTTAAAATTTTACGATCTCGACAAGAACCTTTCCACGTGCCTCCCTGCCTAACACAACATTGGCCTCCTAACAATTGTCAGGTACTAGAAATTCTTATGATCATAGCATACCACGGAGTGTCTTGTGATAGGGCCCCGAAATTATCTACAAAGAAGGTGTTGTGTTCAAATCATAC
Organism: Dendryphion nanum; assembly: GCA_020744415.1. NCBI lineage: Eukaryota > Fungi > Ascomycota > Dothideomycetes > Pleosporales > Torulaceae > Dendryphion > Dendryphion nanum. The sequence continues at coordinate 991,423 of JAGMWT010000006.1, forward strand.
TGTTGCTTCACATTTTCTTGCTGTCGTATCCAGCACCCTATCACCATGTTGTGAGTTTACTTGGCAGTTGCATTGCTCATTTCATGTGGAGATATTTTCAGTTCATGGTATCTACAACTACATGCGATATCGAGCCCATACCCTATGCCAATCCCTTGAGAATCGCAGCCTCCGCATTCAAAATCGACGATCCAGCAGCCCCGATGACAGCTAATCATTGTCAGCTCTCTAAATTTTGAAAAAGGGGAGGGGTCAGACTTACTATTATGACTGAGCGCAACAAACTTGATGTCGAAGATACCCGACTCATCTTCCCTAATGCGCCCGACGCTAACTGCATACCCGCGATCCGTCTCACGATCCAATCGTGGTTGCGGACGATCAGGAGCATCCATCACAACGATAGCCTTCTGCGGCGCAGAGGGACATCCCAGCTTCTGAGCCTCAGATACATATTCCCTCATCGCCTGCTTGACTTCCTCTGCACTGGGCGCAGGTCGTTGCTGGAAACGAAGCGACACGCAAGCGGTATGTCCATCGAGAACGGGGACTCGATTGCAGGCGGCGGATATCCTCATCGGCTGCTCCATGAAGCCCGTTACTTCGCCGTTGACGCTTCCCAATATCTTCTTGGCCTCGGGCTCTAGTTTATCTTCTTCGCCGGAGATGTATGGGACGACGTTATCTATGATATCCATGCTGCTTACACCGGGGTAGCCGGCGCCAGAAACGGCTTGCATTGTGACTACGGAGACTTGATCTATGGGGCCGAATTTGGCTTGGAGAGCGGCGAAGGGGATGACGATGCCGATGACGGCACAGTTGGAATTGCAAACGAGGAAGCCTTTCTGGAGTCCGTGATGTTTTCTCTGGTGTGAGATGACGTCCAGATGTGCGAGGTTGACTGTAGGTACAACGAGAGGGACGATGGGATCTTGTCGGTAGTTCTTTGCATTCGAGAAGACCGCGAGCTCAGATTTGAGGAATGCCAATTCTATAGTAGATTAGTACAAGGCAATGATTTGGTTACATATGTGTCCGTACCAACATCGCCGGCTACATCGCTATCTAGGCCGGAAAAGACGATATCGCAATCCTTGAACTCTTCTGGCGTGCACTTCTTGACTACCAGCTCACCAATGCGGTCAGTGAATGGTATCGCCTGTTTCCACTTGACTGCATCCTTGTATTTCTTGCCCGCTGAGCGCTCGGAAGCTCCGACTGCGTGGAGAACAAGGTGTGGATGGAGCGCAAGGAGAAGGATGAATCGCTGGCCTACAGAGCCTGTAGCTCCAAGAACTCCTAGAAACCGCAAGTTAGAAAAGAATGTGTATTTAAAGTTCGAGAGCGAGACAAACCACACTTCTTTTTAGGGAATTCCCGCTTGGGCGACGTGAAATGCTCGACATCCATGTTTGCTGGTTACGGTGCTGAGAACTGAGTCAAAAGTTTAGAGCTCCGAAAGGTCGACAATCCAACCTTGCGGGGTTAATTAGTGGGGTCCGCACCAGAAAATCAATCTCAACGCGCCCGATGCCGGAACGCAGCTGAGCGGCGAATAGCAGCGGTGTTATATAATTAGCGAGTACCTGGTATCAGGACACCGCGTAGATGCCGATACTCGGCATTCGATAGGTGTTTGGTAGCCGGGACAAAGATTATATGATGATGGAGACAATGCTTGGTCTAAACATGAGCCACAACCCGCTGACCGATGCACTCTGAAAATAAAAATGGCCGCCCATGCTATGAGTTTTGTTGCCAAACCAAAAAAAAATCGTGTCCGCCAGAATCAAAGATGGCCTACTCCGGGAAATCCATAATTTTTCCCGGGTTCATCAACCAATACGGATCCAATGCGCCTTTGATGCTCCTCATAACGTTGATCGTGTCCACGCCCAGCTCCTTGAGCAGAGAGTCCTTCTTCCCCAGACCAATGCCATGCTCGCCGGTACATGTCCCCTCCATCTCTAATGCGCGGTCAACCATGTCTTTGATGCATTTCTCTACAGCTGCACGTTCTTTAGGATCCTTGCTATTGTACATGATACTTTCGTGGAAATTTCCGTCTCCAATATGACCTAAGATGCTCGCAAATAAGCCGAGATCATCCATTTCTTTCTTTGATATCTCTGCTTGCTGTTAGTGTACACGTCATATTGGCATGGTGCAAGTTTCATACCAATGATATCGGGAAGTCGTGAAATCGGCACCGCAACGTCTGTAGACCAGACCTCATCACCCTCCCGTCGAAGAGCCAACATGCTCCACAACGATTCTTTCCGAGCAGACCATAGGGTTCGCTGCTCTTCGGCATCGACAGCAAACTCGAAATCACCACTCTTGTGGTTTTTGGCAATGGCTTTCACTAGCTTAACGTTTTCCTGTACCTGTCATGCAGTCAGTTCCGTTCTGGGAAATGTGAACCTCTCAGGCTGCTCACCCCTGCTTTAGTCCCTGAAAATCTGCCATCGGTTATTAGTTTCCTTGACAAGTTCCAGCATACTTCCCTGTCGATAACTTACTTGAAAAACATGGTCGGAACCTCTTTCCATTTTTTGGCCGTCGTTCCAGCCTTGTTGATGACGGCCATTTGGACCTCGTCCATGATCTCCATTGCAGCTACGGGTATCCCTGCGCGCATCACCTTGGATGCAGCAGCAGCAGCATCACGAATTGTGGGAAAAGTTACAACAGCGACACTAGTGTCTTGTGGTATAACCGCGAGTTTAAGGGTGATCTCGGTCACCAACCCCAAGGTACCTTCCGAGCCAATAAACAGGTTTGTCAGATTGTATCCCGCAGATGACTTGCTGCTCGATTGTTAGGAGGGTCAAACGCCATGGCGATAAGCTATATTGATGCTGGACATACCGAGGGCGTCTCCGGGTTTTGATCACAGTGCCGTCGGCAAGCACTACCGTGAGATTGATGACCCAATCTTTCATTGTTCCATATCGCACAGCATTCGTACCACTAGACCTCCGTCAGCCTAAATATTCGCACCTAAGCAGTGAGATAGCAGAACTTGCCTGCAACTGGTTCCGACCATTCCGCCAATTCTGGCCTATCGCGGGTCATCAGCACGTGGTTCGGAAAGCGATCCCGGAATTTCCGAAGAAGGAACTCACCGAAGGTCCAGGGTCGACAGGGAAGAAAAGACCAGAATCTTTAATTTGCTCGTTAAGGCTCATCCAAGGTACTGACGGTTGGACCACTACATCCATGCTGTTATTTACTGGTTAAAATTATTGTGCCGTTTGTTGGGCATGTGATGGTTGCTTACTCGTCTGCATGCAGAGATATAACCCTGTCCATGAAGGAAAAGTCTACACTCATACCCCCAAACGGCGCAGAGAAATTGGCTTCCAGGCTAGATCCTCCAGAATACGGAACTGAAAAACATGGTCAGCCAAATGATCGGTACTCGGACAATTAACTTGTCATCGTACTCATAGGTATCCTGTATTTGTGGCATATTTTGGCGAGCTGAGAAACCTCCTCTGTCGATTTAGGATATGCCACAGCTACCGGAAGTTGATCGATATTGATGGATGACCACTCTGAGTAACCGTGCAAATGGAGGTCCTCATCGTCGGTGCTGATGGCGTCGTCTCCGAGCGCATATCGCAATTCGGCGATGGCCTATACTGGATATGAGTATCTGACATGCTAAATTGCCACTTCCTAGGAACTTACCCTCTCCAATTCCGCCTTGTGCGCATAGCGCGGCTTCGACGAAGTATTCCAAGGAAGAGGAAAGCGTGGGATCTCGTCAGTAGCACCGTAATAATAAGTTGTTGTTCCGGTCAAGGTCGAGAACAGAAGTACCCTGCCGGATGTCCAGAAGGGCTGTTGAGAGTTCCTTGATTTGACGGCGTGCTCGGTTGTGCTCGTTCGCGTCCGCAGAACACCCCGCTTCAGCAGAGGAGAGGCCAACTGCCTCAGTCGCGCTACTGGGACACGAAACATGATGGCCGTTCACGAGAGAGTTGTTGAGAGATGGTATTCAACTCTTGGGGTGTGCGACGATATCTAGCGTTCTCGGCCACATGCAAAGGGCCATTAGTCTTGTCAAAAGGAAGGGTCTGAAGGCGAAAAGGAAAGAATGACAGCACGAGAACAGACCCCGCTACACATTTTGTAGTATAAGAAGGTAGATAGCACAAGACGCGGCGGGGAGTGGAGGAAGCTATTTGTGTCTAAACGCAGTTGGCGCGGCATCTTCCCAGGGCATCGCTTGCAAACAGCGGCCAACGCACTGGCAGGGCACATTGAAGCCTCCCTATTACCTGTTCGCTCAGGACGAGCTGGACCACTGACAATGCAGCAGGCTGACTTGACTGTAGTTTTCTGTACCAAATTTTTTCGGCTCATGCATCAAATTTGCAAGGAAAAGGGCTGCATGATCAGCTGCAGGGGGGCTTGAAGAAGCAAAAGCAATTGCGGGGAAGGCAGGCCATGGCGAAGACGATTGATTGCATCGGATGGGCGCTGAGGCGAGATGTGACGATACCAGAGCTAGGGCGATGCCCGCGATGAGCCGTAGTCCGTCCCGACCACGGTCGCGTGACAGGCTACAGCGATGGCACATCATGGCACCTGGGGGGGGAGAGGCGTTGTGCAAGGCCCGGCAACACTCGCAGATGGGGAAACGTCCAGAGCTCCAGGGCTGTGGACTTGGGACCTTGGAAGACTGCGTGCAGAACGCTCTGGCGCTTGATCTCTGCTCAATGCCCTTGGAGTGGGCTTTTCTTTTGGACCGCCACAGGTACCAGGACGCCATGTTGCCAGGGGCCCAGGGGGAGGAAATAAGAGCAGCAGAGCTGGGACCGGGCCGTTTGATAGCGAGAGCAAAGAACGTGGGCCGACGACGACGACGATGATGATGATGGCGGTTGGTTAGTGTTGGATATTGGCCGCGTACCCAGGGGCTCACACACACACGGCTTGAGCCTCATCATTCACCACCGCCCAGTGCACCCACTCTGCTCCACGGACAAACATTTCGAGGCCTGGCAAGCGCTGCAGAAAGCGGTGAGTAGAGCAGGCCTCGCCGAGGACAATTGGGTCGCCAGTGATACACATTACCCTCTCGAAACTGACAGCCATGTCTGTGCAGGCCCTGTAGACGGATTGTCGAAGGGTGAAAGGGTGGGGGAACAGCTGGGCTCGACACGGTTCGTCCATCCCATCCCACATTGGCGGCAAACTCCCACCCGATGGAAAAGAAATCCCGCAGGATACGGTGCTAGCGACGACCAGATGCGTTCGAGGATGAGGGACGACGTGCATGAAGTGGGCATAGTGGACATGGTGGACATGGTGAATGCAGTTGGTGTGAGTGGAGGTGCAGCGAGCATCCAAGTGACGGCACTCGAGGCGCAAAAGCAAAAGTGTCACCGAGCCAATCACGCGGGGCGAGAATAATACCACCCAGGGCTGGGCAACACGTGGTTAGGCGGTTATGGGTGAGATTGGAGAAGACGCAACTCCATTGTCGCCATTAACGGTCGAGGCCGGGTATCGATAATCAGGCACCGGCATGTGCTATGGACATATTGTGCGTAAAGCTGAGATGAGATCAGACGGAAACGAAGCATACACTATATATTTGTAACAATGATACAATAACTACTGGACGAGTGCGTGAATCAAGCCGATCAAAGTGAGTGGGTGGCGGGTCGTGGTTGCTACAGGAACATGGCCAAGATCAGATTTGGTACACATACAGTACAATACAATACAAACAGCAAAGCTTACACCTTACTCCGCTCACGCCTTACCAACGCAAAACGTATACTATATACAAGCACCCACCACCGCAACTACCACCACCACTCTCCCCCTGCACCTCGACCCCCATCTTTTGCCAACATACGGTGTACGCTGCGGCACATTCTAAGCATGGACGACATCGAGTTGTCGCTTTCGCGGGAACTCACGAGAATCATCTCTTGTTCGTATCCAGCTTCACTAACTGTAGGTAATGTAAATTGTTAGGCTCATGTCACGTCCGTCGCACATCTCCGCATCATCAAACTCTCTCCCCTCCCCTCTCCCCTTCCCCCCCGCATTTCCCCCCCCCCCCCCCCCCCCCGCCTAGGTGGTGCAACATCGCCCGGGTTCCAAGACGACTCGCACACACATGATCCAATTCCCACGCATCTAGGTATGCACCCCAGAATACGCTGACACTAGGCTTTGCTCAGGCACTAAACCGCCTTGTCCTCCGGGCTGACATCCGCACGATAACGAAAGTCATCCATGATCGCCCATCATGTGCCATATCCAAACTAGTGGAAATCGTCACCGCTGCCCTCCCACTCTGGGCTTATGCAATGCCATTGCTGCAATCTCTCTGTATGTGATCGCTTCGTCCTTCCTAGTCCGACACGTCCAATTGCCTCTAGCTAATCAAACCGTGACACCTAGGTCGCTCCCCAGAATTCACCGACAAACTCTTGCAACAGCACCCTGCACTCTTGGATGCACTGCTCACCAAAGCAAATGCTTCGCAACATGATTTCGATCAGGTAAGTCCTCGTAGCCCGTCTCCATTTGCCACATCTCACCTCCCCCATCTTCTGACCTTGGAAACATCCGGAACTGAGCTGAGATCAAATATAGTATGCCAAGGTATGCGTACAACTGCTTTCACGGCCTCTCGCTGAAGCCGTCCCTCTCCCTGTCAGCGCCCAGTGCTTTTTCTTGCGAGTCTTTGACCAAGCAATCAAGGCTCCTGGTGTAGCTACTCTACAGCCCATTTATTATATGCTCAATGGCGCTTGTCGAGGACTCCTTGATCTCCTGACACCTCAGGTTAGGTTTGGATTCGACCAAGAGATATGTCGAATCCTCTCCTCAAATTCTGCCGGTCAGAATTCCATGCTGCTTCTATGGTGCATCGGAATCATTTTGCTTGCCGAGCACCCTGACAGTGCAGAAGACACGGCTGGCTCCTCCACAGCGGTTACTTCAGGGGCGCTGGAAACTATTTCTGGCAAGCAATGGTCAACTGCATCTGGTCAAAAGCTCTTTGGCTCAATTAAAGGTCTTGAGAAGACCATAAATCTCATCACTCTAAGTGTGATCTGGGCTTCAAAAGGCGACGTGGGGGTTTCCGATGCCGACGCCGCTGAAGGTATCCGAATTGCAAATAGAGTAATGCACTTGGTCGATTTGAATACGCGCAAATGCTGGCGACAGTCAAGTCCACTAGCTAGGAGTGCACTACTCAAACTGCCCACAAAGATCCTGAGGAATGATATCGACCCTGCAGTACAACTAGAGGTATGCTTAACTACATTCCATATAAGTGCTACCAGCTGTCTTTCAAGCTGGTGACGAAATGTGCCCTGTAAAAGAATATTATATATACTAATATCTCAAAAGTCCATGGCTTTTTATGCCATCATTGCAGCAGGAGAGGCTCTATCCCCAGAAATTATAGCACAGTTTGAATCTGCTCTCCTACGGATCTCCGTTATACAGCTTGACGCTCAGTCATTACGCTCGGTTCTAACCAGGGCACTCCCCCTGTTTGGGGTAAGTGGTTTAATTTCCTATTCATTACCATCATATTTACTTGTCGTAGCCACACATTCGGGATTCTTTCTTTCCAAAGATAATCTGCGAGATTACACGCGTAGCAAAATCCGCCATCCTTCCTCACGAATTATACAGTCACTTGGTGTTGGTTCAGCAAATCACAGCGGCCAGTGTGCGGTGCTCATATCTAAGAACCCACCTTCTTTTAGCAACGTCAGCTCCTGAAATGCAAGATGTTCTCCAAACTTTCTTGCGCATCTCTCTGGTACAGAGTGCATCTGGGAAGAACAATGGACCTTGTGAAACAGCTACAAGTCGATTAAGACGAGAATTTTTGGCAGCGACCATCGCGATGTTTATGACAGCAGCACTAACAGTACAACTCGCGGAGCCTACCCTACCGCCTTCTATTTCTCTTGCTCTTCTCAGCAAACAGCAGGAACTAATTCGACCCACAGCTCCATGTACTCACTCGACGGTGACCCACCCCAAGTTTGCATTATTTGAGCAACAAGATACACCTACTACGGGCTTGCACCGACAAGATTGGAAAGACCGTCTCAAATCCGAATTGGAGATGACAAATCACTACCAGAAAGATACGGTTCTTCGTTCTGTGGCCCAAATTTGTCATGATCTCGAGAGCCGATGTGAGACGGTGGAAGAACCTCTGCGGATTGAACAAGAGAAGACTAGAGAACTCACCCTTCAGATCTCTCAATTAAGCGAGAATGTTCAGTCTCTCACAGATGAAGCGGTAGATCGTCAATTGTACATTGATGGCCTAGAGGTTGAAATTGGCAATGTTGAGAATGACAGGGATGACATGTCGTCCAAGGTAAATGTGCTTGAATTGGCAATCCAGAATCTTGAGGCCGAGAGAAATGAGCTTTTTTCACGCGTAGCAAACATCCAGCTTGACCTTGTAACCGCCAACAAACATGCGGATGAGACCCTACGGGATGCCCAAAAGGACTTCGGCACGAAGGAATCGCAGCTACTCCTCACCATCTCGACCTACGAGCATGAACTTAATGTACGCAGCGTAGAAATCAAAGAACTGCGCATAGGACTTGGCAGGCTCGAGCACGACATTGTCAGAAAAAATGAAGAAAACAACGAAATGAACGACATGTATGTAGCCGTGAGAACAAAACTCGACGCTACTGAGAGCATTTTAAGTGCAGAGCGAGCAATTGTGTCAGACCAATCAAAAGAAGTAGAGCTGCTGAGAATGACTGGCTTCGACCTCGAGGGGCGTATACGATATATGGAAGATGAACTGAAGGTTTCGGGTGGGCGGTTGGAAGAATTGCAACGCCATCACGAGCTCCTACTACATACATCCAAAGAGACTGCTCGCAATATGGAGTCAAAGTATGAAAGCGAGTTGAATGATGAAAAACTGAAAGCGACAACACAACTAGCTCAACTGAACAACGAGCTTCAGGACGCTCTCGACCGCGAGCAGCAGGCCAAGGATGCCAGTGATGACGCACAACGAGACCTGCAAACTACTCAAATTGCTGTTGTAAATTTAGAGTCTACGGTCCAACAACTCAATGACACCTGCTCTGAGAAGGATGAAGAATTGCAAGAGTTGAGGTCCTTGAGAAGCAGGGTCCTTGCGTCTATGGGTCTTGCCTCTGAGGAGCCACGAAAATCTCGAGAGCAGCGTCGACGCAAGTCTATTGTACCGTCCGAAGGACTTTTCCCAAAGGCCTCACTAGAAATCACTAACACAGCGATGGAAGATGTTGCCAATGCTTCGTTCACCTCAAGTGATAGTTCTGCCAGGAATGGATCGACGCCTAAGAGGTCCAAACCTCGAGCGTCCTTCAGGATCCCCACGATGCATGCTCCCAGTGGCTCAATGCCCCATATTTCTTCGCAATCAGTCCCGAAAATACTCTCTCCGACAAAGCGACCGGCCCTTAAGTCAATGTCTCCAAATCGTCGACACACATCGGCCGGTTTTGTTTTTCCGGGCAGCAAACGCGAAAATGACAAGGCTCGCATTCATGGGGCGAGACGAGGTAGCGCTTGCTCGATGGGGGAATCGGCATCCTTTGATACGGACGGAATTCTAGGTGGAACACCTTTCACCCCGGGAAACTTCATAACAGGGACTGGACCAGAACCGGATGAAGACGAAGGAACGACAGAGTTATGATTAATGAAATGAATTACGACCCCTTGGATACCCCAGAGTTTTGGGTAACGGCATGGATGAATACCCGGATACACTTATCAATAGAACTCAATTCCTATCGAAATGATAATTTAGCTTTCTCTACCACAATAAACTGATAGTCACTAAATGCTACATCGTGTCCAGAAGTGTCACTTTAAACATTGGGCCATGCAGGACGTTGGACATCCGGGAATATCTTGGTAGTCATGTGAGTATATATGTCTATATTCTCTGTTTCACCCGTTTGTCTGCACACAAATAATCAGCTAACTTATTTCTTATTTTACTTGAATAATATTCTCAACTTTCACGAGCGATCTGCATCTACCAAGGCAATTCCATGTGAGACCAAGGAACTTCATTCTGCCACAGTGCTATGTATGACTGAACATACCCCTTCCTTGTTATTTCTGCAATGTTTTACCTTAAGTGATTCAAGTGCGTTTGTTTGTCTGTGGCGTTGGCACTTGGGAGCGTTTGCCTGCCCACACCGCAGCAGCTTGCTTTGCCAATTGGTAAGATCACAGTCCAAGACAAACACAGCCCTCGCCAGCTTCAACCAAGACGATATTTCCTTCACGGTTGAACTTGAAGCCACTTGGGGCCGAGTGAGATGCACACAGGGTAAAGGTCGAAATCGAGGTGAACTTCCCTCACTTCCTTTCGCTTCCCATCCTTGTGGGAGGAACTGTTGCACTAGGCACAACAACACCTTCCTCCACTTCTTTGCACGCGCAAATTCTCACAACACTCTCTAAATTTGCTAGACGCTGCTCAACCCTTTGCGAGACTTTTACAGCCTTGGTGGCCTGTCTCACTTGCGCTACGACTTTTTGAGCGCTCTGCTCTCCTCAAGGCCACGTCTTGCTTCACCGTCGAAGCTGATAAGGTTACGTTACGGCTTCCCAAAAGATCAACACCTGGGCACGGTCAGCACGCCTTCCTTTTACTCAACACGCCTTATTCCTCTCGACATCTGACCGCCATACCCAAAATCCTAGTGGGATCGACCGCCCGCAATCAGTAGGTACCTAACTCAGGCTTCCTTCCTAAAACGCTGGAACCATTCCCTTTCCACCTGCTCCTCTTCCCCAAGCACATCTCTCACTTCCTTCACTCTACCCACCATCCATCATTCGAATAGTAGAAACATCGCACCTTCAAACATGGCCCCACGTGGATGGGACGGGCACCGTGGTCCCCGTCGCCCACCCTCTCGACCTTCGCCGAATTATCAAAGCTTTAGTTCGCAATCACCCGCTCCGAGTTTCAACATTACGCCCGCAAATATGCCCTTGCAAACCCATGGGCATGTTTCCAGTAATGACGAGTACAAGGTCAGACTGTCTGGACTTCCAATGGGTTGCTGGACAAATCAGATTTACGAAGAACTTTCGAATCATGGAGATATTATCAGGATTGAAATGATGTCCGGAAATCAAGCCCCGACTGCTTTTGTCACCTTTCATAAGACACCGAAATCAGGATCATCCCTCCATAAGGGAAAGATCAAAGTACTGGGATCTCTAGTCAATGTCGTCCCAGCGAACGCTATCCCAATGGAAGTGGAGAGTCCAATTGATGACAAGAAGAAATATCCACAGTTCACCGTCCTATCTGGCAGCTCCATTGACTTCGGAGCGAGGACTTCTGACAGCTCTATAATGATCATGAAATCCATCAATACGCCGGGCAGTACCTCTATGACTCTCAACTTGAGACGTAAGGAGATTGATATCAAGTTCTCTCTCGCTGTTACTTGCGAGGCTCGTTGGTATCGTTTCCGCATGCCGATTGCGCAGTTGGAGAATATATACCAAGTCCACAACGCCACAACGGGTCAAATCGAACTTGTCATCCCATTCGAAAAGCCGACGCAGTTCTTCCGGAAAGCAACTAAGAAAACCATTTTGAACACCTTCAATCCATCGGACCGAACCTGGAACGAATGGAATGCCTGGTATCGACAGACTGATGTCGTCGATCGAAAAGTATATGAAGGAATGATTCAGGAGCCCCTCAAGAACCACAAAGATACGGCCTTCATAGATATTGGTCGATGGACAACGTACCGGTTTTCTTTCGATTCTTCTAAGCTTAACTCTGCACGGTGGGCTATAATGAGAAACGCTCTTTCAGATCACAACATAGACATTGTCGCCCGAACCGACTTAGTATTCCAGCCCAAACGAGTTGCTCCGATATGGAATTTGCTCCAAGACGAGTTCTCTTCATATCATTCAGGGAATGAAGAGAACCAATCTGCATTTGAAGACCTTGCCGCCGATCAATGCAGCCTTGCATTTCCAGTTCGCTACCAGCTAGAAGCTTGTTTGACCAATGGATATCTCAAAGAACATAGTATCACATCGAGTTTCTTGAATCGCCTCGCACAGTTAGAGGTTGACCACGCAACCCGAATCTTGGAGAAGATTGCAGATCGTCAGCAAGTTCTGTACAACCCCGATCAGGTCTTTCAAATTCACGTCAAAGGGAAAATGTCGAGAAATGTCCCTACCTACTGCACTCTTTCCCGTTCAGTTACAATCACCCCAACGATGCTTCATGTCAACACTCCAGTTGTCGAGACTTCGAACCGAATCACTAGAAAACATGCGGCAGATGCGGACAGATTTATACGCGTAAAGTTCACGGATGAGAAGACCGAGGGTCGCCTGGGCAGCCAAACAGATGACCGATCTAATGCTGTCTTTAATCGCATAAGCCGAGCCATGGAGCGAGGTGTCATCGTAGCTGGCCGTCATTACGTGTTTCTAGCCTTTGGAAATTCTCAGTTCAGGGAGCATGGCGCCTATTTCTATGCACCCACATCTTCCACTTCGGCAGAAAACATTAGATCCACAATGGGATGTTTTGATCACATCAAGGTTGTCGCCAAAAAGGGCGCTCGTATCGGACAATGCCTATCTACAACTCGCTCTATTCACGTTGTCAATGACATCAAGGTTGAAGAAATTGCCGATATTGAAAGGAATGGATATACTTTCTCCGATGGAGTAGGGAAGCTATCTCGTTTTCTAGCTCAAATGTCTGCACAACAGCTTGGCATCCATAACGCTTTCGATGATCCGCCATCACTGTTCCAATTCCGGATGGATGGTTGCAAGGGAGTACTTGTGCTGGATCCAGCACTGAAGAACAACATAGTACAAATCAGGCCGAGCCAGAAGAAGTTCACCACCACCAAGAAGGGACTGCTGGAAATTATTCGTGCATCCGCTTTTGCCACAGCCTGTTTCAATCGTCAGCTGATTATCATCCTATCGACCCTTGGAGTGTCCGATGAAATCTTCATTCGAAAACAACAAGAAATGGTAAATAGTCTTGAGCGGGCGACTATTGAAGAGACTATTGCGATCAAGAAGCTGCAGCAAAACATAGACTATAATGGATCGACACTGAAAATGGTCGCCATGATCTTAGATGGCTTCATGAAGGCTAAGGAACCATTTATGATGTCGCTGCTTCAACTTTGGCGAGCATACAACATCAAGTACCTAAAGGAAAAGGCCCGAATTATGATCGAAGAAGGTGCGTTTGTTCTCGGTTGTATTGACGAGACAGCGACGCTTAAAGGCCATTTCGATGAACCGCAGTGTCGATCCACGGCGACCCGGAATGAGAAATTGGGAACACTTCCAGAGATATTTCTCCAGATAACGGATCCGACTAGCAAGAGCCAATACAAAGTGATCGAAGGAGTTTGCGTCCTTGCCAGGAATCCTTCTCTCCACGCAGGAGATGTCCGAGTTGTCCGGGCCGTGGATGTACCTGCGCTCCATCACCTTAGGAACGTAGTAGTCCTTCCACAGACTGGAGACCGTGATGTTGCCAACATGTGCTCGGGGGGTGACCTCGACGGCGATGATTACCTTGTCTTATGGGATAAGGAATTTATCCCAAAGAGTATCAATGAAGTCCCTATGGACTTCACCCCAGAGAAGCCACAAGAACTTGACAGAGAGGTCACTATCAAAGATATCTCTGACTTCTTTGTCACGTACATCAAAAACGATAGCCTCGCCAGGATTGCACTGGCACATCTCGCTCAGGCAGATATCAACGAAGAAGGCGTTCGAGATGAAACGTGCATCCAGCTTGCCCAGCTACACTCTCAAGCTGTGGATTATCCCAAGAGTGGAATTCCGGCAATCATGGATCGAGGATTGAAACCTCGGAGGTACCCGCATTTCATGGAGAGCAAGTACCGGACCAAAGACCAAGTATATAGGTCGAAGAAGATATTGGGTCGCTTATTCGACGAAGTCGAATTGGTGGGCTTCAAACCCCAATACGAAAACAAGTTCGATGCTCGTATACTCGAAGCATTTGAGTTAGACAAAGCCTGGCTGGCGAAGGCTGCGTCTATCAAGGACGCATATGATGAATCGATGAAGCGCCTCATGGCTAAACATGCGATCAGAACAGAGTTTGAGGCTTGGGTAGTCTTCGTCCTCTCACATAACCAAGAGAGTAGAGACTACACATTCGCCGAAGACTTCGGCCGTTCAGTCGACCTATTGAAGACACAGTACAAGGAGATTTGCATCAATGCCTCCAAAGAAGGCAGTGGGCTGCCTCGGTTTGTGGCAGCCATGTACACTGTCACTGCCCAACAAGTCACCGATGCCGTTGAAGAGTGCCAGCACACGGTGATTGTCGACGGTCGCGAAGAGAAACGGGAGATGACTTCCGAGACGATGCCGCTTATGAGCTTTCCATGGCTCTTTGCGAGCGAACTCGGTAAGATTGCCACTAAAAGTGGGCCGACGGAGTGATATGCTCGATAACTGACTGAGACGATTCCACTCTATGGATGGACTTGCAAATCGAGATAGACCCTTCTTTATGGAGAATGGGATCATCCTGTTTGGATGATGCCCGGATGGAGCTTGCGGAACTCCTGAAATGGGGATGCGAGGAAGAATGGTAGAGAAGCAGAAAATAAATAGAAAATGTAAAAAATGTATGGGAACTAGACTCTTTGAAATTTTGCTTTGTGGAGTTATGATTTGGTTCACGAAATCTTGCAAATATCTCAAACGAGAAGAATCGATAGAGGTGACTCAATGTATTTATCCACCATTGTGATAGCAAAGAAACAGGATGTTCGTGATGAAATCAGCAGACAGCTAATTATTCCCGAACAAGAATGTAGGACGTACCATAATTATCCAACCCTTATCGATAACGAAACACATCAACATCAACATTTCTCCCCTCTCCAAAAGTCAAAACCACAATCGCACACGACAATGCCACCCTCTTCCCGCATCCCACCCCTCCTTCAACCCTACACTGCACTCCCCACCCAGGATTCCATCGTCCTCACCACCAGTACGCTCGGCGCAAGCTCCAATTGGCTCCTTATACGTTTCCTCTGTGAAGCTCTCGGACGCACCTCCTCCTCCTACGATGAAAATAAGAACGACAATGCGGATACAAAAGTCATCTTAGTATCCTGGATGCGCGACTGGGAGTTCTGGAAATCAGAAGCGAGGAAGGGGGGAGGCCTGGATCTGGAGAGGTTGAAGCGAGAGGGGAGACTGGCGTGGGTAGATGGGGTGGGGGGGATATTTCTCCCCGAAACAAAAGAAACCGATACTGCGAAAGCTACGATACCAGAAGTTACGACGAGACCGGCACGTACAATTATACCAACGCGCGGTCCCGCGCCGGGCAGGGGAGGACCAGCGGGGGCGGCGATTTCGACGGCAGTGCCGAAAGCGCATTCTCCAATATCGCAGACGGTGATTCCTGTATCCGGTTCCTTTACGCTGAGAAATGCGACGCTGCCGCATCTACGCGAGACGATCAAATCCGCGCTGCAGTATTTGCATCCGGGGCCGTTGAATCATTCCTCTCCATCACAAACCCAACCACGAACCCTACTCGTACTCGACACCCCCTCTCTCCTCCTCGCCGCACACCCAGGTATAACGCCCTCGTCTCTCAGCGCTACCATCATGACCCTACACACACTTACAACGCACATCCTGCTCCACATACCCGCAGACGACGCGCTGCTCTCTCTGTCCACGCCCCCGCAACCGCTGGAGATCGATGCGCGGAATTTCTTGGTCAAGATGGCGCATGTGAGTGAACGTGTGCTGGCGTGTAGGGTTTTGGATACAGGGGTGGCGAGGGATGTTAGTGGGGTTGTGAGGATTACGGGAGGTGGGGGGAGAGGATGGGGAGGGGGGCGCTTGAGGTACGGGGAGGAGGGAGGGATGGAAATGGCGAAGAGGAAGAAGAGAGGGGGAGGGGGAGGGAGTTTTTGTATAGGGTGGGGGGTGATGGGGGGGTAAGGGTTTTTGAGAGGGGAGCGGGGGGTTGAGGGATGGGTTGGGTATTGAGAATTGAGGATTGGGTATTAGATTAGATGGCGACTCGAAGTCGAGATGTACGGTTGTGATATCGATGTCCTGGTGGAATCGAGTGCTGTGTGCGAATTGGGACATCGGGATTGATGTATTAGAACATGTTAAAAAGTAGAAAATCAAAACATTTGATAAGATAAAGTCTTTAGCTTTGACAGAGGAATCGATTGCATGTGATCAGATCAGTAAGTAGCATTAGGGCATCGCTGCAATCATGTCTTCATTTGTGACAGAAGGTGATGAAATTTTCCATAGTTATGCCACATTTCGACCGGCCGGCAGAAGATATCAGCCATCTTCTGAAGCGTCGTAAAGCAACCGGGAGGAGATGATCAAACGCCCCGAGCAATACCATTTCATTGCCTTGTGAGAAAACCCTCCCTCAGCTGTCCATCGCTCCCCATTCCCTTATTCCTTCACGCACCCTTGCCCTCAAAACCCCATTTTCACAATCTCGTTGCGTCCGAGTATTTACGAAGAGGCGGCAGCGGAGCCCTTGGTGGAGGGTGGTGCACCGACGCGGAAGCCGTTGCTAAATTTGCGGGGGACGGTCTTGAGGTATCGCATGCGACCGGTACCGGTGGTCTTTCTTCGCTTGGCCTTCTCGCCCCAGTTGTCTGTGGTTTTGTGTTAATTCCTCTGTGCTTGCTTTGATTGCTTGCTTGGCCGGGTAGGCGAGGTGGATTGCGGGTTTGGTATAACGTACACTTGCGGGTCTTAGCAGCGGGATATCCGCACGAGGAGCAAGTGTGCTTCTGGATGTGGAGGGATCGACGACCTGGTGAGTTTGGGTCAGTCTGTTGTCCGTTGGGGTTCCTGTAGACCTGGACTTCTTCCACCGATTCCGCCATTGTTTCCCGTCTCTTATTGTCCAATTCTACCACTGGGAAAGAAGATTCACATACCGCAACGTCTGCAGATCGTGTGCGACTTGTTGTGGCGCTTGCCGAAGCTGGAAGTTCCCTTCGCTGTGGTTCATCGTCAGTCTTGATATTCTAGTCGGCGTGGGTGGTGTGGAGGGTGCGGCGTACTCATCGTGAATTAGGAACTGTTTGCAGTCGCACGTTAGTATTGTTGAAGAGATTGAGAGCTGAGGGAAGACGTACCTTGTGACGCTGTGAGTTAGTATGGGAGGATGTATTGGTCGCGGTCGTGGAAATTGAGATTCAGAAGTGTCGATTTTCGCTTAGAGAGTTGTGGTGCGAGCTAACTCTTTCAGGGTAAGCTGCGCCAAGCCATATCTCCTTCTCTTCCCCAATGATCATCTTCGACATTGTCCACATTTTGCTCATATTGGACATTTAGTGCATTTGGCCCATATGCGATCTCAATTATCTAGTGTTTCTAAACCATCATCACCACGATTTGGGCGCATTGTGTGTGGGAATCGACATTCGTCACGATTGTTCTCGGATACGAAGCTTCATCCCCGTTCGAACATCATTTCCGATTATTTAGGGGAATATTCTTACAAAGCACAAACCAGAAACGATTCGTTCTGCAAATTATCAACCTACTAAGGCCATCTAAAGACATCACACTCACACCGTACTCTGAGATTTCCGATGAGACACTTCCGCTATCGACCTGTTCGAATTAGCGAATAGTGGGTTGCAGCGTGCATGATACATGACTTTGTACTCTCAAAGCACCATCGGTTCTGCCTCTTTCATCCAATCCAAAGATTGTCTTGTCAAGTCCTATCAATACAAAAATCTTCTTGGTGCTTTCTTCTTGTTTTCAAGCTCAACGTCTTCGCTCCTCCCAAGGTTTGCTGCCATGAAAGGCCAATGCTTGGGGACGACATCCATCCCAAACACACTCTCGCGGTACTTGACTAATAGAGCAAGGGGACGCACGAAACCCCACGCTACAGAAGGAAGTTGAGTGCTCTGACATGCGCACGCTAACTGTCGTCGAGCTCGTCAATGCACCATGTGTGGTTCCGTGAACACGGACTGACAGGAACGGGTATGAACCGAATAGCTGGTGTCTCGTCAAGGCTTGTCACGCCAGGAGCAAATAAGGAATAGATGGAAGGTTTCGAAGAATAGCAGCACCGTCTCAGTGTCTCCATCCACAGGTGGCCGCCCAGCCGTGCGCCTTTTTACTTTTGATTGCGCCGTTGAGACGCGGCAGGGTCGTGAAGCTGTGTCGCGGCGACCAATCAGACGTCCGGAACCGTGAACGTGAGACTGAAAGAGCTCGCCATCGCTATCTCGCACCCCTCATGCCCTCGGGGCCGAAGACCAGATGCCAAATGCCCCAAGAGGCTTGACCTGAGGGGCCCTGTCGCTATTATCCAATTGATATTTCGAGGCATGGCACTGTCCACTCCCTTTGTTGGTCGCCTTTGCCTCTTTTCCTCCAGAGCCTGCATCTAGAGCAAAAGGAACGTTGCCTTGTCGACCCCACCGTATCAGCATATAGATGTCCGAGTCCTGCCTGCTTCTACAAACCCGTCGATCGCCTACTTATTCCCTACATTCTGCCGGAATACAACTTTCCTATCTCGTATGAGAGCTCCGTCAGACGCGCCGACCCGGCAAAAGAACTGAACAACTTCCCTTCCCATGTTTTCTTCCCAGCGCACTGGGAATTCAGCGTATCGGGATGTCCAGGGTGTCTATGTAAATACCTCTGATCTGATCTGGAGTCCGCTAGAACTACCGCTAATGTACCTAGACCCATATCACGGATCCAAATGAACGACGGCGCATGGCTCTGGCCGAGGTGGATAAGGCACCATTTGGTTGGTACCATGTCCGCCTCGTCGTTGTGACGGGTATAGGTTTCTTCACAGATGCCTATTCAGTATGTTCCTTCTTCATTTCGTTCTATCCAGTAGGCTCATATAATGTAGTTGTTCGCCATTAATCTTGCGACTATCATGCTTGGCATAGTGTATTGGCAAGACGAGGTCAACAAAGGTGTCATGCCTCACAACGCTGACACCGCAATCAAAGTCGCTACCTCTGCAGGTGCTATCTTTGGCCAGTGCATCTTTGGTTATCTTGCCGACCTTCTCGGTAGGAAGAAAATGTACGGTGTCGAGTTGATGATTATCATCTCAGCTACCCTCGCTCAATCTCTGTGCGGAGAGTCAACTGCTGTATCCATCGTTGGAGTCATCATCTTCTATCGAGTGATTATGGGAATTGGAGTTGGAGGAGATTATCCCCTATCTGCAGTAATCACGGCAGAGTTTGCGAGTACGCAGTTTCGAGGTGGTATCGTCGCCGCAGTCTTCGCCATGCAAGGTTTGGGCCAACTAGCAGCATCCCTCATGGCCCTCATCGTAGTGGTTGCTTACAGGAAAGAGTTGGAACCTGTTCGGTCAGTCGCTCAGTGCAGTGGTTCATGTGCAGAATCCGTGGACAGGATGTGGAGAATCATCATTGCCTTTGGTGGTATTCCTGGATGGTTCGCTCTGTATTACCGCCTCACGATTCCCGAAACGCCACGATACACATTCGATGTTCTCTATGATGTCGAAAAGGCCTCAGTAGACGCCCGTAAATACCGTTATGGGAAAGAAGGAAACGTTGTTAACCCTGTGGTTCAAGCTCAGAGCCGCCGAGATATGGCCAAGTATAAGACGCCTCGCCCAACGTTGATGGAAGTACTCAGGTTCTATTCGCGCAAGAAGAATGCTATCAAACTTTTTGGAACATCATTCTCGTGGTTCTTTCTGGTGAGTAAAGTCTCAGTGTTCTACAAAATATGGCATCCGCAATGCTTCGCAAAGTCGCTGCCACGCTTTCAACCATAATCATCACGCCCTCAACGACATGACTGACCCGTACAACAGGACCTCGCCTTCTACGGCCTCGGCTTCTCATCCGCCTCCCTTCTATCAACCATGGGTTTCGATCGCAAAGGCAATCTTTACGACGACCTTAAAAACACAGCCACCGGCCAACTAGTCCTCATCTGTGCCGGCGCACTGCCCGGATACTGGATGACCGTCTTTACCGTCGATAAACTAGGTCGCAAACCGATTCAAATGGCCGGATTCGCCATCCTTACCATCATCTTCTGCGTCCTTGGTTTCGCCTGGCAGGGTCTCAGCAAGACACATCTATTGGTTCTTTATGTCCTGGCGCAGTTCTTTTTCAACTTCGGTTCGTTGCACATATCTCCCTTCCACTCTCCCCATACTAACCCCCTCATCTAGGCCCTAACGCAACAACCTTCATCACACCCGCCGAAATCTTCCCCACGCGCGTCCGCTGCACCGGCCACGGTTTCTCCGCCGGCCTCGGCAAACTCGGCGCCGTAATAGCCCAAGTCTTCTTCGCACCCATGATCAAAAGGGGCGCAACGCACGACAATCCCACGCCCTGGATCCACGGTGTCATGCAGATCTTCGCGCTTTTCATGTTCCTGGGTATGCTGACGACGTGGCTTGTACCCGAGAGCAAGAGGATGCGGCTTGAAGATTTGGCCGGCGAGAAGGATGATGTATATGAGTTGCAGTTCCGGAGTGGATTTTATAGGGCGGAGGGGGCGGGGAGTGCGAGGGAGAGTGGGGGTGAGAGTAATAGAGGGGGTTTGGAGGCGGGAGGGGAACGGGGAAGGGGGGGCGAGGGACATGGGAAGTGGTGGAAGCTATCACAAGGTTGAGAGGGGGGAAGATTGCGTGTTATTCCTGCTTAGAGCGAGACGCATTAGATTTTCTAACATTCCGGAACTCGGTTATCACTTCGAGACTCACAATGTACTTTGCGTGAACAGGCATGTTTGTGATGTCTAGCAATTCTTTCAAAAAACTACAAACATTACCTCTTGACTAGATTGTGAACAGCAATCAGAACCTGCCTTCTTATTCGGAACAAATCCATAACTTTTTATAGTTAACTTTAGACGACTAATTATATCACTTCTTCCTTGTCACTTCACTGTACACAAGGCACAAAATTCCGTTATATAACTTCCATTGATTTTTGCTCTCGACGGTTTCACTATCTACATGACAATTTAAGTAGGAGTCTGACTGATTACTGTATCTCAACCGCTTGCGCGGAAGTCCAGCAACCAGCCACTGCTCAACCACCCATATCCTCCATAAAGCTCGCCGCTCGACCTCAAAAGAGGAGGAGTCCGCCCTCCTGGCTCAAAGGAACACTAAAACCGGCTCTCGATGGTTCCGCTGTCGAGGTGGAGATCTAGGTAGGAGTCTGACTGACTACTGTATCTCAACCGCTTGCGCAGGAGTCCAGTAACCAGCCACTGCTCAACCACCTAGATCTCCGCGAGGCTCGCCGCTCGACCTCTAGAGAGGAAAAGATTATAGTTGTGACCCGAAGGAACACTAATCTACATGCTGAGAACCAGCTCGATCGCTACCAACCCCCAGAAGAGGAAGCAAGACCTGTTTTCACTAATCTCCTATGCCCGATCCTCGATTCTCCATCCCACCAGTATTCATACAATCGTTGATATCAATCCCGAGACCCGCACCCGACCATGCATGTTCGCCTCATCGTTGAATCGACACCAAAACTCGATCACACTTGTTTATACAATTCTCCACACGGACTCAAGATCCCGACCCACGCAAGACCATGAGTTGACCTGAGCCCCATATTCCCGTCGTTTCTGCCGTAAACTCCAGTTTAACAAATGAGGGGGTATCTTTTTTTCCGTCGCCTGTCGATGCTGCCAAAGTGATGTCCGTAACGCCAACCATGATGTATCAACCGAATTCCAGGAACTCCGTAGTACACCTTTGAAAATCATTGAATAAAGAAAAGTCCCTAGCTGAAGCGGAGCTTCTTGACCAGGGATGGGGGATCCTCACTGAGATCATCCATCTTGCGCTTGCGCGGTGGGATGGCGGTCTGGGGGACGTAGGAGGCCGGTTTGATGGGGCTCTGGAAGAGGAAGCTACGCTGTTTGATTGGGCTATCCTGATAAGCGTTGGCCCTCCTTGCACCGGTTGCAGTGAGCTTCTTCGCGGAGCTGAAGACATGATACTGGGCCTTCGGAGGACAAGATTGTTGAACGGGTTTGTAGACTGAGACTGGGACCGAGTTCTCCTTATTGTCAAACACAAGGGAACGGTCCATCTCGGAGCTAGTAGGAGTTGGGGGAGCACTACAAACACTGGGGCTATCGCTGCTCAGACCAAACCAGTACTTCGATGGTGTACGAGCTGGTGTGTAGGCTGCCTTTCGGGGCTCAATCTTTGGGAGGTTCGCGGGGTCGAGATCGACGAGATATTTTGACTCATCCATGCGCTTCTTGTTCTTCTCGCAGTCCATCGCGTACCCAAGGTTAACGCATTTGACCGCGCCGTGGGTTGCCGTGACCTTCTCCAGAGTCTCCGCGCTTCCCTCCTTGAAGAGAACGTGAGTGATGCTAACGTTATGGCTATCCCAATCGGCAACAACGAGTCCACCCAACTCCTCCAAAAGGCCAACAAAGAGATGGTTCTGAGCCTCTCCACGGCTGTTGACATCGGCAAACCAAATAGTACCAGAGAGCGGACCGTCGTCGGGGGTTGTGTCGGGATTGGTATATGGATGCGGGAGGAAACTGACCGACTTCTTCACTGATTTGATGTCGACCTTCAGTGGCGATCGCATAGCCGACTTGTATGGGGAGGCAGATGGCGCAATGTATGACACAGCGGACACTGGCGGAGCGAGAAGCACCGGTCCAGTGAAGGAGAAACCGAGGGCCTTAGGTCGAGTTTCCGGTTCAAGGACAAGGCTCCGGGCGGAGGACACTTCAGGAGTGCTGAAATGCTTAGAGCTTACGGAAGACCGCATGGGTGGTGTACTGGCTGGTTGAACGATAGGAGCCGGGGCGGATGGCGCTTCAGGAGTACTGAAACGGTTGGAGCGAACAGAAGTGGATCGGACAGAAGCCTGCATCGGCGGTGTGCTGGGCTCGTCAATGACCTCTGTGGGTGCCTCCACTGACGGGGCAGTTGCTGGTTCGATGGGTTCGGCCATGTATACCACTGCTGGCGTGGTCGGGTATTGAGGGTACTCGGCCATCGGATTCACTGCTGGTGTGGTCGGGTATTGAGGGTACTCGGCCAACGGATTGACTGCCGGTGTGCGTGGGTATTGCGGATACTCTGCCATCGGGTTCACAGCTGGCGTGTTTGGGTACTGCGGGAAGTTGGCCATCGGATTCACCGCCGGTGTGTTCGGATACTGGGGGAACTCCCCAAGGGGGTTCACATCGGGGGTGGAGGGGTGGTTGGGGAATTCTGTGAATGGATTCGCAGCTGGTGTGCTGGGATACCCAGGTAACTCCTCAAAAGGGTTCTTCTCCTCTTGCTCATCTGGCTTTGGCTCTGGAGCCACAGCCGCCGCCTTCTTTCCTCGTGTCACTCGCTTGGCCACTGGCCTTCTCGGTGCCTGCTTGAGAGGCGACTCGAGAGGCTTTGCTGCAGCCTTTGTTGTTCTCTTCGTGACTCGCGCTGGGGCAGGTGCGAGAACATTCTCTGTGGTTGCTGCAGCCTTCTTTGCTACAGTCTTCTTGGCCGGGGCTTTCTTGGCCGGGGCCTCCTTTGCCGCCGGCGCGGTCTTCGTCGCAAGCTGCTTTTTGGTCGCAGCAGGTTCTTTCTTCGCAGGCGCAGGCTTGGTGGCAGCTGCCTTGCGCTTGGGGGGTTGTTGGAGAGTGGAGGGGACGGGCGCAGCAGGCACAACCTCCTCCTTGAGCGTGGCGCGTGAGCGCGTCGTCACCATGGCGGCGGTGAGTTTTGTGAATTGCTGGAGGTGTGTGTGGGTATTTGAGGGTAATGAGAAGGTGAGAAGATGAGAAGATGGGCGTCTGAGTGCGCAGAGAAGATGTGGGATTTTTCTGAAGTTGCGTTGTGTGGTAGAAAGAAGATAGAGGGGAAGGTCGGAGGGTCGGCAGTAAACAAATGGTTGGAACGCATTGGCCAACCCGCCGCCAAGCGAAAATACAAAGGTCGGGTTGTTGGCATGGCAACGTGCTGACATAATACAAAGTGACACAGGCAAACATGACCCCAGCTGCATTACCACCCAGCGCAAGCTAGACAGAGTGGAATTTAATCCAACATATTGTAGCAAAAGCCTACTGTTAGTCTTTCTAAAGCTTTTTACGAAGATGCTTTCTTCCCTTTGTTGCTGTAGTAGGTATATATGCTAGTGCATGCAGATAAGGAAGATACCTCGTGGCCGACATTCATGTTCATCCGAAAGACAACCCACGCTCTTTCAGAGTCGCAACCTTTCCAATCATTGAGAAAACAACACTACATCATTTTCAACAGTTATTTTGCTTCTAGCATGTATTCGAGCAGTGTTAACTGGCCTGAGCGAGAATGGAACAACAATAAGAGTCAAAATGTTCACATAATGCAGTCTGGGCACCTCTGAATCGAGCATAGCAAGATGTGCTGATTACCAGCGTTTGTTATCCAATAGTTGCATAGTCATAAACCCATTCTTCGAATATATGGATGTCAATAGCCTCGTCTTGCTATTGAGAATGCACTCACAATCTGAAATGGTCAGAATCTGATAACTCGGATCTTGGAACAGTATTCTGCCAACCTTGCGATCCACGCGGCTGTTGAACAAGAGCTGACACCTACTCCTACCATTTCCATGTATCCGAATCCCCCTTGACGCCATCATACTATGATCATTTCGATGTGACCGATTTATGTACCCTCAAAAATAACAATCCACTACTTATATTTTAAGCAGCAGGTGCAGTTACGAAAGCAGTCAGAGCCTTGATAGCGTCTCCGTCGTGCGCCTGGAGCAGCTTGGTGGCCTTAGGTTTTGATAGTTCAAGCTCCGAAACCTAACGTATAGTTAGCCTGGTGCAATAGGCATATGTAACGCAAAGTCCTCCGTCTTTTGATTCAACTATGTGATGAGCTTCGTATGTTCCGATTCCCTTGCACATATGAAATGGACATACCAGAAGTGTAACGTCCGCAGGATCAACCTTAACAGCCTTCTTCTTCTCTGCCGCAGGCGTCGATACACCAGTCTTCTCTCCAACATTCAAATTCTTCATTGCATCACCCAGAGCCTTAGTATCAACATTTTTCTTTCCAGCAGGAGCTTCATCGTCCGGTGCATCGAGCGAGGAGAGTGCGGCCGCAGCTTTGCGGTCCTCGGCAGTCGAGTTTGGCGCGTGAGGATCCGAGATGCCTTCTTGGATAGAGCTTGGTTGCGGTTCTGAAGCCATTGTGAATTATATTCTATGAATATTAGAGTTTGAGCGCGTAGCTCTGAATATGCCAGCGCGACATGACGTTGAGGCGGGGACCTTTGCCAAGTAATTCGGAGTTTCTTCGCTCTGATTCGTCGGCTGTCGGTGGTGAACGCCCATGTGTCTTTTCCATCGCCGAGGCTCTTTGTATGACTCTACAACCCTTACGGTGAAAGTCCACTTTGACAAAAGCTCTGAACCTTCACTAGATACGACTATTTTTGATAGGATTACATTTAAAAACTTCTGATAGTCGTAAGTATGAGATACAATTCAGCGTTGTGATTGATTTTCGTCAAATTTCATGCATCATCTATTTCGAATGCGGGCACATAGATGTGCCTATACCGTTACTTTCATTTTCTACATTTCGAATCACAGCTATGTAGCAGCGCGTTCTTAATTTTTTTTTCCCGGTGGAATTACAACGGCTCTCGGTTCCGTCATGTTTTATTTGACTATTTTTCGATAGTTCCGATGTTATCACCTGCTAACTTTGCGCACAGCTTGAAAAACCATCTAGTCTGCACTCAAAAGCATCTTTACAAGACCAAGTACAAATGGGTTCCGAATGGTCACCATCATGTGCGTATTATACTCCAATTACCAGAAACTCATCATAACAACGTTCCAGCATGGCGGTCAAAACCGATTAAGCAGGTTGTCACATACGATGATCAAGACGCCGTATCCTCTGCTTTGACCAAATTATCGAGTTTGCCTCCCATTGTTACACCAACGGAGATTATCAAACTTAAGTCAAGTCTTCGCGATGCTGCATTGGGCAAGGCTTTCCTTTTGCAAGGTGGAGATTGCGCTGAGCTTTTCTCATACTGCTCCGATGAACCCATTGATTCCAAAGTCAAGCTCCTACTCCAAATGAGTTTGGTACTTATCTGGGGTATGAACAAGCCTGTCGTTCGTATAGGTCGAATGGCTGGTCAGTTTGCGAAGCCAAGGTCCAGTCCCACCGAAATTGTCGATGGAAAGGAGGTTGCAAGCTTTAGAGGTGATATCCTGAATGGCTTCGACCCTTCCGCTCGGAAGCCCGATCCAGAACGCCTAGTCAGTGCTTACTTCCATTCTGCTACAACGCTCAACTATGTTCGTGGGCAGCTAGCAAGTGGAATCGCTGACCTACACAATCCTCTGGACTGGGGTCTTGGCCATGTCCGGGATAAAGAGTTACAAGCAAAATATCAACAGATTGTGCACAGCATTTCAGACTCACTTCGCTTCATGAGGACCATTGGCGCAGATACAGCAGGTCAACTACAAACTGTAGATCTCTATACAAGTCACGAAGGTCTGGTCCTGGAGTACGAGCAGAGCCTTACAAGACGACTCAAGCACCCTGCCAGCCGCCAGTCCGAGCAAGGCTCACCGGACGGCAAGGGATGGTACAACACATCTGCACATTTCCTCTGGGTGGGTGATCGAACTAGGCAACTGGACGGGGCTCACATCGAATATTTCCGTGGCATCGAAAACCCAATTGGTATCAAGGTCGGGCCATCGATGCAGGCAGACGAGCTTGTAACCCTCCTTGATATCGTCAACCCAACGAAAGAGATTGGCAAGGTCACGTTGATTACTCGATATGGTGAAGGCAAAGTTGAGTCAATGTTGGGAGCCCATATCGAAGCTGTGAAAGGTAGCGGACATGTCGTGGTTTGGCAATGCGACCCTATGCATGGGTAAGTGTCGATTCTGTCCATATAGTGAAGTCCCTCTAACAAGTCTCTGCAGCAATACTCGAAGCACCGAATCTGGAATAAAGACTCGTCATTTCAGCAGTATCTTCTCGGAACTTTCTTCAGCACTCAAGGTTCACAAGGAACATGGTTCCTTTCTCGGTGGTGTGCATCTTGAATTAACTGGAGAAGCGGTTACGGAATGTGTTGGTGGCAGTGAGGGCCTTGCGGAAGAAGACTTGAGCCTGAATTATACCACATACTGCGACCCTAGGTTGAATGAGAAGCAGGCATTGGAGCTGGCGTTCTTGGTGGCTGGCCATTATCGGGAAGATAACTAAACGAGCCTTACTGCTCCGGAAAGAAAATTAGCATGATACCAATCAAAAGTCACCTTTGTAGAATTTGAATAATAGAACATAGCTCCTATCGTGCATGGAAGATGTGGCGAAAGAAAGGTCATGGTGGGGATGTGTTCTGGCATATTCCTATTGGTGGGTTGGAGAAGGTGGTCCAAGCTTCGATATTTCGATACCATTGACGTTCGTGTGAAGCAATCTCAAGATCTTGATACACCCCTCCTCCGCTCACACAAACACGACCATGGGTTCCTCAGCATCGAAGGGTGCCCGCGCTGCCAGCGCTGGTGTGCGCAAATATCCCACTCGTATCCCAAACACTACAACTCATGCTCCCGCCCCTCAAGCACAACCATCCAAACCAAATCCCGGATCTTCCGTACGTCCTCCACCTCAGGCGAGCGAGACAAAAACCGAAGGTATGGCCCGATCAATCTAGATACCCAAAAAAAATATTTAACTCACAACAATCCATGTTTAGCAATTGATATGGACGCTCGCGATCCTGCGTTTGCTTCTCGTCTCAATACCATTGGCGTGGTAGAGCCCAATCCCCATTATTCTCCAACATCGACCTCCGCATTTGACCCTCAGCGCAACATACCCGAGAACTTTTACTCCGATATGATGAGTGAGCCACCACAATCCGCGTTTCCTAGCCCTAGAGACAACCCCGCGCTGCGGGTGCTCGATGCTCGACGAAGGATACAACAAGCTGCCGATGAAGAGCTGGAGATGGTTGGCAGAAGAGGTTTTCAAGGGAGAAAATATGTTGATGTTGGGATTCTGCAGTTGGCTTTGATGAGAAAGAAGCGAGGAGAAGGCGATGCTACAATTGAAGAATCTTTGGGTATTCAGAAAGGCAGGCTGGCTTCACTAGGAAAGGGCATTGTCGAAGCCGTATGATTTGTGATTTTCGAAGTACATTGAGCGTTTCAGCGAATTATCCCAAATATATGGGAAATCTGGTTACATCACCACATTCGAAAAAGGATTATCTGGAACATATACATTTTCGGTACCATACTCGACAATCATTCGAAGCATAATCATCCGCATAAAGGGATATATCGTAGTATCCAACGGTTCAAATCCACCGATGCAATGCGATGCGACGCCAACATGGATCCTGTACGCCTTTAAAACCCGAAACCCAAGCCCAAACCCAAACCTGTATAAATGCAATAGCCTTTCATCAGCACTCCTTCCGCTCATGAATGAAGTTGTTCAAGGCTGTAATCGCTTCGATAATTTTCTCCTGGGGAATTTCAAGTCCGTCGCCGTTGTCGTCACCAACCTTGACCAGGCCGTCCATCCTGGTCTTTCCCGCACGCCAAGCCTTCAGGATCCGCCATCGGCTTTTGGTTGCGGTGTACGGAGGGCAATCTGGAGAGAGCTCTTCCTTCTCACCGAGTGTTTTTAGAGCGTTGAGAACGTTCAGAAATATACTAGGAGATGGACCATCAGTCATATGTCGACGCCACTAGTAGCGGTATAAGCGCCCGGTACTTACGTCTGCGTCATCTTCACATCGTGGTTCCATCCATACGCTGTTGATTTGAAACTATTGCCCTGTGCGATGATATCAAGGAAGACGAAGAGACTTTCTTCGATGCTTATGGCCTGTTCTGCTGTGCTTGATTCGACATTCTCGACGATCCAGTCGGCGAGCTGAACAAAGGTGAATTGGTCCATATGGCAGAACTCATTGAAGCGATCCGGGATGCCGTTCAGCAGATATCGCGCTCGATCAGCACCAGTACTACCACTCACGGCCATATCGCAGGACTGGAGTTTTTCCGGTGGGTGTTTTGAGATGGGCAAGTCAGGCGACAGGGTGACAAGAGGATGTGGTGATGACAAAGTCCAGCAATGTGATCGTGTTTTCTTATATGGGGTCGTGCACGACGATGATCTGGCTTAGAAGGATGGTCGAGATGATGGAGAGGGCTTTTTTGACAGTAGAATCGGAGATGTAGAGGAGATGGAGTGTCGCGAGCTGCAGGGTGGGCTTGTTTGTAGCTGATGCGGCTGGTGGGGCCGCCTGGCCAACTCATTAGCATGTGAAAGCGTGTTGAAGCCACAATGACATCAGCAATCCAGCCAATGAAACGGACATGGTCCCTTAAGAGAACAATGCGAGGAATGCCACCCACGGCTCTTTCTGGAGCTTCCGCCGCATCAGGCTTTGGACGTCGCATGTGCAGTTGCACAGTCGACTAACAATGTTACGGGCCAGAGTGAATGTTGAATGATGGATGATTGGTGGCTTCATCTGGCAAAAGTAGGTCGCGCGGACAGGGTTCTTTGAGACCCAGGAACCGCCGAACTAAGAAAACCAGATACGTACAATATCTTCTAATTCACCGAGGTCTGCGTTATCGCTGCTACACAGCACTGTACACGATCGGGGTCTGCCACTTGGGCTGCAGCATCATGACCCTGCGGCCACTTGAGAAATGAAGCGGTATCCTCCCTCCCCACGCTACCGTACCAAGCATTCGTGATTCTGGGCAGTCAGGCGTGCAACACGTGGTGTTGTCCACGGAATGTCCCCAGGGCCAGGCTGACGCGCTTTGCTCGCCTGGCTTAGTCAAATATCCTTTCTTTTGTTGTCCTCGCCCATGAGTAAGACCATCCTGTCATCACTATCACTCCACTGCCACCGCGAAGTCGTTCGTCCATCATGTTAGGCTACATCTCCTCCACACGCAAGAAGAGTTGTGTTGCATGCGTCAAAGCCAAACGACGCTGCGATCTCGGATATCCGGCTTGTGCGCGATGTTCTTCCAAGAACCTTGAATGTTCTTATCCTAATCCAACGGTACGCGTGCGCGCGGCAAAGGTCGTGGTCCGTCAAACCACCCCGGATCTAGTCCCGGAAACCAGCGATGCGCCTGTGCTTGAACAGGACTCTGCCACGGATCTTCCTCCTCAGGATGTTGTATCCTACCTCGACGCAACATGGCTCCAGGCATCGTCGGACTCATCCAGTCCCGAAATTAACGACATGGACCAATATGTTGACTATGAACCATTTAAATCTGTTATAACCAATAATTTGGGTGACTCGTCCAGCCCGGACAGTTATGATTCACTCAAGGAGTCACCACCCCTAACCATAGCCAACATGCCACAAATCTGGGAACCGGTTGTTTTAGAGCAACGACAGGTCATCTTCATAGTCAACAAGCTATGTACATTCATACCATCATTAGCGTATTCTGGACAAGCCATGTTCATGCATGAAGGCTTGTGGCAGAACTGCCAACCGGAAGCATATCAAGACAGCTGTATGGTCTCGGCGTTATACCTCGCCAAGACAGAAAGCAACCAATGCATTCTCGCGAACTCGATTAATACCAAGATCGCAGCTCTCGTTGCCGCTTCCAATTCCTGGTCGTTGGAACAACATCTCGCTGCAGTCCAATCCCTTATCATATATCAAATAATCCGTCTTTTCGACCCTAATCTTGGTCTTCAAGAGCTTGCCCATAAGCAAAACAAGCTGCTAGAGATATGGACAGCACAGCTCTGGAAAAGATCCTTTATTGAGTCCGACAAACTCCCCAATTGCCGGCAATCGTGGATATTCCAAGAGTCCCTCCGTCGCACTGTCTTGATATCTGTATTCCTACGTGGAGCCTGGAGTACTTTTGTCCGAGGCGGATTCTGCGATATAGTACCTATTTTAGCACGATTACCAATCATGCAAGACGGTACGCTGTGGAATTCTACGTCTACGGAATGGGCCGCGAAGGAACCCTGCACGAGGGGAGCAGGAAAGGGATGGGTGACGTTGGGAGAATATTCATCCGCATGGTCCGCCGATGGGGCCGTGGAGGAACTCCCGGGTCTGGAGCGACTGATGCTGGCGGCTTGCTGTGGAAGAATGGACCCAAGGCTTCTGGAAGAGTGATCTCAGAGATAGATATCTTGGCTCCCGGGTGGAACATGCATACCGCACTTTATTCAAAGTGTAATAGCCTACGGGTTATGATCAGCAATTATCAACTCCGATCCAAAAAGGAAGGGTGAGACGTGTACATGAAGCAGGAATTCAGGTAACACTGCCTGGACACGACCGATGTTCCATTCAGGATACGTTCCTAAGATCCTATCGTTCGAATCTCCCTAGATACGTTGCCGAACCTCAAGCTCAACAATACAAGGGTTAAACCTATGGCCCATCATATCCATTGAAAACACCGACACGGGATGCTGGGCATATGGACACCACAAACCAAACTGAGAATTTGGTTTACAACAATGTCGGTGCAGAGCATGCACGGAATCTCATCACTATCTATGTACGGAGTCTCCGAACAATTCCGTTAGGGAACCTTGTTGGATGGAAAGTGTATTGGGAATTCGGGACGGGACATGCAGGCCCTGATTATCTGTACGGTGGCAGTGCAAAGTGGACATGTGCTACCTACGTATGTCCATGTGGTTGTTAACGACTTATGAAGTTATGATTACTAATAAGATCAGTCTAATTGAAAACTCCATAAAGATCCTTGTCTTCTAATGATTAATTTTGGTAGAGGAACCTACCTACCAATAGTCCCTTTAGCTGTGTCAGACTGAACGAAGTATAGCATCACCAACTCATTGACCAAGCGATGCACTTCACAGTAACACAAAACATCTCAAAAGGCACATAATGTCTTCACATCTCGCGTGGACGCATTTCAATGTTGTTTTGGCTAATTTTGGCGCAATCCATTGAACATCAATGTTTATGGAAGCTTTCGCAGATTTGCTTTTCTCGGCCTTGTTGATCACTCATCCCGCAATGTGGATTTGGAAAGGATCTTCTTGGAGCGGGAGATCGGAATTGAAATCCCCCAATTACCAATGGGGAAAGAGCCAGATAAAACACATACCCAAAGGGGGTTCAGCTTGCAAAGAGGTTGACGTCGCGATGTAGCTGTGTTATGTTGACGTTGGCGTATGGGAACTTGAGTTGGATATAGTCATATTCGCGCCTGAGCCAGTGCTCAGCTCGATATCGGACTCATAAGATCGCTCAGCATTCGTAACAAGGGGCCTTATCCCAAAACTTCCATAAGTTCCCATGAAGTATACCCGTTATAAACTATTTCGACAGCAGCTTGTCTTAGGACAGCAAAATCTGCATTATATACTTCAATTGACAGCTCCGCGACCAAGGTTCCCTTGTGGACATTTAATCCTGGGGTTCTAGAAGAGTTCTGGACAAGGGGTGTGGTTTAAAATGCTGTTATCCCTGACCTTACTGTTGATTAGTGTCTTTCCCATCCTGGGATAGTTCCAGGTACCGACAGAAGCAGGGTTAGGCTCACCCATATCGAACAAGGATCACTTTGATATTGGAGATCAGTCTTGGAAACGAACGAGTTTCCGATGTTCTCGGTCCTCGGTGAATTGTTTTATCATCGCAATTTACCTGATAAGCTAATCGTAAAAAATACATATTCAATCAGTCAGCTCTCATAATCTTAGCTTTCCCAGCGATAGAATATACACTGTTCCACTGAGCGTGAACTCAAACACTGTCGCAGTTATCCGTACTATCGATAATGTCATCGTCTCGCGAGCGCATGTCGAGCGAAATCCCCACAAAGTCTCCTCTATATCTAACAATCAGGCGATAGGAATAGCACTAACCTCAACGAAATCACATCATATGGTGGCTCAATCAAAGCTCTCTTCAGTCCAAATGGTACGACAGCCTATATCAATCATCTCCGCTCAGCATTCTCCGAAATCATCCCCGTCGCTTCCACGCACCACATCGCCAACATTACCAACCTAGCCCACCTGTTATCCTCTCGGGCATGATACTCAGAGCTAACGGGCAACACCTCTGCATCGCGCACAAAATTACAGGCCAAATAATCACAAACTCAACTGCCACAAAGAGGGAACGATGGGGTGGGAAATTGCTCTGCATGTACTTTCGGTTTTCTAGATTTAGGATGGTGAATGGGGCTAGTGCATGGATTGGGTAGTAGGTAAGAGGTCACAAAGCGAAGCTTGAACGAAGGGAACATTGACAATTCTCAATTGTGTTTGCATTGATACAAAGGTCAAGAAACTAGGCAGTGAGCAAAGACAGAGTATCTAGCGGATCCATCCAAAGTGAAGAAGAAGCCAGCCGACAGGTTTAGCGGTTGAGTCCAGCGGGTAGGTAAGCGAATGAGTGACCATCCGCCCGTCCACTATTCATACGGATCAAGCCTCTCTCGTGGTAGCACTCTTTGTATTGTCTTCCGTAGCATCAACTCGCTACCTTCCATTCTCTTTCACAGCGGTGAAACTGTTTCCTTATTTCCCTGCGCTCGTTTGTCGTAGAACCATTCAATCGTACCGATTCAACTTGATAGAGCAGAGCTCTTCAAATCACCAGCTTCACTCAAGGACGCCAGCGAGCACCAGCCCAACCTTTAGCAGCCGCAAGCTGCCTCATCTGAGCCATGTAGTTCTGGACCCTCACCCTCCGAGCGTCGATATCGGAAATCTGGACTTGATCAACCCAGGCCATGATCGTCTGCTCTTTCTGTTCGTCCAGCTGGCTGGCATTGAATTGATTGGCTTGGCGCCGAAGCGCTTCACGCTTGAGGTGTTCCTGCTTGAGGTGTTCACGCTTCTGCTTGCGGGACATTTCCTCTTTCTTGCGATTCGACTCCTCTTTCTTGCGGAGCATCTCTTCGTTCTTCATGCGAGACATCTCCTCGTTCTTCCTGCGTGCGCATTCTTCTTTCTCAATCCGAAGCATGACGCGATACTTCTCCTCGAGGAAGGCACCGATCATGCCCGGGGCCCAGTCCATGATCCACGGGATACCCGCAATCATATCGCTGAGAGCGGGATTGTAGAGTTGGTCGAAGCACTCTTCGGCTTCGATTTTAGTGAGCTGACCGGAGTCGAAACGGGAGAGTATCTCAGCGTGGCCGTGCTTACGCATGGCCTCGCGCGAGGCATTGTCGAGAGACTTCATGAGACCGGGCTCGTTGAGAGTATCCCAGTGATCTTCGAGCAAGGTAATCGCCTCACCTAGAGTCAGACCACCTGATGGCGAGAGGACATCGGTGAGGTTCATGAAGCCGTTGTTGATGCGAAGCGCGACGTGCTGGTGTATATCGCGGATCTTAGCGATGGAAGCGAGATATAGATCCTGAAAATCCTCTAGTGGACGGCTGTTAAGGGACTTGGCGATCGGGAGTTGGAGGAGAGCCTTGGTGCTGGTCTCACTGAAGGAATAAGCCTCGATGGGATGGGCTGCCGCCTTGCCAGTCTCGAGACGGTTGAAAAGCATGTTTACTGAAATGCTATGGGGGGTAACTTTGGTCTTGCGCCAGAGGGTAGACTTGTCGTCCATAGCAACGATGTCGCGGCTGATATCAACGATGGCTGTTTTGACTGTGTGGTGGTCCCAGATGCTGTCGGAGGCGTTCACTTGAGCACCCGTGACGCAAGCGGGCAGATCTTTGATGATCAACTGAAATGAAGAAGACATCTTGATGATGATGAGAGTATTGGTTGAGAGTAACGAAGAGGTTTCGGGGGAAGTTTCTGTGAATTTCTGAGGTTGCTGGCGGCGGAGAAAAAGGTTCAGGAAGTAGGAAATGAGATAGGAAAAGGTGTAGAGAAGGGATTTCAAGGTACTTGCCATTGTTCACTGCAAAAAGAGGGGGGCTGGCGGGAAAAGCCTGAGGTGAAGATGGTGATGGATGGTTACTCGAGTTCACCGCTTCACCTCCTACTCGCTTAGTCATTTGGCCAGGCAACGCTTCGTTGTCCAGCAACACCCCCCGCCAAACGCAGTGTCTCGCCTAATTCTTCTCTTTGAAATGTACATGAATGGTCTCTTTGTTTTTTGATCTTCTGCTTGTTATTGTGCAGATGTACAATACGATAAGCCAAGTTGACTTGGTGGTGAGGGTAAAGGTAAAGTAAATTTATCTTTCACTCAATCAAACCCTGTAGCTTATCAACGAGCCTCAAGAAAGAGATGTTCCGACCGCGAATATGTTTATTTTGGTAATCATTGTTTAGAGTTAGATAAATTATATTTCTGACCTTCTCCTCTCATTGTTGCAATTCAGCATAGCGGGCGGTGAGTTGTAAACAATGGACAGAGAATGGTTTATCATAAGCCAATTAATGAAAATTATTCTACAGCTCCGACTATATGCTCAAGTTATGTATATAGTTAATATGATGCTTCATATGCAACCGTATTCTTTGAATACGACCCTACTACCCAAAAGGTAAGTGCCCAAACGGATAGACCCTTTCACCATCGGTGAACGCACAAACCCCCCAACCTCTCCGTTTACCTCTGCTGACAGATTATCAGAGAACTGCACGTACGCGCAATATCATGGTGAAATGGTGCCATGTTTCCTCATCACATACTTACGCCGCAGTTCCTGTCTACACTTGATGGACCAATGTCTTCACATCAATCGCCCGTATTCTGCGCACCACCTCTTGTCCATCAATCAGCCCTACGCCAATCAGCCCAGCGCCAATCAAGGTACTCGCTCCGAGTATGATGGAAAGCCTCTTGCCCCAAGATGCTGGTGGACTAATTTCCTTTCCTGTCTTTTCGTCGCGGTATACGAAGTCGCTTTTCTTATAGAAGACACTTCGGAACCAGTACCAGTATTGCCAATCGGGATACTAATAGGTATATCAGTGTACAGCCCAGCGGATCCAATAGTCTTTGCCTACCATCATGTTGTTCATCCCGGTCTTGGGATCAATAGCCCAGTTCACACAGCCACTGGACCAAACTTGTTTACTTGTTTGGCGCTGCGTCCAAACGCTATCGGCGCGCGCGGCTTCGTGCTTGACTTCCACTGTTGCAGCATCGGGAGTGAGGAGGCGGGGGATGAGCGTTCGAGATTTGTAGGATGGGAGACTGCGGATAATCGGAGCGATAAGGCGGAGGGTGAAATTTATCTGGCATTCCACAGTGTATATCACAGAGAGGTGGCCCGTTGTTGTGTTTGGCTGCAAATACGTTAGCAAATGTCATCAAGTTATTTGAGATTGAGGTTGATACGCACTCCCATCATGATAAAAAAGTTGGGAAAGTCAGGAACACATGTTCCGAAGTACGCTTGTGCGACCGATTGGGTTGTGGTATCCCACTGTTGAATTGTTGTTAGTAGGTGTGTTAAAGCTGGTAGCACCGACATTTAAAAACTTACATATTTGTTCAAGCTCAGGCCGTCACGGCCAACAATTTCCATTGGAAAAAGCATTTGCTGAGTTGCAAACCCAATCGCTAGTACAATCGCATCTGCATGAACGGTCTTCCCTGATTTTGTCCGTACGCCGTCTTCTACAATCTTTTCAACTGGATCGTCGTAGATTAACTCCACATTCTCTTTATGTAAGCTAGCAAGATAGTCCGTATCAAGCACTTTCCTCTTGCAACCAATCTCAATCTTAGGGATCAGTGCATCCCAGTACTTCCTCGGCGCAGTCCTCTTCACATATGCCTCGTTCTCTTTGGCTAATTCCTGTCTGATCGCTCGGCCACTTTCGATATCAAAACCGGGGTAGTCGCTCTCCATTTGCCAGTAATAGTATCCTCGGTATAGACGCATAGCCAGTGGCACATATTTCATGACGGCCTTGAAAGTAGATGAGTAATATGGGTTCTCTCGTTCGGACAGATATTGCGCTTGCCGACTGAATTGAGTAATTTTCTTCACGGCGCCGTCGCCTTGTGCCATGATGGGAACGAATTGGGTAGCAGAGCAGCCATTTCCTATAACAATCGTGAGCCTTTATTCACATCGCTCTGAAGCTAGGTCTTACCAAGCACCACCACTTCTTTGTTTTTCCAATCAAATGAATGATCCCATTCTGCCGAATGAAAAAGATGACCCTTGAAGTTTTCTGCTCCCGGCGTATCGCATTTCTTAGGTACTGACAAGGCTCCTACGGCTGAGACGAGGATCTTTGCTCGTCGTACGGTCCTCGTCTTGGTCGTAAGGTCTAACACTGTAACAGTCCAGATCTTGCTATCGTCATTCCATTCCGCTCTCTCGACAATTGAGTGGAACTGCACGTGCTTCATGATCCGATATTGTTCAGCTACCGACCGAAAGTATTGCTGGATTTCGGGTTGCATTGAATATTTCCGAGACCAATTGGGGTTTAGTGCGAATGAGTAGGAGTAGAAATGCGAAGCCACCTTTGGAAGATATTAGATCTCACCGAAAGACAGTTATGGTTTCGATACTCACATCACACCCACACCCCGGGTAAGTATTCGCAAGCCAAGTTCCACCAACATCGTTACTCTTTTCGATAAGTTCGAAATTATGAACACCAAATCGTCGGATGAGTTGAACCGCAAGACCGAGACCGGACATGCCGGCCCCAATGATTAGGACTTCGGTATCAAAAGACATGGTGGAAACAGACAACAGTGATGGATATCAAACGCTTGGAAGGAGGAAAGGAATTGAAGAGTAGGATGTGGAATTGGACGACAGGACTTAAATACAGTATCATCTCAACTGCGGATGAGCATGCCAAAGAGGCAAGCCGAAGAACTCCGCTACATTTTGTTGCGAACTACAGTCATGGAGTCCCCACATTTGGCCACTGATCGTGACATCCAGGTCGGTTGTTGAGGGTGCAATGCGAAGAGGGCAGGTCTGCCGAACAGAAGGGCAAATGTGGGTTGAGAAAGTCTGCCGAGGACCAATGAAGGGTGTCCTTCTCCACGCCACTATGGAGACATTCCTCCCACGCCGCTCCGCGCTCCAGGATTTGGTACCCCACACTCGTCTCGTCGCGAGTAGGCAAGATGGGGTAGGAAGCTGGGCAGTCTAGCCAAGGGGATCTTGCCATAGATGCTCCCGCGGATTACCAGCTTTGGTGGGTTAGACAGACTGCGTATCCGTTCGAGTGATGGTTTTCGGGACGAAAGGAAGCTTCTGATAACCAACTTGGGTTACAAGCGCGTTTTGTCAATTCATGTTGAGATATAAAATATTCTACATCACGTTGAAACAAGGTCATAACAATAAAACACCTCTCCTTTTGATGCGCCTGTTTCCTTGTCAAAATAGGACTTCCTGACATGACGCCAAATTCCGTATACTCGTCACAGTAGTGTTTACATGCAGCTTCGTCCGCGGAGTGTAATACCTTAAAAATGGGCAGCTTTTCTACGCTCCCCGATGGCTTGAGTGATACTCACACCTAATCCAACGACCAGGAGTATTGCATTGAATATTGCCATCATGTAGAATGGAGCGCTAGGTCCCGTGACATCAAAGAGCGCACCTCCAGCTTTTGTGAGGAGAAGAATACCAAAACCACCGAGGAGACTATAAGTCCCTGCGATGCTGCCTTTCAGATGATTCAGATTTTTCGGCTCGGTGTTGGATGTTAACCTTGGTGCGTTCTGCTCTATGAGCAAAGGCGCATCCTCCTCATCAGCCGGAGTAAGAGGAGGACTTTGTGGTGGAGTTGCTCCCGCGGAAGGATGACCAGTGCCATTGGCACTTTCAAACGCCGAATTGACCCCTTCTTCCATTTCATCGTTGTGAATGCCACGGGCAATCAATGCTAGAGAACACACAATGGCTCCTATCTGGCTTATCCCAAGTAGTGCGACAATTAAGAATACCGCCCCTGAACCATGTTCGCTGCGAGGATCCGGGCTTGAGAGAGAGCCGAAAGCTGAATAGCCGGCAATGCCTGCAGCAGCTGCTGCTAGTAAAGGAATATTGTATTTCGGATATTTCGCAGAGAGATAACCGAATAGAGGTGCGGACAAGAGTGCGATGAGTTGGCTGACTCCAGTCAATGCTGCAGCCAGCTTGTAAGCCTTCTCACACGTATGCTTGATATCGCCAGGATCATCCGTTTTTGGATCGCATTGCCCCGTTCGCAGAAAGTATGTGTTGGTAAAAAGTGGGATGAAGAGCGATATAGCGACTGAAGACGATCGTGCCACAAAACCTCCCAGGTAGCCGAGTCCAATGTTCCGAGACTTGAAACCAAGCTTGACGCTGGCGAGGAAGAGTCGAGGGTATGATAGCACAGCTCGAGTCGGTGATAGGTCATCGTTACGTTTTTGATGTCTCTTTGACAGTCGTTTTATTCCCTTGGTTTCTTCGCCGGGCAGATTTCGTAAACCAAAGAAGCAACCCACCGCCACAACCAGAGCGACGCTTCCGACCACATAGAATGAGTCGGCTACTGCAGCAGCAGGACTGTGTCCGGATTGAAATCGAGTGGGAAGAGGTAGAAATATGAGCAAAGCGACCAGCGCACCACAGCCAGTAAACATGCCCACAAGGCCTGCAAGATGAGAAGCTGAAGCCCCCGCATCATTCTTCACTCTAGTATCCCTTGTTGGTGATTGCGACTGGAAACGAGCGGGGGTGATCGTCAGTTCGGACGAAATGGAGGGTGTCATGGCGTGAGAGGCACCGTTAGCACCACGGGTTGGGGTTCGAGGGTCTCGTATAATGGGTCGCGCTTTTGTCGCGGTCATCGTTGGAAGTATGGCTGTCACCATAGTGGCACTGTTATCATAACATTAGTCAAACCTTTTTGTGTTTTGATGGTTGGGACAAACTCACGTTGCCGTCGCACCCAAGCTGAAAAATAGCCGCGCAAGCAGTAATTGAGGGTAGACATTCTTCGCTTGTACGAATATCCATAAACTGATACCGACAATGGTATATCCAAGCACAGCGACGCTCCGTACGCCTATGCGATCGCTCAAGAGTCCCCACACTGGACATGCCACCAGCGCGACCAGCTCGTCCGCGAACCCAAGCGTGCCCACAGCATTTCCCACATCATGTTTTTGGCCGATGCGTTCTGTAATAACGAAGCTCACAGAGCTGTTTAGGAAGACTAGAAACGAAATACTGAAGAGCGCGACGCCGAACAGGTACGCGCCGATTTGTATGCGCGAGGCAGTGAAGCCGAGCATCTTGAAAGGAATTGGAGCCGAAGCAGCGTGCACAAGGGCGCGCAAGCTATTGCTGTTAACACAGAAACATTGACGATGACTGGTGTACGTGGCGAAGCGGAACGACGGATGATGACGATGAAGGCTGGATGATAGATTGGATGGAGATTCAAGCTTATCCAAGGTGAGGGAGACGTGGTCCGTGCCATATAACCACACTTCAGGTCAGCCACCAAAGCCACACTCGCACTCATGTACGGCTCCTTTCAACGGTCTAACTTAGTATTGACAATCGTGAAATATACCCTGAGGTTCAGACATCGAATATAGGATTCAACTACATACTGCCACCTTAACATCCATCCTCGGCTTAAATGCACAGTAACGTGATGTTATAAATACCCACAGAAAGCGACACATACCTCCAACGCCCATGTTATGTCTACTGTGATGGCAACGTCATGCGCTGTGCGTCGTCTGAGCCCGTTGAAAATATAGGCGTGGAAAAGAAAGACAAGAACAAAATATGGAATGAGCACTCGTTACTGCAAGCCCCGGTTTAGACTGTTCCCCATCCCAAAGGCTTGCCTTTTCCTTGCTCTACTCCCCAGTATGCGCGGCTGTCTTTGTAATCCCCATTCTGAACCCCCTCACCATATAGTTCACGCACCTTCAATGCGCGTTCGTTGTTCCGTGGAGAAAGATTGAATTTGAAAGGCAGCGGTTTGGCGATGAGAAGAGTAGAGAAGTCAAGAGTCGGGTCGATTACTGACCTCTTATCTTGTACTTTAGGCTTATTCATCTCTTTCTCGTCTTCAGTTACGGCGGGGAAGGAGCCTGGGTAGCTAAATTTGGATAGGATAACATCTTCCATGGTGACTTCGCTGGTTTCTAAGCCGGTGTTCAATTCTTCACTGGAGACTGACGCCTTCTCATTCATGCCGATGGAATGGACTTCAACCTTCTCGGGATCGGCAACCGCATCGACTTCGGATGCTGAGACTCCATCTTTTTGTGTTATGCGTTGGATATTGAAGAGCCACGCAATAGACCCGATGCCGATAAACATGTCTTCGTCAGCTACGGTTTGGCCCTGACATACTCTCCTTCCGTAGCCAAACTGGGTGGAGTTGATGACCGTGGGAAACTCTGTCAGGGGCTCCTTGTATGTTGGATAGCCGGGTTCAACCCATCGAAGAGGGTTGAATGCCTCAGGGTCTGGGAACATGGCAGGGTCGCGCGCGATTGCCCTACGATACTTATCAGTGATTGTCTTGTTCAGTAATGAAGAAACTACGTACCACTCCAACGGATGCATAACACTGCCTTTGGGAATAAAATAACCGTTATACTCGTCGTCTTGGGTCAGGGCATGGGGAATGCCTGTTGGGACAGGCGGCCGCCATCGAAGGCATTCCCTGATGACTGCTCTAAGGAACGGGAGGTCTGGCCTGTCTTCCGCTCGGGGCAGCCTGTCACCGCATACTCGGTCCAATTCCTCTTGGAGAATGGGCAGATATTGCGGGTAGAAGCACATAGCAAGACAGAATGTTTGCATCGGGGCAGCAATGGTGAGGGCACCAGCAATACCGTGCATGCCAACAGCATAAGCACCTTCCAGCTCATAGGTAAAGTTCCACTTAGTACGGTTCTCGAGGTACGTCCTCATCCAAGATTGGGGTGCCTTCTTCTCTTTCATATCGGTTTCAACCTGGTTTTGCATGATCTCGAAGAATCGCCTTTCAGTGTTCATTCGGCGTCGCTCCCATGCTTTGGCAGGTACCAGCCAGTCAGGCAGGGACATCAGGAAGGGAAGTTTGTTTCCGAGTGCACCAGTGGGAGAAACACCAATGAGAAGTTCTCGAGCGCGCTGTTTCAGTTCGTCACTGGCTTCGCTGTGGCCCCAGGCTAGACGACAGGTAACACGAGAGATGAAGGATTCCAAAGCGTGATTATAGCGATCAGGCTCATCCAAGAGCTCCACCAACATGCGCTTAGCTTCTAGTTCCGGATAACGGTTGAAAAGAGTTTTCTCGGATTCCTTCATAATGACGTTCGCAAACTTCCTTTGTCGAGTCCATCCATCATTTTTACTTGACAGAGGGAGATATTGGGCGCTCGTCCGGTTGTCATCAATCAAAGCCGGAATATGAGGACGGTCAGAGTATATGGCCCCCTTCTTAGCTAACAAATCTTTGGCAATTTGATCGGAGGAAATCCAGACATGATTGTGGCCAGCAAGATCAACCTGGTATATGGGTCCATACTCCTTGCCCCAATCGGCGAATTTTACGAAGCTGTTCTTCTCGGGCACATCGGGCACAGAACCAAGAATGGGATATCCTATGGAAATAAGTCAGCTATCATGATAGATACAAGTTATTAAGCCTTGTGACCAGAAGTTCGATACTTGGTTAACGACAACATCAGTAGAAGGTATCCCAAAGCCAGTGACACAGGCCCTAATACCTAAGTATTCATGCATTACAGATGTTCAATAGAACTACATAGGATGTTCCATCGATGAGGATCAACGAACAAAGACGAGAGAAAGTGACATACCTTTTGGTCCAGGAAGTCTTTTCAAACCTGCCGGTATTTTGTCACGACGTGACTGTTGTATGCGCTTCCAGAGCGTTAGTATTATTAGAAGAGCTACCACAAACGCGAGAGTTAACACCGCCATGATGACAGGCGGGTCAAGGAAGTAATGGAAAGGGTAGTGTGTAGAATTCTACTGGAACAAAGGACGCAGAATAACAATCGGTTAGATATTGAGCAAACAGGGAATGGAGAGCGCCTTCTGCTACATATACGGCATGCAACGCTATGCCGGAACACCAACTCCTTGTTTTGTGGAATAATCCTGAACAGGTAGGGAGTTTCAAAGCCCCGACTCGCCGCACAGTGCCGGTGGATGGCGAGCAATGCTTGCCTTGGGAGCTGACATGGTTGTGGAGTATCACCAACAGCTGAGCAACCACGGCTGTACTGGCTCTTTCGCCTCTTGATGTGTTGGAGTGGCGTACACGTGCTAGGGACAATCAGCGACTGAGCTGTCCTTAGCCAAGGGGATATTGTCTTGTTACTGCCGCACCTCTCTAAGATTGCAATCGTAGTCCCCACGTCCGAAGTCCGCAAATAGTGTTGGCAATGATAAGTGGCTTGGAATAGATGCCTCAGGGCGAGGAAGTCACAGTTGTGAAAGCTTAGCATGAATCGCACACCCAATAGGGCATCAGATAGCGTGAGGATAGCACTATCGGCATACTATCGGGCCCACAACGCAGAGGCCATGCAAGTAGAGGAAAAGAAGGCGTTGTGCTCGGATCAACTAGCCCGCAGTTTCCGAGCTTCTCCCTCAGCCTTGGAAGTGATTGTGTACGCCATAAGAAGCTATGAATCGAGCTCCTGTGTCCATGGGTGTTCAGATGTCTTTTCCTTTAAAAGGGCTAAGGTGTAGAACCGCACTCACTGTATGGTCTAAGGAATGCTGTGGCTACTGTCCATGTGGTATCCACAGACGACTGTTAGCTATTGTGCAAGCTGTTTAGAGTGTTCCACAGCCCAGTGGAGAAAACGAGGTGAGGTTGCACGTCCCATTTGGTGCACATCAGGACAGTGCCAAGAATGTATGTGCATGCGGCAGCTAGCCTCGCGTGGTTAGCGCGTGGCTGCCCTGAGACGCTGATCGTAACCTCAAGCGAAACGAATATCGAGTGCGGGGAGCCGAAGTGTAAAGTCCGAAATGCTTGCCAGCGAGATAAATAATTTCTCTCTCATTTGTGGTTTTCTAACGCTTGGCTTGCACGCTTGGTTTCGGCATACGTCACCAGCGGCAACTACACGAGGCAGTTTGTCGGTCTTTCCGCAGAACCGTTATGCCGACCATCTATCGTACATGAAGTGTTATGGAGTTAAATTATCAAAGAGATAAGTTTCATCAATTTCTGCCTCTTCTACTCGAGAAGGTGTGATATAGAGGGTCTTGATTTTTGGAGAAAAGGGTCCTATGAGATAATGATATTTGGTGTTGAATGGGATCTCATGTTCTGCAGGGTCTTTCCCCTGTGCCCCTGAACGAGCAAAGCCTACAACCCGCCCGTATAACAACTTGGCAGGGTTTGAATTTTCCCAGGCGGACCATCTTCTTTGTCCATGGCTCTGGGTACGGCTTTAGCCCTAGATCTTCTGCTCAATG
The DNA here is from genome assembly GCA_020744415.1 of Dendryphion nanum. NCBI lineage: Eukaryota > Fungi > Ascomycota > Dothideomycetes > Pleosporales > Torulaceae > Dendryphion > Dendryphion nanum. The sequence goes on from JAGMWT010000006.1 coordinate 1,035,988, forward strand.
CCGACCTTGTTCGCTTGCCGAATAAACAACTAGTCGACCTTCACCCAAGCGACGCCGGAAGTTCACCCGCAGTTTGACGCCATTTATGAATCGAAATCAAATAGTATGGTTAAAGACATATTTTCCTGGCACCATCAAGAATCTGGTATGGATCCTTGCCTCTATTTTCATCCCGAACAAAGGTTGGGCTGGGTCGATTTGCTACAAGGATCTGTACCTGACAACCGGACTTTTTGACTAATTTGGGGATGTCTGTCTTTGAAGAATAATCATGCATCATGTAGATATCAATTCCCCCTGTCAAGCCGTTGATATGTGGCTTTCACTTCCATTTGGTACCAAGAACTCACTGACAGGCACTCCAAGGTCTTGACAAAGCTTGACCGTTGCCAATGCACATTAGAAGTCAGGGTCTCGAATTGCTTCCGGGACGTGGATGCTGTCAACTATGGTAACGGATAACGATGTCTGCAAATCACACATCGGGTTTACGCTAAGCCAAGGAAATGGAACAATGATATCGGAGTTCCATCCGCAGATAAACTTCGTCGGTATTTCAAGAGGCCGACCTTGTTCCAACCGTCGATCCCCGATTGGATACAGCACTTACTGCCCAGAAGTTTCTCATCTTGGGTATTGACGCGGCATACACTTGGCTACTGCTGCCATGCTCTTGACCTCACCTACTTTGATACTTGGTACTGTCTGTTTATCTTGGTATGCCAAACTTCTTATAGGTATCATCAAACCTTCATGTTCAGCTGTCAAATCCCTTCCGTACATCGTGTCAACTTTTGGGTCTGTAACCAACAAGTCCTCCCAGGACATTAGACACGTAAGATTGCTGCAGACTAGCTCCATGTCACTAGCCTTCACATGCAGTGATCCATACAATCAGTTCCATGTGTTCCGAGATTTCCTGCATTTATTCGATAATGCCAAATATTAGCTGAAGTGGGTTTCGATCGCCTTCAATCGGGCTTCACAAGATGCATTGACACCACTCCCATGCTGGCCGGTCCACCTGGGACTCGGACCTTTCCAACAGCGAGAAGCCCGTATGAGCATTAGCACGCTGGTAAACATGCTTGAACACTCGCAATGCCTTGATATTTCTTCTTGCATTCGTCAACAAGATCTTACCTTCGAGGGGATATTGGTCTCAAGATACTTACCCTGCTATTTATATTTCTTCGTACGTAATTAATCGCAAAGCGGTGAAGCCGTTCCGAAGACAGAGAAAGCACTACGTACTCACACGCCCCTTGACACGATGTCGAATGCCAGCCTAGGATCGTCGTCCAACCCCATAATCTCACTAAAACATGTGTCACAACGAACAATTCGCTGCTCTCTTCGCTTTAGCCACCACGTCATCCGAACCACAACCGTCATCAGAGGTCTCTTGACTAATCCAACCACTCGTATCTCATCTCAATGAGATTACCTATTTCATCCTTCTAACAAATTCTCTTGAAGACTCATCCCACATACATCAACCCGCATTTAGCAAGGCGCATCAAAGGCACTGCGTCATGGGGGACATCTCCCCACCATCACACCTCTATGCCGTAAGCTGTAAGCTGTAAGCCGTAAGCCGTCAGTATAAGCGCCGACATCACGCAAAATCTCACGGTAGATTCCCATCGGCACTTCTTGTTACCGTGCCGATCTGATATACATTCGACTTCGGCATCGGATACGAGTTAGCTAACACGTTTTTTATATAGTTCTAAGGCATAAATTCAGCCACTGAGCTTACTCGGACCGCAGTGTGGTAGCGTTGGGGAGAGTGCTTTGGGAAGATTATGATGTATGTATAGTATAGTCTCTAGGAGTGAAATGTGATGCTAGATAGAGCAGTGATCACTCAGTAGGATTGCGATGCGCGTAGGTATAGGATCCTTCAATACATATATACAACGATGCAGGGTTCTTTTGATGTTCATTTTGGTCGTTAGTGTTTAAAGCTTCAGTATTTTGTAGATTCGAGCATAGATCATCAGCAATTTAAGTGAAATTTCTTCTTAGACTATCGTAATGGATATGACGCAAAGATTCATTTTCGTCGAAGTAAGCATACTATTTCCCATGTTCTTAGAGCAGTCATCCTCGGTTTCGCTCTCCCAGTACAATCCAGATTCAATGTGAGCTCTTCATCAACTTTATGATGTGCCATTCACGCTTGCCTTTTTGCCCTTGATAGCATCTGCCGCCTTCTCTGCGATTGCATAAACCAAACTTACGATGTTGCCTTGCACATGGGTGGGGAAAATACTTGCATCCACGACTCGCACATTTGTTGTCCCGTACACCTTGCACTCAGTGTCAACGACGCCTTGTTTTTCCCTCGGCAACATATTACACGTCCCAATGGGATGATATTCAGTTATGGTGTTTAGAGCAGTCATCTCCTTCGCTTCTTCTAGAGTTTTCGGACATCCCTTCTTCCAACTGGGATGGAATATGATTTGACCATTCTCGTCTCTCTTGAGTTTCGAGGCCAAAGGCTCGGCTTCAGCAATCTTGAGAGCATGTAAAGTTGCACGAGCAGAGATGTCGAGGTCCAGAGGATTTCCGAAGTAGTTGGGATCGATTACGGGTTGCTTCGTGTGATCGGACGATTCGACATGGACAGAACCACGTGAAAAGGAGCGAGTACTGCAACTTCCCAGGGTAATCCAGTTCCCGGGGGCTTCGTGGACGAACAGTCTGAGAGCATCATCGGTTCTGCTCATATCTATACCAACGTTGAGGAACACGATTTGACCGATGGCTTCTTTGGGATTGACGAGTTGTCGGGCTAGGATTGCGTCGCGCCCGGCTGGATCAGAGTTTGGATGAGCTTGCTGGTGCTCTGCGACAAGAGACCGTACATGTTTCTCTGGTTCTTTGAGGTCTGGATCGGCCATTTCCAGCGAGATAAAAGCAACTGTTGTTGGCGCATTGGTTAGTGGGCCAGCTTTGTGCGTAATGTATGCTTCCATGGCTTGCTGCGCAATCTCTGGGTTTCGAATGAGGACTTCGGCCGTTGGATACTCGTCTTTGACAGCCTGTGATTATGTTAAGTAACCGTGATAGGATTCAAAGAAATTCCATGTTGTGATCGGAAGTATGCTTCAACTTACAAGAGAAATACCAGTAGCGCTATGATCGTTTAAGTTTTCTCCGACGCCTGGGAGGTCCACGACCACATCGACTCCAGCCTTCTGAAGAAGATCTTTATTGCCGATTCCAGAAAGCTCGAGGATTTGTGGCGAGTTGATCACGCCTCCGCAAACGATTACCTCTCTGTTAGCTTTCACGGTGTATGATGTCCCCTCAACAGTGAATTTCACTCCAGTCGCGGTAACATCGCCATCGCCACTCTTCTCAGTTTCAATCTTTGCAACCAATGCCCCAGTTAGAAGAGAGAGATTGGGCCTGTCAGAAGCTGGCTCATAGTAAGCCCTCGCAGAGTAGCTTATTTCTGTCAGCCAGAGCAAGGAAAATAAAAGAAGAATCGCACCTTCTTCGCGTCGTTTTAGGATCGACGGTCGTGAGTTGATTAAATCCACCAATGGCTGAGCCTGTTCTGGGATCTTTAGGTGCCGGGTAACCCTGAAATTGGAACCATGATTAGTAGACTTCAATCAGTTATGCAAATCAATCTTACCATAGTTTCACATGTGGCGGGCCAGAGTTCTTGACTCCATTGAGTATCGGCTTCGCAAAAGGAAAGCTGTAACGTGATTAGATGCAGAAGTATTAGATATATTGTAGTCTCACCTGGATCGGTCCATCCGTTCCACGCAGTAAAGGGTCCACGTATTTACCACCAATTCTGTCTGAAAGCTCTTTTGATGGCGCATTGTACTTCTCCGCCTTCCTGTAGTACGGAGCCAGGTCGTCAAACCCCCAACCTTTGTTTCCGAGCTCTGCCCAGTTATCCAGATCTTGTCTAGATGCCATTGAGAACATGTTGTAGTTGACAGCTGAAGAGCCTCCTAAAACCTTTCCTCGTACCCAGCCATGAGTTTTTCCGCCCGTTCCTTTCTGAGCAATATTAGTACAGTTTCTTTATTCTTTGAATAGTGACTCTTCACCTGTGCAGTAGTTGTGAAACGCCAGTCATACTCTGGATTAGTCTATCAAGTCAATCGAATATTTAGCAAAAGCCACCATTTCTTTCAGATTCGATCACGTACCCAAGTGTTGATATAAGCACTCGGGGCATCAATTAGAGGATCGTTCAAATGGTTTTGTCCAGCCTCCAAGACCGCAACTGTAACATTAGGGTCTTCAGACAGACGAGCAGCAATAACCAATCCTGCAGTACCTCCACCACAGATTACACTGGGACATTTAGCAAGAAGCAAATATATGTCGTCCAAGGGTGACGTACTAGTCGTAAGACTTTTGGATGAACTGGTCTGCGGACATGATGACAGGATGAAAAATACTAGAGATGAGCTGATTGTTTTTTAGATCATTCGAAAGGGCGGGGAAAGTTCTTATACCACTGCAACAAGCTCATAGTGAGGGGCAAGGGTCTCGAAACCCGCAGGGATGAACACATAAGGATTTCTACTAGTGCTAGCTCTGTTAGGGTGTTGCATCGAACACTAATAACATGTGGAGCAAGGGAAGAACTCAGCCATGCGCGACAAAATTCATCCATTTGCAACACAAACTGGTTTCAGTTAGTCAGCTAATTTTCTCCAGCACGTTGAAGTGGAAGCTGAAGTGAAAGAGGGGTCGACCTTGGCTGGTTGTGGCAACCCTTGTGGTCTTCTATCCACGGACAGACCGTGATATGTATGCGCGCTCCTCAGCTCCGTTAGTAGTGGGTCTCGTTATCGTTAGCCCAATTAGATATATTCCATACTCAAGCATTGTTTACCAATACCATCTGGAGGTTACAGAAATTTGCGTACACATATGCTCAAGGATAATGATTTGAATGTTGGATAGAACGACGTGAGCACTGCCTGAGACGTTCGGAGAGGCCGCCTTGCCATCTTTTGCCTCTCGTTCACGCTAAAATCTTACAGATTGATGGGTTGGTATCTTGGACATGTTCAATACCTAAGTCGGTAATCTTCGGTAATTCGGGATTTATGTACAATTGGGAAACTGTGTAAGTTGTGGAAGAATTTACATATCGATGCTTCCCAGCGTAACAAGGAACATGGCGTCAGCAGCATCTACTTCCAATAAACCCAGTCAGCACAAAAGTATAGAGTAATGGATGACCAAACCGTCTTGAACTTTGTCTGCTGATTTTATGAGGCTGCAATGTGGTGAAGATTAGCCAGGCGTGCTATGCGTGCCTAGGCAGCGCGAAATGCGAGATCCGAGGGACCGAGGCAAGGATAAAATCACGCCAAACTTGAAAGAGGAAATGTTAGAGGTTAAGGATCAATCCAAAATAACAGAATGGAACACTCCGTAAAAATGATCATTTACGTTGCCCCGCACACTAAATTTGTGCATGGATGACTGATACATTGTCTTGATTATGCTGAATGGTAAATACCTTGCGATCTGCAAAATGCTAATCTTCTACACGACGACATATAGATAGAGAACAGGTTGATGATGTTGACGTCTATTTGGTCTGCATTGACACACAGCCACAATACACGACATTGGTGTAAGCAATGGCAATATCGTCGTGAGCACACGGAGCTGAAAGTGTAAAAGGCAGGTATTGCGAATGAGCGTAAGCTATCAGAAGATCAATGAGAGAGGAAGCCGCGCACCCTGTAGATGAGATTTTCGAGGACTATAATTGTATCAAAGAATTTCTTTAGAAGAACAAGGTGGGAGGGCGGGGGACCTCTGCTGGGTTGGAGATCAGCGGGCGGGTCTGGAAAATGGCCCGTGCACCGCACGTGAACACATGTCGCATTCGCGTAACCTAGAATCGAAGACTCCCCTTTGGTAATGAAGCCTGCTGCCTGCCGAATTCTTAAATCAATGCTGGCTGGGCAATCATGTTTCCACGGGGTTTAACAGAGTGAAAACATGCGATCGATCTCACCGCCAGACTCTCGTGTCGACTGTACTTGTCATCAATTCAGATAGAACTTCTCCTTCGCTGTCTCCGAACTCTCGCGCCTCAATCCATCCAAGTCCACCCCGCATCCGCTATGTGGTTCCTCCAACATGAATTTCTCTTCGAAGGGAAACGCGTATGGCTTAGGCCAGGTTCACAACAATTATTCGGTCGGACGGCGAAGAGCGGGAATGGAGAGGAAGGAAAACACATCGTTATTAGCCATAAAGCTGTCTCGCGACAGCATATGATGATCAAAGTCTATGAAGTACCACCAACGGACGGAACTAAGCTACACTCGAGGTCGCCGATAGAAATCACAGATCTCAGCTGCCGTCAAGGCACAGTCGTCGACGATAAAAAGAGGCTTCTGAGCAAAAAGGGCGGTGATTCAATAGCTGAATATGATACCTTTCGACTCACAGGCACGGAGCATACCATTCAGCTTGTGGCTAGCTATCCCGCATTCAAAATCAAATGGGAGCCAATGGTTATTACATTTGCCACAAAATCCAAAGACAACGCATTGCGCAGCAACCTCCTTCACGCCCTCGATATCAAAACTTCTATGGAATTTATCCATGGTCAAACTACGCATGTCGTCTCCCAAAAGCGAAACCTCCCCAAGGTCCTTCAAGGCCTTGTTGCTGGGAAATTTATCGTAACGAGCGATTTTCTGGACAAAGTGATAGACGTCGCTACTCCGCAAGACAGCCAACTAGAGACATATAAAGCATCGAAATTGGAGGAAGACTTTGATCTTGCATGGCCTCAAGAGAAAGAATATGTGCCGCCAGTTGGGGCAGAGCCGGTTCCTCGCGATGCACGTTTGTTAGAGCCAGATGTCACCCGATCAGAAGTGTTTGCTGGACTGACTTTTGTCTTTTTGGACGAAAATCAACACAGTAGTCTACAGGAACCATTAGCTGGAGGGACCGGCAAAGTGCTTCTCTATGACCTACGTCCTGGACAGACTACCGTTGATGAATACGTAGACTATGTGCGTAGTGTGATGGGTCGCAAGCGGGGTACGAAAGCCAGCGCTGGCCGAATACCTGTAATCACCATTCGCTTGCCGAGTTTTCCTGAGGGAATGGAAGAATGGGCTGCAAACTTTAGGAGTGGCGTTGATCTGCTCTTGAATCAACGTTCAGTACCCCAAAACGAAATCCTCGACGCTATCATCATGAAAGACGCTACAGCATTACAAAAGCCCCCGTCCGAATCTGAGCTCAACTCTAGTGCACCGGAAACGAAAACCGCAGAATTAGGTCGACGTGAACTATCTCAGCCTCCCGAATCCCAATCCGTATTGCAGGACGAGCCAGTTCAAGTGATACCGCGCAAGCGGCCCATTCGCCGAGGGGTTACGGTCAGCAGGTTCACTGGCTTTGACGACTTCGAGCCACCCCCCAAAGCCCGAAAGATGGAACCTGACACACAGATGGAAGGTGCTGAGGATCCTTATTCCACTCGAAGGTCCACAGTATCCGAGCCTCAGCCGATGGCTTTGGCGCAGCGATCACAACGGGGCCAGTCACCTGCTATGCAGACGATTGAGGAAATAGACAAAGAGCAACAAATGGAAGCACTCTTCCCAGCAGCTGCGGAAATGAAGCGAAGAAGGGCAGCAACCCGTGCTGTCTCTGCATCTGTAGAACCCGAAACCCAGCTTGCACCACGCAAGAAGACAAAGACGGAACAAATTGAGGAGCTTCAAGCGAAGGCAAGAAGGCAGGAAAAAGCAAACCATATCGACGTACGAGAAGCAGCGCGCAAACGAGTTAAGGAAGAGGACGAGCGCCGCGAAGCAGAAGAAGAGAACCTCCGAGAACAGCTCCAAGACATCGACATAGCCGAGATTGCGAAGAAAATCGAGATTGGAGAAATGCAAATGCGACCTCGACAGAACGGAGCCAGCAAACGCAGCACAGCTGACGACCGAGAATGGCAAGATGAATGGAATGGGCGCAAAAACTTCAAGAAATTCAGACGTCGCGGCGCTGAGAATGCCCCACGGCGTGAAAGAGTCATCGTTGCTCTTGAAGAAGCATCATCCAATCAAGGGTATGGCGTCGGAGACCCATTCTACCTCGAAGAAGACCCGGAAACAACCCGCAAGACCGAAGAGAGACGACACAAACGGAAGCAAGAAGAAGAACGTTCAGAATCTGAGCAGGAACCCGGCTTCACGCGGCGCAAGAGGACCAAAAAGCAGCCAGAGGTCATTAACGTGGATGACAGCGGGTCAGATGATAACGTTGTGGTGCCTGCGACATATGGGTCGGGATCGACTACAAGAACCCAGCGGGTTCCGGAGACACAGGCGGCGGAGACGCAGACGCAGAGAGGGTCGAGGAAGAGGGGGGCTGCTAGTGTGGCGGCAGGGCCAAGTAAGAAAACTAGATATGGACGGAGGGATGATGATAGTGATGATGAGGAGACGGGATTTAGGTTGAAGAAGAGGAGGTGAGGGTTGTATGTTTGTATTTATATCCCCCGGAGGTTCGACGTGGAGCGGTATGGGCGAGTTACACCAGCTATAGATTAGTGTTCTGGACTTGTATATATATATATATATATAATTGGAATCCACATGGGAGTCATTTTCAAAGGAAAATCATTTCCGCCAGACAGCACGGGTACTATCGTAAAAGTGATTTATTTCTTGCATTCAGAGTCGTACGTGCGATTTGAGACACCCCAAACGCCTGCCTGCCTACTGACATTTGAAGTCGAGAAGCCAAAAGCAGATAAAACCAAAAACCAAAAGAGAAAAAGGCATGCCCTTCATCTTTCATAAAAGCCCAGCTCTTTCTTTCCATATACACATCAAATGCCCCCTCGCTGCCCTACCCATCACTCTCATCCATTCCACGCCGGATATCTTTCCTCTGCCATCCCTTGTCGCGACGTGCCCGCCCGTTCCATGTCTAGTCCGAATCTGTTTTTCAACGCTTGCGCTCAAAGTACGATGAAGAGCCTGCGATGGCGACGCTCTGGTCCATAGCCCACTCGCCTACCCAGAGGTAGTTGTCGATCCATTTCTTGAGGCCGGGGGTTTCATTGAAGCTTTCTGCTTTCACACTGGGACTGTCCGGTCCCCCCGGGCGGGGGAACGGGAGGATGTTAGCGGGTTGTAGGATAGGGATGTTTGTTTCAGGGTGGTGGGGCGGGAGAAGAGTTTGGGAAGGGGAAGTTAAGAGGGTCAAGTGTGAGATGTGTTGTGTGGTGTTTTGTTGGGTTGTTTTGTTGTGGTTTCCACGGCCGCGGCGGGCTCATGAGGGATATAGGGACATAGGGATATTGGGGACGTGGGGGATGGGCTGAGAGACTAACGTGAGGCCGGTGCTGCGTCGGACGCCTGCCAGGCAGACGGAGACTGGGCGATGTTAGCTGAGATATTGTGGTGAGGTATAAGGACGTGGATGTGTAAGGGGAAACGTACTCAGGACCGCATCGAAGGCGTAGTGTGCGAGCTTGCCGACCTGAAGGAGGATTTGTGAGTTATGGGAAGTGATGTGGTCTCGTATCTGGATTACGTACAACCATGTTCGGCGCGTTGGTCTGTTTAATGTATTCGGATTTGGGTCAGGTGTGATGTGAAGGCTGAGCGGAGAGGGAGCAGCTGGCAATGTGTTTGGCTGGCGGAGTTCGATTGTGAATGGCGGTGGAGGATGGAGGTTGTTGGGTCGCGCGACAAGATGCCGGTACCCAGCACGTGCCAAGGACTATTCCAGCTCAGTGATCACTGATAATTGAACATGTCTATTTTCACAACTATCTTCCTTTTGTCTGACACGCAGAGACACACTGAACAAACATTGTATTGACAAGATATAACTCGAGTCATGAGGCACAACCTTCCTATCCATCCCGTGATTAGGGTCACCCTCCAAAGACAGCTGGACAGCAGCTAGACATGTGAAGACAGGGAGGCTAGGACTAAGAGGGTCTATGCTTCCAGATTCCAGCAGTGCTCAGAGATTGGTACAGACAGCGGTGTAGGGCGGTCTTCAACCACGATGAAGAGCCTCGGGCCCGGCGAAGCGGAGGCGGGCAGGGCAGGGAGCTATCTAGATGGAAATGGCCGATAGTTATAAAAGGACGCGCGCACGCTCCTCCCAATATCATATCCTGGAGTTCCTGGCCTGGCTTCGTTGTTCGCGGCCCCCTGGAGAAACAGGACTATCCACCCCGAATCCTGACCAGCAGACCTCAGTGCCCTCCTGCCGGACTGCCGTTTACCATGTGTTGTGTGCTGAGAAGCCAATTACGAATCCAGTCGACCTCCTCCAACCCGCCGGCGCGCGAAAAAGACAGTTCCCGGCCGAGAGAGGAAATTTTCAAGTGCACCAGATGATCGCGTATTGGGGGTCGGACTGTCTGAGGAGCTTATCGTGGGGGATGCCACAGGCCTTGGCCGCACACCCAATGGCCATGATGCAACCTTGGTGGGGGGAAGAGAAGAAGCAATGCGTGTCGGACGTGTGCGCGAGTGCGAGGACGAGGGTTCTGGAGGGCCTGGAGGGCCTGGATAGGGTATAAGACTCGTCTGCATTCACTCGAGCCTCTGCAATCACTGCATTTCCACTGCATTTCATTGCATCTCCACCCTGCACCGCGTTTGCTGGCCACTTCGGACGACGACTTGGAGCTGTATTTGGGACCAATCATACCCTCACGCTCCCACTGGCACCCCGCAACCTTAGCCAAATCCAGCCCCTCTCAACGTTTTTTTTGAGTGCCTTGTTAGAGCTTGTTAGCAACAGTATCTAGGTAACGACAATCAAAGACACCTGTAGACATTGGCGAACCGCGCGCTGACATTTTCCTATCGCCAAAAGCCAGCCGCTGCTTGTGCCACTTAAAGTCTCCCCCGGCTGCCCCTCCTCCTCCACTACCACCACCACCACCACTTCTTCTCGCTCCTCACCTCCTCGCCTCCTCCCCTCGCCTTTCCGCACTTCCCCCCCACCCTTCCCCCCAAAACCCTCGCCGTGAACACCATGGCCAACGCTCTCGACCACCTCAACGCCGGCCGCACACGCATTGAGTGGCTCTCGCAGCTCAACACCGAGTACCAGCCCGCAAAGCAGTACCGCCGCACCTCCATCATTGGCACAATTGGCCCCAAGACCAACTCTGCCGAGAAGATCAATGCCCTCCGCAAAGCCGGCCTCAATGTCGTCCGCATGAACTTCTCCCACGGCTCATACGAGTACCACCAGTCCGTCATTGACAATGCCCGCAAGGCCGAGAAGGAGCAAGTTGGCAGGCCGCTTGCCATTGCTCTCGACACCAAGGGACCGGAGATCCGAACGGGCAACACAGTCGACGATGCTGATCTGCCCATCAATGCCGGAGACATTATCAACATCACAACCGACGAGGCATATGCTACCAAGAGTGACAGCAAGAACATGTGAGTTGAGATTGATTGACCGGCACAAGGGGTTCCATAACTGACTTTCTGGCATAGGTTCGTCGACTACAAGAACATCACCAAGGTGATCCAGCCCGGCCGTATCATCTACGTCGACGACGGTGTTCTGTCATTCGAGGTTCTCGAGATTGTGGATGAGCAGACTCTCAAGTGCAGGACTGTCAACAACGGAAAGATCTCTTCAAGGAAGGGTGTCAATCTGCCCAAGACCGATGTTGATCTTCCCCCGCTATCCGAGAAGGACAAGGCCGATCTCCGCTTCGGTGTGAAGAACGGGGTCGACATGATCTTTGCCTCTTTCATTCGTCAGGGTAGCGATATCACTGCCATCCGGGACGTCCTCGGAGAGGAGGGCAAGGACATCCAGATCATTGCCAAGATTGAGAACCAGCAAGGTGTCAACAACTTTGACGACATTCTCAAGGAGACTGATGGTGTCATGGTGGCTCGTGGTGATCTTGGTATCGAGATCCCTCCCAGCCAGGTCTTCATCGCTCAGAAGATGATGATCACCAAGTGCAACATTGCTGGAAAGCCCGCTATTTGCGCCACTCAGATGTTGGAGTCCATGACATACAACCCTCGCCCAACACGTGCCGAAGTCAGTGATGTTGGAAACGCCGTGTTGGATGGCGCTGACTGCGTCATGTTGTCCGGCGAGACCGCCAAGGGCAATTACCCCGTTGAGGCCGTTACCCTCATGCACGAGACCTGCTTGCTCGCCGAAGTCGCCATTCCCTACGTTAATGCCTTCGATGAACTCAAGAGGCTGGCCCCGATGCCATGCCCTACCACAGAGACTTGTGCCATTGCCGCCGTGAACGCTAGCTTGGAGCAAAACGCTGGTGCCATCCTGGTTCTGACTACGAGGTAAGTGTTGTTATAGTGCCTTTTAATTGTCTTGAAACCTAATAGTGCGTAGCGGAACTACTGCTCGTCTCGTCTCCAAGTACCGCCCCGTTTGCCCCATCATCATGGTTAGCCGTAACGCCATGGCCTCCAGATACTCCCACTTGTACCGTGGTGTGTATCCTTTCTACTTCCCCGAAGAGAAGCCCGACTTCAACAGCTCTCCCTGGCAGGAGGATGTGGACCGCCGTCTCAAGTGGGGTATTATGAACGCGATCAAGCTTGGTGTTCTCAACAAGGGCGATCCCGTCATTTGCGTTCAGGGCTGGAGGGGCGGTATGGGCCACACCAATACTCTTCGCATCGTACCGGCAACGGAGGACCTTGGTCTGGACCAGGAGGCTTGAACATGAAGTTTCTTTTGAGAAGGATCTTCGATTCAACGGACTCTAATACGAGTAGATTGTACACTCAAATAGGGAGGATGAAAACAAGACGGCGTAAAGGTAAAGAATGAAGGGAAACCACGGCATCGTGCGTGCGGGACAAGGAAACAAACTTGTGACAATTTTCAAAGTGCTTCGATCTGTGGTTTGGTGTAATTTAGGGGATATGCAGTCGTCTATGAACCTTCTCATGAATAGTCCTTTGGAATACAATCAAGCTACGGCTTCCACAAAATTTAGCGCTACCGTATTATATAATGCCCCATGATTGATTGTCGACGTCGCATCTCCTGGACAACATGTGCTTAGTCATCTGCTGCAGGCCTATGCGCCGGCGAATCCTCGGGACTTCCTCCGCCGGGACCTTATGTCTGCACGACAAAGCACGAGGGCATCACCAGTAAACGCCTTTTATCTAACGATATGGATATTTCACGCCTTTTATCTGGCCCGGCGCCCGTAGCGCCACGTCGGTCGCCTTCAAATCCCCATTCCGTATCAGCACCAAGCCCCGCGTTGTCCGCTGCGAAGCTCCCTACGCCTCCGCACTCAACAAACAAATCGATGCTGCACAAACGCAAACGACACGATCCAAAACCCATCTGGGCTATCCGCGAAGGCGAAGCGCTTGAGGCGCATCACCAAGATCAGCGCCTTCTTCGACAGCAAAACCCTCCTCCGTCAACCACACCTCAAATGCAACCACGAGCTCTCGACAGCACCTCTGCGCAGAGCAACGGACACCTACCTCCACCAAAGCCAAACAAGCGAGAGCTCACCGCTTTTGAACGTCCTATCACGGACGACTCCGAAGTCTATGATGAGGTGACGCGTCAAGTTTGCAATTTCATCTGGGCAAATATCACGAACGAGACCATACGACGGATCACTGCAGAAGATCCACTTACGGAACTGGAAATCGAAGCGCGTTGGGGGCAGATAACCGATCGTGGACTCAACTCCCGCCTTCGTGGAATACACCAGACAGAATGCGTCGTTAGTGTGGACGGGACCAAGTTTGAAAGTACGATGTCTTTGGAGCAACACAAGAAAATGAATCAATTCCTCAACGCAGAGGTACAGAAGTCACGGGCACCTGCCTCGGGCCGTGCAGTGGTTGACTACAAACATACGAAGGAAGTCGACATTTTTTATGAGTTAAGTCAACAAGGATTCGAGATGTTGCATCCTCTGGTGCAGCAGGAAATTCTCTCCTCCAAGACGAAGCAACGAGTCCGAGTAACAAAGGACATCAAGACAGGAGAAGTGATCCGCAAGATTATTAAGTTGCGGATTCAAAACATGGAGATCAGTTCGCCGCGCACAGAATGGGACTACCGGATCGGCATCAATCTCGAAATCAATTATCCCGGACCCATTGATAACCTCGATCGGGCCGCAGAGAATGGCCGTCCAACAGAGGAACGTACGAAAGATCGGATGTCATATTCTTGGCTTTCCGCATTTCAACTCGACCTCACGCAGGTCACTCAAGGTCCCAACAAAAACCACGAACTCGAATTGGAAGTAAAGACTCAACTTCTTCTGGAAGCCGTTGAGAACATGCGAAGGGACCAGCCCAGCAATTACGAGAGTGTAGTCGCAGGGATGGTGAACAATCTGAGATTACTTTCACGAGAGATCACTCCGCCAAGACAGCTGTAGGGGGTTGGGGCACGTGCATCCAAGTGTTTACCATTATCATGTTTATGTACTATAGGTTCTTCTCTGGTGGGTTGGTGGGAAAATTATCAAAGGCTTCATGGGCGATAGAGATATTGTATATATCTCGCAGCGTCCGGTACGGAGTTAGATACTTTTAAGGAATCGAGATACCCATTTATATATCACAGCGAAATTTATTTCTTGCCTGCTTATGTGCTGTGATTTCTAGGGAGAGCATTGATAATTGGGAATTCAAAGCTAATTGACAGACCAATATTCGTGCTGCCCTGAACTTCGACTTGGAGTACAAAGTAACTATGCTAGGCATCCGGTGATCATATGCACAACACGACCTCTTCTTAGCTAAGCAAATACTGCAACCTTCTATGTCGAGAGGTGCGCGGACTCTTCATGATTTTAACCCACATATTACGGAGCCTTATACTTGGCTATGAGACATTAAATTAGTACAAGATTATATATAATATGGCAAGATGAATGAATGCAGTGTTTGTGCTCATGGTCATGATATTGATGTAATCGGAGAATGATTTGTTATGTCATCCCGAAACGCGCTTTGGCCACTTTCTTGGCATGTGATGGAGCTTCGCGGCGTCCTGGTGGCTACAACAGATGTGAACTCGACCATCCCCATCCCTCTTCCCCAATATATCTTCCTTTTCTCGTCTCTCCTTCACTGCGCAAGGGAAATAAATCCTCGCTGTAAACAAACGATCAGCTCCCCGTTCCGCCGCCCCAAACTCTACTCTAGGCGCCACACAGAGCTCCATCTCCTTCCACCAGCTTCCTCTCCCCATCGCCGCCTCCACCATCACTACCTCACCTTCGTTCTGCATCGAGACAACTACACGCCCGACAAGATTCCTCCACGATGGTCGGCCTCACCTCTGCCGCCGGCCTCGTCGGCTTCCTTTCGGAACCTGATTCCGCACTGCGTTCATTTGCCCTACACCGGCTGAACGATGAGATCGACCTCCTATGGCCGGAGGTCGCTGGATCAGTCAGTCAGATGTAAGTCATCCTATCTATTTCATCCATAAATTCATTATGCGCTATCTGCTAACTCGCCTCTGCACAGTGAGGCCCTATACGAAGATGAATCATTTCCCGAACGAGAGCTTGCAGCCTTAGTTGCGGCAAAGGTATACTATCAACTGCAGGAATACAACGAGAGCATGGTGTTTGCACTGGGCGCTGGCAAGCATTTCGATCTCCACCATGACGGGGAGTTCGAGGAAACAATTCTGGGTAAGTGCCCAACCACAATCAGGACCTCAACAGACCGTCTAGGGGGTATTATCTAGAAAAGATAGATTGGAGTTCGATCGTCATTATTCGGGATCACAGACTAACGTGTTCTCTGCAGCGAAATGCTTAGACACCTACATCGCACTATCTGCCATGCATAACCCCCCCACCCCGATCAGCAAGGCAAACCAATCCCCCCCACAATTGATCACCTCCTTCTCCAACCAAGCTGGAAACTCCAACTCGGCGGCGAGTCTCACATCGCCGATTACGCCTTTTTCACAATCGGCTCTACCGTCCAAATCCCTTCTATCAAGGCAAGATTCAGACACTTTCGACCCAACCGTGCCCGGGGGTGGCAATGCGGGCGTTGTCGGAGCACATCCGACCCCGTTAATCCTACAAAGGTCCGTTCAGAAAAGCCTCCAGGCTACGATACGGCGCATCTTCGAGAGTTGCTATGAAAACGGTGATTTCAAGCAGGTCGTTGGAATTGCTATTGAAGCGCGTAATCTCGATGTCCTTCGTGAGGCATTCATCAGAGCAAACCAAGAGGAAAAGAAATCAGGCAAGAAGCCGGCCAACGGATCCACTTCTCGTGGCGAGGAGCTCATGGACTACGTGCTCGACATTTGTATGAATGTTGTGCAAGAACGAGGTCTCAGGAACAAGGTGGGCATTATATTGCATACATCTAAACAACATTCACTAACTCTCGTTTAGATTCTCGAGTTGATCCTCGATTTGCTTAGTGAGATTGCTAATCCCGATTACTTCTCGATCGCAAAATGTGTCGTTTATCTCAATCAGCACTCCCTAGCCTCAAACCTCCTACGACAATTGGTGCAGCGTGGTGATGGAAAGTCCCTCGCGATCGCATATCAAATTTCGTTCGATCTTTACGAAAATGGCACGCAAGAGTTCTTAGCTAAGGTCATAGAGGAGTTGCCCGAGGAAGATAAGAGCGAGGATGAATCTACTGCAAACGGGAGTGCAACACATCAATCTCGTGGCGAGGACGCAGGAGAGTCGGACTCTTTGCTAAACAATGCTGATACTAGCAATGTATCGGCCGCGCCTTCTGGAACAAAGCAGAAGGCACCAACAGAGGACGAACTCAAAGCCTATAACTCTGTCCGCTATGTGCTCCAAGGAACTAAAAGCATCGAGCTCAATCTCGAATTTTTGTACAGAAATAATCATGCGGACAAGACGATCCTCAACAAAATTCGGGACAGTCTGGAAGCACGAAATTCGATTTTCCACACTAGCGTCACGTTTGCCAATGCTTTCATGAACGCTGGTACTACCAATGATACATTTTTCCGGGAAAATCTCGAATGGTTGGGCAAGGCAGTCAACTGGTCGAAATTCACCGCTACCGCTGCGCTGGGAGTCATCCACCGAGGCAATATTACCCAAGGACAGAAGCTATTGGATCCTTATCTACCCAAAGACAACGGCTCGTCTGGATCACATTATGAGCAGGGCGGATCCCTCTATGCCCTCGGACTGATATACTCGAACCATGGAACTCATGTCCTCGAATACCTCTTGAGACAGTTTCAAAACGCCTCAGAGGAAGTGATTCAGCATGGCGGCGCTCTCGGTTTGGGTGTTGCGGGTATGGCAACTGGATCCGAGGACATCTTCGAGGCTTTCAAGAATGTTCTTTATACGGATTCTGCTATCAACGGAGAGGCAGTTGGCCTTTCCATGGGACTTGTCATGCTTGGCACTGGCAACATCAAAGCCTTGGAGGAAATGATCCAGTATGCTCATGATACACAACATGAGAAGATTGTACGCGGACTTGCCATTGGCATGGCATTAATCATGTATGGTCGGCAAGAGGCGGCTGACGAACTCATCAATGGTCTCTTAGATGATCCCGACCCGACCATCCGTTATGGTGGTATCATGACCATCGCGTTAGCTTACTGTGGTACTGGTAGCAACAAAGCTGTCCGGAAGTTGTTGCATGTTGCTGTCAGCGACGTCAGTGACGATGTTCGACGAATTGCTGTCATGAGCTTGGGCTTTGTCCTTTTCAGGAAGCCTGGAAGCGTTCCCCGTATGGTCGAGCTTCTCGCGGAGTCATACAACCCTCACGTCCGATACGGCGCGACCATGGCTCTTGGTATTGCTTGCGCTGGTACAGGTCTCGATGAGGCCATTGACTTGCTAGAGCCGATGATGAAGGACTCAACCGACTTCGTCCGCCAGGGTGCTCTGATCTCTCTTGCCATGATCATGGTGCAGCAAAACGAGGCAATGAATCCCAAGGTAGCCACTATCAGGAAAACGCTTACCAAGACTATTGCGGATCGACACGAAGACGCTATGGCCAAGTTCGGTTGCGCCCTTGCCCTTGGTATCATCGATGCCGGAGGCCGAAATTGTACTATCAGTCTTCAGACACAGACGGGTAACTTGAATATGACTGCAATAGTCGGTATGGCTGTCTTCACCCAATATTGGTACTGGTTCCCCTTGACCCATTTCTTGTCTCTAAGCTTCACACCCACCGCCATCATTGGTGTTGACCAAGACCTGGAGATTCCATCATTCAAGTTCCATAGCAATACCAGGCCAAGTATGTTCGATTATCCACCGGAGCAAGAAGTCAAGGCAGAGGAAGCACCGGAGAAGGTCAAAACTGCCGTCCTTTCCACCACCGCCCAGGATAAGCGCCGAAAACTTGTAAAGGCTCGGCAACAACGTCGTGAGAGCATGGATATTGATCAGACTCCAACTACTCCAAAGGTTTCTTCGACAGACGAGGACAAGATGGATGTCGATGATGACGCAAAGAAGGACGAGAAGGCGGACGGAGAAGGAAGCACGCCAGCAGCGGAGACCTTGAAAAAGAAGGCCGAGAAGGAGAAGGTCGGGTACGAGCTAGAAAATATGTCTCGGGTGCTACCAACACAAGTCAAGTATATCAGCTTCCCGGATGAACGATATGTTCCAGTCAAGAAGGTCAGTTCGCCCGATGCTATATTTTGTGATATGGTCTAACATGATGCAGCCAACCGGTGGAGTCATTCTTCTTACAGACACCAAACCCTCAGAGCCAAAGAGCCTGCTTGAACTCAAGGTCAAGAAAGCAGCACCTGCACCAACTCCAGGAGCAGCTGGCCCATCTGGTGACCGAGCTCCCGAGGGCGTCGCTGTCGGGTCTAGATCTGCCCCAATAGACCATAATATTGTTGATGAGGGAGATGATGAGGCAGATTTGCCAGGAGAGTTTGACTATCTTTCAGACGCTGGGGATGGGGACGATGACTGAGGGACGATCATCCAGGGATAATGCTGTTTCTGTACCATAACTTTTGGCTTGCTATAGCCGGGAGATAAATGCATTCAGGCGCAGGGAGGCACTTAGAGCCTTTCACAGCTCGCTTAGACTTTGCTTCAGCAAATGTATAATAGCACATGCGGTCTATTGCACGATCAGCATACATAGTGTATGCCGATTCTACCCGCCCTTTACCCATTATCAATTGTAAACCATTACTTCTAAGTGATAAATCTTGAAATGTTATTGCCAACCATAGAGAGTGAAGTTATTAGTCACGGAGCTGTCGGATAAATCGTCTTGGCACCGACCCTGCATCATCTGAGCTCGCGGTTTCTAGATTCCTACTGCAAACCGCTTCGACACACGCAATGAGCCTCCGCCCACCGTTGCCGCGGTCAATCGTCTCTCGAGATGTCAATTCGGTCTGCTTACGATGTTTGCGCAAGCTTGCACGCCCCTCGATGCCCCCGCGGCGCTCCTTCTCGACCATACCTTCGGCTCGGCAAGGTGCGATAGCTCTAGGGAAAAATAGAAGCTCTTTCAGCAAAGATTACTTTTGGGCGAATTCAATTCTTAGAGACACTCTTAGCAGCACATTTTTCCGTCCAAGACGAGAGTTGCAAAGTGCAGGTCCTGAAATCACGAGTCCTGCGACTGTACATCATGCCACTACATCCGGCGCTCCAACGAAGGAAGTTCTACCTCACCGACGAAGGAGGAAGGCACAAGAAGAGCTATTAGCAAAAGACGAAGCGCAATATCCTATACCATTAGATGCCTCCTCCAAACTCGCTAACGTATCGTCTCATCTGCCACAACGATCAATTCGCCGACTTCTCACTACTTACCTTTCCCTTTCGAAGCCCCGCCTGAGCTTCCTTGTCGTCCTGACAGCGACGGCTGCATACTCTCTATATCCTGTCCCAGGCTTGTTAGCACCTGCAGCAACGGCAACTCCATCTCTCTCTACCCTCACACTGTTTTTCCTCACGTCTGGTACGGCTTTATGTTCGGCTTCCGCAAATGCCTTCAACATGCTAATGGAGCCGGCCTACGACGCACAAATGAGCCGGACACGCAACCGACCGTTGGTTCGAAAGCTCATCAGTACACGGGGAGCTGTTGTATTCGCCGTTGCTTGCGGTGTGGTGGGCACTGGCGCTCTCTATTATGGGGTCAACTCTACGGCCGCCTTCCTTGGTGCAGCCAACATCGTCCTGTATGCCGGTATATATACACCTCTGAAGCGGGTTTCTGTTCTCAATACCTGGGTTGGAGCATTGGTGGGCGGAATACCTCCATTGATGGGCTGGACGGCAGCTGCGGGACAGTGTGCGCATGAAGGCACCTGGCAGGAACTGTTGTTTGGAGAAGGCACTGCAGGAGGCTGGCTCTGTGCCGCGCTCCTCTTTGCCTGGCAGTTCCCGCATTTCAACGCCCTCAGTTGGTCTATTCGTGAGGAGTACAAGAACGCTGGATATAGAATGCTGGCGTGGGTGAATCCCGCAATGAATGGAAGAGTGGCTCTTCGATATTCGATTGCGATGTTCCCGATCTGTATTGGACTCTCCTACTTTGCAATAACAGACTGGAGCTACGTGGTCACGAGTAGTGCAATAAATGGATGGATGACTTTGAAGGCGTGGCACTTCTGGCGTGAGGGTGGCCAGAAGGGCACAGCAAGAGCCCTGTTCTGGGCGAGCGTGTGGCATCTACCAATTGTCATGGTTCTTGCCATGGCGCAAAAGAAGGGCTTGGGCGAACGTATCTATCGGAGCATATTTGGCTTCCCAGAAGACGACGACGACGACCTGTACTACGACATTGGCAAGGCCGAGAATAAAGAGCAGGGTCGGGTCTTGGTCCGCGGGAGGGATCTATTTGCATCGGACAACGAGAAATGAAAACGATGAAGTCTCCAGCTATACTTTGTCCCAACAGTAAGCGGCTCCGTGGTGATTGACCACGCCGTAGGCGATTGTTCCCGGTATCCGGTCCATTACTGAGCAGGTGTCCAGGCACATATCGCAATATCACCCCTGTATTATATGTCATCCACATACTCTAGACGACCGTTTTGACGGAAGCATCACCGGAGCTGCGAGGCTCTGTAACCGCGCAGGCTCACACATGCCATTTCAATAGTCGTCTTTCTGTATATCTACGTCATTGCCTAGAGACTATCATTAACATGTACTATATACACTTCGGCACAGCCTCCTTTAAGCGGTTTCCAGGTCTTCGTTATCTTACATGTAGTTCTTCACGCCCAGATCCTGCAATACTGTATTGTTCTTTTCGATGCTGATTTTTCACGAATGCCAATACGCTGCTATAATCTCTAGTGGCCAGTCTGCATAGGCGCTGAGACATTGAACCAATAGTCCAACGGCAGGTTCAAGACCTTGATTTCTCTAATTCTCATCGCGACAGCAGGATAGCATCGCACGGCATCGCCCAATTGGGCTCGGGTTCTCGATGGTCTTCTAATATACTTGAGTCGTCATGCGTACGACTTGCCCACGCACGCCACGAGAACTGTAAGTACTAGCATTTTTAGATGTCGACCTTGCCATATTTGCATTCCATAACATCGTTTTCTTTTCTTCTAGTTCTATGTCCTTCAAGTTCGATCAAAGTAAAATTATGTGCTGTGCTTGTGTCTCCAAAGAAGTCAACTTGGAACACACCACCCGATCCTTGTGTTTCGTTCAATTTATACCCCAGGTCACGCGTTTCCACTACCGACAGGCATTACTAGCATAATCTACCAATCAAATCCCTTGCAGTGGACATATTCATCTACGCGGCCACCAGTACATTTTAAATTTCCTCCCAATATATTCGATAAAGCTCGGCAGGACCACGCCATTTATCCGCCGGCATTGCGGAGGCTTGCATTTGCCCCAGCGGTAAGACATTGGGCGATACGACAGAGTCTGGGGTGCATATTAAAATTCTGGGCCTGCTTGTAGCGTCGAGTGTGGAGGGCCGTCGTGTGTGTAGTGTGTGTAATACACCGAAAGCAGACTACGATGTGACCCCATATATAAATTGCACTCACGACGGTACCCAACATAGATTTTATTTTCTTTCCTCAGGGCTTTCCTCTTAACTTCTCCACACTTCCACACCTTCCCCTCTACCTTCTAGTCCATTCCCAACTCGGAAAAGATGAAGTTCCTCTTGACAACGGCGCTCCTCGCCGCCAGCGCCTCTGCCCACTACACCTTCCCCGCCCTCATCGTCAACGGCCAAACAACCGGGCTCTGGCAATACGTGCGTAAAGCCGCGAACTACCAGTCCAACGGCCCCGTCACCGATGTCAGCTCCAACGCCATCCGCTGCTACGAGCTAAGCCCTGGCACGGGGTCCCAGACATACGAAGTCAAAGCCGGCGATACTGTTGGTTTCACGGCCGGAAGCAGCATCAGCCATCCTGGTCCACTGTCTTTCTATCTTGCGAAGGTGCCGGCAGGCAAGACGGCAGCGACATGGGATGGTAGTGGGCAAGTCTGGTTTAAGATTTATGAGCAGGGGGCTACTATTTCTAGTAGTGGGATGGCGTGGGCTTCGAATGGTATGTTCTCACAGACTCTGAATCTACTTTACCTTCTTGGCTAACTCCAACCTCTAGGTAAATCCTCCGTAACAGTCAAACTCCCTACCGCGCTCCCCTCGGGCGAATATCTCTTCCGCGTCGAACACATTGGACTTCACGGCGCATCCGGCGCAAACGGTGCTCAATTCTACATCGTAAGCAAACATCCCCTATCACCATCATAAGTATCAATCGTTTTTGCAATGCTAATATAGTTTCTACAGTCCTGTGCCCAGATCAAGGTCACGAATGGTGGAAACGGAAATCCGAGTCCGCTCGTGTCGTTTCCGGGCGCGTACAATGCGAATGATCCTGGGATCAAGCTTAGCATTTATTATCCGATTCCGTCGTCGTATACGGTGCCTGGGCCGAGGCCGTGGACTGGGTAGATTGGTGCTGAAAGAGGTTTGGGGAGATGGATGTGGAATGTGATATCCCTAGTCGTTATATTGTAGGAGTGTGCATGGCAGTTTGAAATGAACGTATTTGCATTTTGTATTGATGTTTTACTTTGTGATTTGTTTAAAGTGAATTGGTGTTCCGATTGTTTTGTTCTGAATAATTCTTTTGATAAAGCTTATTCTTGATCACAGGTTCGAATGAAGATTATTCTACGGTATTGCGGATATAACTCGGGACTTGGATAGATAAGGAAGGTACCACGACGTCCCAAGTTCTCAACAAATGGGGAACCTGTTCTACAACACCACAACTTCTCAATCACCGATGTGCATAGTCGTCGAACCAGATTGACAACGTATTTGCTTTCACCGGAAATGGTCAGGATCGGAGAAAGTCGGTTACGCTAGTGGCTGTGCAGTTCGTCCTTCAACAAGCCACTCAATGCCACGTCTGAGCAATTCGTATTACCTGCGCGATGTCAGCCTTTGTCAGCCTCAGAAGAAAGAGATGATCCATCGCTCTGAAGAAGATTTTTCCCTACGAGTCGAAGCAAGTATCTTAGATGTGTACTCGCCAGTTATTCGTAAGGGGTTTGCTCATACTGGTAAGATGATGGGACACACACCAGCAAGTTCGTTCCAATATGATGAATGGTTTATGATCTAACTCCTGTTGCTTCCATAACATTCAAGATTCTGACCTGGGATCTTGTTTTTCGTTCTCTAGATACTATTGTGTTGCTTGAAATCGGGTTCGGCAGATCATTGAGCATCACTGAGTCTCACTTCACCTTTTGGAACCAACGTCTGGTCCGAGCTTTCAGCATTCATCTTTGTCGCGGCATAGGAACGACAGTCATTGCCAGGTAAAAATATATTAGTGTGTTGACATAAGGAATTAGTGGATTGAGGATAATTGAATCGACTTAACGTGCATAGGAGCACTGAGGCAAGATTTCAACCAGTCCACGTTGATGGAAGGATAAGTATAAGAAGCACGTGATGGAGTATCTCATAGTTGATATCATGCTGATGGGGATGTACACAGGCCTTAGATTCACGGAAACGCCATCGTTACTTCTTATTAATCTCGATACTATGGAATACATTATGCAGACTTCGATACAGTCTTTGGTATTTTTATACCTCCATGCTGGGGAACGAAGTGAGCGTTTCGGTATGATCACGGCTACTGACGATATTTCTCCAACTAATGAGATGTAAAAGATTTGAACAGGTCGCGTCTAGGCGCTGTCTAAGCTGGTGCATAATTCGCTCACACAACAGAACGCAGGTTCGTTATTCATTGGACCCCGCACTTCGTAGAACCGAGCTGATTCTTTTGCATATGCAGTCATTATGTACATATGGGGCGGTGCAAGGCTGAACGTACTTCAATTCATTCCACTTCTTCTTTTCCCCTCTTCCAACTTTAAGAATAGATGCCTGGCAGTCGTTCGCAGTTCCGCTCCCACGTCGTTGCACCCCTCTCGAACCCAAATTTCCTCTTGGTCATTTCTCGATCATCGCCTTTCCAGCAAGTCCGTCATCTGAAATGGAAGTTGTGTCGGTAATAGCATCTGTATTTACTCTGGGCGAGGCTGCAGCATGTCTATCCTCCAAGCTGTTGAGTATGGCGCAGACAATTAGACAAGCTCCGCGAGAGATTGCAGAAATTGCAGGAGAGGTGTTACAATTATCACGAAGTCTTCAATCGATTCATGACATTCTCAGCTCTCAAGAAGATCTTTGCAAAGCAGTACTATACGAACAGCTGGGAGCGATCATAGCTCGATTTGAGCCCGTGAAGAACGAACTCGACAAGCTCACCGAGATAAAAAAAGACAGCATCCGTACCCGGACCAGAATAAAATGGCTTATCGAAAAACCAAAAGCAAAAACACTTCTCAAGACTATCGAGAGCATTAAGCAGGCTTTGATACTACAATTAAGTATATTACAGCTGGCAAATGATGTTAAGCGCACCGAAGCTTCGAAGTAAGTTGTATGGTTGGAAAAATGACGACTCCTAGTGCTTACCTGGCATAGAAAAAATAGCAATGAAGCACAATTGCACGCGGAGCGCCGCCTGAAAAGATCCCGAGTGGTCGCTGAAAGTGTTGTCTTAACGAATAAACAGGCCATAGAAGATGTGAGACAGGCAGACAACGAATGGGCAAAATGGCAAATAGAGCAAAATCACGGCGAGATGCCCAGGAATCAAATTGAAGTTTTTCATGAGGATTCATTTGACACTGCGACGTGGCTGTACCTCTTGGTGTTCCACACAGACCCACCGCCGTACGAGGCTGTAATGTCCCCACCATTGATGCTGCAATTGGATCAACAAACTTCAGTTGAGGATAAGGATTTTGATACCCGTACGGACCATACTACGTCTACGATGCCTTCGAGGACCAGTACTATCTCGGAGGATAACAACCAAGCTGTGATACTGTGGACTGCAGAGACAAAGCCCACTACAGTGGTCGATAAGTTGCTTGATTCGTGGACCACTGTATCAACGAACCAGATCAAAGAGAGTTCGGCCGGCCTTTCTGAGAATGAAGAATGGAGATCTGCAATAGAATCAGCGCAGAATGCAGACCTTTATGATAATGATACAGACTCGGGATCTACAATCTCCATGGAGACGATGCATCCTGACCGATCAATTTCAGACACGGAGGTTAAAGTAGATGAACCACTGATTTCAAATTCATCCAGCACCAACAATCAGCAGCCCCCGTCTGAGAGATCCAGAGTGAGATTTTCCAAGGATGGTGGACCCTGGAGCTCAAGTAGCGAAGACTTCCAGCCGTCAGATTATGTCAAAACAAGCGATGGTTCTGGCAATCAAGATCATTCGAAGCGGACTTCGTCTTCAGCCGAGCGACGTTTCCTCCATATGTCCAGTTCTAATACCCCGAAATCTTCCCGTGCCTCCAGAAATTCTCCCTTCAAAGGCAAGGGCACTCACATCACTGTAAACGCCTATCCTTTGCCCAAACCCACAGGAGATTCATCCAAAAATCCATTCCAGGGACAGCATCGCGATCATCGTAGTAGTTACCAAGTTCAAAGGCCTCCCAAACCCATGGTTGAGGATGATCTTGATGACACTGACCTCCAACAATATAATGGATATTCACTCTACCAGAACCCATTCGATACGTCGGGTTCTGTTCCCTCTCATGGGTTTATGCGCACTCCTTCATCCATCTCAAACTCACAATATCCATCCCAGAGCCCTCCTATGATGCCTCCAACAGGCTATCCACCATTTTGGCCAAATCCACCTTCAACGACATCGCCAGAGTCATATATTCCATACACACCCAATTTATTCTACACATCTCAACGCCCTAGCGTCGTTAGTGCAAGCACGACACCCGCCTTTAACGAGACTGAGCGTATGACACAATTACATGAGCGGATAGACCAGGTCTCGCGTAGAATGGAAAATACATCGAAACAAACCGAACAACTCACAGAAATGCATACAAGGCTGGATGAAGTGCTACAAACAATGAAAAATTATTCAAAGGAGGACAATATCCGGACTCAGCTACAGAAACGATTGAGTGAGACTCTGCAAGAGATTAGTCAACGCCGCGGCGAGGACGACGATGAAGCACAATTTTCGAGAGTTATGCAACTTCTCCGAGACCAACAAAAACACTATGCCCAGCTCGAACAAGAATCTGAAGTGAAAGATGTAAAGACACGCGATCCCATTGACGAAAAGATCCGCAACCTTGAGAAGTTACTCATCAGCCAACAAGAAGAAGAAAATAAACGTCGAGAACTAGCTGAAGCCAAGCACCAAGCTGATATGGCTCAACGAGATGTTGAAGAGGCACGGAGAGCGCAAATAGAAAAACAACTCGCCGACGAAAAGATTGCAGTTGCTAGGCAAGAAAAGAAGCAGGCCAAAAAAGCATTGAAGATTATCGAAGAAAATATGGCGGCACGAAAGATAAAAGAGGCGGAGATTCAAGCATTGGAAGACCGAAGGAAAATTGATGAGCGAGACGCAAAACATGCCGAGTTCTTGAAGGAACAAATCAAAGTCATTGCGAAAGAACGATTGAAGATCGAAGCACCAAAGCTTCCAATACCTACACAAGATCCTCTGCCATTGCGTCGAACGCGCTTCTCGGATGGCATGCGGAGTGTCGAAGTCGCAGAGTACAGCGCCAATTGCGAGCCGTTTGTATTGCCATCGAATTTCGGACCCAGTAACATGTTCCAAGAAGAATGGTTCCGCCCCGATCAACACATAGTCAAAGATGATCGATTTGTGGATAACAGCCGTAGCATCAATGGGCTTGGTTCATCATGGGGTTCCATAAGTCCAACCACACCGAAAACTCCAGTCAGTGCTAGATCTCCGGGCCGGCAAGCGCAGCGGATGCTAATATTGCCATCGGGACTCGACCAAGGGTGTCCGAGGCTTTCAGAGATGCGAGCCTCACTAGATAAAGATGGAATTTCAACGGTTTCCGATGATAGTATTGATGATACTATGAGCACGCTATCGTTGTCAACAAGAGCAGAAGGAGACTTTGTACGAAGTACTATACTCTGGCAGGGTCGCGTGATCCCCTCTGGAAGTGACTTGCTTCGTACTGTTCGCCTGATGGGATGGAAGCCCATATATGCGCGTAAATCAGGTAACACAATCTCAATGACATTTCTCACTTACGTTATGTTCTGACATCATGCATAGAAGGGGGACAGACAATTTTCCTGGGCACCGATCCTGTCCACGTATATATGTTCGAACCTAGCTACAAGCCGCAATATGATGCGCCATCAATGCCGTCTGCCTCGGATATCATTATGATTGGAACGGATGTGGTTGAAGAAGATGCACTGAGGGAGCTTGATTTCAAGTTCCAGTTGACGGACAATGGCGCCTACATTCTAGACCCAACACTGACAGCCGTGAGTTTGAATCAAAATAATATCTCTCGAGTCAAAACACTAATTCTTGCATTCACAGATTGATATCGAGGCTTTGGTCGAACTCTCATTCTCAAAACGTGAGAATAAAATCCGGAGAACATATCGCGCTATTAAAAACACTGCACAACCCCCGAAGCATCTATTTCCTGACAGCGCACCTGAGCCCTCCGTCACTTCGGCATCCATATCCACACAATCAGTCACTAACGATTCAGACGACCAAGAATCTTTCCTCGTGGTAAAAACTACGAGTCTCCAATGTGTCGATAAAAACCCATTCCGACGAATGCTATCAGAGTCTCGAAGTGCGAGCACACGAAGTCTAGGCAGTATAGAAACGATA
Organism: Dendryphion nanum; assembly: GCA_020744415.1. NCBI lineage: Eukaryota > Fungi > Ascomycota > Dothideomycetes > Pleosporales > Torulaceae > Dendryphion > Dendryphion nanum. The sequence continues at coordinate 1,064,323 of JAGMWT010000006.1, forward strand.
GCATCTCCGGCACCGTCCGAGGCATCTTGGAGCTCGAAATGGGAAAGTCAAAGTTTTTCAAATTTAAAAGTATAGGATAATTGACTGTTATGACGATCATGTTTTTCCTCTACAACTATTGACACCTCATCTATCGTTGAGTTGGTATTCCAGTAATCTTATTCACCGGTATCTTGACGTCAATGATATATTTAAACCAAATCTAATGTTCTTCCACTACTTTTATACCACTAGGCATCAGAATATATGTTTTAAAATGAAAAAACTTTAATGCGTATCCGTTTTATCTTCCCAGCTTCTTTTCCCTAACGAACCACGCAAACAATGCGCTTCCAAATGTAAAGACGATACTAACCGAAATGGCAGCCCTGGCACCTTTGCTATAACAATCAACGACGATCTCTTTCAGCGCTGGATCTAGTTGTCGAAGATATGATAGGGACTCTCGAACTCGCTCCGCAATCTTTTCGGCGTCTTTATCTCCTTTCAAGGCTGAATGTAATGAACTGCGCAGTACCTGATTTAGTGCAGTGGCGCACATCGAAACACCAAATACGGAGCCAAGCGAACGGAAAAGATAGGAACAAGCTGTTGCGATGGCTTGATCGGCATGGGAGGCATTTGAAACTATAGACGTTAGTAACAGGAGATGGGATAAAATAACACAGAACTTACTCAAGCCGATCAACGTAGTCGTGACTCCAATACCGTTCCCAAGACCTGCAAGACACGTCCCTACAACCATACCTACTCTACTCTTCCACACAAGGCCAGCGCACAGCAGGATCGTAACGACTCCTACGACGAGGATTGAATAAGCGATCACGGTGATCCAATAGTAATTTCCTGTCCGCTTCATGTATATTCCACCACCGAGTGATCCTCCCACACCAAACAATATGCAAGGAAGGAGCAATAACCCAGATTGGGCAGCACTCAGGTCACCCGTGACTTGCCAGTACAGCGGAATGAAGAAGAGCGCAGCGAGCCAACCAGCAAAGGAGAAGAAATTACAAAGGTAACAAGCGAAGAGCGATCGGTTGAGGATGATGCGGAAAGGAGCAAATGGATGCTTCGCAACGTATCGTTCGACCAGGACGAACACGGCGAATAGGGGTGTAGCACAAAGTCCGACAATCGTGATTGTGTTGTTCCATCCAAAATTAGATCCATGATCGAGTCCCAACAGCAAGCCGAACACAGCAGTAACCAGAATGATGGCGCCTAGGAAGTCGATTTTCATCAATTTCTCCTTCCAGTGCGAATGGTCTTCCCTAGGAAGTTCCAGGACGAAGTAAACCGCAAGGAACGCAATTGCACACGCCGGTCCTTGTGCTAGGAACGCCCATCGCCACCCTATGCTGTCCGCGAGTAGTCCTCCCAATGGTGCTCCAGCAGTGGCTCCAAATGCATAGATGATATTGACGTATCCCTGCCATGCGCCGCGTTCGATCAGTGGAACGACATCGCTCAACATGACTGACGTTACGACTGACATGCCGCCACCTCCGATTCCGGCGAATGCGCGTGCAATGATCAATTCGTTCATGTTCCGCGCGAGACCGCAGCAAAAAGATCCCAGGCCGAAGATTGTGTATGCGAAGAGGAGACATGGTTTACGGCCGAAGATATCGGAGAGTTTGCCGTAGACGGGCTGGAAGGCGGAGAGGGTGAGGAAGTATGCGGTGGCTATCCATGATGTGTTGTTTAAGGCGTGGAGGTCGGTACCGATTATGCCGTAGGTGGAGACGACGAGGGTTTGGTCGGCGGATGAGAGGAAGACCTGGTCCAAAATGTTAGAAACGTATAACAGCAGTGCTTGAGCTGTATAGACCTACTCCGATTGCAATAGCTGGGAAGATGTATTTCATGCGGCGTCTGACCTCGGGTAAGCCTTGCTGTTTCGCGGTCGTGTCGCTGTTGCTGTTCTGGCGCTCCAGATCTCCCCCATTGCTGTCCCCTGCATTCTCCTCAAATGCAACATTGTCTTCAGGCTCGACGGAAGGCGATAGACCATTGGATTCAGACCTAGGTAGAAGCGGTGAGGTTTCGGTCGGGACTGTGCCGGTCGTCGACATGATGGCGGGGATGCAGGCAGAGTTCGAGAAATGTCCGTGCTGGAGAATAGAAGAACGGAGTCACCAAGCAACGGAAAATTAGAAGTACACTCAAAGTACCAAACCCCCTTATTCTTCACCCACGCAATAATTGATTCGACAGCATCAAGCCTCCAATTTATAGTCAAGGATTATGCACTTCACAAGTTGGCCGAGGAACGGTTTGACGTGCCCCCCAACACTCTTATCGAAGGATGGACGCACGAGCTCACTGATTCGTCCGGATGAACTCTAGCTGACACTATACCATCTCAGGAAGAGGAGTCATACAACACGTGAGTACGCGATCGTATCTCGTACATGTATCCGACTTTTGACGCGTAGGGCGCGGCAGTACAAGACTTGGGGGCCCAACGTCACGTCAGAAGAATATAAAAGCACATCAGTTTGAATCTCGACCTTTTGTTTTACCACATTATAGATCCGTCTTCAGTGTGGATTGAAATATATATCTCTACACATTGGAAAAAAACTGCTTCCGAAATGTCTACAGCTGCCACTACACCTAAAGTCTTGACCGGGCGTTGCGGTTGCAATGCAGTGACTTACACACTCCACGATACTGCGCTTGCCGTTCATTGGTCAGTTACGCTGTACTTGGGTACATAATCCTCATTGAATTTCAGCACACCTAACAACATCTAAGCTGCCATTGTACCGACTGTCAAAGAGAGTCAGGAGCCGCGTTCGCCCTCAATATCTGGTTAGAAGCCTTCAATTTCGAGATTACCTCCGAGACCAAGCCTGTTCTCATCGACATCCCATCCGAAAGTGGCAAGGGCCAACTCATGGCACGCTGTCCCACATGCCAGATCGCACTGTACTCACATTATGGGCATAACAAAAAGTTTGTATGGGTAAGAGCCGGAACATTGAAAGACGGTGCGAAGAACATCAACCCGAATGTGCACATTTTCACACGTTCAAAGGTCCAGTGGCTGGATCTGAGTAAGGAGGCTGAGAAAGGTGTACCTGTTTTTGAGGAATATTACGCAAGTAAAGAGGATGTTTGGTCGAAAGAAAGCTTGGAGAGGTATCACGCTGCGTTGGATAGATAAATGCATCTAGGATAATTGTCTTTAGCAAAAGAGAGGTTCCAATGATTAGTCAATGTTCAGTACGGTCTCTGCGTACAATAATGCATCCTAGGCGAATGAAGGCTAATCCCCGGATGGATTAGTGGCGGCCTAAGGCATTGGCGCGCTCCACTCAACCAACCAACAAGCCCCTCTTTCATGCAAAACATGCAGTTCACCGTGTTCGATGAAGTTATCAACATCCTGCCCTTTTAGGAAATTTCATCTGCCGGTGCTCTTGGCACGGAATTCGGGAACCACGAGCGGAGTTCTCAATGACCCGAATGGTACATACCCCTTTTCCATTCAAACAACAGGACGAAATGTAGATTGGTTCAGTTGAACGTGTTTGTCGTCTTCTTCAACACTTCTCCTGCTCTTTTCGTAAAAATCGGATACATCTTATCTGCCCCAAGGTAAACACATACTTCGCGTTTACGTATGTTAACCAGACACTTTCGTCAACTCCCTCTTTAGGACTAGTCGATCGTCATATTCATTGTCACTAATAGAAGTTCTATCAACATGAAACTGTCGCTATCCATGTCCGGAAGTCCCATCGCGAACCATCTACTCAATAACGATAATCGTTCCTCAGAAAGGTTGTCGAAATGGCCAGCCACGCTCGAAGATGTTAAACATTGAGTACTTTCCAGCTAATCTTCCTTTCCAGGACCATAGTGATTTTTCCTGTACGATTCACTATATTTTCCAGTGGGTGATCACATCCTAAGGATTGTGGATTAAGTTACCGGGTATCGACGCAGCTGCGCCGCAAGGCCTCCCTTTACCACCTCCAAGTTATCATGACCAGCTAGGATGTTGGCTCCGGAAATCATCAACGGGGCGTACCCTGACGAAAGCTGTGCTTCCTAGCTCCCAACTTGATACCACCCTCAGCCAACTGGAAGGTATGATTATTGGATAGCCAACCCCATCGTTCTAAAATTACAAAGATCTTGAAAGCTCCGGCTCCCGTTCTCAGGATGGCACTGTAACTCATATGCCTCGTGCGTATCTTCGTCTCGCCTGACAACTCTCCTTCCCTGGACGACGTGGCAAGGTATCTTTTGACCCCTGCCTTCGCTGTGTGCCTTTCGAGGCGAAGCATCAACCAAAACAGGCACGATTCCCCATCACTTACCTTTTTGCTTTTTCTTTTTCGCTCTGCGCAGCGCTCCTAAACTTACATTCAACTTTCTACTATCACTATGAATCTACTCATCTTGCCCCTTACACTGTTCTTATCATCACTATCCATTGTTGCATCAAATCCAGTCTCGCCTACAATCACGCCTGCTCCTCATGTCGCGCGTCAAGTTGAATGGGAAACAAGACCAGTGTGGGTCGGGTACTATTGGAATGCAACTTCAAGCTCGAGTATAATACGTTCAATGACATGTTGGGATGGGTGGAAATGGACGACATCCAGTTCTTACGCAGCTTGTTGCTCGACAGCAACATCAGGGTTCGACTGTAAGGCGAGGATTGCCACTGCGTGCCTTGGGGGCGACAAGATATTGTTCGCAAATGGAGCTACAGCCTCATGCCCGACGAGTGCTCCATGCAACGAGTGGTCGGTGTTCCCCGCCAGTACCGCCCAATCCAGTGATTACCTACGATGGATGGATTGCAGGCCAGAGCAAAAAGTATATTCCTTCTTTAAACAAATGCCCCAAGAAGTTCGCGCCAGTACCACTTCATCGCCCACAACTGCCTCTAGTAGCCAGCCTCATGAGCTTTCCAGTGTTACCTCCAAGACAGCTCAAACGAGCGGATCTACAATTTCTTCAACACCTCCACCGGCAACTTCCGGTAGCCAAAGTCAAGCCTGGATAGCCGGAGTTGTGGTCGGAGCCATTGGACTTATCGCTGTCGCCGGCCTCGTATTCTGGATTTTCCGAATCAAGAAACGCAACAAGGCAAATGAAGCATCGCAGAATGTACCAAAAACTGAACAAACGTATCACCAACATTCTCACCCTCATCAACCTTTGGTCGATCAATATGGAAATCCAACAAATCTACCTCCATATACCAGTCCAGATGGAAATATGTACAGGCCGATGCCGCTTTTGAAACAACCATCCGAGACGAATCCTGTTATGGTAGAACTTCCCACACAGAGAGAACCGAGTGAGTTGCCAGTATTGGCCTCCCCGACGACTGCGGGACCGCCAGAAGGGTCTTCGAAGCCTACGTAAGGCAAGATGCATGATTGCTTTGACTAGGTTTCCGGTCGTTGTACATAATCTCAGAACGGATCTGAATGACCTACATTTTGCAAATTTTCAAGATGCTAACCAATTTTTTTGAGTATACGCACTGGCCGCATACTCGGAAGCGACAAGCCTGGCGGTAGGCTCCAAGCAAACGGAATTTCAAGTTTGATCTTCCACAATCACCCTCCGCTTTTTCAGCTTTCTCAAGGACCACTGACCATAAACAAACAAAAATCCGGTGCGAAGCACATCGCGCCCCCCGGACGCAAGGACAAATAAACAGCATCCCCATTGCACTCTTAACCCACCAACACCACATGTCAACACCTCCAAAGCCTCACCTTCATTCAACTCATCAACCACCACAATATACATCTCACAACCAACCCAACCACGACAACAACAATGAAGCACCGGGCCCCGCCACCTCCCGAATCAGGCACCTACTATTCCAACCAACCCCCCTCCGAATTCATTCAGCGTCCCAACCGCTTCAACCGCAACATCCAACCCTTTGACCGCACCCAATTCCTCCCCCTCGTCCAAAACATCGTCACCGAGCTCCAAACCTGTGTGGAACCGGCCTACAACGCGCTGGGCCCCAACTACGCCGACAACCGCAAGAGCCTCGTGCGCCACGTCGCGGACGTGCGTACAGATTTCGAGATGGAGGCCGATGGTTCCGAGTGGACGAAGGAAGAGATGGCGGGATGGAGACTGTGCCATCATATGACGGGTATGATGATGAAGTGGGAGGAGTTTAGGAATGATTATGAGAGGTTTGCGGTGTTGTTACGGGAGGCTGGGTTGGGGTTGGTCGATAGGGAGAAGGTCGATAGAGAGATTGCGGACCACAGGGTTAGGCAGTTGGGGAAGGGGAAGGCAGAGAAGTGAGTGTCTGGTGGATGAGGGTGTGGGTGATGGATGGGCGAGGGGGAAAAGAAGGTATGTCCCTGGTAGAAACTTGGGAACATAGAGTACATCACGGGCTAATTGCTTTGGCGATAGATTCAACTTGAAAGAGTCGAACCAGTGCTTCGGCCGGAAAGGTCGAGACGTTTCAGCACAAATGATACCCCAACATCAGTACAATAATGTATTCAAATAGACTAGTTGATCCCGACATTGTGGTCAGAAATACTAGATTCATGTTCTATGATCGCCCGTACCAGTGGGTGCCACCTATTGACTACCTGATCTTCCAGTCGTGAATGTGGTGTCTGTAGCCCCACCCATCCTTCTAAGACTCCCCAATTCCTCCCAGTGCTCTGATAACTACATTCAGCATCAATAAGACAAAAAGTCATGAAACATCCAAAAATATAAATGGCTCCCAAATAACTCCTGGTTAACATCGAGCCAGACATGTATGTTATATTGACCCAAACCCCAACCAGACGTGAACCATGACCCCACGACCAACTCTAACGCTTCATAGATCGCTCAAGATGGGGCGGCACCGCCAGTTCCATTTTCTCCAGAATTTCCACCCCCTGTAATGCTCGCAACGAATTCCTGATACCGGAAAACCTCGCTCCTCGCTAGACCCTTGCTTCCTTTGCTGAATGCTCTTCTTCCACTGAACCCTTCTACTACCATGTCGATCTCGCGTTCCGTCAATTTCCGCTCTCCCGACTCGGGAGCCGTATGCAGCAGCGCGTCCTTCAATTCTCCAAGATCGATCTGACCATCGTCCCCGTCATCGAAAGCCTCAAATGCCGCGTTCAGCTCGTTGGGTGACGAGAGTCCCGAGAGCAGTTCTGAGAGTGTGCTCAGATAGGTCGCTAGATTGATTGACTGTGCGCCATCCGGAAAGTACGATGCGAGGGTGGAGGGGGTGGCCGTTAAGCCGAGCTGCGATAGCATGTCTGCTACATCGGTCGAATTGACGCTGCCGCTATTGTCCCGATCTAGGACGCTGAAGGATTCTCGCATGCTATGCAACAATGGCGGAGGAATTTTTGAGAGGGAATCGGTGGAGGTGGCTCGGACGATTGGTGCGGGTCGAGGGAGTGGTCGCTCGATCGGTGCAGGTGGCAATATGGTATTGGCGCTCGTTCCATCGAAACGAGCAGCAATGGCGCTTGTAGTACTCGAGGAGGTTACGTTCAATGGGCGGACTGTATTCTGGGATTCCTGGGAGAATGAGGGTACTTGTCGGGTAGGCGATCCCGGTGCTTTAGGCGTGGTCGTGGTTCCGCGCGTGTTTAGCCATGGCGGAGGATGTGCAGATGCGTTGCTGGTGGTTGAGTGTCGGAGTGGCGTCTGTTGGGATGGTGTCGAGGGTGTTTGTTTAGGAGGAGAGTTGTTCGGTGTCGATGGCTTTACGGTGGTTGAGGGCGAGTGTGTGAGGGGGGAGTTGGCACGACGGAAAGGTGAGGTTCGGGGACTGTTGAAGGAAAGCGGGGAGGGCTTGTAGGGTGTTGGAGTGGTGGACTGCGATGGGAGAGATATTAGCCGACTGAATGGGATACGATGTTTCCATGAAGAGCGCGCACCATGATTGTTCGATGTATGTATGTGTGTGGAAGACGTATTCGCGATCCTCGACGTGATGTGCAGATATGGTGGTGCAACGCGACGGAGGATGGACGTTGACCTGGGCTGGGCAGACGCAGTGTTTACTCTGTGCTCGGCCTGGGTCGCTGCTGCAGCAACAAGCAGCATCCCAACCTTCCGAGCTTGGAAAGCCCTGGGCCAAGCCTGCCACCGTGCCACTGCCTGCGACTGCCTGCATCCACTCGGCTCCACAGAAGACGGGAGCGCTAGTACGGAATGGGCCCAGCGCGACCGACTGCCGTGCCTTCCAGGGTTGGGTGGGATTCTTGCTCGCGGCAGCCACAGGGACAGCAGGAGCGACCAGAGACTGAAGTCCGTAGCCGCTCAAGGGCTCCTTCCTCAGTGGCCTCTTCAACCTTCACTTCCACCACGTTGAAACGCCTCACATGACCAATACGCAATTCGTACACAGTAAGCCACAATCAACTTCTTCATACATGCAAACATCCACTACCCCGTAGGCTCTGCTGCATCTATGCATCTCCCAGTGCGCACTCCTACCACTCCTACCACTGACTACAAGTCTCGGCGCCCCAAGCTCCTGCTGAAACGTTCTATGACCCTAGGTTTCGGCAATCCTCCCCCTAGCACCGACCCCTCCACTCGCGCACGTCTGCCACTGATCTCCCCCATAAGAGCGCCCGCCGGCTCGGGGCCTCTGGAGAAATGGACTCCCTCATGACTGCTGTTTTCACCCAACAGCGTACACCCGGCGGTGCGCCCGCCTCCGCACCACCACCGCCGCCGTCGGGACTGCAGCGACAGCAGTCCTTCTCCTCATTCCCCCCTTCGAGATCGCCCTCGTCCATATCCACCCGCAATGACACGCGACACGCTCGCTCGCCACAGCCGCCAATGCTCCGAGAAGACAGCGCTTCACTGAATTCGTCAAACGTCTCATCCTCGTCGCCGTCTCACCGAGTGACAAAGTCGAAGCCTACCACCAAACTGCGCTCTCAGTACCCTGCCAATTCCCTCGAGAACCATGTCGAATACATCCTGGTGGCCTCGTTTGACATTGACCGCGGGTCGGTCATGGAACACCAATACCCAGGCCCCATCAGCGGCGATGAGACCATGCTCGCTGAGCTGATGTTGCCGGATCAGGCCCACGTGCGAAGCCAGGACTGGACCATGTTCTTTCTGCACAAGGACACCAGTGCAGAGGAAGAGGAGCGAGAGGCCCGAAGAGAAAGGAGGCGTAATCGGAGACGGCGGAAGGAAGGCTTGGAGGAGGGTGAAGATGCTAAAATCGATGCCGAGGGAAACGAGCTGGACGACGACGATGATGATTCATCAATCTCATCATCGGATAGCGAAGACGGGGAGGATCCCGATGGTCCCCCCCTCGTCTATGTGCTCAACTTGGTGAATACCAAGCAAGATAGCACAGTGAAGAGGTTTGCATGAAATAGTCACTGTATGAATTAGCGCTAACACTGGCGTAGAGGTGCAATTGTGAAAGCCATGGCAATCTGCACAAGACACTCGTTTCTCCACATATACAAGCCACTTCTCCTACTAGCTCTCGAAGAATACTTTAGGGCTCCTATCATAGAGACTCTGGCATCACTTTACGAGGCACTAAACGCCATGGATTTGTCGTTGCTCCCCAAGCTTTCGAACCTGGAAACATTTGTCCTACAAGCGAGCGACGCAAAGGATATGTTCCTCGAGAAGTTTATTCAAATGATTGAGCAGCGAAAGTCTGCTGATGCAGAGCGAGACTCGATACCGTCCGCACTGTCTGCAAGTTCGGAGCCGAAAAAGAAAAACTATAGTCCGCCCCGAGATACGCATGAATTCGAATCCAAAGTCAATTACAACGGCATTCCAGTGCCCATCAAAGTTCCGACAGCATTGAGCCCTGAGACGGTAGGAGACTTCTCTCTCATCAAACTCATCCAGACATTCTCTACCCCCCACACCTCACAACCCCAACCTTTTGCCCTCCATTCCCACCTAACAACAAGCGGTGCTTATACACATCCAATCATCGTGCTGGTCAATGCACTTCTCACTCAGAAGCGCATAATCTTCATTGGCCACAACCGACCATCAAGCGAGGTCGCCGAAGCGGTTTTGGCAGCTTGCGCATTGGCATCAGGGGGTATGCTTCGCGGGTTTATCCGCCATGCTTTCCCGTATACAGACTTGACTAAGATCGATGACCTTCTCAAAGTTCCAGGTTTCATTGCAGGTGTCACCAATCCGGCATTCGCACTGAAGCATGAATGGTGGGATTTACTCTGTGATCTTCCCACTGGTCGCATGAAGATCAGTAACCGTATCGAAAGTGCTCCTACGACTGATGGCTTAACGTATTTTCAACAACAAGGAATTCCAGTCACTGGTACAAATGGTGCCCCAGTTGGATTCGACAGCAAGAACGGAGTTGACCCTACGGGTGATTCTCAATTCATGGAGAGTCTACTCCAGAGTATTACAAACCGACATGGCGAGAACGCGATCCGCGCCAAATGGCGTTCCTGGATCATGAAATTCACCAGAATAGCCGCTGCCTTCGAGGAGACAGTATATGGCGCATCAGCATTATATATCGGCTCTCACGAAACTGATATTGGTGCATATGGAGTATCGGGTCACGGGTTTGTGTGGCCAGACGAGAATTCTAAGTTAAGGGAGCTGGCATCAAACGTGCACCGCGTTGAAGGATGGCGAAGCACGCGCTCGTACTACACATTTGTACAAGATCTCGCACGACGCTGGGATAAGCGACCGGTGAAGGGGATTGATCTATACCACCAGCACGACCGCCTGCGATGTCTCCGTCTATCACATGACCAAAGCGCAGCCATCTATCTCGCCCTTGCTCGCGCAGTTGAAGAGGCCGGTGCACCGACATCGTCGGGTTCGGAAACCGACTTAGCCCTCGCAAACGGCGCTGATCGTAGACGAAGCGAACAGCTACAGTACGACACCGTCCTTCAGCTTTTGTCTGTCCTACCTGAGAGTAACAGTGGACTTTTCTACTTGGCACTGGCATTGTTCCATCCTCGCCAAGATGTCCGTGTCGCGATCGTGGGTCTTTTGGAAAAGATACTGGAGCACCCCGCTGGACGACACTTTTGGGTCACGCTCGGGCGATTTGCGAAGCTTGCATTTTTCAGGGTGAAAAGGGAGGAGATGGGGCATTCGAAGTAAAAGAAATGGGTTTGTGCTTTCTGTGACATCTGTGGGGCGTCGAAGAATACAGACAGGTTTGGTGTTTGGTGCTTGGTGGAGAATTCGACAGAGGGTCGGTTTTTTGCTGTAGAACGATTGATCATACCCCGATTTCTGAGGAGCGAAGAAGGAGAATGCAAGTTTTTGTTTAGAGCTTTCCAAAACTTCGACTTGATGTGTATGTAGTGAATGAGATTTCACTGACAATTGTAAAACTGAACTTTAGATTGCATACAGAGTGTCAAGCTTAGATCCAAAACTATACAGCCCACATTTGATCAAAGAAATTTCACTCACATTTGTCATTTTCACATTTCACTCACGTTTGTCAATTTCACATCTCACTGCGTGAATATTGATTTCACAATTGCGTTGGGGAGGGTAGACTTGAATTAATCTGTATCGCAAACCAGAGAAGTTATCCATCCACAAAGTAGTGAGATAATCCCCCTATTGTAAAAACTATGAATCCCACCCTGAACACCATGCGTTGCATTATGAATTGATCCTACTACGTGCAGGAATGCCATAAAATAAAAAGAACGTAGCGCAAATATACTTGATAAGAGTTTTTTTTTACTTCCAATCTGGGCGACTTGTGATCAGAAATACTCATCCTAGAGCCTGGGATGGTAGAGTCCTTTGAGGCTTCAATGATAACCAAGGGTCCCATTCATTCTAACAATAAACCCTTGGCACCATTGCTGTGCATGATGTGCAGGTTCGCTTACGCGCCATCATCATCACCAAGACGGAGAGACCCCTCACTGCTCAAGCCGTGGGTCCAAAAGCCACCAATGTCGACATTGGTCTCGGGGATCCTGGCGTGAGTGAAAAGTAGCCAGGTACCAAACACGGGCTTAGCCAGGATGTCGAGAACAGCGTAGGCAATGATTTCGCCATCAACGGAGAGTTTGCGGCTGCCATCGGCAACGCCCCAAACACTGAGAAGCTGTCAGTTGAGATTCCGAATACAGTGTGGATAAAAGGTTGATGACTTACATAGGATAGGCGGTCCAGACAAGGAGAGTGAAGCCAGCGATGGCAAAATAGAATTTGGAGACTTTCTCTGACTTGGCTGCCGCCTGTGCACGACCATTAACGCCCAAGTGCCAGACAACAACAAGGTAGGCGAGGCAGGCAATGGTGTACCACCCCCACTTCTGAGGGGTTCCCTCGCTTCCGAAGGCAGCGAACAGGCCGGTGAGAATCATGATAACATCAGCAATGATAGCCATGAAGATGTGGGCACCATTGAGGCCAGCGAGCAAGCTGAGGTCGAGGAGCAGAAGAGGGGTAGTCAAGCTCCAGTCAATATATCGGGCCCAGAAGACCTGGCGGTAGATGGTCTCGTCAGTGTCCGGAACATGTTCGTGTTGGTGATGGATATTGATCTTGTGGTGCGAGACGCCATGTCCAGTGGCCATTGCGAAGTAAGAGATGGCGGCAAAGATGGTGATGAGAGTTGTGATGACATGGTAGAGACGCCTGTTCTATGAAGGAGTTAGCACCGTCAGAATTCCAAGTTTGGCGCTCATATTGTCAAAACATACCACGGGGACCCTCCATGACAAGCCAGCGAAAACGGCCGAGGAGATGGTCATGATTATAAAGACAACCCAGAGAGTCTTGGTACCGGTCTGGGAGGCATCCTGATATGAGATGCTCGGGAGCACGGGGGGGATGGGGGAAACATGGGTTGGGGTGGCAGTCGGTAGGGGGTTGAAGACGCTGGTCTTCCTCAGCATGTCGGCGTTGTCGATGAACATGATGGCGTGGGGTGTGTGAAAGATGTGGCTAAGCTATGGAGAGAAGACTGAAGCGCGCAGAGCAATGGATCGATGCAGAGCTCTCTCGACGCCGGGAAGAAGAGGGAGGTAGAGGCGGAGGTAGAGGTGAGAAGAGTTGGGATGGATTGATCGTGGAAGGAGGGAGAGACGAATTGTTATAGTGGCAGGAGGCAGGAGGCAGCAGGCAGCAGGCAGCTTAAGAAGGAGCTCTGAGGTCCCCAGCTAGGACGTAATTGTGAATCGTCAGGTGTCGAAGCCGCGACCTAAACTGCGGAGTAATGTCGTCACAGCGGGCGCAGTCGGCCAATCAAAGCGGCACGAGCGGGGGGCCCGGTGTGGACAAGGGAGGCGCCATCGGAGTACTGTCTATGCAGTGCGCCAATTGGTACACTTCTTGCATGTTCCAGGCAATCCAGGCGGGAGAGACAGAGAGCGAGTTCCTTTGGGAGGGGGGTTCCAATCTTCTTCCATCGTGCACGAGACGGGCATCAAACCAGACCTGGACTGCAATCGTGCCCATCCAAGCTGATGCGGATCACTGCCAGGTGGCCTGCATGGAGAGATGGAGGGATGTAGGAATGGAGGAATGGAGGAATGGGGAGCCTCCAGCGATAGGCATGGCATTTGGCCCAGAATCCCATCAGCAAAAGTGCACTGGCGATCGAGATTGAGTGGACGGAACTGATCCCTGCACGTGTTGGTGCTTTTCCCTTTTCCCCACACTCTAGCCATGACGAGCCAATGATGATGAGCACAACGCAGCCGCCAAAACTTGGAACGAACCGGGGCGCTGCCTTGGTTTCGGACAGTCCGGGGAAACCATTCTCCGCCCTCCGTCCCAGCTCTCAACTGAGGGCATGCACCTGGGCACGTGCTAGGTAACTCCAGACAATTACAACAACTTTTGATCATGGTGGATCAGTAACGTCGCCCTACACAGCACACTCCCAGGAGTTCGAGGCGGCCAAGAGGGTTTACTGCTAAACGCCATCACTCGCCTTCCATGTCATGTCCGCACGTCGTGGTCCCTTTCCGACACTTGCACATGCATCGTTCTCGCGGAAATGAAAGAGATATCTCCAAACTTTATCTTGGGCTCTATTAGGTAGGATGATAGCAGATGTTACTGCACCGACAGATTCGCCAGAGCTGAAAAAGACGATGCCGAGAGCCATCAATAACAATACCTATCCCACGCTGCACCCCCACGCCGCCTTAGGGTTAGCGGATTTGCGAGCTGACAAAAGCAACTATCCGCCATGCTCCCATTCGCCGCTTCTCGACCATCCACAGTGCATAAAGCTGTGGATTCGCCTGAAGATACTTCAGAGGGAACCATTGAAGACGCCGTAAAAAGTCAATGAGCTGGGTCTGGTGTTCGCAGGACAGCCCATTCATTACGCCCTCGCCTTCTCTTTCCGCCCCTGGGACTGAGGCGTGCTTTTCAGCACTTGAGCGCGCTGATGCCCCATCGTTCCTCGCCTGTGCTGGTGTTGTTCGACGACACAAAGGCACCACAGCACAGGGTGCGTGAATTCACCAATACTCTTTAAAGTCTGTCGAGCATCCGTGGGCTATCGCAGGCATTTCATCTCGCCCTGCTGTCCTTTCTCCGGCGTCTTGCTCTCTCGTCATTGTTGAATTTTCACTGCGCTACGGCGAAGCGGCTGCTAGCGCCTCAGTTGCTGTCCATCAAGGTGCTCACTCAAGCTGCATCGATTCAAGCCTGCCCCCCCCGTTGCTTGCGGAGTCTTGTTCTTTCATATCCCACCTTTCCATCCCATCCCATCCCATCCCATCCCATCCCATCCCTCCCACCTCATTAAACCCTTTGAACAATATCCTTCGGTACTCAAGCTTTTCTTGGGTAAAGCTTGCCCGCTTCGTGTCCATCACAGTGCTCGCTCGCTACCATAAAGCCCGCATCCTTTGCCCTGGGATCAATTCCTACTGTAGTCGTCCTGTCATACCACTGTATTGGGTCTCAGCACCTCACTGATCTTTTCCATCCGCCATTCGTAAACTTTGTCCTCTCCTAGTTTTATTACTACTACTACTTTCCCTCCTCCTTCTCGGTACCTTGACTTTGATATGGCCACCATCTCGGACCTGGCACGTCTTATCGTGCGTCAAGATTCCGGAGAAGGGGAACCTTCCCCTGGCAACTGCAGTACCACCAACGCATTTGATGGCCGCCTGGGACTTCGCATATCCTCCATATTTGTCATTCTTATTGGTTCCACTCTGGGCGCTGTCTTTCCTATCTTTGCTCGCCGTAACAAAGGGCTAGGAATACCTGATTGGGCCTTTTTCGTCGCAAAGTACTTTGGCTCGGGCGTCATCATTGCTACCGCTTTCATCCATGTAGGTGTAACATTGTCCTCGCTCGGGAATGTTTGCTTTGCTAACTCAATAGCTCCTTGCGCCAGCAAATGAATCGCTTGGAAATGAGTGTTTGACGGGCGTCATAACCAAGTACCCTTGGCCAGAAGCAATAGCTTTAATGACTGTGTTTCTAATGTTCTTTTTGGAGCTGATGACAATGCGCTACGGCAATTTTGGCGGTGATCATGATCACGCCCACTCTCATCCGGCAACTGTGGCTCCGTCTCATATCGGCAATGGTGATTCACTAAGCTTAGAGGGCAGAAGCAAGTACACCGATACTCCAGAGGGTACCAACAGCCATGGTCACCACGTGCCTGGAGAAGACCACCTTGGCCACTCCCGGGAACATACAGACAACGGTGCCTTGAGTCCTGATTGGATGGAACGCGGAGTCGTCCCCGAGACCTACGCTGCTCAAATGACTGCCATCTTCATCCTCGAGTTCGGCGTCATATTTCACTCTGTCTTCATTGGTCTTACCCTTGCTGTATCAGGGGAAGAGTTCATTACACTATATATTGTCCTTGTCTTTCATCAGACTTTCGAAGGGCTTGGACTAGGAGCCCGACTCGCAACAGTGCCCTGGCCCAAGTCTAAGCAAGTCACCCCGTACATCCTTGGCTTTGCCTACGGTCTTTCCACGCCGATTGCCATTGCCATTGGTCTCGGGGTCCGCAATAGCTACCCACCCGAGTCCCGCACAGCGCTCATCACCAATGGGATATTCGATTCGATCAGCGCAGGTATTCTCATATACACCGGTCTTGTTGAATTGATGGCCCATGAGTTCATGTTCAGTCCATACATGCAGAAGGGACCAGTGAAGAGGGTGCTGGGCGCATTCTTCCTCATGTGTCTTGGTGCTGGTAAGTGGTCTTACTATTTGTCGACATGTGAATTTTATGCTGACAGCCATGCAGGTTTGATGGCACTGCTTGGGTATTGGGCTTAGCTGGCATTTCGTCTGATTTCTTGCAAAATGCGACATGGGCGGTAGAAGGGTCAGCTTAAGCACTTTTCGATGTTGCTACTCAACATTTGTTATAGAATTATAGAAAGCGACGTATTAGATCGTATGGCGTTGGATCCGACGTATTTGGGGTTTTATGTTGTGGATGTTCATAATTAGCGATTCAATGATAGGTTATTCTTACTTAGTAACCCATATTCCAACCCCAGTGATGGGTTTCAATAATGACTACTTTATGTTGGCTCTAGCACGGCAAAGGGAATATATGTCGGATGTGTCAACACAAACCTAATCGCGAGCACTGCTCAAGCACCGAGCACCTGAGAGTGAGCGCAGAAGACCGAGACTGACGTCACCCCAACTAGACACGATGCACGGCCGAAAATAAGCAGGTAAACAAATCCAGGGATTTGGATGCTGGCTGCTAGCTGAGTAGCTGAGTAGCTGGGTGCCAAGGTCGCTGGGAAGCATGCACATGCAAATGCATACAAAACATGTCAGGTCAGGTCGAGGTGTCACGACGTGCGACCGTCACCATAGTAATGTCTCGTGTTTCTATGGACGCCTCAAGTGCTACCAAGCGTGGCGGGGCAGAATCTTGTATAATCAAAACATGCTGTGTTGAGAAAATAGCAAAATGAATGATTTGAAGGTGGAAGTAGTTGTTTCTATGCAGAAGTTAACATATTGATGTATTAATTTGTTGGATAAACTATTATGTACATGTATTGTCTAAACGAAAATAGAGCGTTGTTGACACTAACCCCCCCTCCCCCCCCCACCAGGCGCGCTGGAAGCAAGCCCCGGGGTGGAATGACCTGCGTCCTGACAACGCGGGCGTGGCGGGCCCAGCAGGTGCAACCGTGCAAGGATATGATCATGCGGGGAAGGGCAGCTTTGTCCTCCGCTCTCCCTCCTCCTCATTAAGACGCATCGCCCGCAGCAGCTCTCACTGTCTCTTTCGCACAACAACAAGAACAGCAACACACCCCATCCTGCATAATCCACCGCTCACCATGGCATCCACTACCACCGAACCCAATGTCATTGACGAGACTCCCATCTCGCCGGTGCGCCAGGCCGTCGAGCGACGTAACAGCTTGGAGAAGCACTTGCAGCACCGACCAGACCCTCAAGATCTCAAGAACAGGCACATCCTCCTCGACACCAATACTGCTCCGTATGGATTCCCTCATCCTCATCCTATTCATACATGCACCACCAAACAATGCTGACGAGATCGTGTTACCCAGTGCACTACAGGCGAAGGCCCTCGAACTTGAGCGACAGCGCGCTACCGACAACCTGAAGAAGGGATTGGCCCATCGCCCAGACCGTGATGCCTTGGTTGAGCGTGCGTCCACCCCTCCACCTCCATCTCCATTCTCAACAACTAGAAAAAAACGCGCAACTAACCGACACAGGCAACATCCTCCCCGACTCACACGCAGCGCCGTCCATCCAAGGCCACCAGAAAGATCTCGAGCGCCACATGCGTGCCGATTCTCTCGAGAAGAACCTACAATCCCGTCCGGCCCCCGATGAGCTCATCAAAAAAGGAATCCTGGAGGCCGATGAGAACCCGCTGAAGGATTGATTGTCTCTTCTGTAGAAAACCAAACACAATAACAATGCGAGATGAAACCGGTCTGTTATCGTAATGTTATCGTAGTTGCACTGCCATGGGTATTCATGAAGATGCTACAACTTACATGTTGATACAAACAGCACTATTATCTATTATTAGTACATAACACAATGTGAACTTGTATTGTTGCCTGTGCGCTAATTCATGTAAGTAGCAAAGTTACCTCCGGTGGCTCGATATGAATCCGGTCCAATCTGTACTCCTCGTAGTTGCCCTAACTTTTTCTAGAGGTTTTGCCTCGCCAAAGCATTCAACACGGCTTTTCACTTTCGCGCATGGCAATATTCGGGACATTGTTTCCCCACCCTCCTAAGGGACATGGATGCTATTCGAACAACGCTAGTCCTGGCAGCAAAAAGTTGATGGTAACGTGTTTTGATTGAGGTAATAATAACCTACAAAAGCAACAAATCTTGTTTTAGCAGCTTGCCTCTGTTTGTTTTGTCCGTGTCCTGGTAGAAGCAAGCTGGTCTAGAAAACCTCCAGCCAATTTCTAGGAGATCGTGGGCCGCCCCTACCCATTTTTCCATGTTGACGGTTCTTCGCTCAGTCCCACCTTCCTGAAACCTTGTCTTGGAGCCATTTGGGAATGACGGGCTTCTTCTCCCACCCGGATTTCCACTGATCTTTCCAACCTTCCACACTCGCCGGAAGGGCATAGACTGCCGTCACGAACCATTTGCTTTCGCCCGCCTTCAAATCCGCATGAATCGTAGGGAGCACCGACCGTGCCTCTACCAGATTAGAATTGGCGTCGGCGAGCAGGATACTTCCCTTTCTCTCGTCCAAGTTGAGCTCCGCGATACCAACAGCCCCCGATCTGGAAGCTGCAAAGGCACTCGTCGAGTCCGCTTTGCCACCCTCGGATATGGATTCGTTCAAGCCCTCCAAATTACGGCCGTCAGCTTCTCGGCAGCCATAGACGGCAAAAGCACCTTCTGCCGTCTCGATGTCTCGGTTGGTTCGCACTCGATGGGCTCTAATATGCCAATTCGGGGTGTCTTCTGCGGGAGGCACAAGGTAGGTTAGCACATCGACATCGGGCCAAGGCTTCTGGCTGGAAACCAAAACCGGCACGCCACCGTGTGTTTCGATCTCAGAGTCACCATTCAACGCTCTCCGCATCTTCCAAATCTCACCACCGTCGTCGGACAGTGCGAGCGAAGATTCCGGTACAAACTGTTCCAAAGTGTATGAGCCGGTTGGCACCGAATAAGCAAAAGCAGAGCTGTATGCAAATTTTCCATACTTGGCCTGCGTTGCCTTGAGTGGGTAATGACAAGATTGACCACTGGACAGCAAAAAGGAGTGACCGCCACTTTGGATGACAATGTGCCTCGGATGCGGCAAAGCTCGAATAACTCGTTGGCCCGCGAACGGGTGAGCCTCTTCTGGTGAACTCCAGAAAGGATGACTTTCGGGAAGCGCCAATGGAGCAAATGCAAGCATGCACCAATACGGGGAACCTGGAGAATTATAATTCTCGGCCAAGTAATAATTGGTGTACGAATATCCAATGGTCAACATGCCGTTGGACTGGAAGATGTCCTTTTGGGTAGTCCACCATCGCAGATTACGCAGCCAGATTCCTCGCACAGCTCCCCAGGACAATGGCGCAGGAAGCTCCACATCAGCGAAAGCAACAGCTCCCCAAAAAGCCACCATAGCCCAGCGATAAGTGAGGGACCGGCCGAAGGTGATTGCACGACCATCTGGAGCAAAGTAGTGCACAAAATCCTGCGCATACGACTGTGCACGTTTTCTGTATTCCTCTGCTTGATCAGGGTCACTGTCAGCGGCGAGCTTCGCATAGAGCAACTGCAGATATTGAATTGCGAAGGAGCCGGAATAATAATCCATCTGCCTATATCCCTCGGGGCCGTCGTTGGACCAACCATCGCCGCGGTAGAAAGTGTTCAATTGTTTGATGTCGGCGTCAAGACGTTCCTTGGACCATGTAGCACCATTTTTGGCCAGACCGAGATTTGCAAAGACGCGAAACCAGAGCCTGTTAATGTCTCAATAAAACAGTACAGAATAATTCCTGGGGTGCAGTCGGAACTGGCGAAAGGAAAGATGAAAGGAGAGGGAGTGATGCAGATGGGCAAGGAGGGTACTGTACCAATTTGTATTTGGCATATCTTTGCTGTTGAGACTTCCGAGCCATGCCTCCACATTTTTTTTTTGCTTGTCAGTCAATGGATCCCAGAAGTCTTTGTGAGCGATGGCGAGAGTATATCCAATCGGACATGCCTCTACCATTCTCTGGTCCTGGTCTTCCATGTACCCCCAGAACTCATCGCTCTCGGGGTCAGTACCAGCAACCAGGCCTTGGACAAAGCGATCGGTGCCTGCATACTTGCTACCTCCAGCAAGGAGTGGTGCTAGACCCCACAAAGGGCGAGCATAGCCTTCGACCTGGGCAGCGGTCTCATCAAACCTAGTGCCAGAGGTGCCCACTTTGACCATGGAGTGAAACGGAGAATCTCCCGCCGCGAGAGGGTCCAGAAGTGATGCCACGGCGTCGACAACATCGTCTCGTGTGCGGAGCGGATTCGTGGAGAAAGGGTGGAGGGGAAACGATCGATTGGCGTTTGCCGTGGCGGCCGTCATGCTAACTGTGGCTGGTCGTTGTGACCTGGGGTAGAGCGTAATGCGCTGATGTGAGCTGGGAGGATCTGGAGGGGGTGTGGGAGAGATCTGGATGTGGCCGAGCGGGCTGCGAAAGCCTTTCTGCAACTGGATATCTCAACAAGATGGGACAGCACGAGCAGTACGAACAGCACTCTGTGCGTGGTCGTATAGAGGTCTTGAACACAGATTGGCGCTGCTGCAAAGGATTGCCACCGGGCTTTCTATAGGTGCTGGCGATGGCTGAAGAGGACTGCCGAAAAAGACCAGACGATCTATCCCCAAAGGCTACACTGGGGTCTACACTGGGACTACACTGAGCTACGGCTACACTGAACGCTGCACGCACTGCAGCACACGCAGCAAAGCAGGCATACAGTTGGGCCTCGGGAGGGATTGTTGGATTGATTGCAAACCATGGCTACTATGGAACATGCTGCATGCGTCGACTAGCCATAGATGCGTCTACGACTCTACGACTCCATGGACGGGAGCATGCTAAGAGGCTCCACTGCACCGACGCAGTGCAATTCACGGATAAATGCAAACAGCCGTGCGCGGGGTGGCAGTCCTTCCAGTCCAATGTCCATTGACTCGATGGCCATCCAGAACGTTCAACCGCGCACATGAGCAGCCGTTGCAAGCGGCATGGCCAGTTCCCAAACCCCAACATTGACCCCATTGAAATGGATTCAACTCGATTAAACTTCAGAGAAACGCTCCTTTCCCGTTGTGCATTCGGTCCGGGGTTCCTCCACACCAGGCGCCACGCCAAGCTGGCCTCCGCCTGGATGGAACTTCTCTCTCCCCCTTGGCACGGTGTATCTCTTCCATTTTCCCGCGAATTATCCACTGCCCTCGACGCCTCCGCCCAGCCAGCTAGTTTTCCAGAAGATGAGGCACTAGAGACTCACCCCATCTCATTCGACGGATGAAGCACGATGAAGCCTTTTTGCCCCAGGTCGCTACCAAGACGATCCACGCGAACCTGGATTCGGGGACTCGGCGCGATGGTCTGAACGTCTGAGAGACTGGGGAAGACACGGAATCTGGAGGGAGCTTGGGCCTCCGCATTCATCTATATACAGCACTGATCTCGCTGATGTTAATCTCGATGTTGCAGCGCGTGCTCTCTGATTCTCTTCTTCAGGCGACAGTTTCCTTGAGAGCTTGACAAGGTCGAAAAAAGGCTCCATTGTAACTGGTAAGTGTTATCTCTCTTCGTCACGTTGTCCCACCCTTGCCACTTCGCTGTTATCAAAACAATCTTTTTTGATATCAGACCATTCTCCACAACAGGTGGAGATTACGGGTCGACCTCCCGCTACCCCATCAAACCCACACCGCTCGCTCCCGTTAAGAGCTCCACATCTGACACTTTTCCAGACAGGTCCCGTTTGTTTGCTTATCCGCCTCCGGATTTGTTCAACGGCTCTCGACAATTCCTTCTGACTCCACTATGGCCGACCTTTCCAATGCTGGCCTCGGCGCCAAATTCCTGTACAAAGTCATTCGCAATGACGCCATGAAGCAGGATCCTTCGGAGATTTATGGATGGCGGGCTTTCATGATGGCCTGTTCCGCTTGCTTCGGAGGCATGTTGTTCGGTTTCGATATCGGCACCATTGGAGGTGTGCTCGTGTTGCCTGCCTTTAAAAAGTATGTCATATGCCTCAAAATCCCCTCCAGTTCAATATCATATTTTCATCGCATTTGCTAACGCGCTTGCTTTTAGAAAGTATGGACTCGATAAGCTCAAGCCCAAACAGGAATCCGATCTCGCTGCCAACATTGCATCCACTCTCCAGGGTGGTTGCTTCGTCGGTTGTTTCCTTGCTTCATGGATGGCTGACAAGTATGGACGTCGTTTCGCCTTGATCTTCAATGGTCTCATCACTATCATCGGTTGTGTCATCCAGTCTGTGGCTTTCGGCAGCTTGCCTGCCATGTATGTTGGTCGGTATGTGTTCACTCTTTTTTCCCTCTTACCTCTAGTGGTTCCTCTATCTAATGCATTTACAGTTTGATCGCAGGTGTTGGTGTCGGTGGTGCCTCCATGGTTGTCCCTCTTTACATCTCTGAAAACGCGCCCCGAGCCATCCGTGGCGGTCTCACAGGTATCTACCAGCTCTTCATCGCTAGCGGCACTATGTTGGCTTTCTGGGTCAACTACGGATCCATCCTGCACATCAAGGGCGAGGCTGTCTACATTGTTCCCCTCGCTCTCCAGGCCCTCCCTGCCGTCCTCCTTTGCGGCTGCATGTTCCTAAACAAGGAATCTCCTCGTTTCCTCGCCAAAGCCGACCGCTGGGAAGAAGCCACTAGTGTCCTCGCCCGTATCCGCAACCTGCCCCAAGACCACGAATACGTTCAAAGTGAAATCCGCGACATCTCCGAGCAACTAGAGCACGAGCGTCTCCTCGTCGGTGGTGCCACCGCAAAGGATCTTCTCCGCGAGATGTTCACCATTCCCGGAAACAGGAAGCGTACTTTGATTTCCATCGGCCTCATGATCTGCCAGCAGATGACCGGTACCAACGCCATCAACTACTACGCCCCTATCATCTTCAACAACTTGGGTATCTACGGAAACGAGGCCAAGCTTTTCGCCACTGGTATCTATGGAGTCGTCAAAGTCGTTTGCTGTGCCGCCTTCCTTGTCTTTGCTGCTGACTCTCTTGGTCGTCGCCGCTCCCTCCTCTGGACCTCCATCGCCCAGGGTTGTGCCATGTTGTACGTCGGTCTCTACGTCCGCATCTCCCCTCCCGTCAAAGGTCAACCTGTCCCTCCCGCCGGTTACTTCGCTCTGGTCTGCATTTTCTTGTTCGCTGGGTTCTTTCAATTCGGCTGGGGACCTGTATGCTGGATCTACGTTTCCGAAATCCCGACTGCGCGTCTTAGGTCCCTCAACGTTGCTATCGCTGCCGCTACCCAATGGTTATTCAACTTCGTCGTTGCCCGCGCTACTCCTCTCATGTTGACAACTGCCGGTCACGCAGGTTATGGGTATGTCTCTCTTCCCCTCTCCTTCAAACTGCATCATAAAGCTAATGTTATATTTCCAGTGCATTCATAATATACGCCTCCTTCTGTTTTTCCATGTTCTTCTACGTCTGGTTCTTGATCCCCGAGACCAAGGGTCTCTCCCTCGAGAAGATGGACGACCTCTTTGGTGTCACGGAGCTCGTCAAGCGGATCGAACTCGACCGCGAGCACCACGCCGACTCTACCGAGGTCGGCCTCGATGGAAAAGAGGTTGTGCGTGAGCACAGGCAAGAGGTTCTTCCCGAGAAGCGATAAGCATATCATTTCGTCACGGAAGTGTTTGATGGGAAGACTAGTTTTTGAGTGTGTGAGAAGGGTGGCGATGCAATGAATGGATGGGAGATGTCTGTTGTGAATAGGGAATTTTTGACTTGATACAACGATAACGAAGTCGCATGGATCTCGTTCTCTTCGTTTTGAACAGAGTCGTGCTGTAATTCGAGAAATAATACCTTTCGTTCATCTTTATTTTTACCCTTGCATGTCTATCACTTGTTGAAAATGGTACTGAACTGGACTGGACTAATGTTCATGGCCCCACTATACACATTACACGACCCCGCCGAGCATTGTCCTTCACAAGCTTCACAAAGCGGGGGGCCCAGAGCAGTGAGGCGTTTTGGTGGCTGCCCCTCCTTTCGGGCAGTGTGCCGGGGGGTCTCACCATCTCTCTCCCTCTCTCTTTCGTGCCGAGCCCAGCCCCCGATCTCGTGCATAAGTCCACTTCGTATTTTATTCTCTTCCCTTCCCAAGACTGCCACACCCGCTGGCTGCTGCAGTTGCTGCACTAGCGCTGCCCGCGTCTCGTTTTCATACTTGCAACAATCAAGCCTTTTTTATTTTATTTTGGGTGTTTGGAGGGATTCCGAGGCGCACGTGTGCGCACGCACATGGTCCGTCCCTCGCGCCTCGCCTCGCCTCACCTCGTTTTGGGCTTGTCCAGTCGTTGTTGGAGGGGGCCTTTTTTTTTCCCACCTATTGGTGGAATTTCCGTGGTTTCGGGGTGTTGGCGGTCCTTCCGGGTGGTTTGGTGGGTGGTTATGGGATTGCTTGGGATGGGGGGCGATTAGATGCGGAGTTAAGAGATGGGATGGGATGGGATGGGATAAAGAGGTTGGGGTTAGTTGGGTTTGGGGTTGTGGATTGATAGATGGGGTGGTGTGGGTTTGTTTGAGTCTGTGTTACCCGGGTTATGTGGGGAGGGATTTCATTTCGTGGGGAGATTGGGGGAGTGTGTTGGCTCGTGAGGGGTTTTTGTGAGGGATTTGGGATGGAGGTTTGGTGGTTCATTGTACTGCACGGGCTCGCTCGGTATTGTTTCGGTTCTTTTTTTTTTGCTCGGTCGCGGACGCTTGGTTCATTTATGTTGAAAGTTAGTTTGATGTGAGGTTCTTGAGATTGATTAATTGTTCGCGCCTGGGTCGGCGGAATTAGACGGGAGACGGTGAAAAGCGATCTTGTACTTCTTGGTTTGTATGGCAGTGTTGGATCCCCTAGGGGTTGTGTCTAGTTGGTTTTTCCTATCTGCAATCTCTCAATGGTATTGTTTCTTCGGTGCGTGCGCTGCGCAATCTATAGCTGCCTCGTTCAAACCCATTCCATAGCTATGGATCGCGAAAGAAAAGTCCGGATGTTTTTCCTCACGAAGGTTTCTTGACCCTGTTTCATATATATGAGATCGGAGAAATGATCATTCGAAGAATGGCAGAAAACTTCCGAGATACATATGCAGCAGGACCACAACCTAGTCTAACGGGCTCATAGGGGGAGGTGACGATGGAAGCTCTTTCTCGCCCTTCACAACCTTCCTCCTCTGCGGCAGCTTCCCTTCCACAGATTTGGGCCTGCTTACAGACTTGGCCCTGCCAGAACCTAACCAGCCTATCTTCGCAGTAATGGGCTTCATGAACCCATCAATATGCACACCACCGAATTTGCGATCTTCGTTGTCTGAATCATTGGTTCGTGGATCGTAGCCGTGGACACGTTGTACATGTTCGACAACCCGATAGGGAATGCGGAAGTCTTCCTCGTGGCCTCTACAACCAACATGGGGGCAGCGTAATGTTCCGGGCTCAAAATAGGGACGCTTTTCGGCCGATATGATCTGGCTATTCATGTCATTTGGGCCAGGGATCATCGAAGGTGTGTACTGGATGGGCGCTGATACGGGTTTCATGGCGAGACTTTCGTCCAAATGTCGAAAATCCATGTTCTCACCGAATAACACAGCACATCGCTGAGCTGTTCTGTGGATTGCATTTGCGTTCCAGCCAGTCATAGACGCTACTCCGAGGACTTCACTCCAATCCATCAACCCCGCTTGGACAGAGGCTTCGTTGTTGAATAGGGAGTCAATACTGTTTCTACGGGATACTGACTTAGATTGATCCATATATTCCTCTTCTTCATCCGAATCCACGTCATAGTCTGAGCTGCCTTCTCGAGCTTTCTGCGGTTTCGCTTTCTTCGAGAGACGTTGCTGTGGTTTTGGCGGCGCACGTTGCGGACGGCTAGAGTTTGCTCGAGAATTCGCTCCTGACGCGATTTTCCTGGTTGAAATGCTTCTCGACCGCGATAAGGATCTCGATCGCGACGTTCTGGACCCTGCATCTTCCGTGAATTCGCTTGCCGAACTGTCACTATACGCATGCCTGCCAAAATGATTCAACCTTGTCTTACGGAGCGCCTCTGCAAGTGTGTTGAGCTGAGAGAGTAATGAGTTGATGGAGGGCTGTAGGTTCCGACGAGCCTTGTCATCGTCGGCTAAGAGGGTAGGCTGGGTAAGTATCAGAGATGGATTGCGACTGTGCATTGTCTCCGGAGTATGTCTCGACCTGTCAAGTTCGTTTCCAGATTTTAGCTCAGTATCGTTATCCGTACTAGCACCAGATGTTGATCCCGGACTGCCTGACCTTGCCTTTAGCTTTTGTTTTTGCCGGGCATTCACATTAGATTCTGAGTCGCTATCAGTATCCCTTCCCAACCACTGCTCCTTAGCTTGTACAAGAAAGGAAGCCAGAATTTCCTCTCTTAATTCATCGCCAACATTGACTTCTCCGAAGCCTCCTATTATCCCATCGTGTTCTGGTTCGCGAGGTCCGAATTTCTCATATGCAGCAGGAACTCTTCCCACAGGCAACGGCCACGCAGTCCAACGTTTTGATGGAATCAATTCCACTTGCTCGTCTCCAGCAATATCTACAAAATTCAAGTCTTTACCCTTTTTCATCCAATGATCCTTATGCTGCCAATCTCGTATATCCTTGATTTGGCGCTTCGGTATTCGTACTCGTTTCTTCAAAGCATGAGCATTGTAAAGATGTGCCGCCAAATCCCCAGACTGAATTTGCTCGAGAGATGCTGCTGTTTGTCTCTCCGTTGCTGTGTATTTCTTCCATGTAGAGGGTTTCCCCGCAAATCGGTTCGGGCGAACTAGGTCCTCGTCTGGACTAAGCTCCTCTTCGCTTTCGACTTCGAGATCATCGTCGGCATCGTTGAAATCGACATCGGGAATGGTGTACAGCGTCGGGACGAACCCCACATCTTGTTGGGCTTGCGCCGCGGGCGACAATGGCGATGTGGGGGTTGGAGAATCTTCTGGTTCGTATGCAGATACAGATCCGTCAGTGTCACCACCAAATAAGGACATCTTGGTTCTGTATAAGGTCTAATTCGAAGTGGAAGAGGTTTGAGATGGAGTGAGTTTGGTAGTTCATTGCGGCGATCGTGATGAAGAGGTGAAAGCCAGCGATTTTTGGCGAGAGATTTTTCGAACTTTGGTCTGACACGTGAGCACGTGACCGTGTGGATCTGCCCAAATGGGCTTTACCCAATTTGGACAAAACATTTATTGAAACTCCAAGGCATAGCAGATCTTGATGATGATTGGAGTGATGATCTAAATTTTCCTTCAGAATAAACTCAATCAGGCATTTATCTCGCTCTCGTTCCATTTCCAACCTTCACGATCGAAATTTGAAGTCCTTGGAAGGATATGAAAGAAAATCAAAGTAAAAGGTACATTCCCCTTTTTTTTTTCTTAGAGCAGACGGGGTCTCCACCACTCTGCGGCTTTTTCCCATAGAGCAGCAAAAAATACCCAAAGATTTTCGATTGCTCAAAAGTTAAAACGAGATTGCCAAAAGCTTTGTGAATATACATAACTCACCATTCGGCATCAACCGATTGCCTATTCAGTGTTATTTCTTCGAATCTTTCTGTTTGTGCTATTGGACCGAAGACGCACCTGAACGGTTGAATCAATGTTCTGCCATTTCATCCTGACTTTTGATGCATTTCCGAAGTTCGGAAAGGAAAATATTGGAATTCTCTACAGGGACCTTTTCGGTATCCCATTTGTCGTCACTTTCAAAATCTATCGAGTCGTCGGACCAATGAATGATGTGTATGGTTTTAAATCTTCTTGACTTGGACACTCCCTCCCATTTTGAACATTTTATATCGGTACGCAGCAACCAGCGAACGGTATCATAAGATGTCGAGATTTCGATTACCTTAACCATAGCTGTCCGTCATGTCAGTTACTCTTACCTATAGTTTTCAATTGCGTGATACATATCAGCATAACTTACACTCCGGCTCACGAAGCCAGCCCAAACAAGGGTTGATATCATCTCCGCGTATCCAGCTAACCTCTCCACTGCGGGTGTCAATACATAGAAAGCCGGATCTTTCTGTGTATGTCTCTTCATTCGCGCATTTCGAGAATAGAAATCTTTTTCGATAAGCGTCTTTTCCACTATCTGCGACCACATCTATCCGTTCGCGTTTTCTCTTGAATATGTGATCGCCTTTGCTCTCATGTTCTTTCCATTTTCTATCATCTTCCTGGGCCCTCTTGTTACTAGCGGAGACAATCTTCCGTTTTTTGGGACGAGAAAACGTAAGGGAATCAACACCTTCTTTTCCTTCCATGGTATCGGGATGGTTCGGCTCATCTTGCACAGGTAGCATCATAGCTGTCTCTTTTGATAAGCGTTTCCTTGTGGAAGCCGAAGTTTCAACAACGCTATCCGTACGGGTGCCACATTTTCTTTTTTTAGTACCACTGGGAACTGATAACGGGAACGAAGTCTGGGTTCCTCGGCTCGTCGACTTTGTTTTCGTGGTTTGAATTTCTGCATCCGTTGTATCCACTAACTCGGTTTGGGTGAGAGTCGTAGCATAGATCGGTCGACCTGTTGCCTCGTTTAATCCGTTAAATTTCCATGTCGCTTGTCCTCCGTGCTTGCCTACAAATTGTATGTCCAGAGTTCCATCATTCTTGACTACTCTGATGTGGAGACCGACGGCGCTAGCATCTTTCCCTGGAGGAAAGTCGTTCTCGTGATTATTCTTCGTAGGGGAGTCCGAATCATCATAGTCGGTGTCGCATATCTCGTACTCTTTCGTTGGCTTCCCGGTTCGAGAGTGGGAGTACTTCAGAGTACCTTGAATATGGAAAATGTAGACTTTCAGGCCGGGATGAGAGAGTAGTTCATGCATGGCTGGATCGTATTGTGGAGCGCACTATGTAATGCTCTTTTCAAGGCAATGTTGGTGTATGAGTATTGGTATGAGACAATAATGACCATTGATTGAGAAGCAAATGGAGGTGACTGAGAAGAGAGCACGTAAAGAATGAAATAGTGAATGATAAAAAGGCGGTCTACACATAGCGATGCCTGAGTCCAACAGAGAAATTGTGGAAGGCTCAACAAGAGCTTTCAGCTCATGAATAAAAAACAATAAAATTTTGAATCAACAATAGAAGATTCAAACATGTTCTGTACAAGATGATATTTACAATCCCTTCGCTATGAAGGTACTAAGCGAGACCCGAATCTATATTCGATCATTAGAAGAATTGACTATTCGCCAATGAAAGCATGCTCTCGAAAAACATGTTATTGTCCAACCCCGCCTCTACGGGTAAATTGTCCATAATATCCTCGAAGCCAAACATCTCCACATCAATCCCCGCCACCGGCCATCCCTCCGGAGGTTGAGGATCAGATACCGACGCTGCTTCTTCTGCCGCCTCCGCTTCTCCAGCAGCTCGCGCAAGCGACGCAGGAGCAATATTTTCCGGAAAACTTAGGCCTGCAGCAGAACCTAGAGAATTCTGATGACTCGATTTGGAAGCTGAGTTGATCTTCTTGTTGAACTCGTGCACGAGTGAAGTGAGGAGCCGGACGCCGTGAGTTGCGATTGAGGAATTTGGCCATTGCTCGAGCAGTTTGATTGTTTTCTCGATCCAGGTGAGGTAGTCTCGGATTTCGACGTCGGTCTCTGAACGGTGGAAGATATCCAGCGCCAGACAAATTCCAGATGTCACTATGAATGCCTAATTCTCGTCAGTGGTAGTACACATTTATAGAAACGTTGATGACTGACTTGCTCGACCCACCATTGTGGCTCGTCCGGTTCACGTTCCCGAGACATTTGCTCGATAATAACCTTAGCAGCCGTGGCACAGGCCCATCGTGAATATGTGTATTGAGGTGATTTGAAGCTTTTGTGCAGAAACGCTTGGTGAATCATTATGATTTTATGGGCCCAAGATGCTTGATGTAACCTCCGTGCCCAACCTGCCCACCTTGGCCAGGCAGGGTTGTAAGGTGTACGCGGAGACAGACACGCCGGTATTTCATCAACTAACCGACGCATTTTGCTGTCGTATTTGAGAACGACCTGGTACTTTGTTGTTATATCAGGCGAGTCTAACATTTCGTCATGATAACTTATCAAGAGGTATGCCACGTCGTAGACATAATTTCCAATCTGAGTAGGAGTTGGTGAGCCATCGATAATCGGCTCAAAAGTATTTTCATCATAATTTCCTGGCCTGGTGGTAGTACAGTGACGCTTTTGAATGCTGTACATGCCTTGAGAAGTACTACAGAGCCAGTCTTGGGCCGAAAGAGCCGTCCATATTCGGCGGCCTATTTCTCGTTGGATGAGAGCGTCTTTTTGTTCCGCGTTGAGATTTGTCTTTCCGTCTTCCGGATGTGAAGGTATTCTATTCTTCTATAAATATAGTTTTGATTAAGGTTAATAAGATACTGACCTGTGCAGAGCTAAACCTCGTGCGATTGTGATAGCCGCACTCTGGTATACTGCCCATTCTTTGGAAGCCCCAATGAGATGCTCTGACGCGTGTATATTTATCACAGCCTGAATCGAATAGTTATGATAGTTTGACGCATATTCCCCGAGGTGCAAACAGGCAATAGTAGCGTTAGCCCATTGTTTTGCTAGTCGACGTTTGTCGTCGACTGAATAGCCCCACGACGTCGATGTCACTTCTGGTGAGCCTATGACGCTCGCAGAAAGAATCGAAAATAATAGCGCTGTCCAGCGCCAGTCAATGGTCTGGAGGTCAAGCTCTTGGGACTCGCCATAATTTGATAACAGGGCCTTTCGAAATGTTGGTCCATGATAGATACCACCTGCCCAGTACGCCCTGTGACTAAAGTCAGTATAGTTGATAGCAAGTAGGACACACGAAAGAGTACGCAACACGTCAATAGCGAGTAACAAAGTCAATCAAACCATCTACACCTACTTCCAAGACACAAAAATTCCCCATCAGTGTTTTGTGCCCCTAGACATAACTTTGAATAGGATTCATAGTTGCTTGAAGACTGGGTAAGAGTGGCAGACATTGACGGTCTCTGTGTAGAGTTCTTGGTGGTATTCTCGAAGCATAGAGTATGTGGCTAATGACCAATGTAAAATGATCGGCAAGCCTAATGGCCGAATCGCAAGCAACAGTGCTTCCAAGACCACAATCTGTTCCGAGGAGATCGTACACCGGTGTTCTGTCTTGGCCCCAAGCACTTTCGTACAATGAACGAATGAAACTAGCGTGACTTACATATATAACTCATGATAATCTACCATCTTTAGCATGCTTTCCTTCGCCGGCAACATTGATTGAAGATTGAATACCTCCACAGCTCTAGCATGGGAAGAGAAACCGCCAGAATGTCCATCCCCATCGACTTGCTTGGTAGCAGAGAAATGGCCTTGATTGTCCCTGACCATTTTACTTTTGAGAAAAGCATCTTTCGAAGCGAGTAGAGAACCGATACTGATATCCGAATAATCAGACCTTCCAAAGGTAATGAAGTCAAGATTGTTTGAAGAGGGAGTGGGTTCCTGGGGATTGCCTATTCGGACATTCGAGTACGTTTGTTGACCTTGCGACCGGAAATGCGTTGGCATATCCTGAAATGAAGTGGGTGTATTGGGCCACACGATACCATCCTGCTGAGGTAGAGTGGAGTCGTGAGCACTGATCGCAGGGGACAGCTGCGACGGTCCATGCTGTGAACCAGGGGGTGTACTCTTTCTTGGATATTTTCGGTGGACATTAGGATTGTACCCTTCACGCCATTCGGTCGTACAAAGATGAGGCTCGTTATTCTTGATGCATCTCGAACAAGGAGTTTCTCTATCGCACCGTTGTCGACGTTGGCTACACCTCGTACATGTCAACCGAGCCTTTGGCATGGTATCTCGTATAATCGTACGAACTTAGCGGGAATGCAAAAGACGACGTAGCCTATCAAAAATTAACGGAACAAATAAAATGAACCCTTAGACCTAGTCCTGAATGTACGGCGTCGCCCTATAATAGAAAGGACACACAGATCGTTCAACTCAAAAAATCAGAGACGAGGGGGCAGAGCGAAGTACAATGACCCAGAATACATGTGCGAAGTTCGTACGAAGTTTGTACGAAGTTTGTACGACGCGCCAATGTACCATGCCTCATAAGGGAAGGCCCCGGAATCGGCATCACCCTTTACCGTGTTTCCATGTTTCCAAAGTTCACACCAAACAGTACAGGTATCATCAAACTTCGAATTATCGTGGACAGAATCGCGGTCTTATACAGCTCATATTCTAATGTGTCCCAAACCCTACCCGAGAGCTCGTCGTTACATTGAAGATGCTTGACTCCACAACCCCATTACTAAGCAATACAGCTCTCAGCGACCACAAGAGCAATTATTAAAAGTCGATCACGATCACATGTTTGAAACCATACGTGCAAATTAAACAGTGTCCATAGATGAGTCGTCATGATTCATAGTATTCAAAGTTTTGTTCTTTAACTGGCGTAAACTTTATCTGCCATCTCGTTACTAGCGCTTGAATATTCGTACATGTGTGTACTAGCAGAGGAAGATCATATATATATAGGCGTGAATTTATTATTCTTGTCAACAAGTTAAAAGCTGAGATTGGCCCGCTGACACCTTCTGCTATACATCTATCAAACGCCTTTCAGTCCAAAACAATCTAAGCATTCTATACCACTGGAAACACAGCACCTACATACTCATATCCTCACAAAAATTTTCCACCCCGCAAGATACATCCTTGTTATGGTAAATAGAATTGCACCCGCCAGCAACAATACACCCGAGAAAATAGTCGCATTATCATAACCATGATCTCTAGCCACAATAGCACCCGCGATCGGATTCCCCGCCAGTCCAGCAAACGAAACCACGGAAAACAGTACGCCCATGCGCACACCGATCTGTTCAACTTTCGATATATGCGCAATCTGTGCGGGTGCTAGTGAAACGTAAGCACCTGAGGCAAATCCGTAGAGACCGGCGAAAGATATTATTGCGGCGTTGCTTGAAGCCGGAAGAGCGAGCCCAAGGACCAGTATGGCGGCGAAGAAAGACATTATGAGTTGCATGTTGTAGCGCCCAAACTTATCAGCTAGTATTCCAGGAACTATGCGGCCAAAAATACTGGAATTTTGTTAGTTCGGATTCGGAGACTACTGATGTTACACATACCTCGCAGCGTTCAATACCGCAAGAAGATAATTCGCCAATCGCGATGACATCCCGTTAGCCAAGCCGATGAGCTCAATAAAATTAATCGGAATAAACAAGCCCATGAAGAAGAAGAATGACGAGATGGTAACGAGAATAAATCGCAGATCCGAGAACGGCTCAGCGAAGACCCGTAATTCGAAAGCGCGCGGTCGGGGCGGGAGTCGAGATCTGACGGTCAGAATAGCAACACCCAGCAACGCGAGGATGAGAAAGGCACAGATACGCATCGTCCAGCCGAATCCAACTTGGGGGATCAAATGGGAAGCCATTATGGGGAAGATGACACCTCCGAGGCCGGAACCTGCTGCCATCATGCCAAAGGCTGCGCCGCGCTTCTTGAAGAACCATGTTGTAATAGTGTTTGTTCCGGCGTTGAAAATGCAGTTAAGACCGAGAGGCGAGCAGATTCCTTGAGCAAGGATGAATTGCCAGTATTCTTCGCAAAGACTGGTCATCATGATACCGAAGACGTGGAAAAAGGTACCAAAGAACAGGAGATATCTTGGACCGTAGTTATCGTAAACAAGGCCGACGATGGGTCCAGGGCTGATAACTAGTGAGTAAAAGACTTTGGAGAAAGAGATACATTGGGATGATGGAAAGTACTTACAAAAACATGACAAATATTTGGCAAGATGATATCCAGGCTATGGTTGAAGGCGAATATTGGCTGAGTTGATGCGTTTGATAGTAACTTTGGAAGACGCCGACGCAGTTCAGCCAACCAAAAGAACAGAAGAGACAACAGAATGACTGGTCAAGAAGTTAGCTAGGAATGAAACAACATTTGCCTGTGGTATTACTTACTCCTAACAAGCATAACCATGCATCTCGACCACCATCTGGGAACTGACTTGGGTGCCAGGGATTGACAGGCTCCGGATCGGTATCTGCGGCGGGAATGTGGGCTTGTTTCTCTGGTCCTGCTGGATTTTCAATGTCCCCTTCTGACTTGCGCTGAAGCGACTCGTCCAAAGACGGGACTGAACTTGTTTGTTTTGACATCGTGAAATAGTTGTCCAAATTAGAGAGAGACTGTTGATATTGCCAGAAGAACTGGAATAGAATAGAAAAAAGAAGGACTAGAATTATATGTTTATGAGTTTAGTATTAAGGGAGAGACGACCATGGCGAAGGCAAACTTGATATAAAGAAAGCGAATGACACCGCTGACTGAAACTAGATGAAATGACAGCGAAACACCGATGTACATTCGGCCTGGGAGCATTATCTCCGACAATCCAGCCCAGAATGGTCAGGGGTGAAAAAGCGGGCGCCTAGTGGCATTTCATCATTCAGGTCGGCACTAACTGAACGCGAGCCCGAAGGCCGAATCAACGCTCGTACATGAGTCCATAGGTGGTCGTGAAACACGTACTGCCAATTGTTGATTAATACACACCCACATGAGCAATTGAAAGCTCGGAGAATCCCGGTAGAAAATCGGGGAGTATATGATAGTTAAGAATGGCGCACTTGATTGTGTGATGGAAGAAACGCTGGTCGGAGATGATTCCAGTCTCCGCGTTCTCCGCTTTTACTCCGGAAACCGAGCAACTGCAGATGATCCGTCCCAGGCACATAACATGTTGAATATTCATTCCCATGGAAGTTAGTAAGATCAACCTCTCCACTTGAAAAAAATTGGGAATCATAGAGTGGAACATGTCAGACTGTTGGAGGTAGTCAAGGTGGCTCGGAATCCGACTAAGGCTGACCTAACCATGCGAGTCTAATGGAGTACTCATTTCTGATGAAAAATAGTAAGATGGTATATTGATGAAATGCAGGTCAAACCATTCCAACTCGGAGACCTCATAGCCTGACACCCCCGCCTTCAATACGCTCCAGATCTTTGGAGGTAAAACGTTCATATGTACCATCTTTCAACCAAAAGAGGATGTCTCCAACTTCCTCAACCTTCTGCACATCGATTCCGTCCTTCTGGAAGAGATGTTTCTGCTGCTTATTGGTGCCAGTCGTATGCATATGTTTCGTAATTCTAATGAAGAGTGGAACCGCGTAAGCTGGAAGAGACTTTTTCAGGTGCTCTGCTAGACCTTTCATAACGGTAGGTTCTTTCGGACCTTCCGATCTCCACTTTACAACAGCACAGCCTGCTCGACCATCATGCCGAGGAACCTCAACTCCGAGTACATTCGCTTCCTCAACAGCATCGTGTTTTGCAACAGCATCTGCAACTTCGGCAGTGCTGACGTTCTCCGCCTTCCAGCGAAATGTATCTCCAAGACGATCAACGAACCACCACCTCCCTTCCTCATCGCAACGCATCGAATCACCAGTCCTGAAATATGCGTCTCCCTTCTTCTTCACATTCCTTAGAACCTTAGAGTTGGTGGCTTTATCGTTTCCGAAATATCCTTGAAACTTCTGTGAGATATTGTCGGCGTCGATCTTGTAGAGTAGTTCCCCAGGTTCATTAGGTCCCACGGTAATGCAGAATCCAGTTCTCTCATCCCGCAAAGGTTCTAGGTCTTTGGAATCAGAATCAATTTTTATGAGAGCAGTACCTTGCTTCAGCATGAAGTTAGCGAAGGTACCATTCCTAGCCACTGCTCCTGAACTGAAAGAGTTTGTAGCTCGATTCCATAGACCAGTAGGCGCTTCGGTCGCAGCATATATCTCTAATATAGTCGCAATGTTGAATCTGTCCTTGAAGGCTTCCCAGATATCAGGCCGAAGACCATTTCCAAAAGCCGCGCGGACATGATGGATTTTATCATTGGGCGACGGCGGTGCAGAAAGTAAATACCTGCAAGTCTCTCCCACGTACTGTATGATAGTAGCCTTGGATGCTTGGACTTCCGGCCAAAACGCCTTATGACTGAACTTTCGCCCAATTGCCATTGCAGAGCCGTTATGGAGAGATGAGCCGACACCTATTACAGAAGCGGACGCGTGGTATAGAGGCATCGAAGTGTACATAACGTCTGATTCCTGAAGAGGTATCCATCTAGAGATGAACTTCGATCCGATAGTCGCCTTTTGCCAGGACATGATTGCAGCTTTCGGAAGACCAGTGGTACCGCTGGTATAGATGAGCATAGCCATGGAATTCCTCTTTTGATTGCTACGCTCTGAATTGGGTTGTCGAATAGGCTCCAAAGTAGAGATATATGTTTCCAGTCGTTTATCGAAGAAGATGATCTCCAGCTTACGTGGTTTGGTATCAAGAGTACTGACCGACTCTTTGTTAGAAGTTGTGTGTGTCTTCACTTGTTTCCTTATTGACCGTGGGATACTGTTGGGATCGATGTCAAATCCGTATCTCGCTTGGCGACCCTCAGGCAGTCCGTTGTCGGTGGGTCGAGATGCAAAGCCATGTTCTGCCATGACATCCTCGGCAAAATTGTCCTTGACTTGCTCGTCGACAAGCACCAATTTCGCGGATGAAGCCTTGATGGTATGTATGAGGGGTGCACCTGTGAGGTTGTAGTTGATAAAGGCAGGTTTCGCTCCGATGGACCATAACCCGAACCATATCCAGATGAAGACATTCGAGTTCACGAAGTCCATGGCGACTATTTCATCCTTTTCTACGCCCTTGCTCTTTAACCAGGTCCCATATTTGAGAACGATCTCGTATGCCTCTCCATATGTCCATTGCTCTCCCTCGAAAATGATCCATGTGTTGCTGGGGCGCGTTTGCGCTTGGTACTCGAGCGCGTAGAAGAGGTTGAGGTCATCGCGACGTTCACGAAAGGGGAGCTCGAGTTGAAGCAAGACGATGGAAGAGAGAAAAGGCCAGTCGTAGGTCAAGGCGAACCGTCCATTGAGATAGGCCAATGCACCAGCGGCTGCGGTAATCGGCACAAGAGCTGTATCGTAGCACGAAAGTTGTCAGCAATCTTGTTTTCCCAGGCAAGTACCAGTACCTAGGGAGTAACGGGATGTAGTTCGCCAAGCTGATGCGGGTACCCACCTTCCATAGCTGCAATGGGCGAAGTCACGTATCGCAAGGAACACAAAAACGCTCAGATGAACACAGAGCAATGGGTATTATCGAAACAGAATGAGAAGAGGGGTCATGATCGATTATGTCTACAACATCTGGAGCGAGTGAACTTGTCAGCTGCGGGTTTCGCGCCCACAAGACGAGATACCGAGGCTTCTCTGTTCCCCATGCTGGCCCGTGCCTGCCGACTTGACCATGTCACCGACCAATCGCACCCATTTTCCCCATTTGAGAGCACCTCCCCGCTTTCTTGTCCCTTGTCAACCTCCACCTCTCCGCATTTCGCATTTGTCCTGAAAGATGTAAAAAGATATCTTGACGATGATGACCGACCAGTAACAGATTTTACGACAGCTGATCAAACGCGGCGGGACCTACCTGTTCACGGACTTTGAACGCCTCTTCGCCGCGGTGCTGTCACCCTGCGTATATCCACCACTGTCATCGCTTTGGCAAGAGAATGAGGACTTTGCAGAACACACTCTAGGCTTTCTGCGCATGCTACTGATATAAAAAGGTACTAATCCTAAATAGAATGTTGTTGTAAAGAGTAAGACGCCGTTGCTGTGAAACATCACATAATCAACATGTAAATAGCAGGTGCCTTCATGCTAAA
Source organism: Dendryphion nanum (assembly GCA_020744415.1). NCBI lineage: Eukaryota > Fungi > Ascomycota > Dothideomycetes > Pleosporales > Torulaceae > Dendryphion > Dendryphion nanum. The sequence goes on from JAGMWT010000006.1 coordinate 1,102,419, forward strand.
TAACTGGAGGGCGCGATCTATTGTAGAATCTACGATTTCCTGATGGCAAACAAACTGAAAACTAGAAAAACCTCTGCATTTCGGAGCAAAATGATTGCTAAGAGACCGTAAAACTAGAGTGCAGTTATCAGCATAATCCTTCCAAACTTTCCTGATCAGAAAGGACAGAAGGTCAAACACTTGGGGAAAAGAATCACCTGAAAAGACCGGATTTTCATGCTGTCAACGATGGAGATTTTCAAACTTTCCTAAAAAGAGTAGAGGAGAAATGAGGAAGGGGGCCAACCGCAAAACTGGCTATTGCAATCCGTCAATTTGTCATCCTATTTCTCGAATTCAAGAGTGTGAAATTAAAGACATGCTGTGCCATGCCATCGGAGCTAGTAATATATAGTAAGTAGAGCGATCTCGTATTATCTCGCTCTGCAAGGTTGGACCTGACGAGGCTAATGAAGAGTTTTAGTACAATGGATTACGCCAAGTAGCGATCACAACACAGGATCAAGCTAACTCATCCAACAACAGTGATTGTTGCTGGTTATGTCAGGCTGTCCTGATTGATGTTGGCATAGACCTACTACCTATTATGTACAGGACCGCACTAACATATGCATATGTCAGAGAGGCAATAGTACCTTGCGCTCAACCAAAATAGAGGTCTATGGAAAGGCTTTGAACAGGACTGTAACAGTCAAATCAACGCCTCCATCACCAATAACTCTCCTAATCAATCCTACTACCCCCAATCTAAAGTCAAACCATCATAGCACAGCAGCCCAGCGGCTCACACTGCTGCTCTCAAAAGCCTCTACGCAGTCAGAAAACAAAGGTCCAAGGCTAATCTACAATCGTACCAACAAAATATCCTAAAAAAAATCAATTGAATTAATTTCGTCACATCATGCTAATAGAGAGGATCGAACTCCCGCGCTCGATGACTGCATTCCTTGGCACACAAGCTTTCTTCACTACCATCGCAACATGCGACCAGGTTTAGGAAGCCAGTACTTCGGGGCTCCGGCAGTCTTTAAAAAGACTTCGAGCTTGCTGGTTGATTTTGATTTCTCCTCTTCGTGACCGATCCCCGCATAGGAATCACGAGCTCTCGAAGCATACAAGGCGAAATCCAACGCGGTGTTGCATGTGCGGATGACGCTTATGTCAACACTGGAGTGTCGCTACGATCGCTGGGTTCCGGCGCAGGATTGGATCATGAAATGTTACTGAATACTTTCCGCTTTCCCAGATCAATATCGATCGATACTTCCACCTTAGTCTAGCAAATGTAGCTGGAGGGAAAGTGTAGTTAGTATGACATGGGCGTGTGGAACAAGAGACAGAGCAAAGCACATACGAATCAAGCGTATTCACACCAAGTAGGAACGAGCAAAGAGAGAAAATAAGATCTGTTGCAACTCATTTCCATTTCAATCGGTACACTGCCATATTATAGCTTCACTTCGCCAGTGTCAAATGACAAAGAGTACACCTAACCTCCAATCCGCTTTGGCTTGCTGTCCACCAAACCATTGCTCTTCCCCCCAATCTCAACATCAGCACCATGCTCACGACCAGTTCTAGAAATATCTGGGTACATCATCTCCGTATCTTTAACACCAAGCCCACGAATCCCCATCCCAACCTCATCGACCATATCGCCAGCTCCCACATCCTCCCTCTTATCCATCCTTCTCCGTCTCCTAGGCTCCACTGACCTCCCCAAAACCCCACCTCCCGCACCCCCCCAAAACTGCGCCGGAATCCTAATCTTGAACGGCGCACAACTCTCCTCCTGCTCCTTTGTCCACGGCAAATAAGCCCACCTCCTTCCGGGGCCCTGACTCTTCCGCGCCACATCCAGATCAGCACAATAAGTCGCATCGTCTTGATACCTACCTGTGCCACTGTAATGTGTCCATTGGCTCGCGTGGAAGTACAACTTTTCCGTTTCCGTGGTGTTGAGGACGTCGATTTTGCCGGTGGAGCGTATAACGATGCTTTCGCGTGGGCCTATACTTTGGAATTTCTTGGGGAGATGGTGGTAGGAGGTGGGGTTGAGGATGTAGGTGCCTGTATTGAGTGGTTGGGGTTCGGGGTATAGGGGCCATGTTGGCGGAGCTAGGTGGATATTTAGATTTAAAGGGAATAGAGGTGGAGAGGAAATGCTTACGGAGAAGATTACCGGAGGCGGAGTAAAGGAGACCGAGTCTAAGTAGTTTAATCATTGTTGCGTTAAGAAAGTCTGGAGGGATGTTGTGCAGAGTGCAATAATCCTTCCAATGGTTCCAGTCTGTGATGAAGCGAGGAGGAGGATCGGTTGGGCGCCGAAGTCGTCGGGTGTACATTGGAGAGGAAAGAGGATAGTGGGGAAGTGGTTCTGTGATGACGTTTGGTGGGTTATGGAGAGTCCAGAATTTGGGGGAGTGGGATAGGGTGGGAAACCATGTCGGTCGCCAGTGGAGTGTGCTGTTGTCTACGAATCCGGTCAGGACGAGGAGATCTGTTTGGAGTCGTTTGAGGGTTGAGGTATTGTTCACCATCTCTTGAGTCAGATGATCAGGAATTTGTGGAGAGGCGGATTTGGATGATATGGATGAGGAGTGTGGAGATTGAGGGTCAGATAAGATGGAGAATTTGTCTGTCCCATGTGTATCCGATGGAGTGTCTGGATATTCCATCTTGAATGAAATCTTCGCTGGTCGTATTGTTTTGGTTTGGGATTGAATGAGTGCCGCAATAATATGGCGTGGGGGTGCATTCACTGCAGTATACCTTGTGGTCCAGAGCGCCCTTGTGAGGAATTTAGGGTATAATCAGTTGTATGCCAATTTAGGTGATGTGCATGGAAGTGTTGGTGACCGCAAAAGACAGCGCGCGGACAGCACTGGTCATTCGCGGTTTGCTCACGTAGACCTACCACGCCGAGAAATCCTTTGAAGAGGACAAGATACGACCCCCAACTGATGAATCATATAAGGGAACTCGAAGAATCTTGTCAGTATTGTCGTAGCGGAATCGGCAAACCGGTATGCGCGAAAGTTCTTTCCCGCAATGCTTGGTATACTTTTCTTTGTTTGGGTAGAAGTAACCAAAACCTTTAAGCTACAGACTTCCCGCCTGTGCTTGATCAATTTTGGGTTTTCAGAATTGGGTTATGTTAGGGGGCTTGGGAATGATATTAAATCGTGTATCTGCACGAACAAGAAAGAACGTGAAGTCCAAGTGACAAAATGACTGGTTTTATCCACATTCCTAGCTACCCCATAGGGTGCGTAGGTAAACTGTGACGAGAGTATGTGTGGTCCAACGCATCGATTGGATCATCCGCCGCAGCGTAGTTGCTGCATTAGGGGAGCAAACAATTTTTGTGGAAACTGAACTTGTTAAGAAATAAAACCAGCTAGAATGTACGAAAACTATAGCGTTTGCCATCATATGTGAACTATCGAACAATGAAAACCCAATCAGGTGAAGTAGGTAAATAATAATGACAGTGGGTCATCGCAGATCTATAACTTTTCCATCTGAGCATCATGAACTATACATTCAATGATCAGACAAAAAAGTTTAACCATTAATCATGAAAAAAGATGCAAAATCAAAAGTGGTTGTTGATCAAAGAACGTTTCATCGGAGATCAGAATGTCAAGCAGTTGGCGCCTTTCCTGTCTGGGATAGCATCTCCCAATCTACCCCACCCAAACCAGATTACAATAACACTATAAGCATATGCATGTCCATACGCATGCGGCAGAAATCATGAAGAATACATACATATACCAAAAATCCTAGATACTTAGATAAACCTAAACCCTCAATTTTGTTTTTCGAGTAACATGACTATGATCCCCAAACCATCCAATCACCATCCCCACCACTCCCTCGGGAACAACAAAAAAAGCCTGAAGTGACAGCACGTTCTCTCCAACCACCACCACCTGCACCTACCTTTCACCAATCCTTCCCTCACCACCAATCTTCTTTCCCAAAACTCCCTTCTTCCTCTTCCGCTAACCCCCCTCCCCACTTACAAAAAAATGGCCCCAAACTACTCCCTCTACACCATCCCCCTGTACTGGATCCTCGCTCTCATACCCCACGCCTACGCAGTACAGTTATCCCCCCTCCCCCCATCTCCACACCCTCTTCCATTCCACCCCCTAACCCCCCACCCCCGCAGATCGGCCTAATAAAAAAATCCAACAACAACAACTTCAACAACGCCAACCCGCACAGCTTAACCACAACCGCCGAATATCAGAAAACCGTCCCAGCGAAGGTGTTCGCACGCTACGAGAGAGCCGAAGCCGCGCACCATAATGCGATGGAAAATGCGCCGTTTTTTGTGGGGGCTGTGGTGCTGGGGAACTGGGTTGGACTGGAACACGGTAACTAATTTCCCTCGGTGCGTAACTTGCCGTGTACTGCAGAGATTGATTTTTGGTAGGGACGATGAATTTCGCGACGGGAGCTGTGTTGTTGTTGAGGCTGGTTTATACGTTGTTGTATATTCGGATTGAGAAGACGCAGTTTTCGCATGCGAGATCTGCGGTTTGGGCGGCGGGGGTGGGGGTGCTCATGGGTTTGTACATTAAAGCTGGGAACGTGGTCGTGGGACGGGGGTGAGAGAATGGGAGGTGAGGAAGTTAGAGAGAGTTGAGGGTGTTATCCGTTGGTTTGATAACTTTGATGTATTGATGGGGCATTTTTGATGATACATATACCGAACATGCTCTAGAATTTTGGTGGGGGGTCTTCCCATCGATAGAGATGAATGACTGGATTCGAGGAATCAATAATTGAAATAGTCCAAATGTCGTATTTATGAGTACTTCTCAAGTGAAAGAAATAAGGATGGGACTCCTTTATCCACAAGTAAACATGAATCCGGTTCATCACCAGCGACTACGAATTTCCAATTGCATACGGGCACCATGCAAAAAAGCCAACTTCAAAATACACGGATGTGGAAAATCCAACAGGCAAAAATCCTAACAAATCCACTCGATTGTAAACGTTTAGAACCCAGCATCTAGAATCCAGACAGGCCTACGATCAGCCTTCTTGTATCCCATATTTAGACAAACAGAGACAACATAGAGGATTTTTAGATGTCTCTATATCGTTAGTCATGCAGTATAATCTGAAGTGCCATGAACCCAACAATTATTTCAAGTGCATGTAGACAAGAAACGGTACATTAGCCCTATAGCCTCCACACTCTCCCAACCCGACGGGAGCTAATCCAGAATTTGGAATCCTGTACTTTGCCGACTTAAGTGGCACGTTCTATCACTGAAGCCTAGCCTGGGCCTAGAAGTCCCGTCCGGAATAGGCTAATGGTGGGCTCTGCGCCGTGTAATCACTATCGCATCGCATATATCGTGATAACTTTAGAGTCATCTTTGACCGGTGAATGCAGGACAGGGTGTTTTCAAGAAACCTGGCCTAGCCTGGGGCGTTCGTATAGGTTGGTCAAATCTGTGTTCAAGACGTCATCATCTCTCAGTGTCAAGAAACCAGTGTGGCTGTAGCCCGTGCCCTCCTCGCAACCAAGCACATTTCCGGCGCCCGACTCGATAAATTACCAAGAGGGTCACTGCACCCATATTCATGCAAGGAAAAAAAGGAAGAAAGGAAGGAAAATTTTGAATAAAAAGATGGAGCCTAATCGATAACAAGTGACTCGGAGATTTCCCCCCAACCAAACCACCCATGTAATTCACCCTAGCGAGCTGTCAGAAATCTTCCACACCATCTCCATTAGGATGTGCCGAGCCGACTGCCGTGCCAGGTTAGGTATAAGGAGGGGTTTAATAAGATATCACTGGAATAATTCATGCCGGAGGATAATACCGACGTAGATAGCAGGACTTCCTCTTCGCTTCTCTGTTCTTTTCCAATGTGCTTGTCTCGCTAATACTAAGAGTTCAGGGGTGTGTGTGTCATCATGCTCGAAACTAGGTTAATGGTGCTGCCTTATGCAAAAGCTGCGGATGTACCTGAATCGATATTAGGGCCCGTGTCGCGCCGTGCACGCCCCCCCCCCCGAAAAACGCGCAAGACATGGAAAATAGATAAAAGGATGAGGTCAGATCAACTACCGCATCCAGGTACGCGCACGCGCGCGGTTGAAAGACGGAAAAATGTGATTGTGACGTGCCCTGTTGGAGGTTGTGATGGCGACGCGCATTGGGTGAAGTTCGACTAAGCGTGACCTAGCTGCTTTGCTTGTACAGGGGCGGATAGATGATGAGCAGTCTGGTGAGACGAGATTTGAAGAGTAATGAGGAAAATGAGGGATGATCATGTGGCATGACAGACAAGCGAGAAATGTCGGAAATGAGGGGGAGAGAAAAAGAGAGAGATTACAACGTGGCAATATTGTATCAATCACTACTGGTGCGTAAATGACACAGTGAGAACTCCATCCATAATCAAGTCGACCCCTGCCGAGAAACGCGATGCTGGAATCGGACGGTAGTTTGCGATGTCTGTGCGATGAACCGAGGTACGCACAAAAAAGTTTCAGAATTTGTCGTTGGCCAGGTTGGCGATACTTGGCTAGTGGTTGAATTCGGTTATGATGTTCGAGAGTTTTTGTGTCATTTGTGATTGGCGAGCAGTAGAGTTTTACCCCTTTGTGGCAAAAAGCGTTGAAGATTTTACATGTTTCACAAGATTTGTGGGTGAAGGGGAGAGAGTTTACCGACGGGCATCGAGTCCGCGACGGCGTCTAGGACCATTGAACTTTGAATGATGCTTCACTACGCACGTCGGAAAACGGTCCTTCAACGGCCTTGGATCTGATTCCGATTTATAAGGGGCGTCGTGAATAACCAGATTGGGGAATCGCTGCGAAAGAAACCGGGGACCTGGTTCGTGTAAGTGTAGTTTGCTCGCTTGATGGACTGTGCGGTGGTTCAAAGCAAAATTTTCTCTTTCTCTGCTCTCTGCCTGGAGATCATTTGCAGGTTTCAGAAGAAGCATTGGTGCCTAACTGATGACTCACGCTGGTCTGTGACATGGGATTGATTGATGATGATGTGTCGTATCATACGCATGTGGTAGCCCTGGACAAATATCTACTACTGCTACTAGTACCCAAGTAGGTATGTACTTGCACTCGCCTGTGTTCCCGAGTGTTGTGGCAGGGAAGAGGGAGGAGTGATGGTGGGGCATCTGGCAGGTCGTGGCGTAAATCAGTGCTGCAGCTTAAGATGGTTAGGGCCATGTGTAGTCGTTGAACCAGCTTAAGGTCGAAACGAATCGATTGGTCTGCCGATTTAGGTTCTCGCAATATGATAGCTCGCGAAAGGAGGACGTTGAAGCGAAGGACCAAAAGGAGGACCTCGAAAGTTCACCGATTTGTGGGTGTGATGCAGTGCTCGATTCCTTGATGGTACCCTGGTGAAGGGTCAGGAGGGATCTGAAGGATCTGAGGGATCTACCGACCGACAGGGTGGGCGTGCTGCGTGCAGCGTGCAGCAGAACGAATGCACTGTACTCTGTGTACATACTGGGCGGCATGTACTTGTGGTGTACATGGTGTACATGGCGCATGTGACTGAGGTGCTTTCTCCTGCAACCCCCCCAGGCTCCAAGGCTGCATTAGAAGGCCATGTGCAGGTTTCCAGACGTCGCCATACCAGGAGGCCTGCAGATTGCGACGACTTCTTGTTTGAGCGACCATGTAATATCTTTCTCAGAGAAAAGCAGGTTGCCGACTTCCAAGTTTGGGCAGAGGGACTAGTCCGGCTGTTCCTGTTTCCTGTTCCTGTTCCTGTTCCTGTTTTTGCCCTTTTCAACCTGTTTCGTGGCGTCCGGCGTCCGGCAAATCTGGGAATTGGCAATAAGCAGTGAGTCGTGACGGGCGGTGCTGAACTGATTCGCTCGGGACAGCGCAGGCACAGGCCCTGGGCCATTGATATTGGGATGACTTGACTTCGTGTCAGGCTGGTCAGGACGGGTCAGGCATGGTCATGGGACATTGTGTACGAAAAGCGCCCGGAACAAGGTGGGCAAAAAGAGGATCAGCCTGAGCCGATGATTGTAGAAGATCGGTATGTATGTCAGCCAACACCAAACCGGTCGTGGGATTACATGCTAGCCCCAGCATAGGCGCCGCATGCGCCGCTATAGGGGGGCATGTTGTGCGGGTGTGGGTGGAGAAGGATAAACAACAACGAGAACGAGAGAGACGTGAGCAATTCAAGGTTCTGACAGTCGGCTTACAATACAAGCCGTAAGTCGTGTTTGTCTGTGAAGGAGGGGCTGTGCCTGCAGCAAGGCGTGGTGGTGCCTGTACAACGACAACCAGTATAACCACAGTCCTTTGGTGTGGTGGTGTGGTGTGGTGTGGTGAACTTGGTGTATCGGGTGTATGTAGTATAGTGTGCGTGTGCCTGTCTATCCTATCTGCGTATATGTGTGTGAGCCTGTGAGGGGTAGAACTTGGAAGGGAGGGGTTTGGTGAAAGGTGCGACGAAAGTACCCCTCCCGCTCCCCTCTTTCCCCCCTGCGCCTTTCGTATCCGCCCTCTCCCACCCAGCACAGCACCCGCTATCCTATGCTCCATTCCCATAATCATCCATCCTCCGTCAAAACCTAGAAAACACCACAATCCCACCCAATACCCATTCTTCCCTCGAGGCGAATTGAGCGAGTTTCGGCCCCCCCCACACGGCTGGGCTGGGGCTGGGCTGAGGATGGCCTGCAACCGGATGTTGCGGCCAAGCCAGATGCCTGATGTCCTAGAGATGGTTGCTTCACTTTGTCTGAAGTAGCCATGTCGAATCCCGCCTCGCGGGCACCTGTTGGCTGCTGACGTTGCCATGGTTGTCCTGCACCGGCCGGCTGGGTTACGCGGAGAGTGCGAGGTATTATTTAGTGTGTAGTGTGTAGTGTGTAGGTAGTACGTTTTGTGTGTAGTATTATGTACCGTACCATGTCCGCAGTAGGTCGTCTGATAAATCCGCCCAGATGCTAGCAAGATAGACGGAGCGATATTGAACTAGGGTGTGGAAATGGACGGCTAAGAGACGGTGAGAAATGCACCTCCCGAATTACCATGTCCTATGTACGTGTCACCATGATATCACAAGTCCTAATAATTCCTCGCCAATTTGAAATGCATCCCGTGGCTATCTGGCGGTGGAGATGCTAGTTGTCTAGTGTGGAGGGGTCGCATTGTGTGGCATGCATTGCCTCACCGATATGTCCAACTCGCAAGAGTAACGCAATCTCTATCCTGGATCAGGCATCACAAGTAGTTTTGGATTCAATTGAACGTAGATGGTAAAATTCATATTTGATGATTGGTAGATGCTTTCCATCTCTCTGTATTACTCTTCTGCAGACAACTGGGGTATTCCGTAATTCCTGGTGACCATTAAAAATCCCCCGCAAGTAGAGCGACTCCGAAAAACACATCCATATCTATAAGTATAATCGTACATGTACCGCGCCATCTGATGCATAATCAATAATAAAAAAGCAAAACAAGAAACCGCTCAGGATTACAAAACACTGTGCTGGGAGCCATGGGAGGCAGCAACTAAAAAAAGAAAGCCTATTCCTGTTTCCCTCCACCCGAACCGGCGTGTGAAGGAGGAGGGCAACCGCTGCCGATGTTGAGTCAGAACTCGGCGTGGCAGAAGTGGTGGGCGGTTGGCGGTTGGACGCCGCATGTCAGCAAGGCCGGGGTAGACGCGATGCCTTCTGATGCGAGCTAAGGATCTTCGTCGCCGCAGACAACACCATGTCAATGGATTCGTGTTGGGTTGCGAATAGACTTGGTGTGCTTGAGGCGATGCGCGTGTGACAGGCGTCGACTAGGGTACGACGCAAGACCAACTTTGAAGCCTAGATCGGATCGTGGTGGTGGTGCAGATTGCCTGCATAGTGGTGGATCAAATGTGCCGCGAGCGTGATGGCCGGCCGTAGGGAGCGGAAAGCGGGAGTATTAAGGGAAAGTGGTAGGTAGTCCATGCAGAGATGGATGGTAGAAGATGTCGGGGTGGATATCAATGCGGAAGAATTGCGCCAAAAAGTCGGTTGCGGTTCTGAATAAAGACAAATATTGGAGGGTGAGAGGTTGATAAGCGTAGGTGGGTTGGTAGGTTGGTAGGCGGTAGCGTTTATTTCGAAGGAACCGGAGGAAGAGGACGAGTGGGTGGGGGTCCCGGGCAGGGAGGAAGGTTCTGTGTTGCCATGTTGGTCTCGTTGCTGATGATGGCCATTGAATTGGTTGTGTAGTTGTTTGAGGAGAGGGCTGATGACGTTGATGTCGAAGGTGGTGGAATTGATAGGTGGGCAGCAGCAGTAGTACTATGGAGTAATAGTATGGTTGGTAGCAGGATTCAAGAGCTTGAGATGGATCTTGAGAATAGTACTGTAGGCAGTATAGTAGTGGTATCTGAGTAGGCTGGATGTTTGAGTTGGATGAAACAAGGTGCTGGTGCCGGTTGGGGGGAGACAGATTTATGTATGTGGGATTTGATTGCCAGAAGGCAAAAATGTCGGTCAGCCTACGTACTTTTTGACGATGGTGTAATGAGCTGGGCAGCCCAGCGCATGGCATGGCCCAAGCGGTGAGCTGAGGCAGCCCAAGCTTGAGAAAAAGGAGTGGTGAGCTTGGACGTGCCGTGGTCAAGGTGGGCCTACCCTGAGCCGTGCATGGATCGCTAATGTGACATGGATGGGAGGGAAACACGGAGGCGTCTTCTCTCTGCGGTCGTTTCATCGCCCTCGTGATCTGTGTCAATCCAATCCTGATGCAGTCTGTTGGAGCATTCTGCGGGCTGCCCGTCTGCCATTCGTACACTTCTCCAAGGCAGCGCAACCAGGCTGAGCAACCCGCCGCGCGTAGTGAATCACCAACTTTTCGCTGCGTGCCTAATTCTGACATCACTGACGCTCAGCAGTGAACCCCCGCCGGTCCATGTCCTCTTTGTTTGCTGGCAATACTATGTACATAGTACATACTTCTCCTAGACGGTAGTAATGTGCTTATTATTAGGTTGCGCCAGCTGGTAGAGAGGGAGGCAGCCGTTCGCTGGCGGCCCCTAGTGCGAACGGGTCGGCGAGTGAATCAATCCTGGACGAGTCTCCTTTTCGCAGGACCAGACAAGCTGGGAAGCAAGATGGGGAGCTGCAAGGCTGGCCCAAACCGAACCAACGCGGCGTGTGTTCGGAGCAGGAAGGACAAAGGGGAGAGACTCAGGAAGAGAATGAGAGCAAGCAAGCAAGGAGAGGGCTGCGTTTGAGGGCGTGCTTGTCATGGACAGACCAGGAACGGGGTGCAGGGGGTGGGCTGCGCTGCTAACTGACTGTTGCTTGCTGGAGCAGGATCCTGACACGGCGACAGCAGCCATGGCATCGGTGAGCCTCAGGACGTTCTGACGACCCGAGACTGACTAGGGACTGACGAACGACGTCGGCGTCTACACCTCTTTCTCACTTTTCTTTTCAAATTTCCTTCTTTGCGACTGTGGCATTGTGCAGTTGTGGCTCTCCAAGCTGGCTGGGAATTGTCGGGGCGCGCGTGGGGCGTCATGGGCCTTCTCCCGCCCTTCTACACACCCTTCCATCCGCCTTTCATTTCCCTTGTCTGCAAAATACCCTTGTTCAAAGTGCAATTTTTGTACTCCGTCCACATGCGCGGCGGCATATGCGGCTCTGCTTTGCGTGGGAGGTCCCAGCAGTGCGCACTGCGTTTGAATGTGGGCTGGTCATGTGCCCGTCAGCTTGTTCAACTCCCAGTGCTGGGCAGGCACCTTGAACGAGAGCTACCGGAGTAATGGGATTAATGGAGAGCGAGGCGTTGTTGACAGGCCGGTCGTCCTGATTGATGGGAGCCGGGGGGTAGTGAGAAGATGGTGGTGGTGAGGGGTGATATTTTTGTCGCGGCGTGGCTTGCTTGTGCGTGCAGGTCGTATCGGGCCCCTGTTGCTTGCTGCTTGCTGCTTGCTGCTTGCTGCCCACCAGCCCTGACGGCCAGGTGATGCTGAGTATGCAAGACTATACTGGGCACATAATTACTGTGGTCAACTCTTTCGGATCTTTCATCTTTCTTCCCTGTACAATGCTCCCAATGCTCCGCTGATTGCGACTGGCAGTTAGGCTGGGATGCAACAGGGAAAATCAAGGTTGCACAACGTTTGCTCGCAAACTCTCTCTTGATATCTCGCCGGGATGTCCGGGTGCCTCCTTTGCTGTGCGGAGAAGATAGAGTTGGCGTGGTGGGCGGAGAGGTTTCCGAGGCAGCTGGAAGGTTTGCAGATTTGCAGATTCGCAGCCTTTTGCGCCCGTTTGCATGTCGACGGCGGATTGGCGGAGGTTGGCGCAGTGTGCATATCTTCCGCGCGGCCGTTCTCAGTAAACACACTCTGCACAGTACGGTTCTTCTCTAGTCTCTAGGAGAGTCTCTCCAGATGTCTGATTCTCGTGCTCCTACACGCACAACACCAGCGTGGTTGGCCTCATCCTCCAATACCGCAACCTCTAGGTCCCCATGTTCTTCTTCATTCTCTCTTTCTCCCACAGGACGGCACCGTGGCACCGTCCCATGGATGATAGAGGCCCCTTGGTGGCCCTTACGGACGACAAACGAGCCCGCCCTGGCTGGGGAAGCAAACCCAATTCCACGTGGCAGTGGCTGGGATCGCCATGCTAACCTTGAATGGAATGAAACGGAGGTCAGGAGGTCTGTGTCCGCTTCCTTATCCCACTTGCTTTTTTCCCTCCCCTTTACTTTTTTCTCTGTAATTGTGTGTGCGTGTCTGTATGTGTTTGTGTGGACGCTTGTCATCTTCCACAACGTTGCGCAAGTCCCTCCATTGCGAATGCGTCTCCCTTCCCATGGGTTTCCTGGCCTATGCAAAGACCACCCTCTCCCTTCAATGCCTTCACCAATTCCCTTCCCAGTCGCCGACCTGCGGAGCGGGCCCCCCTTTCTTTCTCGTTGCGGAGTTTGCATTTTCTCCGTCCCCGCCCACCGCTCCACTGCAGCCGCGTCAGAGTTTGAGGGCCGATGCGATGCTGTGCGATGATTTCATATGCGATCGGATCTTCAGGGGCCCCCGAGATGCATGCGATGCGTCGAGTCCAAAACACAATTCAATATTCTTCTACTCGGCAGTTCGCGTCTTCACCCTGAATATGCAGACCATTTGTTAGTGCGTGTACAGCAAAGAAACCACGGCGTTGATTTCATCTCTGGAGCAAAGTGTCTTGCTCGCACCAAACGATGGCACATAAACTTTCTGTTGTGCATCCAACAGCCAACTGAAGCTTTTCGTTAACTTTGAGCCCTCACCAGTGCCCTGCGGATATCATCACCCGTTAAAACTCTACCTCGAACTGTCTGTCGCAGAGCAGTGGAGAAGGTTTTGCAAGAGATCTCGATCTTCCCATGCTGCCACGATGCTGCTTGCTGCGACGTCCGCCAACTCCCGGAGCTCAAAACATCTTCTCCCCATGTTTTAGAGTTACTGTCCCGACAATCCGGTAGGAGCAATAGAGAGGAACCTGCACTAAGTCTGTAGTTTATGCTTTGCGCCACCTCCACGCCGTTCGCATTCACAGCACAGCATGGCGTCACTTGCTATCCGATCATCAGGCCACCGACCCAGTATTCTGAGTATACGGGAAACCATGTGTGTGTATTGACTTCCACGCAGCGTTGTCTGGCAAATGCAGACCACCCCGCAGCTTGCTTGTCCGTATCGACTGGTTCGTCTGACCACACACCTCGGCGACGAATACCCATTCAAGCAGGAACATGCAACCCCTGGCGTATTAGAAGCGTGGCAGATTCTTGTCGCAGACAATCTCCTCGTAATCGTGATGCGTGAGTACTATTCAGGAACTCCATCCTATTGCTTGCGACCGTTCTGTGTAGTCTGACAGTAAACAGGTACCCGTCTGCAGGTACGCGCATAACTGTGAAGTGTGAGACACCCACAAGCTCCATTCGTGGCTTGCGCCAACCGAAACTCCCAAGCAATGTGGACCACGAGGGGGGCGCCACACCTGGGCAGCAATAAACGCCCCCGGCGAGTCCGGAGGCTGAATCTAGGCTCTCGGGAAGTGACGCCGAACTTCTTCAACCCATCGTGATTGTGGCGCCTGGAAAAGCCACCTTGGACATTTGATGTGTCCGTGGTACAGTTACACAGTACTTTGTAGAGTTGTCTCGGCGACCATCGAGTGACAAGCGACAAGGTACCGATAGTGCTGAGCATGCCCTGCCACCCTGTATACGACGTGTAACGATAGAAGGCGCACAGACGGGAACTTATTGACAGCAGATTAGTGTAATCGCTCGGCAACTTATCAAATCCACCCGTCTAGGTAACGATCATGTCTGCGAACATGCACCAAGCACTGTAGTAAGCAAATGCTGAGCCAGCCTTATCAAACATCACCGATCAATCGGTATTGCCTGTGCGTCCACGTGGAAATACGACGCATTTCTGTCTCGGACTTTTGGAGAGTAGATATGTAGAGTTTGTTATTTTTAACCAAGTCAGGTCTCGTATATTCCATTGCGTAGAGCTGGACCTGCCTACTTTGGGTGTTATGAGAGGGTACGACGTGCGCAGATCAATAAATTCAATGCTCAGGTGTTCTCGTCATCGTTGTCAACTTGTTCGGCAGCGGCTTGAGTAGATACCCAGTTCTCCAGCATTTGTTGACTCGACGTCGGTACAATTCCCATATTGTTTCTCACTCCCTTTCGTTTGACTACCAAACACAAGATGCGGCCATAGATGCTGAAACCGTCATACGACGTATTTATTCCAAGCATTTTCTTGTCGTCGACCGCTTCGTTCCTCTCGTCATCAGACACTGTGTCAAGTGTTGGACGCTGTCTTGTTCTGTTTCGTTTGGTCAATGGTGCAGAATCAAACCGAAATGAATCGTCTGAAGAGTGTTCATCCTCTGAACTGGATACATGTTCCGATATGTTGTCCCTTCTCCGCTTCTTCGCTTTGGAAGCTCCAGTAGGCATAGCTTCAGGGATGTCATTCAAGTCCATCACCTCATCATCGTCCTCTCCTCGGACAATGACAGGCTCTGTGCCGTCGTTGATGACCATAGGCTGGTCGCTGGTACCTGTAGTCAGCCACCCAGTGAGTTTGCCCGAATTGCTTTGTAATCTAGGCCTGTCCACGAAGGTTTTCTGTTTTGTCAAGACGGAATGCCGGGACGAAAGTTCTGTCAAAAAGATAGAAACTTCAAAGTCATCTGTCGCCGCGCGTCAGCAGTCTGAGTCAGACTGTAATTGTACGCGAGGTATGAATATGCAGGTAATTAACCTGTTGGTTTAGCTGCCTAAGGCAGAGTCCTGAGAGATAAGATGCTTCACAGAAACCTACCTTCAATCACAACATCCTTGACGCCTTTCTTCTTCGCCTTTGAGCTACCCTTGCTCCGTGTTCGTTCATTTTCTTCTCGTAGCTTAGGTAGAACCAGCGGTCGCACAGCCTGGATGACGCGTGGAAGTGCCGGGTCATCACGTCTCAGGAGCCATGCTTCAGCGTCAGACGGTCGATCGAGATAGATACGAACCTCAAGAACCGAGTGTTTCGTTATTCGGAGATAACGTCTGAGCGGGGCCATGATGAGCAACGAACCATAGCGGAGATACAGCTGGTTGGAATGAAGTGACGCGTTTCTGCCCACAGGTGGTTGTGTTCTTGTGCCTAGGTAGTAGTGTGAAAATGGCAAGAGACAATATAAGCTGGAGGACAGGCAGGCGCTTGGACCGGTTGTGACGCGACGGGATGGACGGGAAGAGCTACAGACTAAGCCTCATATGGGTAAACGTCTTGGCAGACATTTTGAATCCATGGATTCGAAAAACATCAACGTAGCACGAGTTCTTAGCACAGGTGGAATCTGTTGTGGGATCAATCGTCTACATAACACCAATTGCGCTCTAATCGAATAAAATGACCTTAGAGCTTCATATCTGGGGCCCAGCCTTCGGTCTCCCTTCGATAGACCCAGAATGCATCGCTGCGACTGCATACCTTCATCACTGTCTTCCACCTAAGCGCTGGATTCTCATCGCGGATCATGATCCATCAATTAGCTCTAAGGGTATGAGCGTCATATGACTGCCTTGTGATCTTTCTGACCACTTTTCACAGGCGAATTTCCTACTCTTGTGAGCGGCTCCATCGCTGTCACTGGATTCACAGCCATCGTCTCGTACCTGAAGAGCTTTGGTTCAGAAACTTATAATCTTGATGCCCATCTCACCGACCAACAACAAAGTGTCAAAATTGCGTAAGCACCTGCTCTTCTCGCTGTGATATTAGATACACCTCCCTGATCACGAAACCAGTTTTAATTCGTTTCTCCAATCAACGGCGACCCCACTCATCGACCTGTCCTTATACGTCTCATCGGAGAACTATGACGCAGTTACTTCATCTTCTTATACTGCAATCCTACCTTGGTATCTAAACTACACAGTCACACCCACCCGACGAAATTTGGCACGATCGCGAACGGCGCATTTGGGCCTAAATAGTCTGGACGTAAGCTCAAATGATAAAGAAGAACGTCTTGGGCTAGGCAATGACTTTGAGGCTGCGAAACGATCCGCTGGTATTCCAGTTGATGGAAGGACTGCGCAGTCCAATGACCTTCGCATAGGTCGGGGTAGGGGTATTCAAGGGCTCTTGGGTTCTCCGATATACGCTGCTCGATTTAAGCTGGATTCATTGACCAACACTCTCTTCGAGCCCCTGTCAGAGATACTGGGACTGAAGAACTATATTCTTGAAGGAGACCAGCCAACAAGTTTAGACTGTCTTGCTTTTGGATACCTAGCGCTGATGCTGTACCCTCCAGTACCTCAAGCTTGGTTGAAAGAAGGTATCGATAAACGATTCCCTCTTGTGGTGAACTATGTCTCACGCATGCGCGAGGAGCTTATCAGTGACGAACAATCCAAGCCTGCGGATGTCTGGACCTTGACTCCGGGAAAAATGGAGGAAATTAAAGTGCAGGCAGAACTGCGCAGACTTGGTTTGAAGTTACCATGGCGGCCTCGCGTACAGCAACCTATATACCTGCCTCTGACCAGTTTGTCGCGCGAGATAGCCAGCAATTTCCCACTGGTCTCCACCTTCTTCCGCCCGGCAACCAGAACTCGGGCAGACATTCCCAACTCCCGTAGACAGTTCTCCTCCTCTCTTCCCTCTGCAACGACTATCAATGTTTTCTGTGCTGTTTCGGCAGTAGCAACTGCGACTTTCGCGACTTTAGCTATCCTCCATCGACGCTCGCCACGGGAGGGTGAGTTGATATTCTGGGCAATCCGCCCAGCTACCGGATTTGGAGAAGCTGGGGAGCTTCTTAGCGCCCTAGCAGGTGGATTTCCGAGAGGACTCGATGCGCTGTTATGAAAGGCTGGGCGAGCCTGTATGAATTAACGATGGCATGTCGGCGTAAATTATACCCAATGACCTACTTTGTTTATCATGGCCGAGTCAAAGCTTGATACACGCTGTACTTCCGCATTTCCGCCCTTACAAGCTCACTTGGCCCTAGTTATGTCGGTGGAGATTATTGGATGTGTGCAGGGTGCACACATCGAGACAACCCATGCGACGATCCAGAAGCAGGTTTCGAAAGGGGACAAAACGTCAGAGCTAAGGGCTAAAGACGGATAGCGGGCATCGGTAGAGCCCCCAAATATTGGCTAAGCTTTGGGGTCTTCTGGCAGTGGTCAAGGCGTATGGGACAGACTATTGTGTGTTCCAAAGCTAGAGGTAGCCAGAGTAACGTCAAGGGTGCTCTCTGAGTATACTGTATCCTTTGTTGGAGACTTGAAGACTGATTGGAAGAGAGCTGCCTAATTGATTTAACCACATTTTACTTTTGGTGATGCGATCGGCGCGTCAGAATTGAGACATCCAGGCCGGAAAGGAGTAGGAGGATGTGCGTGGTTCGGTGGGGTTGTGATCGCCCGGGGGTGGCTTGGAGAGGCGACCGTGCTTCAAAATGATGTCATCACTGGGTGGGCGCCTTCCGAATAACAAAAACGGAGCGAGATGCATCCTCCTTTTCCTCTTCACCACGCCACATACAACACACTCACCAACCCGCGTCCACCACAACCTTTCCTCTCGTATCTCTCGTATTGGAACACTCAATCCTACAAAACTACTTACGTGAAAGCGATTCGTCTTTGACTCTTTCAGCCTAACCGCCACAATGCATCGAACATATAGCATGAGACAATCGCGTGCGCCGACGGCCTCGCAGATCCAGAACCCCCCACCGCCATCTTCGTCGACGAAGAGTGGACGCTTTTTTGGCAGGGCCAACATTGGTCAGTCCTTTCCATATCTATCATTCGGTCGGTGAACTGTTGCGCATGCTATACGCACACTGTTCACCTGGCATGTGTCAGATTGGAGTCGCATCGCGGGGTTGTTCAATCCGAGCTTCGGAGTTTTGCGGCCCAGCCTGCAACTACATCTACGACGCGGTTTATGTTGCCATTAAACTTGATTGTTATCTATCATAAAGTCGCTAACACACTGTGTTCATTCCAGGCCATACATTCCGTCGAAATGCCGCTGGCGCCTTTGGGCCTGATCTCGCCAAAAAGCTGTCGCAATTGGTCAAGATGGAAAAGAACGTAATGCGCAGCATGGAGCTGGTCAGCAGAGAGAGGATGGAGGTTGCTGTAAGTACAGTTTGGCTCACACTATCCATACGATCGCTAACGTGTGTAGCAACAACTGTCGATTTGGGGCGAGGCCTGCGACGATGACGTTTCCGATGTCACGGACAAACTCGGTGTATTGATTTACGAGATCGGCGAACTTGAGGACCAGTACGTGGATCGTTACGACCAGTACCGTGTGACGATCAAGAGTATCCGTAACATCGAGGCGTCTGTCCAACCTAGCCGAGATCGTAAGTGACAGCATCATGAATACCCGTGGAACACACATGCTTACACGAAACAGGCAAGCAGAAGATTACCGATCAGATTGCGCAACTCAAATACAAGGAGCCAAACTCTCCCAAGATCGTAGTTCTCGAGCAGGAACTTGTTCGCGCTGAAGCCGAGTCTCTGGTTGCTGAAGCGCAACTGTCCAACATCACTCGTGAGAAACTCAAGGCAGCATTCACGTATCAATTTGATGCACTCCGAGAGCACTGCGAGAAGTTGGCTATCATTGCAGGTTATGGCAAGCACTTGCTTGAATTGGTCGATGATACTCCTGTTACTCCAGGAGAGACAAGGAATGCCTATGATGGATATGAGGCTAGCAAGGCGTACGTATATTTTTTCCGATACTGCCGGCTTAGCAGCTAACAACGTCATAGAATAATTCAAGATTGCGAAGACGCCCTTACCAATTGGGTACAGCAAAACGCAGCTGTTTCGTCAAAGCTCTCTACTCGTTCTCGCACACTTTCCCAGCGTCGTCGCAATGCCGCACGTCGCCAAGGTGACGGTGTCGATCTCTCTCATCAAGATCAACCCTTGGATAGCCGAGAGTCTGGTCTCTGGATCCCGGCTTCTGAGCATCAAGGTAACGGTTACGAGGACGAGGACGAGGAGGATGCTCCTTCAACTATTGCAACCGAGACACGAGGCCGAGAAGAGGAGAGGGTCGTTGCTGCTTAGAGATGCAACGCTGACCTAGTGCATAGCACTTAACTCTCCCAAGAACATGTCCATGGCGACGACGTATACCCCTGATGCAGTGTCAGTCGAAGAATTAGCCTGCTTTTTGTAATATGCCATGTAGTCCCTCTTTCAAAGTCGAACGTATATGGCGCTTTAATGCACACTTTGTCTGTTCTTTTCAATGCGACGGCTATGTCTGATTTGGTTGGAGTTTGGACTTTTTTTGCAGTAGTGCCTAGAAGTGGTAGTTAGCGACGGAACGATAATAATGAACTACTATGGTTTTGAACATGCGTCGTATACATTGTGACACGAAAGCCCTCGTCGGTGAACATACATAGATTGGAATCCCGTGGAGCCCTGTTGCGAAAAGCCTCGGCGCACCAAATCAAGGATTCCCATACCACACGATCCATCAAACGACCTTTCCAGCATCTTCCCTGCGAGCATCGGTGTAATCATGGTATCACGTGTGTTTAATGAAGTGCCACGCAGATTGCCAATTTCTAGCATTTTTGTTTTGTTTTGATGTTTCGTTTCCACCGATAACCACGAGGACGGTGCTCCGTAATTACGCCTTATATGCACGAATGATCCCCTGAGCATGAGTGGCTGGAACCCTTCCCCCCCGTTCGATGAATTCCAGGGTACACTATGTTCATGTAGAGCCGTGGTCCCTGGTGCCTGGTGCCTGGTGCCTGGGCGATTCAGCCACAGCCACAGTCCCTTGAGTAATTAAGTTACATATAGGCCCTGGCCATGGCCTATAAGGTATGGCAATTCCTGTTTTGGTTTCCCTGGAAACCCGGTGCTAGCATTGATTACAATTGGATTTCCGGCTTGGAAACTGTCGCCCTTGTGTGCGCATCCCGAGCTGGCATCAGGGTCCTGATTTTGTGTATTGTTAGATATTGGATCTGGGATATTGCATCATTGAGACTCAACAAATAAAAACCAGGATAGTGAGAATAGTATAGATACATATACACAAGGACTGCATTCATGACATTATAATTGCTTATCTCCGTTCCGTTCTGATCTTTCTCTCCATTCCCCTCCCCCTCTCCCCCTCTCTTCCTCCCCTTTCACGGTCCCTGCGTAAAGAAAAAAGCTCTCCGTTTCTTGTGCGCTTCCGGATCCGGGATCGGGGGTTCGGATTGTTTGGGACGCCCTCTTTTGCCTTTCCGTTTTGCGGGCGCGGGTTTGGTGTGCGGGTTTAGAGGGGGAGTCGGGGAATTGGTGGAAGTAGCGGTGGTGTGGGTGGTGGCGGTCGTAGATTTGACGGCTTCTTTGATGGTCTGGCGCGAGAGGCAAAAGTCGATATGCGAGTTGAATGTGGAGTCGTTCGGGGGTTGGGGGAGGGTGCATATGGGGCAGATCCATTGGGGAAGTACTTCTTCCTCCTGGAGTGTATCATTAGTATTCGCTATATTGAGGTCTTGTTCTTGGCTGAGTTTTTCGAGTTCGTTCATTTCGTCATTAAGTTCCTGGCGTGCGGCTTCTTCGAATTCTGTCTCGGGCCAGGTTTCCCATTGGCCGCCGTCGTCGGTTTGGTCGCTGGTGTTTCTGGTAGAGGGGGTTGTGCGGCGCCCAAAGAAGTCGATGCCGGGTTTCTTGGTGCTGATTATGTGGGTTACGCGGAGGCCCATGAGGCGGAGTTTCATGTTGGGGATTTCCTTCATCAGCTTTTCTAGCATTGGTAATCCGTACTTGTACAGATCGTCTGCAGATTGGACGGCGAATGGGGGCGTCATCTGGCGGGTGTAGACTTCGTATGTGTGAAGCTTAATCTTGAGGCAGAGAGTACGACCTTTGTATTCAGTACGCTTAAGGTCGCCTTCCAATTCATCTGCGACATAACGCAGTTTTTCACGGAGGGCATCAGGGGAGCCGAGATCTCTAAATGTGGTTTCTGTGCCGACACTTTTGCGCTCGTACTCCTCTGCTGGTTGGATATCTGTACGTCCTAGACCAAGGTAACATTGCATCAAGAACTGAAAGGCT
Organism: Dendryphion nanum; assembly: GCA_020744415.1. Taxonomy (NCBI): domain Eukaryota; kingdom Fungi; phylum Ascomycota; class Dothideomycetes; order Pleosporales; family Torulaceae; genus Dendryphion; species Dendryphion nanum. The sequence continues at coordinate 1,124,095 of JAGMWT010000006.1, forward strand.
TTCTGGCCAAATAGTTGGGATAGATAGGCTCGATGTGGGTATATATCTCCGCATGTCTTAATACCGATGGCTGCCAGCTCTCGCTCAAATACGCGTCCAACGCCGTTGACCTTCCTCGTTGACAACGTTCGCATGAAATCCATAATGGCCTGTCTGTCGCTAGCAATGCGGAACTGTCCATTTGGTTTGTTCTGATTCGATGCAATCTTTGCGAGTTTGGCGTTCGCGGCGATACCCGCGGATACTGTAATCTTACATCTCGCATGTACCTCTGCCCTTAGCTGCTCCACCGCCTCCTCTGGACTTAAATGATGCTCCTTGCAGTATTGTGTGAGATTCAGGTAGGCTTCGTCACAGCTGGCGCTTTCGAACCGGGGGTCGTATTCTGCGAGCACCGCTCGAACCTCCTCTGCCTTGGCCGCGTATTTCTGGAAATTGAGAGGCAGACATATCAGTTGAGGACACAACTTCATAGCAACAAAGCCTGCCATTCCAGACCGACACCCGAACTTCCGTGCATGGTAGTTGCAAGTTGTGAGAACGCCTTTGCCCACCGCCATGGGCACATCTTTCAAGTGAGGATTGTCCAGCTCCTCCACTGCCGCATAGAAGGCATCACAGTCCATATGCACTACCACCTGGCTCAGATCGCGGGAAAGCTCCAGTTCTGCAATGTAGTCATCGGCCCTCCGTAAGTCGTGGCTGAGGTCAAGCTTCTCGAGCTGTTGCTTCCGCGCAAGGATCCGGCTAATTTTCTCTGTCAGGTTGCGGTCCCTGACCTCCTCGTTGTTGAAGAACTTGCTTCCCTTGGAGGCATTGTATATGATCTCGGAGACTTTGGACTGATCGACTGCATCTTGGCCAGCCTTGGTGAGCGATGGCCCCAAAAGGCTGTATTTGAGGCTGTGGCGCTCGTCCGATGGGGTGCGGGATGGTTGCGGGCGGGGCGACGCGTCGCGGTGGGTATCTGTGAGGAGTGCTTCTTTGGTGTCTTCCTTGGTGCCATCTACTAGGGGAGGCAAATCATCCCTGCTGTCGGGCACATCATTTGAAGTGCCCAAATTCATGTTGGGCTCGTCATGGCGTGTCTGCTATTAAAGCAATGGTGAGAACCAAAGAAGTGCGGGACTACTGTGTTTGTACAATGCAGGGTAAAGTGGTTCCGTGGGCCAACGACGCGAAATAGTCGCCAAACCTAATGACGCGCAGCAACCACACGCTAGACTCTTCTAGGACTGAGTAGCTCGGCACCGGTCATTACACGCCCGGTTTACTGCCGCCGCAGGATGTCTCTCCACAGGGAACTGATTGCAGTCTGCTCACCACCGAAAAGGGATCGGAAAAGGAATCAGCTATTGGCAAAACCCCTCCCAGAAGCATCTCCACTGACCGGGCCATGGAGCACATTCTGTCTGCATCGTCCATCCGCCTCACAGAACTAGAAGCCCTGCCGCAGTGAGCAACGTCCGTCTTCCACACCGCCGGATTTTATTCGAGGCCCTCGGAGCCCAAGCAACCTTAGAGCGACAACAACACAACAACACAGCGCACCTCACTCCTCACCTCACTTCACCGCACTACACACTACACACCACCCTTCCGTTGCCGCCCGCCCATACCACGCTCGATGATGCCAACTCGCCTCAAATAATCCTTCCTGGTCCTATAAATCCTACGTTTTCTTTTCCCTGGACCATGCCCGTCGACCGAACAAACACCAACACCAATGGACGGCCACTTAAGCCAACGCTGGCAACAACTCGAACCGCAAAAACTCCCGTGACTCCCCGCCTTGCTCCCAGCCTGGCCTCCGGGAGCACTTCACAGTCTGCTCGCACCGTCCGCAGCAGCAATGCCGCCGGCTCTGTCACTCCACGCGTCAATGGGACTTCGCAAGAAGACTTCTCGACTCCTGTCAAGTCATTTCTGAACACCAACGTTACACCTCGTTCCTCTTCGAGGAAGTCCCGCGTCGGCTTCGGCAGTCCCAATTCTACTCCCAGCATCACTCCCTCCGGTACTCCGAGTAGTACGCGCCCTCCTTCTGCTGCCGACGTTCCTTTGAGAGATCAAAATCATGGCTACAACGGAACTGGGGCCAATGGCTTACATACTGCCCAGACTTCGACCCGGTCTCGAAACGGCGTGGGTGGGACTCAATATAATACAACACCCACACCACGGCCGCCGATGTTGCATGGATATAACAGTGCAGCCTCGGACGCTAGCGGTGCTCAGTTTTTTCATGCCAGCGAAGCTCGCGCCCAGGACCCTATCCCGCCTCCAAAGAAATCACCTGTGTTCTTTTATGCCAACGGCACACAGGACGAGACCTTGCGCAGCCCACAAGCCCCTTCTCCACCTTTGTCGGCCGTGGGGCGATCACAATCAGCTTCCAAATTCTTTCATGCAGATTCGGTTTCTGAAGGGAGAAGCGGCTCGCCAATCCTCACACCGCCAGCCGGCCCAACGTCACCAGAGCCCTGGCCGAATATGAACCCTTCACATAGACACCCATCGCTTCGACCCCCCTCACCCTCTCGGGACAGTAATATACATCTCTCTTATCGTAAGGGGGCGTCCCAAGTGATGCGCCCGAGCCTTGCGTCCAGGCCATCCGGCATATCCATTCTTTCTGGCCACTCCCAAGCGTCCGAATCTCCTAACGACCGATCAAGGAGGAGATCCAGTGCCGCGTCAATAATTCGATTCGGTCACAGTAAAAGCGCCAGTTTATCTTCAATCGACTCAGTCACGTCTCTCAAAAAAGCAACACCAAATGACTCCCCTCACATTACTCCCAGTCCGTTGCATAATGAGAACCGTGTTGTTAGTAATATCTCTTTGCCTGAAACTCTAGCATCTGCACCATCTCCGGAACTAGATGCCTTGTCCGGACTCCCATCGCCCAGTACCCTTAGTCCTACCAAAACACCCGGTGCAAAAAGCGAATTGGACAGGATGAATGAACTCGCGGCCAATGCAAGACGTGAGCGTAAGGTCTTAGATCTTGAGATCAGCAATTCCTCCCTGCTCGCAATCAATCGGTCGCTCGAGAAAGAAGTTCGAAAGCAGAAGGCAGAACTGCGGCGGTTCCGTCGGATGAGTCGAGCAGGGCGCTTTTCTACCGACACCATGACTGCAAGTCTCGAAGGCTTCTCAGCGATTGGCCTCGGCGAAATTGGAGATCTTTCAGATATGTCTGAAGAAGAGGACATGATCGGCGAAGATAGCCTGGCCAATTTGGACCAGCAGGAGGAGCCAATGGAGCCAGGGGAGCCAGGGGAGCCAGAGGAGCCAGACGATGATAGCGAGTCTTCCTTTGATGAAGGTGCTATGAGCCCTACTACTTTAGCAGAAAGAGATTCTGCACACCGTCTAGGAGACGAGAAGCGACTCCAGCTTGATCTTTCTAAACATCGCGAGCTACTCGTCGACAGTCAAAAGATGAATCAAAGCCTCAAGCGGTGTTTGAATTGGACTGAGGAGCTGATTAAGGATGCTCAAAAGGCGTTGAATTATCAGGTTCGCCCTAGCGATGTCAGACTGGGAGGCCGTGTTTTGGAGTCGGAGGATACAATTTACGCAGATCACGACGAGTCGAGGGCGTTGCTAAGCCCCTGGACGCCCTCACATCGAACCACCGATCCACTTGATCAGATATCTCTAGCTGGTTCAGAACGTACGGACCGGGACAGTGGTATTGATGTCGACGGCCTCAAACCAACGAATCAAGAAATACCAAACGACTTCTCTCCACCTCAATCTCCTGTCGATGATCCGCAGCCACGGACACCACAAGCAGCTACAGGCATGGGAGAAGCATACTAGAACAATCTTTAATTTTCATTTGTGACTTTTCAACACATAACAGCATCGGCGTTTACTCGGAAGGATCAACGGCGGCGCAATACTAAGGTTATTGCTGGATTCTCTTACATGCATTTCCCGGCGGCGCAAAAGGCCATTCACGTTGAGTGCGATCTCAACGTCCTACGAATATTTACTTTGTCACAGATATCCTGCTTTCTTTTTTTGGGTCAAGAACCTCTCTCTACGGCCTTGCTTATTGAAACCGTCCCAATGTAATGTTTCGATCTATCACCTTCCTACTTGCAGATTGATTGTTTGGTGTCACGGGCTACTTTGGAGGAGCCAATCTGTCTGTCAGTGGAGGGCGATGTTATGTTTGTACTTGTACTTCCCTCAGATACCCTAAACGCTGTCGATTTTGTGCCTCTCTCTGTGTGCCCCCTTTGCTTAGGCTGAACTGTTATGAATGTGTCCTTTTGACAGTCCAACAACTGCGGTCATTTCACATGTCAAAGCGAGTATCGTTTCAACGAACTGAAGCAAAGAACCGGGGAATCTCAAATGAACAGAACAAACCTTTTGGTTTAATATTTACAAATCAACTAGCGTGGGAAGAAGTGAGCAATAAGAAAGTGTATCATACGGACGGTCCCCCTCGCCAACAGTAAAAACAATATATCAGAATCAGAATGTTTCAACGTTTATCAATTATGGGGTATCTATATATCGCCAATCCAAATCCGACATTAAAATAACCAAAAAAAAAAAGAAATCGTCCTACCAATCTGTGTTCCTCTACCCTGACACAAACAAGGCAACAAGCGACTAGAGAAAAAAATCGAAAAGGAGAAGAGTAAAAGAGATACAAAACAACCAGCAACGCCTCACCCACCGCCTCTATAAGCAGCAGAACACACAAGCAACAACACAAAAGACAAATACCAAAACGCCCGCCCACAAACAATCTGCTTCAATCCCCACCCCCCTAAAACCGCCCAAACCCACTCAGCGGCTTGAACTCATTCGTCCTCGTCCTCTTAATCCTCCTGTAAGTAATCTTCCTCTCAATCTTCGGCTCATCATCCCAGAACCCATCGCCATCGCGCTGCCTCTCGCGCGCCTCCCAATCCTCCTGCGTCCACTTCTCCCTGCTGCGGCTGCGGAACCAGTCGCCAGGCCAGCTCATGGCTTGTTGGGAGAAGGAGTTTGAGCGGCGGGGGATGCTGACGGCGGTTTTAATGTTGAGGCGGAATTCGCGGTTGTGGTCGTGGGAGTCATGGGAGGAGTCGTCGTGGGGGCGCGAGAATGAGTGCCGGTGGATGTGGCGGTAGCGGTTGCGGAAGAAGTCGTCTTCTACGTCTTCGTCCTCGTTGTCGGAGTGGGAGTTATGGTGGTGATGGTGATGGCGATGGCGGGTCGTGCGGTCTGGAGAGGACCAGATGTTCAACTTTTCGAGTTGGTTTGGCTCGCGGATGGTCAGGGCGCGGGATGGTTTTGAGGGCGATGTGTAGGGATAGTCGTCGAAATCGTCGTCATCGTAGAGGTCGGCGCGTTGGCGTTTAGAGTTGCGACGGACGAGTGGACGAGTTGTGAAAATGGGGGAACGGTCGCGTGAGCGAGAGCGTTCACGGGTGTGGGTGTGGTTGTACCGGATGTAGGACATGGTGGAATGGTCCTGATTGGCCGGACTAGGCTGATGGGAGGGTTGCAGCGACTGTGCAGCTATGCAGGAACACACAAATGGACTTGAGTGACTTCGGTAAAGAGTAAACTGGTGGGATGTGAAAAGGAAGAAAGGTTTGAAAGAAGGATCTTGTGAGAAGATTTATAGAGGACACTTCTTTCTGTTTCACTTGCCTCTAAGAGGCACTTGTTCTCGAGGTCCACTCCCAACACCAACCTGACTGAACGCTTCGCCTCGTGGTCGCATTCCTGACACAGTGGATCATGGTGTGGCTCTCTTTGCGGCTCCTTTGTGGCTCAGTGCTGTGGCTGGACAATTTGGGGGAAGCTGATTGGCTCGCGGCAGCCTCCGAAGAGCAAACTGCTCCCTACCGCCACAAGTTGGATGCCTAATGGATGCCAGAGGCTATGGAGTTTCCTGGCGCATGGTAACATCTCGACCTTGTGACAAACTGGCGGGGTCCAAGGACGGGATCATGCAAGCTGAACACTCGAGTTGCCACCAAGGCAACCAGACGATGTGACTGGCGAAGGAGGTTTTCAAGATTTTCTGGGCGCGACGCAGGTACGCCGTCAAGGGTATAAGGCGGATGCCTTGTCAAAATCGCTCTTTTGCACCTTTCGCGCCTTCAAAGTGAATGAATATCGCGCAGCATAGCCTCTTGTTTCACGACCTGGTGGTTGCCGATGACGACGCGCGACATCATGTGGCTGGCCTCTCTCGTGGTCCCTTTGGGTACCTGATCGATAGCCTTCTTAAAAGTCTTAATAGTTCACTGCCCCGGCCCCCAAGGGCGCAAGTGGTTCTAGCAAGTCACCGGATAAAATCCCTCAAGCTCCAAGGTTGCTCCCGTATCGAAATCGCGGCTGTGGAGGCTTTGATCATGGTGGTGTTTGTCTAGAGCAGATAATGTAATCAGATTTGAGGCTCTGCTGAAGAAGAGAAGATCTGTAGCTAATTGAAGGAAACCGAGGCTCTTCCTAAATGTACCTGTTTGATGACATAATACATTCACGTGATGTGAAGCATGAACCCTCTCTGGACTCAAACCAATCTTGGAAAATCTCCAGTCATGCACACGCTCCTTAACATCTATTGTTTGGTAGAAATTCAACGTTGTAAATTCTCTTTTTGCTTTCACTTTCCAAGGTTCGTCCTGCTTGGCGCGTCCTTGTCAACCTATCCGATTTCTATGATCCAGTCAAGGGCATCTAGGCTTCCTGCAGGTAATCAACATTAGTCTTTCCGAATGCGGCCTAATGTCCATCCCCCAGCCCTGCTTTCATGACTTCTTACTTATGTACCAATCAACTGTCTGCACCCATCTATTTCGCAGGATTAGGAAGCAGTCGCCATTGTGTGTCATGCAAAACTACAAATATCATAAACAAAGTTCTCAATGATCGTTGGATTATGCTTTCTGAGAGATTCTTCACACCCTCACCATGACTTCCAAAGCCCAGGCAATTCAACTTACAAAAGATAACCTCCATCGCATTTTCGGAGAGACCGATGAGAAAAAGCGACTGGAGGCCATAGCTTCGATATGGGTTCCTTCATCAGACCTTCTTTTCGTTGACCCGCTGGGTGTATTCAAGACGCATCAAGGCATTAGTGACATGGTCGCAAAACTGCAAGAACTTGGACCTGGACAAGTATTTTCCGAACGGGGTGAAAATATCGTAACCTGCACTACACACAATTGTACTAATAACTATTCAGGCGAAGTGGATGTCTTGCAGCCGGACGAAGAGCAAGACCTCTGGGTGACAAAGGTGAAATGGGGAGTCGGCCCTCCAGGAGGCGCATTGTTGTTGACGGGAGAAGATGTACTGACCATCGTTGGAGGGAAGATCAAAGCACTCTACACATTTCTTGATACGAAGTGATTGTAACTCTATGGCATAAATCATATGCAAGCATAAGGTCTCCTGTTGTTACCACTCCAGAGTCGCTCGCTTGTTATCTACCTCTTTCTCTAAATCAGTCGTATGCTCGTCTTCGAGCATCTCAATCACACTGCACACACCTTCCTTCAATGCCATTAGTTTCGATCGCTCTCTGACTCTGGTGTAAAACACTGGACAGTCACGACTGTCGCACCGAACCTCCTCGCCCCAAGCGAAATTTGAGCAATTCCGACAAATCACATCGATTTGCTTGGCCCTTGTTTCGTTTTTCCACATGCGGGTTTTCAATGCTAGTAAAGAGTTTGCAGGCTTCTTCAAGCAGTTTGTACATAGCGGAACCGTGTGGAACGCGCCTTTTCCAGCACTTTGGGGGATCGCCGAAGGAGGCGGTAGCTTAGAACGACAGACAATGCATGCCGAACTTTTCATGTAGCTTTCGAGTGTCTTTTTGATGCTTGGGGCCGCAGCTGGAACCAGAGCATTTCCACTACCAAGGTTTGCGTTATTAAGCGGGACAACAATGTTCCTGATGCGTTGAATCTTTGGCATCTCGTCATACCACTGGCGTACGTTTGCGCCGACAAGATTAAATATCCGTTCGAGAGGAGGGATGAGATTCTTGGAGATGTAGTACTCGGCGTCAAGCTCGATATGATCATTTTGGAGAAGCATCTCAGGGCTTACGCATCGGTCGACTAAACGAGCACCAGGTGCTCCAGTGATGACCACATAAGGCACTCGCTCCCCATATTGAGGCTCAGACCTAGGATCCGCGAGCATACGTTTGGTGGCTATAAGTGCGCCAGGCGGGGGAGGCCCACGGTCTGAGTATGTTCCCATTTTGACCTCTCTTGCGAAAAGGAAATCTTGGATGCTGACTCGTCCACTCATGATTTTCATGCATTGTTCTTGGAAGTAACCTTTGACCTGCGATAGATCGCTTGTGCGAAACAGGATCTTCAGCGCCCTCTCTTCGATTTTCTGTTCCGCCGGAGTTCCATCTCGACGGACAGTCTCGATACCTTTAGCATCAAATACTGGCTCCTCTTGGTGGCGTGACTCGTATTTGAAACCAACGTAACGCTTTTTCGCTAGGAGAATACATGGATGATATACCTTTTCGAAGTTCAGCTTGATGGGACGGGGGTTCGCCTTGGTAACGGCCTCTGCGATCTCTTCGCCGATGGTGAATGCTTGATCTCGTGTACGGCCCTTCAAGTGGACGAAAAGGGAATCCGTGTCACCATAGACAACTTCAGCCCCCCATCTCTCAACGGAATGTATCAGGGCTATGGCTTTCTCCAATGTTTCGCGACCTGTCTGTACGATGCTGTCCGCAACTTCAGAACATGGCATTCGCCCAGAGAATGATGCAGAAGTGTACCCGTAGGTAACGTTTGCGAGCAACTTGAGGGCCAGCTGTCTGTTGTTGAGAAGTTGTTGAAGTTTTCTGTCCTCCTTATCTGTTTTCATGCCGCTCTTCACCATTATCCGTGTTTCGAGGATTTCGCCAAGCATTTTTGCGAGTAGAGATTTTCGCATTTCTGGTTTGACGTACATCATGCCGTTGGGCGCAATGTTTACATGATCTTTGACCAACTCTAATAACTGAGGCTCCCGCTTGAAATCCATAAATCCCATTTTGTTGCGTCCACGCCAGTTGACGATGCGACCTAGACAGGTCGAATAACAGTAATTGTATGCAATCATCACACTAGGATATAGAGACCGAAAGTCAAGCACCACGAGTGGACTGCTGTAAAAGCTACTTTGGGGCTCCATGACGAGAGGCAGACACTCGAGCGCATTTTGCTGCCCGACTTGTTTGCGACTGGGCGACGCAAGAATAAAATTCTCAGGTTTTGCAATTCGGAACATTATAGATTCAATCTTAAACTGAGAGCCCCGAGATATGACTGAGAAGAAGTCCACTCCGAGGAGACGGGCCTGCTCGCTGGTCCTTGGGATGGTCTCATTTGCTTCCAATATTTCGATGTTGAGCTGAACTCTGGAGATGAAGTAGCTCATAACCTTGGACAGATCTCGAGGTTTGGAGCTTCTATACCAAGTTGTGAGGTCGGCATGGGAGTAGTGCGGAATGCGTTTGTGAAGGAGGTGAAATACCACATTTTCCATGGTGTATTGAAGTAGACTGAGCTCAGCACGCATAGCCCGCCATGTGTTGATCATATGCCTTCCGGTGACTCGAATCGTAGATGTGTGTGTAAAACCCCAACGATCAGCATCTTTCCCGAATCTGCCATGAGACTGGGATTTCATTCTGGATAACTCGTCACAAAGGTTGTACTCGTATTTCATCCGGGCTCGTTCAATCAAGTAACCCCATGAGCTATTGTGGACCTCATATCCGGTGATGATATCTGGGTCGAACTGTCGCACAATATCCACCATTCGATTGATTAGTTCTAGCTCATCTTCTTCATAATCGACCACCACTGACACTTGCTTGTTAATGCGGTCGGCAATGCCGTCCTCGTTTGACAGACAAAGAACACCGGTTCTGGAATGGCCAGTAGCAGGGCCTTCTTCGCCTTCAATGCACCAGAAAATGCATTGAATCTCGTCTTCTGCAGGATCTGGGACTAGGGAGCCTCTAGAATTCGCATGAACTTCAAGACTCAGTATGCTCATATATTGTGTTTCGTGTTTCACGCTGGCCGATCTTGGATTCTGGGAATATTTGAAACCGTGCTTGTTTTTTTGCGTAGGTCCTTCAACCTGTGAAAGTCCTTCAGAAAGCGTGTTTGTTTCGATTTGAGATTTGGCTCTTTGTTTTTTGTCAGCAACTTCCCGATGTTTAGCTTGCAGCCACGTGTCAACGTCTAGATAGGTGGGAGGAAGCAATGCAGACTCCCAATGGCGCAAAGAGCAGCGCTGTGACCTATACCGACTTCTTGATTCTTCTTTTGATTTGTCCAAAGTGATGGGTGGATGTAATCCGAAATTCGCAAGAGATGTGCTTGTAGGATCAAACTCAGGAAGATATGGAAGTGTGGCACTTTGCAGCCGAAATTCCCGCCCAGCATATTCACGTGGTCGTTCCGGTACATCTAACTCATTGCTATAGTAAGCATCTTGATATATAACACGAGGTAGGTTGGCTTTTTCCAGCGTGTTTTCTACCATGTCGATCGTTGGGGGAAGATGGCCATAATAATATGTGTGGGGTGCATTATGAAAGGTTTTCGATAATTGCTTTACCACGGTACGAGTTTCGGTAAAAGCATTTGAACTACCATGTTGATATTTGAGAGAAGCTTGTTTTGGATGGCTGCATAAGGTGAATGAAGAAACCTCGGAAGAATGGATGGTAGATGATTTGTTTGCAGGAGTTGCCAACCCTTCCTGGGAATTGGAATATCCAGTCTGACTAAGGCGAAATATTGTTTCTGGAGCGTTGGGATTCTTAACGACAGGAAAGGCGAGGGTTGTCGGACCCGAGTTTCCCTCTGCCTTGATACTGCCTTGGGATAATTGTGTTGATCTAACATGTCCATCATTAGTGTCTTGCATAGGTATGTAATTACCTAAAGTATCTGGTAAATCGTCCGCAATCGGCCGCTGTCTTTTGCCACTATCTTTATATTCTGCGTCACTCTGACGTTTTCTTGTGCCCGAAGTGTTATGCAACCCTTCTTGTTCAACTTCGACCCCAGTCCCTTCGTTGGAACCATCGTACTCGCTATTCTCGTTGGACTGGATCCGTAAGTCCCAAAGTTGAGATTCATATGCACTCAGAGGATCTAAAGAGGGAGGATTTTCAGCATTAGGTCCGGTCTCGGTATCAATTTCGTTCTCTTCATCTACTAGCCCCATGGTCGTCTCTTTAACCTCAAAGGGCGTGTCGATTTCTGGATGTTTTACTCCTTCGTGAATGGTCTGGAGATCTTCATCGACATCTGGGTCTTCCCATTGAATCTGGCGTCGTAGATTGTTAGGGTAAAGGTCCTCCACACTCTGCACTGCAGTTTGGACCAGTTCACTGCCTTCGAATTGTTTGATGAAGGTCTCAAAGCTTGGTGCGGGGCCTCCCCCTCTTTCTTCACGGATCAGTTCATCCACAATTTGTCTATACTCTTCCTCATGCATCCAACCGCCCTTATCAGCTTGTGTATCCGCGGACATCGAGATTAGTACTTCAGGTGGAAATGGGCTACTTGATGGATCGGTGAGCCCCATTCGTAATTTTCGCCGTCGGGTCTCATCTTTCCATAGACTTGCCATTGAAGGCACAAATTTGTCGTCGATATTGGACATGTTCGAACGTTCGAGGAAGTCGTGATGAATTGAGCGCACACGTAATTCATGACGATTTAATATATCTTGGACACATATATCAACTTCTAGCGTGCAATGACTCTGTCGTGGATATTGGTCAGTCTCAGTAACAGCGCTGGATGGGATGGACGCGTCGTGCCATTTGTGACTCGTGGTATCTGTTTCGTCGCTGGCAGGCACTGGCTTTCTAAATTGAACTTTGGCGCAGTTCACATACGCACAACCATAAAGATTATAGTCGCACATCCATTGAAGAATATATTGAAGATGGCTCTCGTAGGGTTGGAATACGCGGTTGAGGATCGCTCCTTGATGTAGGAGGTCGGCAAAACGAGTCATATGTAGCGGATTCAACAAATACACCTTCAGGAAAATCTTGTATCCAACATTGTAACCATAGAATGGCACTCCTTTGACGAGGGTAATGTGTCCTACATACACAGCTTTACCATCATATGTATTTCGGCGATAAGCTGCTGCAAGGGCCTGGTCGATGGATCCCCGAAGAGTCAGCATATAAGAATCCACTGTGCCATGTAAGTACTGGGTCATAATTCATATCTGGCGCGACGCACCATCTTCCTTATTCAGGCTGCCATCATATTCCAAGTATAGATATGGCAGCGCGCCGTGAATGTGGGCGCACACTTTTTGACCGCTCTCTGTTGCGCCAAATGCTCGAATGACCGGGACGGAAGGTGCGCCCTGGCGCTGCGTTGATCCTGTACTACGCCGTAATAATGGATCAAGGTCTGTAGGTGTGGCCTGGTAATGGTCGATACAGTTCAGGCGAAAGCGAAAGGTGTCCATGGGAAGGTAACCTTGGAAACCAGTCTTGTCATATACGTGGCGTTGAGTGCCATATAGTGCGATCAAGCAAGTAAGTTGTTATGATTCCGTGGTGGATAGAAGCACGGCACGTTGACTTCATGATATGGCCTTGAGGTGCGCAAACAAAGAGGAAAAACGCGAGAACTACCTCAGTGGACGGGAACGCGCAGTCACCTGAGGCTTCTTGGCGAACCGGCCATGTCGCGCTAGTCGCGCTCAGAGGATCTTCCGACGTTTTACCTCCGCCACCTTTACAACTTCTTCCTTGCGCTGGACTGCTGCTGCAGTCAAATACCAACTTTGCAACAGTTCTACTCGGGGGATAATTTCCTCGATTTTCCATCATGCCGCCCGCGCAACCGAAAAAGCCCGACGTTTCCGCCGCTAATAAGGAACGTAACGAATACATTCCTGCCTTCATTTCCAAGAAACCCTTTTACGCAGTCGATGAGTCCGGAGCCGACAGTGACTATCTCGAGCATCAGAGATTGCAGAAGCAGGAAGCAGATTCGAAATGGTACGACCGAGGAAAAAAGCTTGCCCCTGCCGCAACGAAGTTTCGAAAAGGCGCGTGCGAGAATTGCGGAGCCATGACCCATAAGAAGAAGGACTGTCTTAGTCGCCCACGGAAAACAGGTGCACGATGGACTGGGAAGAACATCGAGGCCGATGAACTTGTTGAAGATGTTCAACTGGGGTGGGATGCGAAGCGTGATCGCTGGAATGGTTATGATGCAGATGAATACAATGCTGTGATTGAAGAGTACAACGAGATTGAGGAGATGAAAAAGAAATCAAAGGCTATTGAGGATGGAGACGATGGCGAAGATGACCAAGGGGACAAATATGATGCCGAGACTGATATGGGAAGAAAGCAGGCGACTTCAACGAGGAATTTGCGACTTCGAGAGGATACGGCAAAATATCTGCTGAACTTGGACCTAGAATCTGCGAAGTACGACCCCAAAACTCGATCTATGGTTGATAGCGGCGCAACAGCAGACAACGCCTCAGCCTTAGTTGCGGAGGAAGGTTTTATGCGCGCCTCGGGTGACGCAGCTGAATTCGAGAGGGCACAGCGCTACGCCTGGGAAACACAAGAGCGCGGAGACAAAAACAAGATACACTTGCAAGCAAACCCTACGTCAGGTGAAATCTTCCGCAAGAAGGAGCTCAAAGAAGCTGAGGAAAAGAAGGATATGGAACGGAAAATCCTATTCAATAAGTACGGTGAGCAAAAGCAATTCCAGGATGATTCTTTGAAAAGGACTGCGATTACAGAGTCTGAACGCTACGTTGAGTACGACGAACGAGGGGGGATCAAGGGAGCACCGAAGGTGAAGGTGAGATCAAAGTATGCCGAGGACGTTCTCATCAACAATCACAAATCCGTCTGGGGCAGCTGGTGGTCAGATTTTCAATGGGGTTACGCATGCTGTCATTCTCTTGTGAAGAACTCGTACTGCACAGGAGAAGCTGGGAAAGCTGCATTGGATCAATCTGAACGCATGCGGACGGGTACCGACGTCGACGAGGTTCCCAATGCTGTTGCCTGGAAGGAGAACGAAGCATTAGAGAAGCACGTGCCGAATGCGGTCGAGGAGGATGGAAAAGGGAAAGCCACACAGGATGCGGCCAGGCGGAAACGTACATTGGAAGAGATGACGACTGGGGTGACAGAAGATGAGATGGACGAGTACAGGAGGAAACGGACTATGGCCAGCGACCCTATGGCTGCATACCTAGGGAAATGAGTGAGGTAGAGCTTCCAAAGATCTGTCCGAGGTTAGGCGTTCTGATGCATATTGAGGTCTTGTTAGCATTGCGTTGGCGTTTTGTAGGATTAGGGATTACCCCGTTAGCATGCTGTAGTTTACAGTATCAGCTCTGTGAAATGACATAAGAGTTCCTAACATCTGGATGCTCTGATGAGCTGGCCTGCATGATCGGTGTATATATGGTCGGATCTTGAGGACTTGGCGTGGCCCTGTTCGCGCACTTGCATTCTCCCCCCGCGATGCAACTGACAACTCAGCGAACGAATGTGCATGAGCCTGCGCGTATGCGCTGTAATGACCTGCAGGGCTTGAGCAGAGAAGATTTTAGGGAACCCATGAATGCGGGTGGCGCGGGGACTCGTCAGTGCTACGCTTGGCAAGTCGTCGTCGTCTGCTGGTCTGTGCGTTGGGAGCTCCAAGTCCATCAGATCGTTCAAGGTAGGAGGCATCTGCCTCACCAATTCATCCACGACTTCTTCGCACCACACCATCTGCAAGATAGGATCATACAACTCACCAGCTCCATCTTCTTATTGCCTTGAAATACTTCATTCTTCCCCCCTCCGCTGTCTCTAAGTCGAACCGTAACATCCCGTCCCGGCGGCCGCAGCTAGCAGGATGGCCATGTACGAGAGCTCACGGAACGTGAATATGTCCAAGTGTGTACCACCCGAGCGCCTTCTCTGCTGCGTCATGTCCGTGAATACCTGGCGCAATTAATCAGCTGAACGATATCGTAGGCAAGAGGCAGACCTAGCCATCAACATTCGCAAGGCCACCAGCATTGGTAACTTCTCCATCTTCCGCCTCGTCCCATGTGAACTTGCTAACACCACCTGCTAGATGAGACCGCCCCGAAGCGTATGTCCCATCCTAAACCTTCCTGTGGTATCAGCCAACTTAGAATAAAATAGGAAAACATGTGCGCAGTTGTATCGTATACACATGGGACCACAAGAACTCTGCGTCGTTCTGGCAAGGCATGAAAGTGTAGGTCGCAGTTCCCATATGTTCACCATTTGCACATTCTAATGGGGTTATCTGTAGGCAGCCAATTCTTGCTGATGAGGTTCAAACATTCAAAGCTCTCATTACCGTTCACAAGGTGTTGCAGGAAGGTCATCCCAGCGTTCTCAAAGAGGCGCAGGCGCATATCAACTGGCTCGAGAGTTTGAGCCGGGGTGTGGCCGGGGGTGAGGGTCTCCGAGGTAAGTTTGTGTGCCAGATCACCTGTTTGACATGGACACTGAACAGCTGGTTTAGGCTATGGTCCCTTGATATCCGAGTATATATACTATTTATTGGCCAAGTTGGCCTTCCATCGTCAGCATCCCGAGTTCAATGGTAAGATACCCACAGGTCCTGACCGATTGTCAACTAACGGGACAAGGAACATTCGAATACGAGGAGTATATTAGTCTCAAATCGATTAACGATCCAAACGAGGGGTATGACGCGCACAGCCCTATATTGGTCACAGAAGCTCACAAAGACTAGCTACGAAACTATCTCGGATCTCATGACCCTCCAAGATCAGATCGACGCTTTTCAGAAACTAATATTTTCGCACTTCCGAAGCGGTACGAATAATGAGGCTCGAATATCTGCGCTGGTGCCGCTGGTACAAGAAAGCTATGGGATATATAAGTTCATCACCAGCATGCTTCGCGCAATGCACACCAGTAAGTAGCTCATCAAATGACGAAGTCAATGGCTAACACCGGTAGCTCTCGGTGACGATGAAGCTCTTTCGCCGCTTCGCGGACGATATGATGCCCAGCACTACCGTCTGGTTAAGTTCTATTACGAGTGCTCGAATCTACGTTACTTGACAAGTCTAATCACAGTTCCCAAGCTGCCGCAAGATCCCCCCAATCTTCTGTCCGAAGATGATGAGTCCCGACCAGCATTACCAGCGCGCCCGAAAGCAGAAGAACCTGCCGCTCCGCCACCAGCGCCACGTGCACCTTCTGTTGACCCTGAACCAATCAATGAATTTTGGAAGAACAACCAGAAGAGGCAGCAGGAAGAGTACGCAGCCGAGCAGCAGCGACTTGCGGAGCAATGGGAAATTGCCCGAAGACAGCAAGAACAGGATGCTCTTCGTGCACAAAGAGAGTTCGAAGAGCAACAGCGACTGCAAGCTGAACAGAGCCGTCTCGCCCAGGAGCAACTACTCCGTCAACAGTACCAGCAGCAGACTGAAGGTCGTCTTAAGGAGTTGGAACTGGAGAACCTGAATGCTCGGGCTCAATATGAGCGCGACCAACTCATGTTGCAACAATACGACCAAAGGATGAAGGCTCTCGAAGGCGAAATGCATCAAATGAACGGAAACTTCCAACAACAGCTCAATTCGCGCGACGACCAGATCAAGGCACTTCAAGAACAGCTGAACACCTGGAGATCGAAGTATGAGTCCCTGGCTAAGTTGTACTCGCAGTTACGTCACGAGCATTTACAACTTCTACAAAAGTTCAAGACATTGCAACTTAAAGCAAATTCTGCTCAAGAAGCGATGGACGCCCGTGAGAAGCTTTCGCGAGAATTGAAGACGAAGAATCTCGAACTTGCTGACATGATTCGGGAACGTGATCGGGCTCGTTTGGATGTAGACCGACATTCAGGGGGTCACCGTGAAGAAGTTGAGAAACTTAAACGTGAACTTCGAGACGCATTGGACCGCGCAGATGCTGCTGAACGAGGCAAAGGATCTGAACTATCAGCTATGCTTTCGAGGCATAACAGGGAAATTGCCGACCTAGAGGAAGCATTGAGGAACAAAACGCGCTCTCTTAATGACTTCCAAGACAAATTCCGCGAGGGTGACTCTGACCTCGAGCGGCAACTGCGCGAGAAAGAGGACGAGCTTGAGATTTTCCGGGCTGGCATGGACCAGACTTTGATTGAACTCAATGATTTGAAGCTCAAAGAGAGAGCGAACGAGAATGCTATTGACGGTCATCTGGACTCTTTCATCCAGGACAGCCTACAAAAGATCAACGACATCATTGATTCTGTTCTACAGAGCGGTGTACAGCGAGTCGACGATGCACTTTACGAATTGGATTCCTCTATGCAGGGTGGTAATCAAAACGCATCCGGTCCCTTCGTTCTTTCACAGATTGAAAAGGCATCAACTTGCACCATGGAATTTGCAACAGCATTCAACGCTTTTGTTGCCGATGGACCCAATGCCCAATACACAGAGATCATCAAGACTGTGAACGCATTCTCAGGCTCCATTGCTGATGTATTGATTAACACCAAGGGCTTGACGAGATTTGCCTCCGATGATAACAAAGCTGACCAGCTTATCAACGCAGCCAGGGCTTCTGCAACCGCAACAGTCAAGTTTTTCCGAAATGTACAGTCGGTTCGTCTATACGATCTTGATACGGACACCAAGATCAACGTCGTGGTCAACAACAATGCCGAGGTTTTGCGCAACCTTCATTCTTTGTCCAAATTGGCAGATGCATTTGCTCCAAAGAGCAAGATTGCCAATGCTCAGGGAGACCTAGGTGATCTGGTGGACAGCGAATTGACCAAGGCTGCCAATGCCATCGACGCTGCCGCTGAGCGACTTAATAAGTTGATGAAGAAACCACGAGATCAATACTCAACGTACGAGCTCAAGATTCACGACTCTATTCTCAATGCAGCGATTGCTGTTACGAATGCTATTGCACAGCTTATTAAAGCCGCATCAGCATCCCAACAGGAAATCGTTGCACAAGGTCGCGGTAGCAACATGTCCCGTACCCAATTTTACAAAAAACACAACAGATGGACTGAAGGACTTATCAGCGCCGCAAAAGCAGTCGCAACATCAACAAATACGCTTATCGAGACTGCGGATGGTGTCATTTCTGGGCGTGCCTCGCCTGAGCAGCTCATTGTCGCCTCCAACGATGTCGCAGCGTCCACTGCACAGCTTGTTGCTGCAAGTAGGGTCAAGGCAAGCTTTATGAGCAAGACTCAAGACAGACTTGAAAGTGCCTCGAAAGCTGTCACCAGTGCTTGCCGTTCATTGGTCAGACAGGTACAAGAAATCATCGCACAGAAAAATGCAGGAGAAGAAAGTGTTGACTACACTAAGCTGACCGATCATGAGTTCAAAGTCCGTCAAATGGAACAACAGGTATGTTTTGCAATTAACAATACAGAAAAAACGTGTCTAATCATTATGAACAGGTCGAGATCCTTCAACTTGAAAACTCTTTATCAGCAGCTAGAACCAGGTTGGGCGAAATGAGGAAGCTCTCATATCTCGAGGAGTAATAGTGCAAATATTATCTCCTTTGACATCTATACAGGTGTTATTTTGAGCGAAGCTTGTGGGCCAAAATTCTTCTTGAGCCTTGGGTGGTACAGTTTTATGTTGACTGCAGAGAATCTCGAAGGGCGAACTTGTGATGAACGAACCAATACCCCTCTGCTTCGCTTTGGGGGAGCTGCAGTTAGAATCGTATAATTTTCTGTCTTTTTATCTTCAACTAGTCAGTGGTCATAGGCCCTGTAGTTCGTATATATTTCCATATTGAAGACTGTCCTAATCGATATTCAAATACTCTGCTGGAAGCAAGCATATGAGACGTCCAGCTAAACCTTCAAAGGCGGGGAATGGGAAATCCCACGGGAAAACTAAGCTTGGACCCTTCTCTCGGTAGTGCTGCTGCTAGCGTCGGAGATAGCGGCGACAACATCACCATGCTGATTGTTATCCAGTTCTTCCGCCACCTAATGCTTTCGACGTCCCACAATGGATGCTTCACGATCGAGCGAAAACGCGAGCGAAGCCAACGAAAACGATGCCAGAACCATTGTATATGATCCGACTGACCCTTTCTGGGACGATGACTCCAACGACGATAATGACGACATAGACTACCTCCCCGCACAAGGAGATATCTACAGCGAAGATGATGGAGACGGCGAGGAAGGAGATACGTTATTCCACGGTAGAGACGGATTCCATCTAGTGTTTTATATGAGGAGAGAGCTAACAAGAACAAACAGATGCTGCTGAGGAATTAAGTGGAGTGGAAATCGAAGTAGAGCTTACTGAAGAAGACGACGATGAGGAAGACGATGGGAGTGAAAACAACGATGGCGAAGACTCTGAGAATGCTCGACGTCCAATATATAGTAGGCAATCTGTGTTCAACGTATGCAACCCTCGGGACTGATGGAATGCAGTCACGCGCGAGCAGATCCTACAATTGCTTGGGGCAGGTGGCCTGGCCCGAATTTTCGCATCAGATTCTCCAGCAATAGCCCGACGAAGAAATCCACAATTTATCTCCGATTCTGAAGACGAAGACGAAAATGATCAGGTCGGCACAGGCTATGATCCCGTCGGTCCGAGAAGAAGACGAGGCCGCGGTCGCGCAGCGTTCCAGAAGGTACCGAGTGACGAGGGTAGAGAGTTATTGGAAGCTGGAATCTTTGGATCAAATTCGCGTTCGGAGAATACCATAATACGAAGGAAGAAAAAGTTAGCGTACAAACTCCTTCATCGTGAACTTGGGCTTGGGAGCGTAGGTCGACAAATGAACGAGCATAAACTCATCAAGCAGGACATGATCCCGGAGTCAACGGCTGATACCATAATACATTACAATGCGAGATGTTATTCCGGACAGTTCTCCGACGATGGCAATTTCTTCTTCTCGTGCGGCCAGGATTTTCGTGTGCGCATGTACGACACGTCGAACCCATATAACTGGAAATATTACAAAGTGAGTTGATCATAGTCCCATGAACAGATCATTCCTGACTAGGCACAGACTGTTGTCTATCCTTATGGACAATGGACGATTACAGATGCTTCTTTAAGCCCCGACAACCGCTTTCTGGCATACAGTTCTATCAGGAGCATTGTATGCCTTGCGCCGACCGACCCAGCTGACCAAAACGACCCTACCCTTTTAGATTTTGCAAATATTGGTACCGCGAATCCTCGTGGATTCCACACATATTTTGGGGTACGTACATCGCCGAGAAATAATCGTTCAATTTACTAAACTCTTAGATCTGGTCAATCCGTTTTTCCGGGGACGGGAGGGAGATTGTGGCTGGTACAGGAGACAACTCCGTATATGTTTATGACATTGAACGACGACAATCCATTCTTCGCATACCAGGCCACGACGATGATGTTAACGCTGTATGTTTCGGTGACTCGCAGTCACCACACATTTTGTATTCCGGCTCTGATGACACGACTATTAAAGTCTGGGACCGTCGCAGCATGGGGGATGGAAGAGAAGCAGGCGTATTCTTAGGCCACACAGAAGGCCTGACGTATGTTGATAGCAAAGGTGACGGACGATACGTACTCAGTAATGGGAAAGACCAGACAGCGAAGCTATGGGACTTAAGGAAGATGATGAGCAAAGAGAAGGCCGAAAGGGTTGACATCAACAGATACACAACCCGCTTCGAATATCGAAGCAACGCGTATCCCGTTAACGACTACATACCCCACCCTCACGATTGTTCATTGGTCACATTCCGAGGGCACAAGGTGCTAAAAACGCTCATTCGTTGCCACTTTTCGCCAGCTGGTAGCACGGATTCAAGATACGTTTATTCGGGAAGTTATGATGGTAAAGTGTATGTGTGGAATATGGATGCAACATTAGCAGGAACAGTGGACGTTCTCAAAGCAACGAGGAACAGCCGCCCGCGAGATATTCATCAACTCGCAGAGACCTACGACTTCTTCGGGCGAAATGGAGGGAGCTGGATGACATGCGTA
The DNA here is from genome assembly GCA_020744415.1 of Dendryphion nanum. Classification (NCBI taxonomy): domain Eukaryota; kingdom Fungi; phylum Ascomycota; class Dothideomycetes; order Pleosporales; family Torulaceae; genus Dendryphion; species Dendryphion nanum. The sequence continues at coordinate 1,145,176 of JAGMWT010000006.1, forward strand.
AGAGACGCTAGTTGGCATCCAAATGCGCCTGTCATCGCCGGTGAGTACTGTGGACACACCCTCCTATCCCGAGCTAACATTTCGCAGCCACATCTTGGAATGGATGGGGGACTTCCCAAGGAACGTGTACTGTACATACTTGGAACGATGGTGTGGAGGACGACGAAGGCGACCCTCAAATGAGCAGAAGAGTAAACGCGCAGCTACGACATGACGAACGTCTCTATCACCCGCTCCCTAGTCGAACTGCACAGTTTAGCGATGATTGGTCGGACGAGTAGATATGTGTCAATGAAGTACGCTCAATCATCGTGTATTCCAGGGTTATTGGATTTCATCGCAGGAATTCGGTCAGAATTGGAATGAATTGAGCATCCGATGTCGATGTAAATTTGGATATAATCAAACTCCCGCTTGCCCAATGTCCGTATTGTACAGCATTAGACGGCCATCTTTATATAATGCATCCGTCCTGCGCCTCCCATTTCCATGCAGTATGCAGCTATTCCATCACAAGTATTCTACCAAGCCCCCCTCTTCCCCAAGAAATCCGTGAGTCCTGCACTCATGCGCCGCCGACGAGAATATTGTTTATGGGGATGTGGACGAGCTTGACGATGTACTGATTACAGTTAGGGGATGAATGCTTTCCGAAGAGGAGCCGGGGAAACGTACGCCGATAACTCCCATAACGATGAAGCCGGTTGCAACAGCTTGAGAGATCTCTTTGATTGAGGTTAGTTTTGTCGTTGCCTGAAAAGAAACGAGATGTACGAACTGATGAATTCCCTCTTGTCGGGCTTCTGGCATCGATTGATGAAGTTAACACCATCCTTAACGAACTCTAGACATTATGTTACTACGTGGCTCAAGGCTCTGATGTATTCGTGGGCCAATTACCCTGGGGGATGTCGGCGAATTCCTTTACGTTCTCCATTTTATCTGGTTTATGTAGGAGCGGATGCGCGGATTGAGGTGATAGCAATTAAGTTGTGGATATTCGTGCGGTGATGGATCAGGAGTCGAGGGATGGGGAGGTCGCCAAATTATTATGCGGAGTAGCACCTCGTCTGGCCACATCGCATTCGCCAAGCCCACTCGGGCAATGCCAAGCCGCTAGGTGCCCTCGGACGCCAAAGCTCCCTGAACCCAGCGACCGGCGACCCGTCTCCTCGACTGCCCGTCTCTGACAAGGCCTTGCACCTAACCTCTGCTGCTATCCTCCCACCCTCTTCTCTCCCTACAGCTTCATCGTCTCAGCTTCTCTCTATCTAGTCATCATTCCTCTAGCCCATCCAGGTTTGTCTCGTACAGAAAACACACTCATCTCGGCTATCTAGGGACCTATCAGTCCGTCCACGACGGCTTCACGTTACGAGCTCGGGCGTACGCGTACAGGGTAGTTGAGCGTGGGCTCAACGTTGTCTATATCGTCCTCGGGGGTCTCCCTCTCCATCTCATCTCATTACTAGCTGGACGCACGTGTATGCGCCTTATAACTCGTGGAGGAAGCTTCTGTATCACGGCATTTCGCACTGAACACAACTGTACTGGAGACTGGCGGCGCCAAAGGGCCTGAGCAAGCGCGAAAGCGAATCCAGCAAGCCTAGCTTCACACTTTTCAAATCTGTACCTTTTTATCACACTACCGCATCTGCCAGAGGCGATCGGGCTTTTGACATTTGAGCACTCTTTTTCGGGACTTTGTTTCCAAGCCTTTACAGGAGCGCAACTGTACGTATCTCCTTTGATCTGCGCTTTTTTCGGTTTCTTCTCGCGGCACCGTATCACAGGTTCTATGCCATGGCCATTTCTGTCTCGGCCTATTCATCCCTCTTGTCTTATAGTCCGCTGATTAGAATGCCGCACACAGAACTGCATGCACTTGAGCAATTGGGCTTGCACATCAAGTATCTAAAAGCCAATCAAAGTTACCTGGAATACTCATACAACACGTTCACCTCAAAACACCGTATTTAGGTTGACTCGACAGAATGGCAGACGACGATAATTTCGATATCGACATCTACGGCGATGAAACGTCTCCAGACTACCAAGACACAAGTCTTCAAGGAGAGGTAAAGCAAGAGGATACTACGCCGATGCACACAGACTCACATACCGACGGCCACAATGATGGTAAAACATCAAGTGCAAATGCAGGTATTAAAGAAGAGAACTACGGTGAAGAGGCAAACGGACGCTCACACCAAGAAAACGGCACACAACAGATATCAAGCACTGGCGGCTCCAATGATCAAGTGCAGCCGCCGAAACAGGCTCCTCAACAACAGGGAATGAAGCGCAAGCAAGGCGATGTCGATGATAGGCCCACCGACCCAGGCGCAACGTCTGCGCTTATGATCAACGATCTGAATTGGTGGATAAGTGAAGAGGATATCCGAGGATGGGCAAACCAGAGCGGCTGTGAAGATGAGCTCATTGATGTGACTTTCAATGAACACAAGGTCAATGGCAAAAGCAAAGGGTGGGCCATAACGCCTGTTATCCTTCGCAGATCTAGATCATATATACTAACTCCTTCTCTAGCCAAGTGTACGTACATATGCAGTCTCCACAAGCCGCTACCTCCCTCAAACATCAATTGGAAAACTTTTATAAAGACCAAACTCACGCCAAAAAGCCTTCCGCGATTTTCAATCCACCACACGTCAACCCCTTCAAGACTCTTCCCAAGGATGTTCCTGCGCGAGATAAGAATCGTGGGGATCGGTCGACGACTAGCAATTTCGGAGGAAGTCAAAATAGTGGTGGAGGCAACTTCAACAACAGGTTTACTAGTAACAATAGGGGCAATTTCAACAGCAACCGTGGCAACCAGAATATGAACTTCCAGAATCGCAATTTCTCCAACCCTGCGGCTGGTAATATGGGATTCAGCGGCCCCGGCGGTATGAATAACTTCCAGGGTAACAATATGGGCGGTATGAACAATTTCAGCGGAGGCGGTTTCAACCGCGGTGGAATGATGGGAGGCATGCGTGGCGGCATGAATAATCGTGGCCGAGGAGGAATGATGAACGGCATGGGCAATATGGGCAACAACATGGGAATGAATATGCCCATGGGTGGCAACATGATGGGTATGAGCGGTGGAATGATGGGAATGGGTGGAAATATGGGTGGGAACATGGGCATGATGGGTGGAATGGGTATGGCATTTTCTTTCGTTCGCAATCAACTCCTCGGCCATCGTAATCAAGCTAACGTGTGTCGTTATAGGGGCCGGCAACTTTGGTGGCAATCAAACTCATTTCAACCCAGCTTTCTTCAACCAAAACCAAGGTGGCGGCGGTGATGGTAACTGGAATCCCCACCCTGCGAAGCGACCACGACCCGAATAAACTCTCGATCCTTTACTAAATTCGAATTTACTGGTGTTATACCACGGTATCTAACGCTTCCATCATCGAAGATCGAAAGATGGAGTTGCAGAAACGAACTGCTCTGGATATCTCTAAGAAGCAACGTTAGTAGTGTAAATGACGTCTCTGGCTTCATTCCAATGCGTGCATATAACGCTCGCCGCTTCGGGCTACGACAGCTTCCACCTACAAGGACCGTCTCATTACCATTCGACCTCAGTGCTTCATTTCGGGATTTTATGGGAATCGGCGCAAACGGTAGGGAAAACAGGTTTCTCCACGGGGTACTTAGGGAATCAATTTAATCTCCTTATCTGATGTTTTCTCATGTCCCCCACCCACTTCTTTTTGGTTTTTATTCCTTGTTTCGAGCATTGGTATGGTCTCCTGTGCCTCGTTGTATTTTTATGGTCATATACTAAGATCGTGTACTCTATCAATGGTTGCTGAATATTTACATTTGTGTTGAGTACTGGGAATATATCAGTGCAGAACCCAACTGTTAGTTGCGAATATCGAAAGATGAGTCGTTGGGGTCAAAGACAGAAATCTCCAATTTATGTCACGCGCCTCACGAATTGAACAAATTGTACATCTAACTTTTTATTTTAAATCGAGGTTGCATCGGGCGGCTCACAAGCTCCTGGTGGGGCTCGTGCACTAATCTCTTGGACACCTCGATCGGGCGCTCGAACCGTTAGGAGAGCTCGTCGAGGAGTTTGAGCAGATCTCATCATTTAGTACACATGTATCACCTATACTTTACTATTCACTACTTCACTATAGAGATTACACAGGGCGATGAATGTCGGTTGAGTTTTCATTCAGGATTTGGTATCTGTAAGTAGCAGCCGGTATCAACTGACATTTCTATTTTGTGCATTTTCATGCTTTCGCAATCACTCGAAACCAAATTCAGTTATATGCCCGGTGTGCCGAACAGGCTCAGCCAACAAGGACTTACCATTTTGTCGTAGTTCTGGTTACAAATTTCTACAACTTTAACAAGAAGCACGTAAGGCCTAGGCATACGCAAAAGTAATCACTTACTTTGTAGACAGTCACATAAATAAATAACCTACGCTCTTAAGAGCAATCATGCTCGCCAAGGATTGACGGAAAAATGATGGTTCGCGGTCCTTAGTCACGCCAATTTGGATATCAGGCCCGCCGGGATCGATAGATGAATATAACAGGGATCTTTAATATTGATCAAATGCAAACTACTCCAGAAACATTCGACTGTAATCAAAAACTAGCAATAAAGCAACAGTATTCTCGAGATCTTCTTCATTCGTAGTTGTCTCCGACAATATGTTCAAGGCTAACACGGTTGTATTTCGGTCGCAATTTGCTCCAAGCTCATGGTTCTACACTAAAGTTATTTCAGGCCGCCTTGTGGGTCCATTCTCATATAAATGTTGTATAACTATGCGGGGGTGGAGTATCAAAAACCTGGGATCGCTGTCATATGGTAAATCTTGGTTCCGAGGAGGCCGCCATATTGCGACATGGGCAAGACTGAAGGTATATCTCGAGGTCCGCACACGTAAAACTTCAAGAATCCACGACGGGATTTAAATATATCTGTTACGATTATGGTGAAGTCTTTTGCAAAGGCGGTACTCTTTGGAGCCGCATTGGCCCCAAACGCATTAGCTGCTGCTCTCAATACCACGTGTTCCGGGTCGTTCTCTCCGGTATCCGCTTCCGACTTTGTTAAGAAGATGAATCCGGGTTGGAATCTCGGCAATACGCTTGACGCTGTCCAGAATGAGGGAGACTGGAACAACCCTCCTGTTGTGGGATCGACCTTTGATGATATCAAGAAAGCGGGTTTCAAGGGCATTCGACTTCCCGTAACCTGGGCCTACCATTTCGCCTCCCAATCCCCTGACTGGACCGTCGATCCGGCGTGGTTGCAAAGAGTCTCTGATGTCATTGATCAAATTACATCACGAGGGTTTTATACGATCGTAAACGTGCATCACGACTCTTGGGTGTGGACTGATCTCACACAAGCGAACGCCAATTTCACACAGATCGAAGACAAATTTTATAAGTTGTGGTATCAGATTGGAACCAAGCTAGCATGCAAGGGCAGTCAAGTTGCTTTCGAGCCGATCAATGAGATTCCAGGAACCACTGCTGAACATGGAGCCGAGATAAACAAGTTGAACGACATTTTTCTACAAGCTATCAGCGATGCTGGAGGGTTTAATCCTCAGCGTGTAGTCACCCTGGTCGGAGCTGGTGAAGACGGCCTCAAAACCATTCAGTGGTTCAAGAGACCTGACTCTAAGTTCAAAAATCCCTGGGCCATCCAGTACCATTACTACTCACCATGTAATTCCCCATCTCTGCAAAATGATAGGATACTAATTCGATCCAGATGACTTCATCTTCAGTGCTTGGGGAAAAACAACCTGGGGCTCTGATGCTGATAAAGCATCTTTAGAAGCCGACATCGCCGCCGTTCGCGGAAACTTCAGTGACATTCCCCTCATCATCGGAGAATGGGCAGCATCCCCTGTCGCTACCGAGACAGCCGCCCGCTGGCGATACTTTGACTTTTTCCTCCGCACAGCAGCAAAATACAATACTGCTACAGTCATTTGGGACAACGGTGCAGATTTCCTGAACCGTGCCACCCACGAATGGCGTGACCCTACCTCACTGAGCATTCTTCAGAATGCAGTTGCAGGAGCTACGAACAGTCTCCCGGATAGTACTACCGACAGCTCACCCACACAATCCAGCTCGGCGTACATTTATCATAAGCTCAACTCCACCGTGACCGACGCCTCTCTTCCTTTCCTCCTCAACGGAAACACTCTCAAATCCGCAAAACTAAACAGCAACGGTAAGAAGCTGTCGTCTGGAGCTGATTATTCCGTCTCTGGGTCCAACATCATTTTCAAATCCAAATTTTTGTCAACAATCATCAAACCCAATTCGCCTACTGGCTCTCTCGCAAACATCACCCTCACATTCTCTGCCGGCTCCCCATTGCTCGTCAATATTCTTCAATACTCGACTCCTGTTCTAGGTGCAACAGCTTCCAAGCTTCCTTCTGCATCAGCAGAAGTTCGCATTCCGATTACCTGGGCTGGACAGAACCGACCTGCGGCTGTCAAGGCTGTGAAGAGTGACGGATCGTTCTTAGTCGACGATTGGACACAGTACCTTCCTCCTCTTCAGCAGGCGCGTCTTACATAGTAAGTATTTTCTCGCGACGAGTAATAACCAAGATACATTCACTAACAATGTTCTTAACTTTTAGTAACAATCATTGGAACTGGGACGGACAGAATGTCATTTTGACTTCAGGCGTAGTGGATGCTGTCAGGCAGGCAGGCAAGGACACGACGTTCACACTTGAGTTCTATCCTAGGGTGGCTGGAAATGCGGTCAATTACACTCTGACGGTATAAAATGCTGTCTCGAAGCTATGGATATTCTTCTGCTGTAAATATTGCCCTTATACGTACATACAAGCGCAAATTTTGGAAAAACTCCTTCAACATTGCAATCAGTCAGCCATTGCCTTTCTCGACTCTACGTCTCTGAATCTACTCCAAAGCTTGACTGGTAGGCCTGAGGGGTAATCCGGACTTCAGGTATGTCTGATCAATCGTCTCCATCTGCGCAATAGAATCCTCGCCGCTGATCCAGACACCAGATCCCTTCCTGCCCTTGACTTTATTGACAAATTCCTCTAGTTGATATCTGTAGGTAGTCCACCATGCCTCTCCCGGATTCACATGACCATCTTGAGACCAACTATACTCCTTCTTGCTCTCAGTTTTTTTTTCTGTCTTGACTATCTTCCCAGATTGGTCTGCCGCGTAGAAAGTGGTGGTAGTTGTAATATCAATACGATGCCATAGAAACGGGCCCATATAGTTGTGAAAAGCAAGCTCTCTCTTTGTAGTTTTCCTCGATCCGTCCGGGATGATATCCTCCTTTGGGCTCAGACGGACCTTAATAGTGGGTGGAAAATTGGCAAAACTAGGCCAACTTTTGGTTAGGGATGGGAACCAGTAACCACCACGTGCTGCCACATCTACGGAAATTTTAGCAGTCCCGCCATTGGCGAATAAGTATTCGGCATCCATGGCTTCATCGATTTTGTCGTCGCGGCCATTAGGCAATGGTCGGGAACGTGCAGTTGTGATTTCGGTGGGTTCAGAGCGGAATATCCCACGCATACTGCTCACGGCGTAGGTTCCGAAGTCCATTAGGGCGCCTCCTGAGAGGGAATAGTTGAAACGAATATCGTCTTTGGCGAAGAGGCCTGGGAAGAGGGAATTCTTGACTTCTACATGTTCGACCTCGCTCGCATCGATAAGAGTCAGAAATGACTGCCAAGCCGGGTGGAAACGATAATGGAATGCCTCTAATAATACGGGTGCGTTTTCGTTCCGGAGAATAGGATGACGGAAGAGCGATTTGGCTTCTGCTGCATTGGAGACCGAGGGCTTTTCGAGCAAGACACTTTTTCCGGCTTTCAACGCTTTGAGCGTCCATTCATAGTGCAAGCCATTCGGAAGGGGGTTATATATGCAATCAATAGACGGGTCGCCTATGAGATCTATATGTGGTGAGCGCTTGAACAAAAAGTGGAAAGAAGTTCAGACCATCATATGTCTTGTGGACAATTGGGATATTGTGTTTCTTAGCATACGCCTCAGCCTTCTTAGGATCGCGTGCCGCGACAGCTGCGATAACGACTTCCGAGTGATACTTTGCAGGGGCTATGATACTCTGGGGTCTGATGCATCGTTAGGGGTGACATACTTGAGTGCTGAGAGAAGGTAAATGAGCCTACGCGATGTTTGCGGCACCAAGGATACCAAAGCGAAGAGCGCCATCCCTTTTGGGCACAACGGGAGGATTGAGCACCCTGTAGAAACGCTTCAAGAACGTCAAGAATCCAGACATGATAAGTGGTAGCTGGTCGAAGCACGTTGAGTGAATGAAGATCAGTATTTAAAGTTTGGTGCATGAACGTCCGACGGGGTGGTTCTAGTTTCCCGCCGGCCGAACCAGCCAATCAACGAGCGAGTATTAAAACAGGGGTGTTCACCAGTGAAGGAAACCGGACGAACACCGCATAGTCTAGCAATGATAGAGTTGGCGTTCATACTATGAAGATAGAAATAACTTATAGGCTCCGGTTTATCGGGGATAATTTGCTATTGTAGAATTAAATATATCTAGGTAGCTGCGATTTTGAGTGAATTGCAGTTACTCCTCCGCGAGCCCCCCAGTTAGTCCTGAGGTCTCTGGGATACCTAGGTAGTACGCACTACATCGAAAATATTAAGCGCAGTCCAAAAGGATCATTGATTCTGGAAGTCCACACACTCCTCACTACATTTTCATGTTTCCAAAAATACAACTACTTCTGTCTCGCGTATCAAAGCAGGCACCATGATGATGCTCGTGACTATGCTTGGAACCGGTTATTCTTCATGGATCAAGGGAGACCCGACTTTGCAGGCGGCTCTTCACAGAGGTCATGTAGTTATATACCCCGCGATATTAATTGGCCTCGACCATCTTCACCAATGGACAATTTTTAGAACGGCGAAAACGTCACTAATCCCTCTAATTAAATTGTTAGACAGAGAGTACAATATACTAATCGGAAGGCGGCTGTCGGGATTAACTCGGTACAGTGTATGGATCTGCTTTAAAAGAGTGGCTTTCCCCATTGTGGTCGTCGCTCCGCCTTTTTGGAAAATTTGACTTAAGTTTGAAGAACATGCTTGGGGGGAAATTGATCTTTGGAGTCGCTCTGGTAGCGGCTGCTACTCTACCATTACCCATTGCTGGTCGGGTTCTTGAAGCAGTCGACAAGCGACAGGATGGCTTTCACTGGGTCAATACTTGGACAAGCATGCCTCAGCTTGTTGAATCAAACAGTGAGTAATCTGATATTCAATGCAGGCGACATGCTGAATAGAGATACATTTTACTAATGATGCCGTTGCAACAATTAGACATGCCCCCGTCTCCATTTGTAAGTATAGTGTTGGCATTCCCACCCAGTTATAGCCGCCAATAATTACTATTTTGGCATTAACAGTACACCAGAGCTCCGGCGGTGTCCTCAAAGATGCCACTCTTCGCCAGACTCTACACATGTCGGTGGGAGCCCCCAAGATCAAAGTCGCCATTTCGAACACATTTGGTGGTAGTGACCTCCCAATCACAGCTGGGTCAGTCGCCCTTCCCGTAGGTGGCGCTGCAGGTGTGAGCGGGATCCAAGCATCCCCACTGGCAGCCATCACTGTTGGAGGCAAAACAAGCTTCACAGTTCCACGTGGACAAGTCGTTATAAGCGACGAGATTGATTTTGAGGTCAAGCCTCAGAGTATGATTTCCGTGACCTTGTATAGCCAACAAGGCCAAAGTGGAAGCTCCATCACTGGACATCCCGGTAGCAGGACGACAAGTTGGTTCGTTAGTGGAAACAAGGTGAATGCTACATCTTTCAGCGGAACTAAATCAGTCCATTGGTACGTTGGTCACTTTGGGGTCCATATGCGGCATCTGACACATAGCTAGGTACTTCGTCAGTGCCGTACAAGCCTTCGTCCCAACGAACACACGCACGCTTATCATCTTGGGCGACAGTATCACTGATGGGAGAGGGAGTGATGATGATAAGAACAATCGGTATGGACTCCACGAGAGTGCCCCTTTTAATGTTCATTGGGCGTTTTAACATGCGTTAGATGGCCCGACCTTGTGCTTGCCCGCCTCCAATCCTCAAATTATACCAACGTCGCCGTGTGCAACCAAGCAGCAGGGGGGAATACGGTCCTCTCTGGTGGACTTGGACCGACATTACTCTCGCGTTATCAACGGGATGCTATTACTCAGATTGGAACCAAGTGGGTCATGATATTTGAAGGTGTCAACGACATTGGCGGTGGGGCTACATCCACATCAACTCAACAAACCATCGGTGACAACCTCATCAAGGCGTTTACGCAAATTGTTGCAGACGCTAAAAAAGCAGGTTATGTGACTATTGGAGGCACTATCACACCATTCGGAGCGCCAAGTCCAAGTCAACAACAGTACAGCGACAGAAATCGAGAGGTCACAAGGCAGAGGGTGAACAAGTGGATCTTGGAAAGCAAAACTTTTGATTACACTGTTGATTTCTCCAAAGCTATCGAGAGCAAGAGCACCCCGGGACAGATCGATACAAAATTCCATGGTGGAGATTATTTACATCCCAATGGCGCCGGTTATAAAGCTATGGCTGATGCCTTTCCCCTAGAAATATTCAAGAATTGAGCCCAGAAAGCGAAGTTACATCTCAACAATGTTGATTTCTCACAATTGTCATACTACAGGATAGATAGTGGAGTGTTGAGTAGGTGTGCGATGTGCAGTCTACTGTCACTGGTGTCTTGAGGAATTCTCACATATTTCACAGGTCCACAAGTTCTGACGGAATATGATTTCGAACCTTTTCATTGATTTGGCAGTCATCCTGAAAACTCATGTAAATAGCGATTCGATTTCTCGACATTATTGTCCACCGTTTCTCACGGGTGGCCACATAAGTCCGGAAGAACGTTCCCATACTTTTTCAATCTTTTCATATGCAGGGATAGGATCACAAGGCGCTTTGTTGTTGTAATTGTTATTCGCTGAGTTTAACTTGTCAACATCACACACGGCTTCCTCGACTGAATTACTTCAATTGCCCAACAGTATTTAAACTGTTGAGGTTATCATCCCTTACATGCAAAGGACTCAACGAGTGGGTATCATGGATTTGGGGGAATTTGATAGGTGTAGAGCCTGATACCTGACTTTGAAATCACTTGATGCCGGACCTTCGATTTTCTATAAATTCATGAGCCTCCCAACCCTCTCCTTTTTTGTCATCTGATTTCTTTATTATTGAATTTCCTCTTTTGATAGAAACAAACTACCTATATTGTACCTAGATTCTGTCAGCCCTCATTTACCATGTGGGTAAGGCTTTCATTCATATGCCTATGGGTGTGCGCCTTTAAAGCATTGGTGGCCGCTGATGTACCCTTGGACGTCGACACAGATCTGAAAGAAAAGTAAGTGACGGCCACTCAGAAATTATTCAGATGAGCAATACAACAACATTGAGAAGTCCTACTGACTAAGTCCAACCCGAAGGCTCGACTGGCGTCGACCACCGCCACCAGAGGATAACCCTGGGAAATACAAACCAATCCGCCCAGACGTAGATGGTCAACAGCAAGGCGCTCCAAAGACTGGCTTTGTCACTGTATCTCACCAGTGCCAACTGCGAGCACCATCCATTGAAGACTGGAAGAACGGAAGGAAGGAGATCTTCATGAATTGGTTCGACACGAACTGGAACAATTATTTATCCAACCCACTCTACAAATCATTTTCCCAATACATGGTCAATGAATATGCGCCAAATTCTACCAGATCATCAATGTTTTGCGATGGATTGGGGAAATGTGGAGTACGTCATAATTATTTATCCTTCAATTGCTCAGGCTTATGCGCTAACACATGTTATAAGCTCGCCGATTGTACCAGCATAGCAACCGATATCAGCCAAGAGGATCGCCAAAACGCATTATACATGTTCGAAATGATGGCAGATATAGATCATACCTACGACATCGGTAAGCAATTTGTATAGACCCGATATAAACGATGACTTCCGCTGATTATAATTTATCTTTAAGTCTCCGGTGCCATCACAGATGCGAGCTTGTACATGCTAGGAGGGGTTGATACTATAATTGATACCTACAGCTCCTCCAAAGACATCCAGGACGAACAAGTCCGCATCGAAAAGGAGCGGCAGCTTATGTGGGCTTCTATGATAGGTTCATTAATGGTTTTACAATCTATTTTAGGGGTTGTCAAACTATTCGCAATGGCGGCTATAGCTCTTAAGAAGCGAGATGATATCATCAGTACGATCGATACTGGAAACTCATCCTACCCCATTAATCAGGTTTGGGCAAATCCATACCATATGCCTAGTCTATCCTCTTTTGGCCATCCTGTTGTACGTCAAGTTGAAGCCAGAGATATTTCGGCAGATATTTCGGTAGACGATGGGTTTTCAGCAGTCAATGCAGGACTATCCCTTGTCACCAGCATCTTAGGTCTCTACAATAACGTCAGAAATGCTCTGAAACCGGATACGTAAGACCTCTGAGCACACATTAGACTACATTCATAACTAACAGACCTATACAGGAACTATTTCACTAATACAAAATCCGAGTTTTCTAACGTCTGGAATGAGATGACTCACGAAGCGAAGAAGCAGGCTACAATTGACATGACAAACCTAATGGCAGGAGATCCCACTGGAGGAGGATTCTCGTTGCGCGATCTTGTTAAGAGTGGTGATTTTCTTCTTCCGAAAACCAATCTTCGAGTCGACATGGAGAGACTCATCTTAAGGCATTACCAAGCAGCAGCGATTGGCGTATTGTGGTACGTAATGAAGCTAAAAAAATCAACATTTTAGGCTTGAGCTAACGAGTCATAGGAGAACAACCGAACGAAGTTATATTGTAGAAGCCTGGACGGAGAACTGCATCAAGGATCAACGGGTTCCGGCTGATGTCAAGATTTGTTTACCAGAAAGACCTAAAAAGATTTACGCATTATATAACATCAGCATTCGCATGGAGGCCAACAAAGGGAGGCAACAAAGGGTCACTACACCTAAGGGCACTCAAAAAATGAATGAAACACCCGGAGAAGTGTACAACATTACCAGAGATGATGTCGTCAGATCCTCCCTATACGTATGGGAAAATAAACTGGAGAACACTATGAAACACCTTACAATACCGGAGATTCACAAAGCTCACGTCGCGATGTTGAACCAAACGGATATGAAGCACCTCGGTAGCGTTCCAGGGGCTTTTCAGATACCTGTCTGCGTAACCCGAGGCGGCGAAGCAATCAGCAATATTGCAGCAAATCATGCAAAGAACTATCCATGCATATGTGGAAACCGTCCATGGGACGACCGTGAGAATGACCAAGGTATGACTGAAAAGGATTTTAAAGAAATGGAACGATTCCTCAGGAGAACCACCTTTGGATACTCCGACGACTTCGCAACACAGTGCGGAAGGTTTAATCGGTGCGAGAGGGACCCGACCAGACCCATCAATTACGAGTTTCAAGGACCAAATCCACCCAAGGTCATGGTTCCAAATGCATACAAGCGGTGCCGAGGACATGAAAGGCTGGTATCTTTATATGCTCCCGGTATTTACCCAAAGCCTCCAAAGATTCCAGACACCATGCAGATTCCACTATAAACCCTACTGAGTAGGTTAGTGTGCCTGTGAGCCTTCGGACTGATCTGTCCTTAGACTAAACACATGTGCAACCTTTTTGTATTAAGCTCGTTGTAGACAATACAATTTGCTTTCTCTGGGTAGATGGAACGTGGGTTTACTAAGCGTCATAGATAGTAGCTCTGCATGTATGTTATGTCAAGAGAAATGTAGTAGCAATTATCTTGATTCATGAGGTATACAACGTTAAGTGTTAGGTCTAGGCAATGTAACTTGGTTAGGACGGAGACTGACAGTATAATGGTAGGTGGTATTGAGTTAGTGAAGATAATTTAGTGATGGTAAAGTCGACGATAGAAATGTCAATGATAGGAAATGTGTTCTATAAATAAACCATCACGACCTCATTTAGCGAAAAGAAAGTTCACGGTTTCTTAGGGATGGAGCTTTGAATCCCTGACAAAATGAGAAGGAAGCAACAGGCAGAACTGAAGCAGAAAAGAATGTACGCCCCTTTAAGCGCATACAAAGTACGAAGCCTGTCCTGTAACAGATGTAACAGGTCCATTGCATCGGCAGTAGCAGCAGAATAATGCACCTGCACCAAAAGAGTAGTTCCCGAAAGGCCATGAGTAATTAAGTGAACCGCTGTATAGCCGCGAAAGCTTGAGGACAATAATGACGGGTGGATGCACAAGAAATCTCATGATTCACATCGTCATCGACATCAAGCAACACTTCGTAAACCTGATTGCTGGAGACATCGAACAATACGCGCAGGGACTGCCTCACAAAGTCAGCCGCCACAACCCCTCCACCACTCAACCCAACCCTTCCGCACCTCCAATCTCCACCGGCGGATTCGCATCCAAGCCCCGACTCAAAGCCGCGCGGAACCGTGCCCTGAAAACCCCATCAAGGAAACGAACGATCAAAAGCAAGTCCAGTTATCGGATGATCGACCAACATCCCCGCAAGCTCTCAGGGGCACTGTGGCTGGTAATGGCTGACGGTCAAAGCGCCGTCGATATCCTAGGTGGGGGATCGTGGCGTTGGGCGATAGCGAGCGGTTAGAGGGAAAAGAGGCGAGCTGGTGGAAATAGACTGTAACATAGCTGCGTGGGGGGAGAAATGGTTCGATGTTGGCGTTTGTTGTACGGGTAGATGTTTGAGGGACGTTTGGTGTGGCTTTGTGAAATGTTTGTGTTAGGTGATTGAAGGCACTGGTAGGCTGTTGTGTGAACGGGTTCGGATTTATTGGATGATGTTGTCGAAGGAGGAGTTGGTGATGAATCACTGCCTAGGGAAAGGACGTCGTTCTGAGGCCATAGAAGGACAATTATAGCGTACCCGTCCGTTTTGTTTCACGGTTCATAATGGGAAATTTGGGGAATAGATTGGGAAACGGTACCAGATGGAAGAACGATCGATATTTGCCGTGCTGAATCAATTGTGCAAAGTTTTGCAAGGCACCTTCTTAACACGGTATCAAATTTGTTATTGTCTGGGGTGCAAAGAAGCACAGAAAGAATATGAAAATGAAAGCGAAGATGTTTCCCATCAGTTGCCAAACTGATTCTCCAACGCCAAAACAACAATCAAACAAAAACGCCGTAGATCCAGGGTATAGGTTTTCCAACTCCTCCAGGTTCCAAATGAAAAGGGTATGTTAAAGGAGAACAACCAATCATGGAAGAAGAAAAGAAAAAAAAAAGCGCAGAGGATCCCTTTCAATTATGCCATGACCATGCTTTGAACATAAGGGCGAGGCACAGGTGCACGCGAGCATCCTGGCTCGCTGTAACCTCAATCGCTGCAAGGGTGGAAGGAAAGAAGGGTTGCACGAAGACTTGGAGCAACATCCGATTGAGCAAATTTGATTATCATGCATACACAGCATTATTGCTATTGCTTTTCCTGACAAGACGCTGAGGGTGACTTCATGGTTTCGGAGCTGGAAACGCGTGAGTGAACTGGGCGTCCTGGATCCGAGTTTAGCATTTCGTGAAGAGGGATTTCGGCGTTCATGTCTACTGGCTCCGCAGTAGTAAGAGTGTCCTCACTATCTTTGCGATGTTCGTGTTTCTGGCGGAGCCCTGGGTTGCGACGTCTCGCTACGGCCTCCAATGTTTCTCTCATAGCGCGCTTGCATTCTGGCCATGTAGTAGAAGCATAGACCATGGCATTCCAGAAGCCTTGCAGTGGAAGCACCAAAGCAGATGCAAGGTTCAGTCCAAAGACCGGACTATCCCTGTTGATAAATTGTTGTAGTCGATTGACAGTGGATGGCACCCACACAATGAATAACGCAGCAAACATGAGAAACGCGACTTTCAAGTAACTCCATGCAGCGGTGTTGCCATCCATAGCTGTAGTTCGGCGAACGCTAGTGTTCCCTTGGATTACGGAAGCTTTACGAACAGGCAGTTCAATATCCGGATTGTTCGCAGTTACGGTTACTTGATATCCTCGACTTGGAACGTCTTTTTCCAGATTTGATGTGTCCTGCGGAGCCCGTGAGGGATTCGTCCAATCGATGCGACTGAAGCGAGATGCAGTAGAGTTCTTCGATGGCAAGGATCCTGGGTTTTGAAGATTTCGGGTACTGGAGAAAGACTCGCGAGAATCATTACCGCAGGGAGATGTTACTGTCAGCTCGGAATCGATGGTTTCGGTTGTGACCCGCATATCGACCTTTTTCACAATGGTGCTCATGTCGCTGACAGTAAATGGATTGACGACGGCGGGCACAGAAGCGGCGTGATTGGAAAATGACCGAAGCTCTGAGCGCTGCTTGAAGATCGTGCGGCCGACATAAATGTAGATGAAGAGTGTCGAAGAGATGACGATCCAGACAGGAGCATAGAAGAACGCGATGCGCATCCATTCTACTTCAGAATCGACCCAACACCAGATCTAGAAATAATTTAGAAATCGAAAACTAGCGAGGATATCATGCTTACTGTCGCTCCACCTAGTATGCGCCTTTTTGCAACGCGATCCAAGAATATGTAGGCCAGGCAAGGCACGAAAGGTACGCCGTAGCTGAAAAGCAGATACCATTTCTCCAGGCGACGGAGGCGACGAATATCACACGTACTATTGAACACCATCATGACGTTCAAAGCCATGCATAGAACCTGCGTTTGTACAATTAGTTTGTTGTTCGGCTGTAATATAGGTTACTTACCCATAATGAATCGGCCATCATAAACCACTGTATTAGTATTGCCTGGAACTGACACAAGGGTGAAGGGATGGCGCCGCGGGCAGGTAAAGCAGACGTCGAAATCAATGTCGCAACGTTGGCCATCACGTTCCCCCAAGAGGCATAGAACACGAGCCGATTGATAGGTTTGCGGAAATAATGCCATTTGAGAAAAGTGCCGACGATGAACAGAGAGCCGAGGATTGATAGTACGGACATGGTCCTCTCTGATATTTGGATAGCAAGCACTCGCCCGGGGGACAATGGAACTTTGGGTGCCATATTGACTGAGGATAGAGAGCAGTTCGGACTTGTGTGGTAATTTGGGCGGTATAGGCCGCGGATCAATTATCCAGGGATCCGACCCATCCAGCAAGCAGATTAAATCCAGAGCAGAGTAAGACGTTTATCTTCCGGGAAGCAAATGAGTGAGGAAGTATGGGGGCAGCCTGTTGCGTTTGTGGATAGGCGTATGCGAACGCGGAAGGCAAATTGTAGAGGATGAAGGTAGATCCGGAAAGGGGATGGTTAGACTATAGCAGAAAAAACAAGCTGGATATATTGGATGAGTCGTGCAGGGTGTATCTTTGGCCGTTTAATCCAAAAAACTATCGGTTGATCTGTGCCGAGAAGCTCACCGAGCGAGGAAACAGGTGAACTTTAAACCGCCTCGAGGTCGACGCGAATTCCCCGAGGCTAGCCAATTGAATAGTCGAAGAGAGATTGGTTACTCGGAACCCAGGCACAGCAGTAAAGAAGGAGAGACAAAAAATGACAGTGACCCTTCCGCACGACGTTACACAATAGCCAAAAGACGAAGAAGGCAGTGAGTGGTGGAGGACAGCCGATTCTGTACAACAACTACCTCGGTACCTGGCAAGCGGCGAATAAGAGGAGAAACTGCGGCTGGAGAGAGAGTATTGCTAGGCAGTGCGTTGTTGTAAAATCCCGACTTGACTGCGGTTGGAATTGGTTGGTGGTAGGACGACAGACCGGGAGGAGAGAGGGAGGGCGGACAAGACGACGATAGGGACAAAAGGTCTCACCTAGCCAGACAGTACTACGAGAATGAGATATGGGAGATGATTAAGATATACGGAGGGTAGGACACGAGCCACAGAAGACTGGCCTGGCGGAGGAGCCATCCCATTCCTCTCCTGCACCAACGAGGCGGCGGCCGTCACATCTTAGCATGCGCACGCCCATGCGAATTGTATGCAGGACGAAGTGCCTGCGAAGGCGGGGGCTAGGAGGAGATTGTCGATAGAGGTCTAGCGAGGGTGAATGCAAAGTCTTGGGGCCCAGACGGGTGAGAGTCGTGGATGGTGAATGGAGTCGACGAGTGATGGGCAGCCGAGGGATCACGCTAGTCCCAAACAGTTACGGCCTCTTCACGCCTCCCAACTCCATCAGTAGCATCTTCCTTCACAGTTCATCATAATCATCATCATCAACCCACCGTGGAACTTCCGAGCTCGATGCCCCCATGGGGCCAGGGCGCAAACACGGCGTTGCGCGATATGAAGAGATGCCCGGAGACGGGCTCTCGGATGATGGCGTCCCACGGCCTCCTTAATTGGTGAGCTGGAGGCCATGGCTTGCTTCTGCTCATAATATCCGGCCACAGGGCATATACTCCCGCTCCCTCCCTTCAGCTTGTCCATCTCCACATGCAAACATGGCCAGACTGTCGAGATTCCAGAGACTGTCGTCTTATCATTGCAATCTCCCGGTAGATTTGCGACCTCTGAACTTCTCCTCGGCCACTTGGCCATGCACATCCGTTACCGCTTGGGCACCTGTGTACTCCCTACAAGTACCACCAAAACGATGCTGCATAGGCTGGTAATGCTTGTTCGGGGCAGCAAGTTGCAAACCTTTCGTAGTTCACTCTGTACTATACGCTGGCCTCCGCTTTAAGCAGTATAATGGCCGAGTGCCGTCTCCCACCACACCAGGGATACTCGCATCATCGAGCTCGTCAGTACTTCATGCTGAGAAAGACAAAATCATTATGCCGACGTAGAAAACCGCCCCCTGGTTCGCTTCCAACATCACTACGCATGCAGCTGCATCCGAACATCACACTTGTCACTGTGCACCCTCCAGCTGTCAACATGACGCCAAAGAGAGCCACACCGGGAGTAAGCTCCCCTTTCGAGACTCTCATAGCCTTCCTGTCAGGCGAATCACCGTTTAGCTGCGCAGGCTAGGTATGTGCTCTCACTGGATGTTGTAATGTATTTCTCCCGATTGCTCTAACAACCTTGCGAATATTCTCTCTGGCCATGGGATCGCGGCTGGGCCATGCAACAACAGGGTTAAATTTCGGCCGGCATGCTCGCGTACCTGAATAGTCCATTGCCGTCGAAGACTTGACATGCGGAGAACCTGGTTTAATATGTTCCTAGGGCCGATGGTCTTCCCAAGATTCAGGCGACAACACTGGTCATTTCTTGTCCATATGGACTGGTAGCACCACCGCATGCGTTAGGTCTTATGGAATCAAGAGGCGCACATCTTGCAAAGCGGTCAAAAACAGACCCAGGAAATCTGCTGCAGACACAGTCACACCTGCTGCATTTCTGACACCTCATGTTGACAATGCACGTAAGCACGGTTGGCTGACATGACTCCTCTTTCACTCCCTTCACCCACTGCAATCGATAACGTACACTCTCCACGTGGACCAGCGGCGCCATCCGAGTCCCATTGATGCTGCGGTCCGCAGTCGAGTTGCATCGATCGCGCGCATTACACCGTCACGGACTCGTGGTGTGCACCGTGAACCCCGTTCACCTTCTCCAAACGAGCACTGACTCGCAGCCTGGACTACAGCAGTGGACACTGTACTTTTAGTGCTGGTGTCTGGTCTCGACACATGTACCCACACAGTAAAAACTAAATGGCATCTTGGACATAGCTCGGAATTATTGCCACTACACAAAGCGATTCATACAGCCAACCCTAGATGCATCATGTGGGGGAAGTCTCCAAGAATCTTGAGCTCTTGGACGATTCTGAACAGCGGTCTTTCGACTACTCGAAATGGTTAGAATATCCCGGCTACAGTTTTCTGGGGTCGTATTCGCCTTGCGAAGACTGAAGGATTGAAAATTGACTTTACAGAAGAATTGGCATTTGTTGGCTTCTAAGCAACTCATGAAGGAACATGGGAGAACGCCTGGTTAGGAAGTGTGAACTCGCGCATGAGCGTGCGTAACCGATGTGTTATGGACCAATTGGCTCACTGCGGAGAGGCATCACAGGTCGTCAGGAGAACCTTGCGTTTCAAACGTACCCAGACTGCATCTCGCCTCCCCAACTTTTGCCTCCCCATCATCTTGGAACATTTGATTAGCATCTTGACCAGTTAGTAGATTCGCAACTAGATCGTACTCGCGAACGTAACAGCACCTCCTATTGCGAGTCCAACTATGAAGTTGCCTTCAACATGACTACATCGCGTTGACTATTGACTTCGACATACACGGAGCACCCTCGCGCGAAAAGTTCCCTGGTTCCAACCTACCCACGACGCAAGCTTCAACGTTCACTCTAGTGTCTCACATTTTCTATTTATCCCATTTCTAGGCCAATTAGCGCGCAAATCAGAATCTTGGTGATTCTCGACCGCAGATTGAGCTCGTGCACGCCGCCATTGACAGTTTCGCAACGCGCGACAATCGATAGGCATGGTGGGTCATACATACTCGCTCGTCGATGCCCTGGACATCTGTAGCAGCCGGCGAGTCACTCTCGTGCGCAACTTCTGGTCACCCGGCACATCTCATCGCCACGATAGTGAAAACATCCCAAAGGCACCCGGTACATCCTTAGCAGTTACATGTGTCAAGTCCATGCATTATCGGCGGCTAGTCACTCTTCCAGGCAGATCAAGCGAGGGGCTTTTCCTGATCGATTCGAAGCCTCCAGGAAACCATTCCCCAGACTGGATCGGAAATAGCACGCTTCGCTTCAGGTCTTTATACCAAAAACGAATTAGGGTTCCAGGAATATTAGCCAGTGTATTTCCGATAAACTTTAACAATTTCCTCGCTTCTTCGAACGCCAGATGAAGCCATTCATGTGAGAAAAGTTGGTACAGTGGCTTTGGAAAGTTTCTGATGGTTGGAATAGGTGTGCAGGTGTTGGATTTATACGTTTAGGATCATTTCTGGGTGGCTGATTTATTATGAACGGTTCTGAGCAATGTATTGATCTTGACTTCACATTTCTCTTCGATGATTTGAACAGCATCGGATGCATACAACCCGATAGTTGCTAAGTAGTGGTACCTTGCCGCATTTTTAATGCAATGTTGTCTATAAGTGCTTATAAGGAACTCATATAGAACAGGGGTTGACTTGGCATAGAACTGATTATCATATCGCTTGTAGTGGGCACATGCCTTGAAAACGCCTCATGAAGGATGAGAGGTGAACTCGTGGTTTTGTGCTCTAAGCCTCTTCTATGCATTCCGTCTCCTTGTGATGACAGGCGAAATGTGGTATGGCAGGAGTGATGTCTCACAGTCCTACATCGCCCTCTCAATCTTACGCCCTTCAACTTGAGCAACAGGTCTATTCATTGGGTCTGTGTGCTGGTCGATAGCTTCTCTCTAAGCGCGATACAAATTTGAGATAGGACTTCAATACACGCGGAAGATTCTAGCGCTCTATCGTGAATTCCTACAATCAGTCAGAGAGTAGTGGCGCGGACAATTCGGTCTTCGATACCTACTTGGAATACTTGGGTTGTAGAATCTTTGCAGTTGAAGAGGATTGGAGTCGTTAAAACCTAAACCTGGGGTATTGCCCATGTCTGGCGGTGGTGGGGGTAAACAGTATTTCTTGAAATTATTATATCATGCAAAATAATCTCACAAACAGCTAATATCTTGATACTCTAATGCCGTTTTGGAGATTCGTACCATTCCTTGTTTATCTACTGTTCTAACCGCTAACTGGTGGGCACGGTTCAGGGTAGAAAACTCTGCCGTGCCTACCGCCTTAGATGTATTATAGTCACCATCAATACGAGGTTCGTATGAGTAACCCTTGTGTAATCCGATATATATTCAAAGCACAGGGACGATGATATATGCCCTTTAACAATCTCTAGTTGCTAAGAAGAGAGGTTTTGTATTCAGAAGTTTCTCAAAGCACCTAATAGAGTGATAGGAAATTCTTACCTTCTTATTGTTCCGACCTTTTTTTCAATTCTCTCACGCTCTCCATTTCACGGGTGACGGGTCTGTCTATTGGATTATTGTCATAGTGAAATTGGGGAGCTGTAACTTGTACAGTTGAACTCTGTCATTTTTTGGTGCTACTGCTAGTATTGACCTCTAGAAAAGAAAATGAAATACACAAACCATGGTATAGTAAGCCAGGGGCGGGACAGAATCCAAAACTGACTATCACTTGAAAGCGGTTAACATTCGGTATGTAGTAGTAAAAGAAGACTCACCTGACACTATTTCTTCTTCCCCTCTCCAATATTCTCCATCCAGGGAGGCAACCGTTCAAGCTCATGGACTGTATCATGTGCATTCAAGCCGTCCCCCGTCGAAAGTTCCATAACCGTCATACCGTCCCGTTTCATTGCCCCCACAATCTCGCCGATTGTTCCCATGTACTGATTGAACCTCTTTTCAAAGACATCGCCCTGTCTCCCCCTATCAACGAAGCGCTGGTTCGCCATCTGCCTGTCGACATTCAAGATGATCGCGAAGGAAGATTTACTTGGCTGCCATAGATCCTTGATACTCTCCTTGAGAACATTCCAACGCGTTACTTGTCTCGGAAACCCATCAATCAAGATTCGTACATTCTTTGGCATCTTGTTCTCCGGAAACATCCTTTCTTTGACAAACTTGGTGGTCAAACTCGGGGTGCGAGATCACCCTGTGTAACGTTGTGGGTGAAAATTTCGAGCTCGGTGGTTGTGAATTTTGATTTGATATTGGCGATGAGGCCAGAGGGGTTGGGCGATACTTGATGCAGCAGCCTCGTAAGCATAATAACAGAATGAACACTGATGTAAATCAAGTTGCCTACTAAGTTCATGTAGCTCATTGCCAATTGAGAAGTGATCGAAATTGTAAAGAGTTGAAAGGATAGTACATAGTGACTAAGAATTGCAATTAAGATATGTCCTTTGTTATTGAGGTTGAGCTCTAATACTTACACTTTTGCCGGCACAGGGAGGACCTAAATAAATATTAGTTTCAATTTACTTTTCCATGCGCAAGTCATTTACCGAGAACGAAGACTAATATCGGCCCAGAATTGGTCAGTGTGTTGCTCATTGTCGTGCCTCAATACTTTTCAACTTCGCTTGTGTGCTCGCATTCGTGACATGGTGTATGTCAAGTATAACATCTTCTACTTCTACACTCCGATCATCGGCAAACAAGTTTCAGTTTGATGCAAACGTCAATGGAATTATCAATCGGTCCAGCAATTCCCACAAAAGTTGGTTTCAAACGCAAACGTGAAAATACAATCATAAGTGCGCAGTCCGATTTCGGTGCAAACATGGCTTCTACACTTCCAGTACTATATTGGAGGGATGATAGCTTCGACTGTCCTTATGTCAAAACGCGGTACAATGATTGCTATTTGAACTTGAACCTAATAGGTAGGAAGGATAGGGACGAAGCCCCGGAGAGAGGTAACAGTGGAATACCTAGACAGATGACTGGCTATGGAAACGTATCGGTTGCAATACTTTTGTGGACACATAAACCTGTTCGGTTTACCTGTTTCCGGGGTTAGAACGTGCGCTTGCACCGCTTCAAACACTTGTTCTTCACCTCGTCGGGTCATGGAACTTCTAAAATATGTGCCGATGAACGACTAGAAGTGCTCAGCCCCAAACGAATATGTGGCACGGCTGTGTTGCCGGTAGATTAGGCACGAGGTGAGTTTTGGTAGGCAAAGCGGTCCGCATCCCTGTTAGCGACGTCTTTCCTACTTGGGGCAATATGCCTCTAGGCACATCAGTAATAGACCATCCATTGGAAGGATGTGTTAGTATACCAAGATGTTCACCTCTAAGTTATGCAAGTTAATCTGTAACGGAGACCCCAGAGCAAGGGCACACCGGTATTCGGGATACGCACTTTGATGCCAACCCGAACGCTGGTAATGCTATAGGTATCCGAGAAAATGTGTGTGTAGTCTTCAACATGGTGTGCACGGCACGGAGTTGCGAAATACTAGCGAGTAGGGAGAGGAATTCGGATGAATGGGAAATTTCACCGTCTGGGCGGCAGGCGGCGTTGGATGGCAGAACGCCGGAGTGGGCCGTGCACCAGTCTCGATAAAAGTGTGGAGAAAGGTTCACCTAGAGCCACCTTGACACCACATTGACTCTTCTCATCCTCACCAGGCGGTCATTCTGCGGCTTCTTCAATCTAATACTGTTTACCGTCAAAGCACTTGGTGCCGTCCATCCTACTAATCAATTGTTGGACCCTGCTATCGCGTTTTGCAGTCAGATTTCGCCGAGACCACGACGACTCCTTTAAAAATTCAGTAAATCATGGTGAGCGCGTCAAGCCTGGTGTATCACCTCTTCCACCCTCAGGAATTGAGGTCCATCATTCAATGGTGGGTTCATCGAAACTTATGCGCTTGAACATCTGGCTGATTGGCGATAGGAAAGTGTGGCACAACCCCGTCCACGAGCGAAATGAGAACACCGAGACTGCAACGCTGAAGCGATGCTTCGAGTTACTCGTGTTGACTAGCCGAAGTTTCAGTGCTGTTATCTTAGAACTGCATCCTGAGCTTCTTGTACCCGTTGCCCTGTTCTATTTGATTCTTCGTGGCCTGGATACCATTGAAGATGACATGACCATTCCCCTCGAGAAGAAGGAGCCGATACTGCGAAACTTTCAGGATATCCTCGAGAAAGATGGATGGACATTCACAGAAAACGGACCTGATGAGAAGGACCGACAATTGCTCGTTGAGTTCAACGTGGTTATTGAGGAGTTCAAGAAGATCAAGCCAGAATACAAAGCCATCATAAAGGACATCACCAATAGGATGGGCAACGGCATGGCGGATTATGCCAACAATGCGGAACACAACATCCATGGCGTCAACACAGTCAAGGATTATGAGCTATACTGCCATTATGTCGCAGGATTGGTCGGTGAAGGCTGCACTCGGCTCTTCGTTGAGGGGGGTTTGGCAAATGCCGCGCTACTTAAGCGACCAGAGCTTATGGAATCCATGGGCCAGTTTCTACAACAAGTCAACATCATTCGAGATATCAAAGAAGATGCTGACGACAAGCGGCGGTTCTGGCCAAAGGAAATCTGGTCCAAGCACGTTGACCAGTTTGAAGATCTTTTCAAGCCGGAGAACAAGCAACTCGCCTTGAATGCTAGCTCGGAGATGATTCTCACTGCATTGGAGCGTGCCGACGATTGCTTGTACTACCTCGCTGGACTTAAGGAACAGAGTGTTTTCAACTTCTGCGCCATCCCACAATCTATGGCCATTGCCACTCTTGATGTCTGTTTCCAGAACCCTGAACTCTTCAAGAGAAACGTCAAGATCACAAAGGGACAGGCCTGTCAGTTGATGACCGAATCATCGCAAAACTTGCAGATGGTTTGCGATATATTCAGACGGTACAGTCGAAAAATTGGCAAGAAGAACAACCCGGCCGACCCCAATTTTCTGCGCATCAGCGTTGCATGTGGAAAGGTAAATTGAATCATCGCTCCCTAACGAATACAAATCTAACAGCTTAATTAGGTTGAGCAATTTATCGAGTCCATCTTCCCATCGCCAAAACAGAAGGCGCTGCTGGCTGAAAGGTCTCCGCTCAGTGCAGAGGAAGAAGCCAAGGCAGCAGCAGCAGCGGCAGAATCCAAGTGGGACATGATCTACTTGGGCCTTGCTGTTGTTCTCACCCTTTCTATCATCACATTTTCAATGGTAAGTAGCACCCGATTGTTTGTCTCGACCATACTGACTCCAGTAGCTCTTCATTGCCTGGTTAGCCGGCGCACGATTCGATATTGCTCTTGGCCAATTCTCGAAAGAGATGGGCCAACTGCTTGGGTTTTCATCCAAGAACGCTTCCGCCATCGTCGCACCCTCTGGTCACGAGGAGCTCTAGACGAATGGGTACGTATTTTTATGTCCATATGTAATTATAATACTTGGCGCTTCCTTTCTGCTGTCAACACTGGGCCCCACATTGCACTGATCTATCGTTAACCATTAGTGAATCTCTTCTGTCGTGATGTTATAGCACGGATGTCAAATTGCAATTCGGCCGTTCAATGGCTGCAGTTGTGCCGAAGATGTGCTTAGATCAAAACTCTCCTTGCTCGGTGACGAGGCTTCCCCCAGCCATGCTCTTCAAATAGAGTCTGGCTAAGGGTGGTGGTGAGGACATTCATTATGCTACAGAGCTATATTTGCTCACCATTCCCTTCAATGGTATTGGCTTCAGGCATGGTGTAAAAATCTGTTAATTCGACTAGAATAATTATTGTAGCTTGGGACAACATGTTGACTATTGTGTATGTCCAGCTTGATCATTGCCGACAATATGAGGGCTCCTCAGTGTACGAAGGATGCCGTTTCCTAAGCCCTATTTATGTATTCTGATTATGGGATGTACCTGCTGCACTTTCAATCTGTGCATACTGATCCCAAATTCAATACAAGTTATGATCGTTACGCTCAATGCAGGCGCAAGTTTGAAGATGCTCTTGTGAATATGTATGATGTAAGGCTCCTGCGGCACAAATAATAGATCTTAGGCGTCGGAGACCTATTGGTGAAGAAGCCAGTGGTGGCATGGATGGTGTTCTACAATAAGGTGCAGGTATTCGCCGAAAGGGGCTTAGCGTACATGCCAAGGTTTTCCTTTCGTTTGAGAAAGCAACAAGAACACGCCTGGACAATTCCCCTCAAGCTCAACCTCGACGTCCGCTCTTACCCGCCCTTTTCCCAACGCTCCCACCGCTTCAGCGACTTGTCATTCGCGATTTACTCTATTTTGCAGCGCGCCTGGTGCGACCTCAAATAAGCTCTCTCTCACCCTCCGCTTTCACCACCTCTACGCCCGCGCCTCCACATCCTCCGCACTCTCCAGGGCTTTTCCCGCTTTACGTACAACCAACCTTTTACCTTTGAACCCCCATTAACACATTTGACATGGCTGGAGTTGCATCAATTCCAGATGGATCGCAGCAGGTGCCTTTGGACACAATTCCAATCTCACCGGCAGACAGCAAGCCTACTGGGTCCTCTGAGGATTCAGCCACCACAGCTTCGACAGGCGGTGGTGAGCTTAAGACAGTCTTTCACGACAAGGATAACTTCAACGTCAAGCATCCTCTTATGAATACCTGGACTTTGTGGTTCACCAAACCCCCGAGCGGCAAGGTACTTTTCCCAACGGACTAGTTTGTATTTCTTGCTAACACACACCGAAGGGCGACAACTGGAGTGAACTGTTGAAGGAGGTCATATCTTTCGATTCGGTAGAGGAATTCTGGGGTATCTATGTATGTCTTTTGTCCTTTTGGGAATTTGTGAACCCCCACTGACCAGATTTGGTAGAACAATATAACCCCCACATCCGACCTGGCGCTCAAGTCAGATTACCATCTCTTCAAACAAGGCGTTCGACCCGAGTGGGAGGACGCGCAAAATAAGCACGGCGGTAAATGGGCTTTCCAGTTCAAGGACAAGAAGGCAATCAATATCGATGCGCTCTGGCTCCACGTGATGCTTGCCGCTATCGGCGAGAATCTTGAGGATGACGATGACAACGAAGTCATGGGTGTTGTTGTGAATGTTCGACGAGGATTCTACCGTATCGGTCTCTGGACTCGATCAGTCGGCAAAGCCATCCCCGGTGAGGCCGGCAAGGGCAGGACCTTTGAACAAGGAAAGGAGACACTGCAAAAGATTGGCAGGCGGTTCAAGCAGGCTCTGCAGCTCAAGGAGAACGAACCCGTCGACTTCTCGGGTCACACTGACTCTGCTCACTCTGGAAGCACCCGTGCGAAGGCCAAGTATACAGTCTAAGGGTGTGTACGTTGCTCTTGCACATTCTCACTCACTGTCCAAGGGTCGAGCTCCTCTTGGTTATCACGTCTTATTTCTTTACATACCCCATTCACTTGATCTTTTTTAGCTGGCCCTAGGGTGGTATTAAAAGAAGATCGTTACGGGTAGCATGGCGTCTGCATGGGCGGCGAAGGGTGCGATATTGAGGGTTTCCAACATTTGGATGGGGTATACCTATGGCTGGGATACTGGGAGGAATGCGGTGGTTACTCTACTTTGACTAGACGTAGGTGCCTTCTCCTTGTATGTTTACGAACGGAAAAGTAGATGAATTTATATGCGTTCATCACGCACCAAGATGGTTCAGAATGCTCCAAATGTTGACAAGACAGGTTGAGTCATGGCAAAAGAATGAGATTTATCAGAATTGTGGTTTAGACGTTAGATGGCAAAACTCGTTGAACCTATTGAATCTATTGCCATGTAGTGACATGAGCGACTCGCAGGCTAGGACCCACCAGCTGACATCGGACAGTCCACTCCAGGTGTCATTCAGAGGTGTGATCTTTGGAACTGTTCTTGCGCAAATTATCCCATTGGAATTACTCTATGTATGCTAGTACATGTTCCTGTCAACGTTTGATTACGCGCGTAGGTACGTAAACTGTCTGTTTGGACTTTCTCAACGTCCACTAGTACACTGATTAGTCTGGATTAGCTGAGTTTTGACAGCGTATTGCGTGCAGGCAAAAGTGCCTTGTTGGCTATTTTATATTTTTGGCATAGGAAATAGTCACCCAGATAATAGAACGTTTTGCCTTTCGCTCTGGGGTGATATCCGAATGAAGAAGATCTACTTGAGTTGTTGGTTGACACATGATGAAGGATGTTCCGCTTAGCCACCCGATCACGCATTGCATGGCCGCGAAGGCCCGCAGGTGACGTCGCTTGTGGCTGGGCAGCAATGCACCGCCGCAGACCCGACATTTTATCGGTGTTCCTTCACCCCTCCACCCAACACCGTACAACCGCCAACCTCACCTCCCACACGCCTTGTTGCACCTTTTACCATGGTCGTCGATACCGCCTACTACGACGCCCTACAGGTGCCTCCAACGGCGACAGAGCTGGAAATCAAGAAGGCATACCGCAAGCTCGCCATCAAACTCCACCCTGGTAAATATGATGAAGAGCGATGAAGAGCGAAAACTCACCTACTTACAGATAAGAACCCGGGCGACGAGACTGCGCATGAGAAGTTCCAAGCAGTTAGTCGAGACCATACCCATCATCACCCCCTATCTCTAACCTTGCGGTGCTACAGATTGGTGAGGCATATCAAGTTCTCAGCGACGAAAGTCTACGTAAACAATATGACAAGTACGGCAAGGAGAGCGCGGTGCCGAGTAGCGGTTTTGGTACGTTTCCACCACTTTCCAGATCACCAATATCGCTGACAGAGTATAAACAGAGGACCCTGCCGAGTTCTTCACCATGATATTCGGTGGAGAGGCTTTCGTTGACTGGATCGGTGAAATTTCCCTCATGAAAGACCTCACCAAAACCATGGAAATCTCCATGCGAGAAATGGAAGAGGAAGAGGCTGCAAAAGCCGAAGCTACTGCCGCATCTGAGGCCGGAGTGCCTCCAACAGCTGCTGCACAAGCTGCAGCAGAGCCGTCTGCGGCTACGAAAGGCAAGGAAGCTGAGGTGGAAAAACAGGCAGAAAAGATCTCCACTGCTACAGAAGTGCCGCCACCACCCTCAGTCGAAACTGCATCGAAGCCCGAACCCATTCCTGCGCCAGCTCCAGCTCCAGCGTCAGCTCAACCCGAATCATCAAGACCTACCCCTCCAGCCTCAGGCACCAGTACACCGCGCGGCTTGCCTGTCCGTGCAGCTATCATGGATAAGTCAGAGGAGGATGCGCGTTTAGAAGCGGCGGGCGTGACTGACGCGGAGAAAGAGTTGCGCGAAAAGCAAAAGAAGAAGGGCGGTCTAAGTAAGGAACAACGAGAAGAACTCGCTGCCTACGAAATGGAGCGCAAAAAGATCCGGGACGAGCGTGTCAACACGCTAGCCAAGAAGCTGATCGACCGCGTGTCAGTATGGACCGAAACGGACAAGGGCAAAGACGTAACCTACGCTTTCCGAGAAAAGACGCGACTAGAGATCGAGAACCTCAAAATGGAATCTTTTGGCATAGAAATCATGCACGCCATTGGAGCTACATACCTCCAAAAAGCCACGTCCTTTATTAAATCCCAGAAATTCCTTGGAGTGTCCGGCTTCTTTTCCCGGCTCAAGGATAAGGGCACTCTTGTTAAGGAAACATGGAACACCATGTCCGCCGCCATCGATGCCCAGCTGACCATGGAAGAAATGGCCAAGATGGAAGAGAAAGGCGGAGAAGACTGGACTGACGAAAAGAAGGCGGAATACGAGAAGAAAGTCACAGGCAAGATCCTCGCTGCGGCATGGCGAGGAAGCAAATTCGAGATCCAGAGCGTCCTCCGCGATGTGTGCGACCAAGTCCTTAACGATAAGAACGTGAAGCTTGAGAAGCGGGTCGAGAGGGCGCACGCTCTTGTTATTGTTGGCGAGATGTTTCAGAAGGCGGAGCGTGATCCCGAGGAGGAAGGCGATTTTATGGCGTTTGAGCAGTTGATGGCGGAGGCGGCCGCGAAGAAGGATAAGAAGGAAAGCAAGAAGTCCAAGTCGGAGACTAAGGAATAGTGTGGTGCTGAAACTACTGGCATTGAGCCTTGGGTAGCATAGATTTGTTTGATTTCCCCTTCTCATAATACAGTTCATCTTGATTTTAGACTGGGAAGCCAAGATTTGAATATAGTTTGTTCCGGGTGAATTTTCTTTGTGCATTTGGTGGATCACACGGAATAAAGTTGGGAGAGGCGCCCTGCTACGGTACCTAATTTTCAAACAACATTCGTATATTACATGTTGGTCTATCCTTTTATTATGCGCGATAGCCTATCACATTGCCTCAGAAAACAAGCAACCTTTCCATGAACTCTAATTTTGGTCTCAACGGCTTACCTTCTTCGGTTGCAATCCTGTAGATCAGGGTCCAGAAACACCTTCCCCTGCCTCATGAGAAGTGGCCATGCAAATACGGTATCACTGTGCAGATGAATGAATATGAGAATCGATGTGATTACTTAGGTATTCTCTAATCCAGACACAACCCTATCATTCCGCAGGCTATCCCCGGTTACCAGCATCACATGCACATCTCTAGCCCTTACGAGCCGTTTCCGTTCCGAGACCCTGAGAAGATGACAAAGAATCACACACTCAGCCCTTCTTCTCCATCTCCTCACCCTCTCGTCCCAAACCCGCCTCTCCATCTGCAGCCCTCACACCCACATGTCCCGTAGGCAAAAGATTCAACCGATCCTCCTCGCTATCCAGTCCCCTCATCTGCACCCAAAACAAACACCCGGCCACAAAGGCCAAGATCCCCGCTGAGCCATAGTTCCACACAAGTAGCGGATCCGTCGCCAGAGGCAGAAACGCGTAGCCCAGAGCCGCGGAGAAGGCAGACATGAAGAGGCTGAAGGCTTGGACGAGCGAGCGCATGTTCTTGGGCGCTTTGGTGAAGGCGTATTCGAGGGATGTTACGGAGGCTAGGATCTCCGAGGCTGCGATTAGGACGTAGGGGCCGGATTGGGCCCAGACGTTTATGGGGGATTTGCAGTGTGAGGGGGTGTCGAGCCAGAGGGTGGGGGACGGGCCGCAGGGGGAGGTTTTGTAGCTGTGGACGGGTGGATTAGTACGGTTTGTGAGTTATGTGTTTGGGGGTTTTGAACTTACATGTAGTATTGAACGACTGCTGCCCATATCATAGCTGCAGTAGCGATCATGAAACCCGTAAAGATTTTCTTGATAGGCGTGAAGCGAATTCCTGCCCTGCGAAGCGCAGGGTAGATTCCCAGATCGAAGAGCGGGATTAGGATCATGATGGCGAAGGGATTGAGATTTGCGAGTACGTCATTGGGGATGCCGTTGAGTGTCATGGTCTCGGCTTGTGCGGTCAGATTGTTGTTGATCTGGTTGTAGGTGATCCAGTAAAATGGATACCACAAAAAGACGCTGCAAGCCGCCCATCCTCTGGCCACCTCGTCGACCCAGGCGTCGTCAAAGTTCATCCAAGCCGGTTTGTTGGGCCCGAGACGAGATGGCTTGATGCTCTGCCAGAACGTTCCGTCATGGCAGTGTTTCCACGTAGCGATAGGGTTAGAATGGACTCGTCCCTTGAGCCCGAATAGCAAAAGCTTGAACGCCGGCCCAAGGACATTTCCATCCGGCGCCCTCCGCGTGTACTGCTTCCTACACAAAAACAGTACCGGCATCGTCGTCAAAAAAACCAGCGTCGGAATCAGAAACGAAAGATAGAACCCCACATAGCGCTCCGCATACACCATCCCGAGCTGGCCCACCAACGCACCGATGTTGATAAAGAGATAGAACCAGTTATAGATCCGCACAGTAGTAACTGCCGGATCTATAATCACGCGTTCCTCGCCCCGCGTCACGACATGCATTCTCTCCTGAGGAATCTGCTCCGCGATCAGAGGCGAAATATTCGGTTTGAACGCCCCCGTTCCTATCCCCATGATGACCAGCCCAACGACAAACACCCCAAGTGCCTGATCCGGTTTATCCATGACCCCTGGCGCCGCCGAAGCCGTGAGAATAACATGCCCAATCTCCGCAACGACAACCGCATACACAATAGTCTTGTAGCGCCCGAGATACGTATCGGCGACCCACGCGCCGAAAAGCGGCATGATGTAGATCCAGAACTGGTTGAACGTCCTCAGGGCCTGCGCAACGAGTTTTCCGAGTCCGAGAGCACCGGGCTGGGCCTCGGGATCATTGGGGTGGAAAGGAGCGCCGGTGGGTGTGCCTGGGTTCGCGACGCGGATGAAGTTGGAGAAGACGGCTGTTGTGCCGTAGTAGAACATGCGTTCGACGAGCTCGACGAAGGCGATGGTGTAGACTTTCCAGGGGATTGGGGCCGAGACGCGGCGGAGGGTTTGGAGGTCGTTTCCGGTGGGGGTAGAGGCCGTTCGAGTCGCCGTGGTAAGGTGGGTGGCTTTCGTAGATTGGGGGAGAGTCCATGTTGTTGACGTCTCGACGCATGCGTGTTGGGTCACCGGAGCGGTCGATGAGGGCGGGGTCAGTGACAGCGGATCCGATGTGCTGGGGTTTATAATGTTAGTTTGAGTCTTGAATAGTGTGATTGAGGGGAATGAGATTCTGCTGCGCTGTGCGTTGTCGAAGCTCTTGTCTAGGCGTTGTTTGTTGCGACCATGTCTCCATGCGCACACTGGAGCTCCAAATATTCGATTGAGCGCGAGACTGGAAGAAAAGCAACGTACATTATCGGAGATATCTCCTGGCATCCTGTAGATAGTGGGAGGTTGACTCAGTGACGCGAAGTGGTAGTGTCTCGTCGGTGGAGAAAGGTGCAAGGTGAGAGGAAAACAAAAGAGCTCTGAAAGAAGGGAAAACTTTATCACGGGCCCTCAAATTAAGCGGCTGATAATGCAAGGGCAAAACAGAAGAGTGAGGTCAATCTGCTTCACCTGGAGCAGCGGAAGATGGAGCTCCTCAACTAAATGCAAACGGGCACTGATAGAACGTGGGGGTTAAGAACTGAGTGACCGTAAGTTGAGAATTTTGTTTGCTGTCAATGATTTTACTGGATGTTAGTCGCAACAATTCGACGCAGTGATGAGGTCACAAGTATATATTCAATACCTCGACTCGGACGTGGCGAAAAAAATGGATGTTGAAAGCTACGAAGGTTTAGAGCATTGTGGTTACCAGCATTAATTATGTGTAAGGTCCAGTGAGCAAGCGTCCATAGGCCGCATACATGAGTGTACAGTAAATAATCAGTCTCCACAGGCTACAGCATATCAAATCCTAAGCAAATGCGACGTAAAGTGATCGAATGTGGGACTTACCAGTATCCTAAGGACCCCAACATAGTTCCCTAAGTTACCGACAGAATACATGGTGCACCGCTACGTTATATACTGACCTAATATAATATTTACTCCGAAATGACAGTCCATCACACCAACCAGGCTCTGTATTTCGTGTGTACATGAACGTCTCGAGTAACTGGGTCCGAATACTCGATTCCATTGCAAGCGCCGATCTGTCGTGCAGAAACGGTCCTGGTGACTTCTACGACATTCCGGCGCTTTGTGCTGTACTCTGGGATATAATCTGGACATCGCTGGGCTTGGTACTCGAGACGAAGCGAATAGGAGCACGAAGAGTGGGGTTCTATGTCGAGTCACGCTTGTACTACATCATTGCGAAATGAACATCTAGCAGTACTTGGTACAGTTTTATTATTTCTATTCTACTCGTTTAGGTAGTCCGACCCTCCGACTCTCAGTCAACCTGTAGTCAAGCAAAGGATACCCATACTATACGCCTGGCGACTCGTGGTGACATCTTTCCCTCATAAGTGAAGGGTCTGGTAGAACTCCTGCAAGAAGTACCCCACTCACTTTTCAAGGACATCTCATTCCTGTTAATTGGGATGCTGAGCACTGTAGGATATAGTTTTAACTCTAGTCAGCAGCTGATAACAGCTGGAGACTGTTATTCTCGTACCTGAGCAGTATGATGCAACTCAGACTGGACCACCAAACCCGCCATTCTTAATGTAACCTTGGGAAAAAGTCCAAGGAGACATGTTATTAAGACCTCTGCAATCCTGGCCGGAAAAAGGCGGAAGGATGATTTGAGATGACGCCTTCTGCGCTCCACCAAAGAAACTGTTGTTTACATTCATTCGACTGCCAATCTCTTCCAATTTTGCCGGTTTCCATGCCTTAGTAAAGTAGTCTCGATTTTTTCCAGCACGAATCTCTTCGGAATATACGGATATGTTCTCGTATAGTCGAACAAATGCACTAGTATTCTCGTATCTGTTTGTCTCAAATCTACTTTTCTTATGGGATGATAATTGTCCAATCGCACCAAACGTAACCATGCGCCGGGTTCTGGCTTCAGTATTGGCTCCTGCTATAATGGTATGCGAGAACTCTTGTTGACGCGCGGGCCGTTGACCGTCGTGAAACCAGGTCTTGAGTTTCTCCTCCCATCCCATTTCGATCGACAAGGAGGTAGTGGGATGCTGGGTAGTTGGCATATGATGAGTGAAGAAAGGCCCACGAAGGTTTTGTTTTGTGGGCACCTCGTTTCGGAGACCATTTGCGATCTCATGAGCCTGCACCTGACGGTTTCCGTCGGGGTCGCTAAACTTAAGACTAGCCATGATCTGACCATTGGCTGCTGTCCCTTCCGACTCAGAGTCTTTTTGGTCTCTTTGAGCTTGGTTATTTGCAGGTGCGATGTAAGGAGTAGCGGTTGCATTCAGTGTTGACACAATTCGATGTGGGTTGGCGACAGTAAGGCCGGAGGGAGGACGTGTAACAATCGGGACTGCAACACTCGTCTGATTCATCAGCGTAACAGGGCGACGAATTTGATCAGCAAGCTCGGAAAGTTGGGTTTTCAGCTTCTGTCGATTCATCGAATCATCTGGGACCACTGCAATGGGCTGTCGAGTCACCCGGTGGCCGTCATACGCACTCAGCGCTTCCTCTCCAAACCCAACTTCTGCAAGAGGTTTCTCTGTTACATTCGCCTCTCGTCGTATAGTCTCGAGTCTTTCATGCTCCCAATTTTTAAACAGTTGCTTTTGAGAGTCTGTGTTAGAAGCTGGCATTGTATTTGTCTTATTGGCGGCGCTCGTGATATTTCTGCCGGGAAACACATAACCAAAGTCCATCAGGCCGGGATGGCCTGTTCTAGTTCCTGCAAAAGAGGCAGAAGGTATGACAGAATTCGAGACGTCGGCAGGTGTAACGAACGGATCGTCCATGAATTTCTGTGTTACGGATTCTGGAACGGGTGCTGCTGCCTTACTAGTACGGGGAGTGAATTTTGCTTTGCTGGCTTTATTTGCATCGTCAATCCCAGGTAACTGTTCTCTAGAGGATCTAGACTCTCCCGAAAGAGATGCAAAGTGATCTGCATCGTCTTGGTTTGCGTGATTGGGCGAACCCAAACCCAGGACGGTCGATTGTTCCGCTGACTTTGCTTCACATGCAGAAGGACCAGCTTGAGCTATAGCCTCTCGCTGATCCGCCACCGCCTTGAAGTATTCCATGGAGTTATGCGAGATACTCGGCGCTCTCAAACGATCTGAAGCAAGGGATCCTTCGATTCGGTGACGTGTGTTGGAATACAGACCGATGTTCACCCATTGATATGCAGTCATATCCCATTGGTGAGCGGATATGTCACGGTTGGGATGGCCAATGAACATGATCTGACCGTCAAACTCGCCGACTTTGACGGAGAGCTCAATGGGATCGGGTAAGTTCTTCCCGAAAAGCCTTGTAAAGTCGTCAACAACAACATATCGTGTGTCTAGTGGGCTGATGTCCTCGCTCCTGGCCCGCACAGGGGTTAAAGGTACGGCAACTTGGCTGGAGGGATTCAAACGACCATTTTCAATAGTCTGAGTTGACGAGAATCTCGTGTTTGTATCTAAACGTGGGAGATCAAACGGCGAGGGCCTCAGACGGTTAGTGGAGGCGGGATGGTGTCCAACGCGAAGCTGTTCATCAACGTGACTTGGAAACGACGTGACATGTTCGGAATCAGACTCCTCGGCATCGTTATCATTCTCGTCTTCACCAAAATCGCTGAGTCGCATGGGTCGATACGTTTTGTTGGAAGCCTTTCGATGGTTTGGGTGTACCTTAATCAGGCGTGCCAACGACACTGGACCAGCAGCGGGGCGATCTTCACTATTGACAGCATTATTCCTGTTAAACCGACGCGCCATCTCAGCAAACGTCTTCTTGCCAGTCTCGTCTGTAGCTGTGATGGGGATACGGGGTACACGACTAGAGTCTGATGGGAATTGAAGCGATGGTGAGCGGAATGTCGGAACGCTGTCCTTGCAATTGTCCTCTCCAGAATAATCGTCTTCGTCTCGCGGAATGACCTGGATGTGCGAATGATAGGCACCCGTTTGGAGACGAGACTGGGCAATATGTCCAGTGGGGGCGCGGCGTGCTGGATGATTTGTAAGTCTATATATTTGGAAGGTGAACATTGTTGGATATGTCATATTATAAGTACTCACCCCGCCGGCCGCGAGCCTTGGATCCAATCGCCAGCTTGAGAAGCGTGACAAATATTCAACAACAGGTGGTTGATTCCACGGGTTATCTCCGCCGTGGGAGCGAAAGGAATGGTCTAGTAGAGGGCGAGTGGTTACGTTGGTGTTCGATCTAGGTAAGGCAGCACGTAAGTAGGCCCTGTAGAGCTTGAGTCTGGGTTCTTTAAGGTGAGAGGAACGAAGAAGAGTGAAGGAGAGCGACGAGGGGCAGGCGGTGAGGGGCAGAGGCCCCGAAGTGGGTGACGAGTAAATGAGGAAGTGGCAGAAGGGTCGGTGTGGCCGGCAACCAGCAAAGATTGTTGTTTATGGACAGGCAATGATGGCAAATACAATCAATATCTTCGCGGATGTAATTCCCCAGCCACCTTGGAAGATGCTGAGGGAAGGGCAGGTGTTGCAACAAGGGTGTGGAAAGTAGCGGTATGTGCTCAGTTGCGAGTTGAGCGTTGAAATCGCTGTTGCTGAATGCTAATAGCGCGTCGCAGCGATCGCCTACGGAACCGTTCCCACCAAACTTCCGCGCGCAGAGCAGACGCAAGGTCGACTTCATGGATAGTTGCAAATTATCTGGGCGCGCTGAAGAAAAGAACAATGCTGCAAGAACTTGGGACAAGTTCTACTTTCATGTGGCTCGAGCTATGCACTTTGTGGAAGACATGCGTTATACCATCTGAGCAGCCACTGTCCATCTCCTTGTCCCCAAGCGCCTTCATCTATCTCTTTTCTCATTCTTACCATGGCATAAAGTAGATTTAGAATGAAAGAAAAATCATGGTAGATGTAAGAAAGCCAAAGAAACCCCTTATGATGTATCATCTCCGCCCGAGAGACCTATGCCATGCTGCCTGTGTCGATTTGTATGTAAACGTTGAACGGAGAGGAGCCTGTCAACAAAGCAAGCCTATTTCCCTACGAAGCCACTAAAACTAATGGCAGCTTGAACAATTTCAAGGTCAAAATGAAAAAAGGATCTAGCATATCCTCACACGTGAAATGGACCAAGTCCCCAAGACCAAGGTTGACACCCCGCAATAGCGCGTTTTCGGTCATCAATCATGCGATAGACGATCAAGGTCATTGATGGGAGTATTTAAACAGGTATTCAAACCCTTCTTAGTTTATGCTGATGATGGATAGGTCACGGTGGGCTCAACGGGGATGGGTTGAAGTTGAGATGAACCCTGCTGACACTAGAGCAATCCTGGAACTCAAGATCATTGACTCGCCAACGGACGCCTTGGAAGAAAACGAGTCGCTCGCGAGACACTTTGTCAACTGTGAGTTGCTCAAATAATGTTTCTTTGTATTTAGATCTCAAGGGGTTGAATAAAAAACTCCCAAATAGCTAGATAAGATGTTTTGCAGACGAATGGCACCTAGACAATCCTGCCCCATGAGAATTTTTTTTCGATAAATAGAGAAGGTTGGAATCTAGTCAATAAAATGACTCTTGCCGCAGCTCTCTTTCGTTTGCCAAATTGAAAAATCTTCGGCGTGAAGAAGAGGTATGCTATATCAGAAGAGGCAAATGGTATTAAAATTTTGCAGAGCACGAGCGATGAAATCCCCATCACGACTCGACTCGACTCAATATTTCTCGGCGTCTGGTAAGGTCAGAAGGCCCTCAGCGGGTGCAGTTTTGGACATCTCCATGGCAGGTCGAAGACTATGAACGTCCACCTTCAGGTGCTTGAGACATTGCGGTGAATGCAGGCAACGACCATCCCGGTCAGCAAAGCATGGATTCCGACTGAGATTGATACTTCCTGGCTCAGCAATAATGTGTTGAGGGTTCAAGCAAGTCCAGTTGCCACAAAGGTGGCTGGCGTGCCAGGAATGCTCGATAACGCCCTCTTTCTCATCGTTACTCATGAGTCCCTCCCAAAGTCGGCCAATGAGGGCAATGGGGATCGTCAATTTCTCGCTCTTGCCTTGGTGTTTGAATCCCACGTGGAAGTTCACAACCCTTTTACCTCTGGTTATTCGGGGTCCTTTATAAAGCCAACACTCACTCGCTGCGCGATCCTCACACATGCATGCGTAGTAGTGGTCTTGGATCCGTTGCTTCAATATCGGTGCTTGCACTTTCCAATAAGTGTGCCAGAACAGTCGCTTTCGGACTTTCAATAATGTCTTCCCATTATCGTCGGTTATGGCACGGAGGAATTCATCAGTTGCATTCTTGGTTGGATCATCGGTATAAGGCAATTTCAAAGCTTGGTTCTTCAGTGCATACAGACAATCTGTGGGCTCTCTAGGAAGGCCAACTGCGTCTCGCAAATCTTGAGAAGGAGTCGGAGTATTGATATCCACTGTCAGCTGAGTGTCTTGCGAGAGTGTGAGACCGGGAGAGTTATCCTTCACCTCCTCCTTAACATGGAAAGCCCACAGACTGAGGCCGACTTGTGGGGCTTTGATCTCTTCATAGATGATAATACAATCATCATCGTCATCCTCTGCTTCACTGTCGTTGGTATCATCTGGGCTGATCTCGCCGTTGTCATCGTCATCAACGGACAGAGATTCCCGGTGGTGATGAATAAATATTCCTTGGAGCGATTCCGAGGAACTAATTGATGTTCGGCGCTGGAGTCGCAACGGATTTAGTAAAATGTCAGACTCGACTTCCAATTCTGGTTCTGGGGTCAATTGAGAAAGTTCATCTGGCTGACGTGCCGTGTGGTGGAGATTTGCCAAGAGTTCACGGGGAAACTGCTCGGGGGCTTGGCTCGGTGAAAGACTCTTTTCAGAACATGGTGTAGCCGTTTCGGAAATTTGAGATGAAGAATCATCCGCTTCATCATCTGAATTTACCACGAACGCCTCACGGTTGACTCTAGTGATTATGTTCCCAGTGATCCACTCGGGGAAGAGTATCGGGTCTGTCTGCGAACCGGAGCCTTTGTAGCTGGTCTTGTGACCATCGTCGTCTTCGTCATCGAGAATTACGATCTCGCGTGGTGGCCGTCGTTTTGGTGGATTTGTTATATTATCATCATCATCATGATCGTTGTCGCTCTCGCTTTCCCAAATGCGTTTCAGTTGATCTGAGAAGCTGAAATGATTTAGTTGATCCATCAACACTGGTCATCCTGTGAACTTATTAACCCTGAAGATTTTTCACCGTGTGCAAGATAGGTTAGGAGGAGATATGCGGTGCACAACGATTGTACGCTCCGCATATGATGATACCATACCGGTGAAACAGTCGAGCATGTAAATTTTAAGGACGTGTTTCAGTGTTCAATTTGAGGAGGTATCAATGAGATATGATTGTGTCGCCGCAAAAGTCTTTCAATTGGCAGGTGCTGGGGTAAGACACATGATAATTGAAAGAAGCAAGGATGACTAGGTAAGAGAAAGAACTATAAATGACAATGATGTGCTGTGTATGAAGGTGAGGTATTTGCTGAGTCGGTGGGATGCGATTGAGAGGAGTCTTGAGGTTGCTGAGAGATGATGTCGGCTTGTCGATATGTATACACCTCTATTCCAGGCTGCATATGAGGCATTGAGATGTTGTCCAGAGAAATT
This sequence comes from Dendryphion nanum, assembly GCA_020744415.1. NCBI lineage: Eukaryota > Fungi > Ascomycota > Dothideomycetes > Pleosporales > Torulaceae > Dendryphion > Dendryphion nanum. The sequence goes on from JAGMWT010000006.1 coordinate 1,185,927, forward strand.
TATTGCATGAGCAGTAGAGAAAATCACAGAATCAGTGCTTCTATCGGTAAGTGATCGCTTGATGACCGATGTTCCAATTGAAAGGCAACCCTACTCATATTACCATCTTGAGGGGGGAGTAGTTGAACTGGAGAAGAATGCAATGGGTAAAGCAGATTTCATCGCTTGGATGAGCAGCCTGAAGCCTCAGTCGTTCTCCCGTTCTCCTTGAGCAGGAATTGATACTGGCCGGGGAGTCGTAACTTTCTGTGACGCTACAGCCACTTTGCCGTACATTTGCAATGTAGTTGGCAGACCGTACTTTGGCACGCCATCTCGACGGCTAAGCACGCTGAATGAGGTAACTGATTACCCTGGTCTTGTCTTGTATAAGCGAATAATTAACCTGCATGCCACATGGTACGGCAGCAAGTAATCGTTCTATCCGATGTTCTGGACATGGATGGCGCCATTCTAGAAGCAATATCATCTGGGCTGACGCTGCGGGCGAAAGTCGATGCATTCATCTACATCACTCAAAATGTTAGTCACTAGAAGGTTGGACATGTCCGTTCCAACAACTTCCAATAGCTCTGACTGCACACCTAGAGTCGCTTCGAGCAAGTTATTCGTTTGCAGGCGATGATGCCATGACAGCTTGTCTCCAGGACGCACGGCATCTCCGCATCACGAAGCCGCGACGTTGGCTTGTAGTCTTCTTTTGGGAAGCGGTCGGTTAGCGGTCGGTTCGTCGCCCCGAAGATGGAGGAAGTAGGTGGCGGCTCGAGGTCACCTGTAGATGAAACGTCGGGTTGGACGGGCGACGGTAGACCAGACGGGACCGTGGAGCCGCATTGGGGGTGTACAATACGCAGCAGGGCACTAGCAGGGCACCAGCGGGGCACCAGCAGAGCACCAGCAAGGGCAACGGGATTGTGTGTACTTCGTAGGTACTGCCAGTGCTAGGGAACTGTTAGTGAGTGCGGCTGTATTCACGGAAGTGTGCACGGTTAAGGTCCTCGGATTCTTCGGTGGTGGCGTTTCTTGTCGTCGCCGCGTGCGGAGCAAAAAACGACTAACCGACTGGCGCCGCACTAGTCCGCATGTGGACTCGCAGCGGGAACCCGGGAACCACGGGCGATCCATTCTTCGCTCCCACTCTTGCTGCCTCCACCCTCCTCCTTTGTCCTCCCTCTTCCCCTCCTTTCTCCCGCATCGCCCAGCCACGCTCCTCCAGATGCATCCGGCATTCTCCACGGCCATCAGTGCCACGGCCATCCAGGGCTTCCCCAGGACATCGATGCTCCGAATTGCCCAGCTCGGCCTTCTCCCGCATTGACGAACTGGGATCTCCTTGGGATCACTTGGGATCATTTGGGAGCATTTGGAACAACTTCATGTCTGCATCACATGCGCCTCCCGCCAACTCCCCCAAGAAGCTCGAGGGATGCCTGAAACCCTGTGACAATTACAATACAAAATCTCAATTACCCATCAGCAGCCATGTCGCTCCGCGAGGAGTAGTGCTCACGGCGCCCAAGCCATAATCCATTTGCTACAAACCCTCCAAGCGCACACCACCCGCACGCCATCGCAAGCCAATTGGTGGCTGCCGCCATGGACCGCTGTTCCCGCCGATGCCGCCTCATCGAGCGCCACGCCTCTCTTGCTTACCTATTCAACTAGTGCTTGAGACGGTTTAAGCTCTCCATGTCGTTGACGAACCTTGGAAGGAGCTCGTTTTTATTGCTTAATCTCGTAGCGAAGCGACACGTGAGGCGCTCGCCCACTGTCTAGGCATGTGTGGAGAGGCACGTTGTGCAGGCTGACCTGTTGGTGGTTGGCCATAGCCCATAGGAGTAACTTTCGTACGACGTCGACGAATCCTCCAGTCCAGAGCTGATAGCAGAACTGGGCTGCACCAACGAACTGCTGCATGCGTCCCGTCCAGGAACCATCCAATCTCAGGCAATTGACCGGAGCATGGGGTCGGCACAACTGCAGACCGCGCAGCCCTTGGAGCTGTCAGGCATGACCAAAATTGGACGACAACAGACAGGCACAAACCGCGATCTCTCAATTCCGATGGCTCGTCCTCCTATCATCCAGCCCCGGATCATAAGGGATCAATGGGTCTTGTGAAACTGTCATGTTATATCGCCCCTCTCCAATCTGCGTGGGCGATAAAGTGCTCCACCGGCGCTGCTCAGGCACTTAATCAATGACAACCAGGCTCAATTTCTTGCAAAGTAGACAATTCCTCGCTGACGATCCCCCGCCCATCTCCTTCTCCAATAGGGTCCGAGCTAGCCCCCGGAAATCGTCCCTTTTGTGCCGTCGCAATTCGACCACCCCTCCGCTCGGCGTCTCCACGACTTCTTCAATCCTTGAATCCACATCCCTTGAATCCAAAGAATCCCTGCCCTGCCCTGCCATCGCGTCCCTGCGCCTGGGTCGACTTGCAGTATTGCTGCGGCGCAGAGTCTAGGTACACTGTACTAGTCTTGTTAATTGCACGATTCGAGCGCGAGTATTGGATGCCGGGCCGGTGCACTCCAACAACCTGGTCGTGATTTAAGGTTCCTGCGATCTCACCACACCCTCCTACTTATAAGCCTTGCATTTCCCTGACTTTTCTGGGTTCTGTGTGTCGGAGCATCCTCAATCTTGCAGTCTATACTACTTCCTTCCAGTCCCAATATCTTCACGGTTTTTCCAATGGCTCTTCACAAGCTCCTCCTCGCTGCCTCGCTGGCTAGCTCTGTGTCCGCCGCTAGGTTGTATGTTTCCTCATACGCCGCCAATTCGTCGACTGTTGGAAAGGTTACCACGCTCGATCTCAAGAACGGCTTGGGCGCTGCATCCCTCATCAAGCTCTCCGAGAACAGCGAGAGCGGTAGCAACCCTACCTGGTTGGATGCTTCCCCCGATGATGGCAACATCTATGTCATCAACGAGGGTTGGTTCGACCCGCTTGCCTCCATCACCAGCTTGAAGAAGGGCAAGGACGGCAAGCTCACCAAGTTCGCCAAAATCGACATTGTTCAAGGGCCTGTTTCTTCTCAGTTCTACAACAAGAACAAGAACGTAGCAGTTGCTCACTATGGTGGTTCCGCCATTACCAGCTACAAATTCAACAAGAACGGTACCTTTACCACCCAACAGGAGTTTATCTTCAAGACCCCCCCAGGTCCCCGCCCCGAGCAGGAAGCCTCCCACGTCCATCACTCTGTGATTGACCCCACCGGCAAATTCATTGTCTTCCCCGACTTGGGATCCGATGAAGTCCGCGTCTACACCATCGGCAAGGACAACTTGCTGACGGCCCAGAAATCCATCAAGACCCCAGCCGCATATGGTCCCCGTCATGCCGCTTTCTGGACCGCCAACGGCGCCCCCGTCTACGGCCAGAAGCCCTCGACCTACCTCTTCGTAATCCACGAGCTGATCAACCGCGTCACCAGCTACCGCGTCTCCACTGACGCCTCCGGTGTCCCCAGCTTCACCCAGGTCTTCGAGACGGAGCTATACAAGGGCGAGAAGCCCGTCGGTACCCGCGCTGCCGAGATCAGCGTCAGCCCCGACAACCAATTCCTGCTTGCCTCCAACCGCAATGCCACCATCTTCTCCGTCCCCAACCCAGACCCCAAGAACAGCACCAAGATCCCCTCTGACTCCATCACCACCTTCAAGCCCAAGGCGGACGGCAGCCTCGAGATTGTCGACCAGGCTGCCTCCGGCGGCTCTTTCCCCCGCCACTTCGCGCTCAACAAGAAGGGTGATTTGATCGCCGTTGCCAACCAGCGCTCCAAGAGCGTCGATATCTTCAAGCGCAATGTCAAGACCGGTGCCATTGGCGAGCGCGTTGCTACACAGCAGAACTTCGATGGCGAGGTCAACTTCGTTCTTTGGGAAGAGGACTAGATGTTGATCTTTGTTCTTTGTTCTTGTTGTGCGAAGATGATGGATGGATGGATTTGGTTATGAAGTAAAGTAAAGTAGATTCTTAATGTACATAAATACCCACCCTTTTTACTCTACGTACCTACCCAACATAACGACCATCGTCCTCGAAACATCTTGAGAAACGATTTAGCGTGCGCCAAAAATGAAGATATGACAAAATTGGGTATTTTACCTGAAGTCTTTTTAATCTCTAAATTCTGCTTTTGGAGAAGCGAATGCATTCGTGATGTTGGTGGTGCTGATGCAAGCAAAGCATGCCAAGTCGACAATATCTCCCTCGCTTTCTCTTCCCCTCTAGTCCACTTTGCGATTAGACAAACGTGTTACAATAACCGTTCAAGCCTTCCACCCTTCCCGTTCCACAGCTAGATTAACCGCATCCAACACATCGCCCACAATATGGCGCGGCGCATGTGCTGGAGTTGTTCCTTCCACATACACGCCCGTCTGCACCAGCACGCTAACCCAATCTGTCGCGTGTGGACTCTGATAGCTGTTCCCGCCTAGAATGTCGCTCTCGGGGTTGTCGCCGACCATGTAGACGCGTTTCAGATGGCCCGGTTTGTGGCTGTGGTGGCGGAGCAAATGATGGCGGTGCGCGATCAGGCGTTTCTCGGCGAATTCGTAGGTTGGGTGGTGCGGTTTGCCCATTACGATTTTGTGGAGTTGGACACCGGCGCTGGGACCGCCAGTTAGAGCGGCCCAGACGCCTTCGAGGGCTTCGCGGAAGCCGCCTTGGCCGAGACGCGGGAGGTGGTATTTTGCTGCCCAGAGGAGATCGGGGTTCGAGAAGTAGAGCGGGGGTTGGTTGTCTTGTTGGAAGCCGTTGTTGGGGAGGGAGGGGTTGCCGTTTTTGGTGGAGAAGGTGCCGAGGATGCCTTGGGAAGAAAGAAGGACGTCTTTGATAACTTGGAGGTCGAGACCCCAGTCTCGAGGGTCGTTGTAGACGAATACGGCGTCGATTTTTAGGGAGGTGGAAGGGGAGGATGCGTCGATTGGTTTTGGGAGGGGGCGCGAGAAGGTCTTGTAGTAGTCTAGGAGTTGTTGTGAGAAGGGCCAGACGGCAGGGTATGCGGTCAATATGTCGCCCGGTGTCACGACGGTTTTGAAGCCGTAGCGTTCGGCGACGATACGGCATTTGTCTTCTACTCCCCCCACCACCATGACTGTTTTGTCCTTGTATTCGTCCATGTCTGCGAAGGGGGTGTGGCTTTGCACAAACATGCTCGTGTCCAGAGGAATCTCGAGCTTCTTGCTCAGTTCGTCGACGCGTTCGGATTCATGCTTGCCGCCACCGTTGGTGAGGAGAATGAAGGGGATGCATTGAGATTGGAGGTAAGAGAGTGCCTGATGGGCACGGGGGAGCCGGTCGGAGCTGCGGACAAGAACGCCATCGATGCTGAGATTTGTAAGAGAATTGAAGCTGGGGAAGATGGAGCTGCTTGCCTTACTCAAATGCAAAAGCGAATTCGGGGATGCGTGTGGACGGTGCGGGGGAGGGAGTTTGGAGGAAGCGGCGGGGTTGGCAACTGATGCGAGAGTTGCTATATGATGAGAGTGTAGGCGGGAGAGTAAGTATCGAGCGAGGCCGTGTGGCAGTCCTGAGCGTGGTGAAGCTCAACATGGGTGCTGCCATTGCACACACATACACACACACAGCACTGAATGTTGATGTCGTGTCAAAGTTGCTGTCGAGGCAGCTATCGCAAGTCCGCAGATGGTGAGACGTGAGTGGGCGGAAGTTTGCTACGGCGCACCCTTCATACCAAACATGTATATCAGCCTTAAGGCGTCCCAAGTCTCTCCAACCGCCACACTTCGAAATGCGGGGAACGAACATAGTTTACTAATTCCCACCCGTCGGCCATTCCTCCCGCCAGATCACTATCCATTGTACAAGGCCCAGGTACACACATGGGTCTCGTACTCCATATGCAGCCAAGAAGAACAATCAAGTCCACCCGTAAACCGCCTGCCAGGCGTTCAGCCTCAAGTCAAACGCTACATAGAAGGCGCATTCTCAACATTCAAGGATAGTTCCCACCTCTGGTTCATTATATCGAGTTCTACAACACCATCACAATGATCGAGTCAAGCCCCTCGAACAATTCAGATGAAAACTCTGGTACGACGCAATCGACATCACCTCAGCACGCCGAACTGCTGGGTCGAGTACCTATCACACGGGCGCGCCCACAGCTCAGCTGCACACCGTGTCGTCAGGGCAAACTCAAATGTAACCGCGAACATCCCGTGTGTGATCAGTGCGAAAAACGGTCGCGTCATGATGCTTGTCTCTATATTCCGCCACCAGTGAAAAACCGCCAAGTCCAGAATATGCGAGGACGAATTCGTAACTTGGAAAATCTGGTCGTGAATCTTATCAATCAAAAAGCGCAAGAACCAGACTCGAATGATGCAACCTCTTTGGGTGAAGCGAATGCTCCTACCAGAGTAGCACAGAATGAAGGCTCAAAGGTTGACAAAAATAATAATAATGATGGACCAAATATCGAAGCCCTCGGGCGACTTCGCATCAATAACGTCGGGAGCGAGTATGTTGGAGCTGGGCATTGGTCAAGTTTGCTGAAAGAAATTGAGGAAGTAAAAGATAGTTTAGACGACGATGAAGTGTTTGATGAGACCAACGATGAGGAGTGGGATCATTTCAACGCTCGCTCTACGGTCACCTTCGGGATTCCCAAACCTGTCTCAAAGGCTATTCTTTTGAATGAAATGCCACCAAAAGACGAAGTCGATCGGCTGCTACCTCTTTGGTTCAATTCAGCTGATCCTCTGCTGTTCATTATCCATGCGCCGACATTCCAGGAAGAATACAAACAATTCTGGAAAGATCCGTCGAACACACCTGTAATGTGGATAGCGTTACTGTACAGTATCATGGCTCTGGGGATCATTGTCGGACCACGTAATCCAGGAATGAGCGCCCATAGCACTGTTTATGATTCGTCCGGCTCGCTTTTCGACAAGAATGATCGAATGTCGAGCGCCGTGAACAAATTCCAGCAATTAGCATCTTCCGCGATGGTTCTTGCTGATATTGCCAAAAGCCAGCCGTATACCCTCGAGACAATGATGACATATGGGGAATGCGAGTTTCTTCGCAGAGATGATCATCATTCAAAGATCTTCCTCCTGAACGGTGTGATGTTGCGGGTAGCACTACGCAGTATGTAAGTGCCTGGCACAAGTAGAAATAGTTTACTAATAATTTTAGTGGGATATCACCGCGATCCAAGTAACTTTCCAGGCGTATCTCCGTTCCAAGGTGAAATGCGAAGAAGGTTGTGGCACGTTCTCAATATGATGGACACGCTAATTTCCTTCGCTATCGGACTACCCACGTTGATCAGAGGCATTGAAAGTGATGTACGTCCCGCTCGGAATCTTTACGATTCCGATTTTTCGCCAGACATGACCGAATTGCCAAAGGAACGACCTACGACCGAGCTTACTCCAGCACTTTATTCGATCGCTAAATCTAGAGTCTGCGCAGTCTTTGCAGAAGCGGCGGAGCTATCGCAGAAAGTCATTTCTCCACGACACTCGCACATCATGGCATTGAATAAGCGTCTTGGAGAAGCGCGTGCTTTGATTCCCGAGATCATGCGGGTCAGACCGTTGGAAGACTGCATTACTGATTCTCCAGTATTGATAATGAGCAGATTCAATATTGAGATGCTCTATCAAAAGACGAGAGTAGTGTTGCATCGGAACTATCTCACCGCAGGACAGACCGATCTCAAGTTTGCAGAGTCACGGGAAATATGTCTAGATGCGGCGTTAAGTATTCTGGGATACCAAAAGATAATCTTCGAAGCCTGTCAACCCGGAGGACAGTTGAACAAAGTCTGGTGGTATATGAGTTCGCTCAACACATATGACTTTTTGCTCGCGGCAATGATCCTTTGCTTAGACCTGGTAAGTATTACCTTTTGCTCACATCGTCCCTTGGAATCACACGGAGATGCAACGAGAGAACATCTTCTGAAAGGATTCATGCTGATAATGTTTCAAAGAACTTTTTAGCGGCCACGGATCCGTCTTCACCCAGGATTCTCGAATTATTTGGAATATTGAAGAGAACCCACGGGATCTGGGCAAACCATCCGCAGCGTTTCAAAGAAGCAGCAAGAGGAGCTGAAGTATTGCAGCGCATGCTGAAAAAATGTTCTGCACAAATTAACCCCCAAAGCAACAAATTGGGTACTGCGCTATCTTCCAATGATCACGATGAACGGCCATCCCAGACCAATGACAACCATTCGCACTCTCAAGCAGACTTCACACATTTGCCAACAGCATCAACTGATGGCAATTTACCCGATGTCGTTCCCCCGCCTATATGGGGTGCTTCCTGGTCGACCAACACGGACATGCATCAGGTTGACATACTTGACATTCCATCGGAGATCGACTGGATTTCCTTCGACAGTACCTTGCAGGGACAGACACACATGCTACCTCAAGCCAACTGGGCATCACCTCCTCAGCCTAATCTAGCATCGCTAGATAGTTGGATCGATCTTTCCCAGGGCTTTGGTGTTGGGGCGAACACGATGCCCGATCTTACAAACCCATTGAATATCTTCAATCCCACGGCATACGTGCCCGCATACGACCAACTGAACTTTTGATCAACGCTCTACCCCTGAATACTATTATTCATGATGCGGGGTGATTCTTTCGGTCTAATCACATACAGCAAGCTTTTGATAGTCACTGTGCTACAGTGTTGTTCGATCTCACTTGTCGTTCATTTGAACCCTTTCCACGGAAGCGAAGAATACTATCTGCAAAGCGCCATCTAGTTCAATGAATCAAGGAATGTTGACGCCATGCTAGCATGTGTACATGTGTGCATGTCGTCTCACACGACAAGTTCAACATCCCTCTACCTTTCCCTGGCCGAGTTCTAGAAAGTTTCCGCAAAGGACATTGTAAAGATGCGCCCCTCATAGGCTGGTATCTAAATGACTGCTCTGCGCCTTGGACTTTCAATTTTGGCGCCAAGCCTTGAATTAGTGAAAGGGATCGACAAGTATCCCTCTGTAGCGGCACGATTGTTGTGGGCCTCGTGGACCTCGTGGACCTCGTGGGCGATAGAGTTTCAATAACGAGAACAGACCATTCAAGTCAAATGATCGTCAAGGAGAAATCTAGAGTCCAATCATTGTCTACATCCACCTTGTATGGTGCTCCAATGAGATGGTCGAAATCGCCGAGACGTTCCTGGGACCCGAGAACAATACTAAGAACAACAATACTAAGGAGTCCACCCTCTGACCATTAGGACCAACAAGCAACAAGCTACACAAAACCCTGTTTATCTCCACCGATTATTATGCCTACCAACGAACCAACGAATCGCCCCAAGCCGCCATGAAAGAAACCTCCTCTCCTCCCTCAAGTATATAAATCCCCTTCCCATCACCCCAAGCTCACTTTCCTCAACACCAGAACATCCTGTCATTTACAACCAAACATTCTTTACCAACCCCCCAAAAGCCAACCAATCATCAAAATGAAGGGCTCATTCCAAGGCTACCACTGCACTATCCAGAAGGGATCTTTCCAAGGATACCACTGCCTCGTCCAGAAAGGCTCTTTCCAGGGCTATCACTGCACCATTCAACGCCTGTAGATGTCTCTCCCCTGAGTGAAATCTCATCAGACATCGGCGCCTGAGGCACCTTTCTCATGTAACGCACATGCAAAAATCCCAAGTCAAACCTGACCCCTTATACCCACGATATCTCGATGAAAACTTCCCGTTCTCCGTTCTGGATCCTACGGACCCGTTTTCCATTCATATACACCTTTTACTAGATTGAGATAACTGCCATGCGACCGTCGGCGACCCAACTTTGTCGCGCGCTGGGGATGTTAGACTCTACGGCACATACTACTTTTCATCTTCTCCCAGGAACTCATCGACTATGTTTTTCCATGCCAGGATGAGCAGGGAGGAGGAAAATTAGCCTGCGCTTTTATCTATTTATATATATTAATTCTATCCTTTATCTATGCTGTATTTCTAATATCCTTTTGTTTCTGTTACTGTGACGCTTGGACGAAGAGACAGCTTGGAGACTTGTCTATTTTGATTAGTTGAGAGTAGGGCTTTTGGCGCGTTTTGGGAAAGAAGATGAGGGTATTGGAATATGAATTCTTGAAAGAAAAACTTGCTTGTTATGGTAATAAAATTGCGATGTGTGAATCTGAAATTTTGAATGTGGTCTCCAGCGTTTGGGATTTAGCACTCACTACTAAGCGTTTACGTTGCTGTGCTGTGCCGTTGTGGCGGGTGCAAGGCTTTGTTCCTCCGACATGTACAGAGAACTCAATACATTGTCAAGCTGTATTTTGCCATTACTATTGTTCTTATTCTCTCAACGATGGACGCAAGTCTAGAAGCTAACAAACCTAACTAATCCAGCGCTTATGCTGCGCTTCCTATAGCAGTCGCGCATGTAACGATAGTCATACCTGGATCGGACTTTCTTCCAAGCCTGTTTCTCATCAATCTAACCACGCCCTACGAAGCCACCATGTCCTTTACTTTAATAGACCATTCGTGCCTCTCGAATACTCCCTTCGCACCCTACCGTATACTTCGCCCCAAGTAACCGCACTGCAATCACACCACAACGTGCAGTACCTCCGCGCCCTGCGTCCCAAACTCATATATACACCCATGGCCGGCACAGCAAAACTCATCTCCAAGCCCTAAAACTTTCCTCGCACCTCCAAATCCCTCAATATTTCCCTCTGTCTCTCTTTCACCGTGCTCATACCTCGAAAGATATTCTTAGCAACTCTGGCTAGGATTCGGGATGGCCCAGGGTCATGGCTCCAGTGCAATCCTCCTTCGCGCCCCGGCGCATCGAAGGAAACACATATCACTCGTCCCTCTGATTCGAAACAGGACGCACTTCCATGGCTCGAGGCAAAGAACATGGTGGCGCTGTCTACGTACCCTTCAATTCTGCCTGTTGTGTCGCGCTGGCATGGCGGAAGGAAAATTACACGCTGATCTGGCTCGTCCTGCGCAGACGGTCCATGAGGCACAATCATGCTGTCTCGCCACTCCCATGCTCGACTACGAATACCCCTTCATGATGACCCCTGCCCCTGCGACTGCAGATTCAACGGTCCCTTCTGACTTTCTACTTTCCTTAAAGAAGAAATATCTCGTTCGCTGAACGTGTTTTCTTTTACCTTAACATTAACCTACTTTTTTCTGACATTCACCCTTTGTTCTTTTCATATTAACTTCCTATCTTTTCTTTCTAGCTTCTCCGACATTCACTCGCTATGCTGTCGTTACTGAAGACTGTTTCCTTATTGGGTCTAGTGTTTGGCTCCAGCGTTCTGGCCCATGTCAATCACCTCGAGAAAGATTGCGATTGCAGCAAACAAACAAACAATTCTGTGGCCTTACCGACGCCATCCAACTATTCAGGTGTACCTCAACCACCGGGACCGTCTACTGGAGGCGGTAACGAAGATCCCACGAATACGTTGACAGTTACGCAGACTTCGACATTGACGAGGATTGTCACTATCACCACGACTGGGGCCGATGGATCCATGACGACGTACATTTCTACGCAAATTGGGCCCAATGGTGGAGAGAGCAAGACCGATGTCCCGACTCCCGGTGCTTCTTCTGGAGAAAAGACACGCCGAACCACGACTGTCTGGAGCACTGTCGGCTGTCTCCCCGGTGTCAGCACGGGTGGCAATACAGGCGGATTTCCTGTTACACCTACCCCAACTGCTGGCCACAGCTACGGTGGAGGTGTCCCTACTCCCGGTGCTTCCAGTGGAGGTGTCCCTACTCCCGATGCTTCCAGTGGAGGTGTCCCTACTCCCGATGCTTCCAGTGGAGGTGTCCCCACTCCCGGTACTTCCAATGGAGGTGTCCCCACTCCCGGTACTTCCAATGGAGGTGTCCCCACTCCCGGTACTTCCAATGGAGGTGTTCCTACTCCCGGTACTTCCAATGGAGGTGTTCCTACTCCCGGTGCTTCCACTGGAGACCCCTATGACGAAGAGAAAACGTCCAGTTCTAGTAGTGGTGGGAACTACGCGGAAAATACCAGTATTACATCTGTCGTTTCTAGCAGTAGCTCTTCCAAGGCCGCAGAAGAAACGTGCACGACGAAGAACCATTATAACAATGCTAAGCGGCAACCAAATATCCCTAGCGAAACAAGTATTTCGAAAGGTGAGTATGGATCTAGCAAGATATTTGAGTCGGATCTGGTATATACAGTGACTATGCTGGCACCATGCAACTATAACAACGGCAATACTATCATTACTTCCGCAACACCAACACCAACACCAAGTGGTGGACTTGGTGGAACCGGTGGAACCGGTGGATCTGGAGGAGCGAGCGCAACAGGCGGAAAGGGTTCTGCAGGTGTTTCACCATCGCCAACTTCAGGAGAATTCCAAGGGACAGCGATGAAGACAAGAAATGTTGGAGAATGGACTTTGCTAAGTGCTTTGCTGGCAGTGATGGCGCTGGGGATGTAAGGAAATAAGGGCGAGAATGAGGAGTTCGAAATCGAGGTGGAAGGATACTATGGGATGAAAATTGTAGTATAGAATAGTTTCTGTGTAGGAGTTACAGTAATGAGAAATTGTTCCAATTGTTCTAGTTGGTACAGCTTGGGATTTAGCTTATCTACAGGCCTGCGGAGCCATCGCAGCATAGGAGATCTGGGGTCATTTGACCTGTGAATGGTTTTGGTAGACAAAAGGAAAGGGTGTTGGTGAATAACTGATTTAGTATCCATCTTTGCCCCACTTGTTGTACGCATCGTGCAGTTCCTGGAATGATCAGTTACGACATACCATATGTAATTAGGAACACATAGGATTACCTTGGGTAGAGTAACGTTAGGAATAACAACCACGTTCAATGCTGAAGGAGCATCCTTCTTAGGAGCATTCGGGTCGCCACCGGGGTGGTATTGGTACTTGCCAGAGGAGCCGCCCTCTTTCCAGGGCTCTCCGTCTACGGCTTCAACGACATTGCGCTGAGAAGAAGAGCTAGTAGGGTTTCGGGCTGTCATTTGTAAGCGGCTATTATTTTAACATCATATCTCGCAAGAACCAAAAGGCGGTGGTGTGGATAGCGTTTAAAGAGGTCATGATAGAAGGACTGCTTACAGAAATGCCATCCCGCAAGCCCGAAAGCACCGCTCATAATAGCAAGCAAAATCTAAGACCTGTCAGTCTCCAGTTTCCAACATGTGCCGTTCAATTCGTATAGCGACGTACGTAAAGCTCGGGATCGCGCTTCGCTCCGGTCTTTATGGCATCTTTGCTGGCCTGTCTGTCGTCGGCAACAGCAGATGCGAAGCGACGCTGTACAGGAGCCGCCCTAAGGCGCGGGGCAGCGCGAAAGGCTGTGCGGCCGATGATGGAAGACATGGCAATTGCAATTGGTGTGGTGGGGGATCGTGAGCCGGAGGGAGGGTGGAGTGGAGATGTGACGCTGTTGTGTTGAGTGACGTTTGGTGGTGGTGAGAGCTCTCGGCACGCAAGCGGTGGTTCGATGCGCCAAGGTTTCGAAGTTGTATCCAGTCATGTGACCATGAAGATATCCCAGTTATGAGTATCATATGTGGAACCGTAACAAACTTCATGGCAAGTCCAGACATTCATTGGACATAGCATATTTGTACTTTTATTCATTTATGTTGTGCTAATCCATCATTCTTATGATTTAGTAATTGTTTGTGTTGGGAATATTTCACGTGCATGGTTAGGTGACTTTACGAATGTCGACCTTGAAATACCTAAAATGAAGCCAACAGAAATCAGTATGAGTCAATGTAATCCTCTATATGTCAGATGATCAGCCATTGTTCAGCTACCCAAGTAGGCCTGGACATGGCGCAAGTTGCCCCCAGAATATGGTGTTTATCTGCTCTTCCAGAAAAAGGAGTAATTTCACCAAACGCGTTTGCGTGGAAGTGGCATGATCGTTCACGGACATCTGGCTAATAGATATGCCTGAGGGTGAAAACAATACTACATATGCCCTTATCGTGATATTAAGCCCTATGTTCAAGATAGCTAGAAACCA